>OX596352.1:13600000-14275000 GCA_951394395.1 Colostygia pectinataria | reverse complement strand
CTAACCTAACCTAACCTAACCTAACCTAACCTAACCTAACCTAACCTAACCTAACCTAACCTAACCTAACCTAACCTAACCTAACCTAACCTAACCTAACCTAACCTAACCTAACCTAACCTAACCTAACCTAACCTAACCTAACCTAACCTAACCTAACCTAACCTAACCTAACCTAACCTAACCTAACCTAACCTAACCTAACCTAACCTAACCTAACCTAACCTAACCTAACCTAACCTAACCTAACCTAACCTAACCTAACCTAACCTAACCTAACCTAACCTAACCTAACCTAACCTAACCTAACCTAACCTAACCTAACCTAACCTAACCTAACCTAACCTAACCTAACCTAACCTAACCTAACCTAACCTAACCTAACCTAACCTAACCTAACCTAACCTAACCTAACCTAACCTAACCTAACCTAACCTAACCTAACCTAACCTAACCTAACCTAACCTAACCTAACCTAACCTAACCTAACCTAACCTAACCTAACCTAACCTAACCTAACCTAACCTAACCTAACCTAACCTAACCTAACCTAACCTAACCTAACCTAACCTAACCTAACCTAACCTAACCTAACCTAACCTAACCTAACCTAACCTAACCTAACCTAACCTAACCTAACCTAACCTAACCTAACCTAACCTAACCTAACCTAACCTAACCTAACCTAACCTAACCTAACCTAACCTAACCTAACCTAACCTAACCTAACCTAACCTAACCTAACCTAACCTAACCTAACCTAACCTAACCTAACCTAACCTAACCTAACCTAACCTAACCTAACCTAACCTAACCTAACCTAACCTAACCTAACCTAACCTAACCAGTCTGCCCTCAGCGCTGGTCGCGAGAGCCACGAAAAAAGGTCGTTCCGCGGTCGAAAAATCGCGAAAATAGGCAAAAGTGCTCCGATTTCAGTGCAAGTGGTATCAAATTGTGCGGAAAGTGGCCCCCTTCAAGCGGGCACAAAAAATTTTGTGATTGGTGCACTTTTCGGACATCCAGAGGCCGAAAACCAGTTTTTTCATTCGTTATAAGGTTAGTTTTAGACCTAATTTCTCAAACGCTGGCCAAATAAGATCGGTAAGGTACTGGTTTTCAATTGCCATTTTATGGCCCACCAGAAGGCCTACATTTTACCGCTTATTCTGGATTTTTACCATCTTGCACTGAGGAGTTATTGCCAATTTTCTAGAAACCACGTGGCCACGTGTTTTTCGAAATACGCTTTATTTCAACGGCTTTTTAACATCATTCGTTGGCGCACACCTGCCTTAGCATTTATTTGTTTATAGATCGAAAATCGGAAGTGATTTGATCAAGATATAAGGTTTTAAATCAAATTTCAGGATTTTTACATTATTCAAAGTCATTTTAAAAAAGATTATCAGCGATGACACACATTTTTTATTATTGAATTTGATAGATTTTAGCGTTTTCTTTATAATTCCAAATTTTCAGATTTTTTCGGTTTATATTTAGGAAGTTATTAACATATTTGTAAAAACCACGTGGCACGTGGTGCCCTAAGGACTTTGTCCTCTTAAAAAAGGGATACAGGATTGGCTGGCCATTTCTTTGTCCATCTCAAAACCGTTTTTAGCTTTTCGAAATTCGTTCTGGGGCCAGAGTTGTCTGGGTTTTTGTGTTTTTCAGCTATAAGTGGCTGAATTGCTGAAAATTCAGTGATTCGCCATCGGATCTGAATTCCTCTTGGTTCAACAATTGTTTTAAGCCCAAACTTGAGGGTTCTACGCCTTTTGGTTCTCGAGATATTCTGTCTAGAAGAATTCCAGCAATTTGGCGGCCATTTTGTACGCCATTTTGGAAAACTTAAACACGCGATATCTTTGGAACTATAGGTCGTACAGCTTTGGGGTTTGGACTATTGGCATGCGGGTGTCTTTGCCTTGCTGTTTCTGGAGACTCTAGGTAGAGTTTTATCCTGCCCCTTTTTCACGGTTTCTTAGATACCTTAGCCGTAGTGGACCCTCACATTCCAAATCCGGTGTTCCTGAGGCTTCTGGTTCTCGAGATATAGGCATTTCAAGAAATCGCGCGGACCAATCCACCATATTGGCCGCCATCTTGGAAAACTTAAACACGCGATATCTTTGGAACTATAGGTCGTACGGCTTTGGGGTTTGGACTGTTGGCATGCGGATGCCTCTGCTTTGCTGTTCCCGAAGACTCTAGGTAGAGTTTTGTCCTGACTCCTTTTCACGATTTCTTGGATACTTTAGCCTGAGTAGACCCTCACATTCCAAACCCAGTGTTCCTAAGGCTTCTGGTTCTCGAGATACAGGCATTTCAAGAAATCGCGCGGACCAATCCGCCATATTGGCCGCCATCTTGTAAAACTTAAAACCACTGTATCTCGGGATCTAGGGGTCGGACGAGTTTGGGATTTGGACTGTGACTGTGGGGAGGACTTCGCCTATACAATCGTGTGGTTTCTAGGTAGAGTTAGGAATCGACTCTTATTTTCCGGTTTCCGGATACTTTGGCAGTAGTAGGTTCTCATGCTTCAAGTCCGGTGTTTCTGGGACTTTTGGTTCTCGAGATACAGGCATTTTAAGAATTCGCGCGGACCAAACCGCCATTTTGACCGCCATATTGGAAAACTTTGGACTGCCGTATCTCGGGATCTACTGGTCCTACAGAGTTGGGATTTTGGATGTTGATCTGAGGGGGATATTTTCTGGGTGATTCTGGGGAGGTCTGGGTAGAGCAGGGCGAGGTATCGTTTTGCTCTGGGTAGAGCTCTTCTGACTGCGGTTTTTCTGGCGCCGGGTTCGGGACAGTGTTGTCCCTCGTGTTGCTTGGGCGGTGTCGCGTGTGGAGCAGGGTAGAGTTGTGTAGAGTCACCTTACGAAGACCGGTCGATGCTGGAGACGCCATCTAAAACAGAAAACGGAGGTTATCGGGTGACGACATACTAACTTCTTCGTAGGTAGAGCTGTTGATAGAGTTGTTGGTGGAGCGCTCGAACCGCAATGTCTACGCGATCTGCAGGCTCAGCATCTACTGGAGTGCGGAGCAATGCTTCTAAAACGCTCCGGAAGAAAGCCATCACACAGGCGATGGACAAAAAAGAGGAGTCAGCACGGACACATGCGCCTGCCGCTGTACTGGAACACCCAAAAACGCCATCAGTCGTACCAACACCTGAGGGGTCGGTCTTGGAGATTGCGGTTACGGCCCGCTCTGAGATCTCATCAGCATACGACCTAGATGAGGAGATGGACAAATTGGGTGTTGCTAGACCGAATCTCAAAACCGACGATGACTGGTCCGATGTGGAGAGCGCGTGCAGCAGACACTCAAGCAGGCGCTCCAGCGTCCTCCCATCTTTCGCCAAGCGCACTGGTGTTTCTATGGACCTTGCCTCACAGAGAGCTAACGACCTACTGCAGGCAGGGAAAGATGCGCTTGAGAAGGCTGGAAATATGAAGCGGGAATGCAAGCTGGAGGCGCTGGAGAGCCTGCAGGAAATGTATGAGATCGTGCTTTCCGTATCGGACTCTCGCTCTCGACACAGAGTGTCTTTGGAGCAAGAGCGGGCCAGGGCCGCAAGGGAGCTGGTCAGGATTGAGCGAGCCCACTCTAGGCAGATAGCTGACATAAATATATCCCATGCGACTAAACTCCGGGAGGCCCACGAAGTCATCTTGAGTACCCACCAGACAGCAGAAGCAATCCGAGGGTGGTTGAACTTTGAAATGGACAGCCCGATAAAAAACATAGCAACCATTCAAAGTGAGCTCCGGGCACTCGCTGCGCAGTCAGTCAAGTTGGGCGAGGGGTCTGGAGAACCCGTGGACACGAGCCAGCTGGCAAGCGTGATTGAGGGGCTAACTCCAAAGTTCAACGAGGTAACTGACCAGCTTCGAGTGGTCCGGCAAGCAGTTGATGACCTCACTGATATTCTGGACAAAGCGGAGAGATTGCGCCCTACTGCTGGATCTGTGTCGGCTGGATCAATGCTGGATATTGAGTCTCTCCTCACTCAGGTTAGAGCAGAGATCACCGCAATGAGGGCTGACTTTCATAGGAGTGGACCAAAGTTAGCAGTAACCCCTGAAGCTGACACACATTACAGAGATGTGATGGAGGCCATTGGAACAATAAAAGAAGACATCGGAGTACTTCTCAATGACTCCTCGGAAGCCAAACAGACTGGCGAGTCGGTAATCCAGGGTATATCACAGCTGAGAGCAGAAGCAAGCATGACCCTGGATACCGTAGTGGAAGCGATCGGCCCAGTTAGGACTGCGGTGGAGTCGCTTCGACGTGAGGTGCAGGAAATCGGTCCAAAAGGCTCACTAATACCATCACGGGAAGGCTCTGACCTGCCGGACCCCTCCACTGTCTTGAGCCGCAAACCAACTGGAGTCAATCGTGCCTTGACTACCGCTCGCCGAGCTGTAGTGGTGGAATCTGATGACCCTGCAAAGTCAAGTGAAGACATCCTTGATGACATTAAAAAGAGAGTCGACGTCACTGACTTGGGAATTGCGATACAGGGCGTCAGAAAAGGGCGAAATAGTAAGGTGGTGATCTCTGTAGAGACAGACGAGGACCGGACTGCGATGAGATCGGCCATACAGAGGCTGAGTAAGGAGTACACTGTAACTGAGCCCCCTCCAAGACTACCTCAGCTCAGACTCATCGGAGTCACCAACGACGTGACTAACGATAGGGTCACAGAGGCGATACGACGACAGAACAAAGGGACACTGGGTGCTGCTGTTGACGAGCACATCAAAGTGCTCCGAAGAACAAAGCACCGCTCCGATTGCCTTAGTAATGTCATCTTGGAGGTGAGCCCGGCCATCTGGCAGAGGTTGACGGAACAGAGGGTCAAGGTGGGGTACCAGGTAGTGCAGGCTATCGACCAGTCGCCCATAAAACAGTGCTTCAGGTGCCTTGGTTTTGGCCACGAGGCGCGAAACTGTGCCAGTGGTCAGAGTTGTGGCTATTGTGCCGAGGATCATGACACCAGAGCCTGTAAGCGTGGCGGATCTCCCATCTGCGTTAACTGCAAGCCTGGATCTGACAGATCTCATCCTGCGTATACAGACCAGTGCCCGGAATGGCGTAAGTATGACCGTCTTGCGCGGTCGGTGATTAGTTACTGCTAAAGTAGAGACTGGCACCCTAAGTGATCCCCAAATTTCGGGCACAGGTGTGAGGATTGTTCAGGTAAATCTTGGCAGAGGGGTCATCGCGAGTCAGGAGTGTCTAAAAGTAGCTTTGGATAGGAAGGTCTCCATTCTCATGTTGCAGGAGCCCTACGTTGGGGGACGTGGTTACACGAAGTGGGGCACTCATAAAGTAGTGCAACGCTACCGAGGGGACAAACCCGTTAAATCCGCGATCGTCGTTGTCGACAACAGACTTGTTATTACTGAATATCCTGATATGTGTACTGAAAACATTGCATGTCTAGTTTTAAGCTTAGGTAACAGAAGGTTGGGCATGGTCTCGGTGTACCTAGAAGGAACGGAAGACATCGAGCCGTATCTTCAACACATACAGCGGGTACGACAGCGCCTGGACACACCTCACATCATCTTGGCAGGCGACGTCAACGCTAAGAGCTACTGGTGGGGTGAAGACGAGGAGGACTCCAGGGGTACTGCGTACGCGGAACTGCTGGCACATCTTGATATGGCGGTACTCAACACCGGAACAACGCCAACTTTCAGCGCGTTTCGCAACGACAGGTCATACGAAAGCATCGTCGATGTAACAGCCTGCTCCAACGCTATATTGGACAACGTGATCAACTGGAGGGTAGACTGTGACATGGTAACTACATCAGACCACAAAGCCATTGCTTTCGAGGTCCGTTTGGAAGGACTGTCGGGTTTTGCAAAGAGACATACTACGCGGAAGTACAACACCAATAAGGCGAACTGGGATGTGTTCGGAGAGTGTCTCAGACGCGAATTGCATGACCGGAATATAAATACGGATGTGGTAAGAAGCGCACTCTCCCCCGAAAACCTCAATTCTATTGTTGACGCCTTCATGAGCTGCGTTGAGTCGGCATGTGCAGAGGCTATACCTGCAATCGGGGAATCCAAACGTCTCAAAATCAACTGGTGGACGGAGGACTTATCTAGGCAGAAGACGGAGGTAATAAGACTTCGCAACAAGATCCGCAAGGCAAACACCCGTCGGAAGCCTACTGTGATTAAGTCATACCTGGATGCCTTGGAAAAATACAAAGAAGACCTAATAAAAACCAAGATATCCAGCTGGAAAGAATACTGCACTGGCCAAGATAAAACTACAATGTGGGAGAAAATCTATAAAGTACTGACTATGTCAGGTCACCGAAGCGACTGTCTACTGAGGGATGAATCTGGGGCACCACTGACCCCTACGGAGTCGGCTTCTCTCCTGGCGGACACCTTCTACCCGGAAGACGACCAAGCGTCTGATGATCAAGACCATGCTGCGTTGAGGGAAGAGACTAGAGTACACATTGCATCCCTTAGACAGCAGCTTAGGCTCGGAACTATCGCCTCCACTGCCTTCGAGAAGGATGAGTTGATTGAAGTCGTCAGGAAAATCGGCCCGTCGAAGGCCCCTGGTAGTGATGGATTCACGGCCGATATCTGTCAAAGAGCCATCGTCTACTCCGACGATCTATTCCTCACCATTCTGAACAGGTGCCTAAGCTTGGGATACTTCCCCAGAAGATGGAAGAAAGCTGTGATAAGGGTCATACCCAAGCCACTGAAGGAGAACTATTCGTTACCCAAATCTTATAGGCCCATAGGATTGTTACCCGTCTTCGGAAAGATTCTCGAGAAAATCTTCACCACACGGTTGGTCTGGCATCTTGGTAGTTCGGGACTTCTGAGTAAGCGCCAATATGGCTTCACACCTCAAGTCAATACCGAGGACGCCCTATACGATGCAGTAAATCTGATCAGAAAAGAAGTGGAGGCCAAGAAAATCGTGGCAGTAGTATCGCTTGACATTGAGGGGGCATTTGATGGAGCCTGGTGGCCTATAATATTGAAGCAGCTTATCGCCAAAAACTGTCCCCAAGACATTCTCTTACTTATTGACAGTTATCTGTCAGAAAGATCGGTATGCGTCCAATATGCGGGAACTCAGCAGATTAGGCCCACAAACAAGGGATGTATACAAGGCTCTACTTGCGGACCTATTATGTGGAACGTTCAACTGGACCCCCTACTTCAGCAAGCAGAGGAACTTCAGGCTCACATACAGGCTTTTGCAGACGACATTCTGATCATCGCGTCTGCGAAAACAACTTCAGAGCTAAATAAGATCGTCAATGACGCCCTGAAGGCTGTCGCTGAGTGGGGAAGGAGCAGCAAAATGAAGTTCGCCGCACATAAGACACAGGCAATAGTCGCGACCAGGAGATTAAAGTACGACACTCCACATTTCGTCCTGAATGGTGTAACTATTGATGTGACAAACGAGCTGAAGGTGCTGGGTCTAACTATTGACTCCAAGTTAATATTTCGGAGTCACCTGCAGAGCGTCTGCAAGAAGGCGGTAAACATCTACCAAAAACTCTCCTCGGCAACTAGAGCAAATTGGGGACTCAACCCGAGTATTACAAGGCTTCTGTATACAGCGGTGGTGGAACCGATTATTCTGTACGCGGCAAGTGTCTGGGCTCCAATAACTGACAAAAAATATGCGATAACTCGGCTGAACCAGATATCACGGAAGTTCGGCATCATGGTGGCAAGGACACATAGAACAGCTTCACACACATCTGTCCTATGCTTGGCTGGGCTGCTGCCGCTGGATCTTAGGGTCAAGGAGGCTGCTGAGCTGTACGAAGTGAAGAGAGGAAAGCCTTATCCTGAGTTGCCGGGACGCACGATTGAGCGGAGGGTTGGATATTTCCAGCTTCCACATCCAGCAGCGAGACGTCCACTCAAGTTTGGGCTGCTTAAAAACGAAGAGGCCATCGATATAGCTTCTTGCCCGAACATCTACACGGATGGTAGCAAGATCGAAGGAAAAGTTGGAGCTGGTGTCACATGGTGGGAGCACGGGGAAGAGGTCCGAAGCTCAAACTTTGTCCTAGCACCATACTGCTCGGTATACCAAGCGGAGCTTGCAGCTATTCTGAGAGCCATAGAAATGTTCACCAAATATGGAACACCTGACGCGAACATAATCAGCGACTCTAGATCTTCACTGGAGACGATGGCTGACCCTAATACTACTCACCCTATTGCTTCTGAGATCCAGGCTAGAATACTCCAGCTGAAGACCGAAAATCGCTACATCCACCTCTACTGGATAAAAGCCCACGAAGGGTTTGCGGGCAATGAAAGAGCGGATGAGTTAGCCAAACGCGCTGCATTAACTAAGAAAACCAGTCCCGTCTACGACAGTATCCCGAAGTCCTACGTCAAATACTCCCTCCGCCAGAAAACAATAGAAACTTGGAACAAGCGTTATGTTGAAGCCGAAACCGGAAAAATAACAAAATTGTTTTTCCCTAATGTTCGGGATGGACACAAAGCCATACTGAAAATACAAATGTCAAACGTCATGGCCCAGCTGTTCACCGGACATGGAGGCTTCCGAGAGTACCTTCATCGATTCAAGCTGTCACCAACATCAAGCTGCATTTGCGACTCTGCTACACCGGAGACTGTGCCCCACCTTCTTGACGACTGCCCAAGGTTTGGTGCTTGGCGCCAGGATTTCAACTCTAGGTGTCAAACTAGGATAACATGTAGCGATTATAGCAAGTTTGTTGGAGACAACGACTATCGAACGGAATTTTTAAAATATGCGGTAAAAGTTGTACGATCTGCGGGGAGGGCCAATGGGAGTACAGTTTGCTAAAATTATGATGAGTAGCGCAAAAGATGTATCGAAGATTAATCCTAAATGTTTTATTAATGATTTATGCATATTTACATGGATGATATTGTTATTTGAACCAATTATATAACTAAGTTTTTTAGCACCAACGTAATAAAATTGTAGGATATATAAATGTATATAAAATAAAATGTTTTTAAGATACAACCTTTTAGCCTAGGACACCTATAATAATAATAGAAAAACCTGTAGAAATCCTAATTCTTATGTATAAGTTTTTTAAATGTCTAATAATATATATAATGTTTGTAATATTCAAAATGGATGCAATTATTGAAAATAATTTATATGGATGATTAGTTAATCTCTCAATTTGTAATTAATTTTGTTATTGTTAATCATTGTACATTTTGTTATAGAAATAAAGAATTGTTATTGTTTTATTTATGAGGGCAGACAACCTAGTTTTAAGATTAATTGTATTTAAATAAAAAGCTTAAAACGTCACAAAATAAATAGTGACGATAGCTCCCACTAAAAAAAAAAAAAAAAAAAAAAAAAAAAAAAACCTAACCTAACCTAACCTAACCTAACCTAACCTAACCTAACCTAACCTAACCTAACCTAACCTAACCTAACCTAACCTAACCTAACCTAACCTAACCTAACCTAACCTAACCTAACCTAACCTAACTCTAAATCTATATCTCTCAGTTAAATAATATAGGGAAAAAGATAAACTTATACTGGGTTAAAGCTCATTGTGGAATAACTGGCAATGAGAGAGCAGACGAACTGGCCAAACATGCAGCATTAAACAATAGACAGTTGCCAAAATATGACAGGTTCCCGTTGTCATTCGCAAAGCACTCCACCAGGGCTGATACTTTAGAAGAATGGCAGCACATGTACTGGACAGCCACAACGGGATCAACTACCAAGTTGTTCTACAAAGATGTAGCCAGTGCCTTTAAAATACTAGGGAAAATTAAATTAGACAATTACTATACACAAATATTTACAGGACACGGAGGTTTTAAAGATTATCTGTATAGATTTAAACTATCTGAGTCTCCATTATGCTCTTGCGGTGGGGAAGTAGCTCAGACTGTGCAGCATCTCTTAATAGATTGCCCTAAGTTTGGCAAGCTGAGATATGACTGTGAGAGTGCAATGGAGATGGATATTAGCGTTGACAATTTAAGTGTAATAATAGGTTATGACGATTGCAGACCGATATTTCTTAATTTTGCAAAAACCGTTCTTTGCAAAATTGGAAAAGAAAATGATTCCATTGTGGAAGTATAAGTATAAGTATAATTTGGTAAAAATTTATTGTATGTAATTTTTCTTTTCTTTTTATTTTATTTTTTTTGGAATTATTATTATTATTATTATTATTATTTTTTATCTTATATTGGAATATCTATTTATTTGGGAATTATTTATTTATTTGTAGGAACCTAGTCTCATACTCTGAAGGCACCTTCTAGGGTTTTGAACTTAAATTTGGTTGCACTTAATTTATTTTTTGGTGATTGTTAATGTTAAATTTGTCAATTATTATTATTCGCAATGGCTTCACTGAAGCGAATATGATTTGGCAAGCGTGATAAAATAGTTTTTGTTTGATACTCACTTACCAAAGTCTTGATTATTGTGGCTGTGGATCTGGGGGTGGTGGAATCAATGAAGTACTGAGGGGCTTCTGTGGTTGTGTCTTGCCTTGGACAACACAATGTTTATTTTGCAGTTCCGGCGGTGTTGTCTAAGATGGGGCGGAAGCTGTACTGGTATTGATGAAACTAACCGAGTTCACTTCCACTACGCTGACATATTGTGCTGAGACTTTAGAGTATCTTATCAGAAAACTAATAGGAACACTGAGATCACTCGAGGAAAAAATGAAAAATAAACAAAAGTTTGACAGCTAGCTAACCTGAGTGATCATGCTGCTTCACAGTTTAGCACAGACTATGTCATAGACTGCTGCCTTGATTGTAAAGTACAAAGTGAAACTAAAATAAAGGGAAGGTAAAAAGAAGTAAAATAAATTTAATAACTTGCGATAGAATAAAATTGTTGAACATACTCGTACATATACATTTTTCCTTTTGGATATTTCAGTATCAGTAGTTTACTTGATTCATATAGATGGCATTACTTTACAAACGGCATAAATAATATAAATTAAAGATTTTATTAGATAATTATTGTTGGATTATTGAATGTAATCATTAAGGAATTACATTTAATATTTTAATTTGGAAAACCAGCATTTGATATTGATTTGAACTGAAGTTGAACTTGGTATCAAAGTTGTTAAATAATGCTCATAGAGGGAGTTGTTTTCAAACAAAATAATTTTGGTTTAACTTTAATTTTTTTTATGATTATTTATTTAGTGATGCAGATAGTATAATTTATGAAGCCTATTAATATATGTTGATTAATTGCTTATGTATTCTTTTTGTTGTAGTTTATCTTGAACTGTTTCTAGCAGACTTTGTTAGCTTTTAACGTTGCCAAGTGTATTGTATAATTAGTACCTAATTCTAATGGTGAATACTACCATTTATAATATTTTAGTCTGAGATAATTCATTTGATTCGGCGTAAATTTATTGTATTCTGCTTATATTTTATAGTTATGGGTATATTTTTTGTCTATTATTTTGATTTACTTTGTATTATTTATTGAAATGATTTTACTATATATTTTGTATGAAAATTAATGAATACATGAGTCAAAGGGAGTAAAATTGTAGTTAATTGTAAATTAGTTGAATCTTTGCCCATAAAGTACATGTGATGCAGTGAATGGAAATTGTAGACAATATTTAATAGTAATTGTATTATCCAAGCATGGTATTAATAAGGTCGTGTTTAGTGTGTGAAAGAAAAGTAAGAATTATTTTAATTATTATTTATATAAATTTTATCATTAAAGTTTAAGCATTAAGAATTATTTTAAGTTAACTAAGCTAATGTGTTATAATATTGCTATATATATTAAGATAGTGTCTTCAACATGATGCTATGCTTAAGAAAGATAATTATACTAATTTATTTAATGTTAAAAATGTAAGAGATCAATTTTGTAAATATTGTATTGTATTTCGGAATACAAGAATGGTAAAATTGGTTTCTCTGAATTTGATAAAAAAAATATTAAATAAAATGGTCTTAAGTCTTCATATTGATTGTCTAACACAATCAATAAAGAAGAAAATGTGTATTTTAATTAAATTAATTAATAATAAAGAATGAGTGAAGAATGAATGAACTTAAAGATATCTTAAGGGGTGGGAAATCCAAATAAGTAAGTTACCTTCTAATTTTCTTTGTTGATCTAGTATTTTGATATTTATTTTCATAATATTTTATTTTCTGTAATTTATAATATTTTAATTATAAACTAAATAAAAAAAGAAGTGGGAATTTAATAAGAAAATGTTAAAGTATGAAAGAAAGAGTGAAATGTTGTCGCATAATAATAGCGACAGTAATTTTAAGTTAGAGCCATTTCGAGATGGCAAAAAAAAAAAAAAAAAAAAAAAAAAAAAAAAAAAAAAAAAAAAAAAAAAACCTAACCTAACCTAACCTAACCTAACCTAACCTAACCTAACCTAACCTAACCTAACCTAACCTAACCTAACCTAACCTAACCTAACCTAACCTAACCTAACCTAACCTAACCTAACCTAACCTAACCTAACCAACGAAAACACAAATATTTCTTGCGACATAAAGTCAAGTGCGATACACCAAATTAAGCGTCTCGGTGCTCACTGTGCGTTAATAACATACGAAGACACACATTCTGTAGGAAAAACTTGATTTTAGGAGGTTTTTGTACATTTTATTTTAACATTTCATAATTTTTTACTAAATTCAATTTTTAAAAATTCATTCTTCCAAATTTTAAATTTAATTTTAGCTGTATAATAGTAAGTTAGTGCGCCGCTTGCGCCCCCTATCACGTAGATCCGTTTTCATCAATAGAAACTTAGTTATTAGCGTTTTACCGCTAATTTTCGCTGATTTAGGGAAAATCGCGTGTTTTTAATTTTTGTCGCCAACATCTTCCAGGTTGCTGCACTTCTCGTGGCTGGAACACCTCTGCCCGACGTCCCCGCACGTACCTGCAACATAAAAACATTAAATATAGACAAAAATTTCAAAAATTGCTCGATCACCCTACGAAAATTCACCTTACCCCTGACACATCTCCATACAAGCAACGAAAACACAAATATTTCTTGCGACATAAAGTCAAGTGCGATACACCAAATTAAGCGTCTCGGTGCTCACTGTGCGTTAATAACATACGAAGACACACATTCTGTAGGAAAAACTTGATTTTAGGAGGTTTTTGTACATTTTATTTTAACATTTCATAATTTTTTACTAAATTCAATTTTTAAAAATTCATTCTTCCAAATTTTAAATTTAATTTTAGCTGTATAATAGTAAGTTAGTGCGCCGCTTGCGCCCCCTATCACGTAGATCCGTTTTCATCAATAGAAACTTAGTTATTAGCGTTTTACCGCTAATTTTCGCTGATTTAGGGAAAATCGCGTGTTTTTAATTTTTGTCGCCAACATCTTCCAGGTTGCTGCACTTCTCGTGGCTGGAACACCTCTGCCCGACGTCCCCGCACGTACCTGCAACATAAAAACATTAAATATAGACAAAAATTTCAAAAAATCGACCGCCCACCCACCCTGTGGTCATTCACTGAAGTGAATTTCGGTTCAATATTTGTAAGGGGAAAATAAAAACTCTCAAAATAAGCTGTTTTACTTGCTTTTTCAGTGTTGTGCCGCTGTGGCGGGTTTGGTAACACCTAACAATGCTATCAGCAATACCACCAACGGTCCGGACGGCCTTGGAAGTTGCTTCCAACAACGTTATTTCTGATTCTGACAGCGACGACTATTGTGATGCTGATTCTGGCCCCGCACAACCCCGGGGTGCTCCGGAGGCAGTGGCACGGATTCTTGCTGATGCTGCTTCCATCATTACGGCTGTGACTGAAGGAAAAAGCGTCACCAGCGTCAACAAAAAGAAGATAGTTGAACTAGCTAAATCCATTATGGATTCAACTAGAACAATTTCTTCTCATAGCGTGGCTGTGCCTGTTACTACACCACAACTTGGCAACATGGCACAAGAAATTGCGACTTGTGTGCGGGCGGAAATACGGGATGAAATAACTCAGCTTAAGAACATGATCTCGTCACAAGTGCGACTTACGTACTCTCAGGCTGCGGCTGCTCATAGCGGCCCAGCGCCTACACCTGGAAAGGCAACAAGACCTGCTCATTCAACACCAGCGAGTAAACCGGCGATTATAATCACTCCAAGAGTTGAAGTTAACTCAAAACAAGATACGATTGAAGCATTTAAGAAAAGCATTAGCTTTAGAACTTCTTCGTATGCACCATCGCGAGTTCAGTCCGTCTCTAATAACAAACTTCGCGTGGAGTTTGATTGTCTTGAGCAGTGTGAGGACGCTCTTAAGAGGCTAGCCAACGCTGAACAAGTCAGCGCTGAACCCGCTCGGAGACTTCGCCCTATGGTGATGCTGAAAGGAATCTCCAGGGATGTCCCATCTGAAGATCTAGTGGGCATTATAAAGGAACAAAACCGCGAACTTACAGAGTTAATAAAGGATGAAGAAGACCTTTGCATCCGGTTCAAGCGCGACAATAGGAACTCTGCACTATACAATGTAGTATTCTTGGCTCACCCGCGCGTCTATCGCACCATGATAGAAATGATCCGGGTGAGCATTGATCACCAACGCGTCCGTGCAGATGACTTTTCCCCATTTATACAGTGCCACAGATGCCTTCAGTTTGGGCACATGAGAACCAAATGCACGTCAAATGTAAAACCGTGCGCACATTGCGCTGAAATGGGACATAATATTGACCACTGCCCACTCCGAGAAAAGCCTTTTACAGCAAAGTGCATAAACTGTACTTCGCATAACGACAAATTTAACACAAGATTAGACACCAGACATAGAGCCAACTCAAACCATTGTCCCCGACTGAGAACCATGAAGGATAAAATTGTAAACCGGGTCGATTATGGATTTAACTAAATCAATAAAAATAGTACAGTGCAACATTGACAAATCGCGAAACAGCCAACATGAGTTTGTTCGATCATTCACTTCTGGTGAATGTCAAATCGCTTTGTTGTCGGAGCCATACGTTGGTTCTGGCAACGAACTTAAATCTATCGGTGGGGTTAATTGCTTTCAGTTCTCTGAAGGCAGACGAGTGAAAGCTTGTATCTTGGCCAAGCCGGGTTTCGGCTCAATACTAGGCTTGACTCAATACTCTACCGCTAATCTATGCGTAGTACAGCTAAAGATGGAAAATCACATCATTTATTTGGCTTCAGCTTACGTTGAACCAGATGATGATAATTTTAATACGCTAGACCGTCTCGATCATTTTTTAAAATCAACACATACTTCTCACCGAATTGTGGGAGGAGATCTCAACGGATGGCACCCCTTATGGGGTAGTACTAGAACTAACTCACGTGGAAGGGATGTAATGGATATAGCATTCGGTAATGACTTGTACGTATGCAATTTAGGTAACACTCCTACATTTGAAACGGTGACACATGGTCGACAACGAACGTCAATAATTGATATAACCATGGCTTCGGAATCAATTTATGATCGGATTTCAGAATGGCAGGTTAATCCTAATATTTGCACCTCATCACAACATAATGCAATAGAGTTTAAAATAAACATCAATAACAATAGATTAATATATAATGATAATACATCCACCTTTCTGTATAAAACCAATAAAGCGTGCTGGTCAGCATTTAAGGATACCCTAAACACGCAAATGTCTTTATCGAATGTGCTCGAACGGGACATTTCTAAATTAGACTATTCGGAACTAGAAAGTCTTATAGATGATATTACAGGCATTATCCATCTAGCCTGCAAAAATTCTATGCACGTTAAAGGCAGTGGTCACGGGAATAAGATTAAACCACCTTGGTGGTCTGACAAACTAGAAACCATGAAGAAAGAAATCGTTAATATCCACCATAATATACAGACAGCTAAACGACGGGGACAACCACTTGACACCTTACTTCAGGAGCAACAAACTAAGAAAGTCCTTTACGCTAAAGAACTCCGCTCTGAGTCTACTACTAATTTCCGGGAACTTTGCGAGATGCAAACAAAAGAGAACGTTTGGTCTCTGACAAATAGGCTATTAAAAGACACTACACCACGTCGCCCTCCAATAACTCTAAAAGTAGGGAATCAGTTTACTTCTAGCGCTAAAGAAACAGCTGAGGCTTTACTAAATCATTTTTACCCTGACGATCATCCAGACACTGAATCTCGACATCACCTTCTTACATCGCAAATAGATTCCTTACCCAACTCCTTAGATGATCTTCCTTTTTCTAAAGAAGAGGTATTGGAGCATTTAAATTACATGAACCCTAACAAAGCCCCTGGACTAGACAATCTCACCTCAGACATCTGTACTCAGTTTGCAACATCGTATCCTAAATTAATTACTGATATCATGAACAGGTGTCTTACTCTCCAGCATTTCCCCCGTCAATGGAAAGTAGCATATGTCAAGATTATACCAAAACCAGGGAAATCTGATTATACTGCTCTAGGATCATTCCGACCAATTGGACTTCTTCCTGTGTTTGGAAAACTCCTAGAAAAACTTTTTATTAAAAGGGTCACTTATAAAGCAGCCAAAAACGGTTATTTAAATAATAAACAATTTGGTTTTCGCGAACAGACCAATACAGTGCAGGCCATAGATAGTGCGCTTAACATCGTACGCCAAGCTAAAGCCAATAAACAACTGGTCATCGCAGTCTCATTAGACATTAAAGCTGCTTTTGACAACGCTTGGTGGCCAGCGCTGTTCCATAGGCTACGCCATATTAACTGCCCTAAAAATATATATGGACTAATAGCGAATTATGTCAAAGATCGTGAAGTCAAGTTGGATCACGCTGGTGAACGGGTTTCCAAGTATATGTCAAAGGGTTGCATTCAAGGTTCAGCTTGCGGACCACTACTCTGGAATGTCATTTTAGATGAATTATTAGACTTAAAACTTCCAACTGGGTGCCATCTGCAAGCATTTGCCGATGATGTTCTTCTTACTGTCACTGGAAAAAACGCAACAGAACTTGAAGAATCAGCTGATAAAGCTTTATCTATCATTACAAACTGGGGTAGAGGAGTAAAATTGGAATTTGGACCCTCAAAAACACAAGTGATTGCCTTCACACCAAAGGCTAAAGAAGCCAAAATAAAAATGAACAGTCAAGAACTGAATTATGCTCAAGAAATAAAATTACTTGGAGTTATTTTAGACGAAAAGCTGTTATTCGGTCCTCATGTGCGATACATTATTGAAAAGGCAATGCGTATTTTTAACAAACTCTGCATGTATTCCAGACCGACTTGGGGGGCACATCCCGAAAATGTCCAAATCATATATCATCAAGTTATAGAGCCCATAGTGACATACGCTGCAGGTATCTGGGGACACGTAGTTTGCAAAAAGTATGTTCAAAAGCTACTCTTGAGTATGCAGCGTGGTTTCGCTATCAAGGCTATCAGAGGTTTTCGTACGGTATCAACTACTGCAGCTATAGCTTTGGCACGCTTTATACCAATAGATTTGAAAATCCAAGAAATACATACCATCGAAATGACCAAACTTTCTGGAATCAGCAAATATCTACCACATGATATTTTGCTTGAAACACATTCTCCTATTCACCACCTTTTGCATCCTGCTAATAGAATTGCTCTCATAACAAGTCAGGACCCAGAACAGTCTGCAGGTGCGGTAAACATATTTACCGATGGAAGTAAGCAGGATGATAACACAGTAGGGGCAGCGTTTGTGGCCTTTGATCCTGGAGGGTCGTCTCCAGCAGTTGTTCGGAAGTACAAGCTACATAACTGCTGCACGGTGTTTCAGGCAGAACTTTTCGCTCTTCTCTCTGCCTGTCAGTGGGCAAAAAATCATGATCTTGCAAACACATGTTTATTCACAGACTCACTTTCTTCTATTAAAGCGTTAGAAAACCGTAGCAACACCCATCCTATTGTGAACGAAATTCACCAAATAATTCAACAAATTGAATCAAAATCCCTAAAAATCAGCATTTCATGGGTCAAAGGACACTCAGGTAATCAAGGTAATGAGCTCGCAGATTTAGCAGCAAATGCGGCTACACGACTACACTCTGCAGCTCATTACTCAAGGTTTTCTATTTCTTATATTAAACATATGGCAAAAAAAGAGAGTTACGAAATTTGGGAACAAAGATATGCATCATCTGAAACAGGACAACATACAAAAAAGCTTCTTCCTACTATAAATGACATAAAGCAGCTCTCCAAGGCATGTAAAACTTCTTTTAATCTCACACAAATCCTCTCCGGACATGGGTTTCACAAGGAATATTTAAATCGCTTTAAAATCACCGCAGACAGCAACTGTCCATGTGACGCAGTTACAGAACAAAGCCTAGAACACCTTCTCGAAGTATGTCCAGCGTTCGGGATTTCTAGGTTCAAACATGAACGAACATGTAACCATTTCGGGATATCACCGTACAAGCTAGGTGAAATAATTAGTAAAGAAAGCTGTACACAGTCATTCTTGGACCATGTAGATAAAATAGTGAATAGTTTAAAATCCTTTAACAAAACATAAATAATAATTAAAAAAAAAAAAAAAAAAAAAAAAATTTCGAAAGACTAGAGTCTTAAGACTTTAACTCAGTGTACAACTTTTTAATAAAAAAACAAAAAACAAAAAAAATAATAATAAAAATAATAACAAAAAAAAAAAAAAAAAAAAAAAAAAAAAAAAATTAAATTATAAAAAAATTAAATATATTATGTATAACTATGTATATCTAATTGTTTAATTATAATTGTTTCTTTTTAATTAATTGTTAAGTATAAACTTTAATTGTGTAGTCTTCAACAGAACAGGTATCAAATCGCATGTTCTGCTGAGAAAAATGTGAGCAAGTGTCACTTGTTTACATAATAATCAATTTTCCCTAAAGCGATAAAAAAATTATAATAGTAACTGCAACAAAATTGATAAAATGTGCGAAACATACAAAGGGAGGAAAAAAAAAAAAAAAAAACCTAACCTAACCTAACCTAACCTAACTTTTTTTTTTTTTTTTTTTTTTTTTTTTTTTTTTTTTTTTTTAAGTGAGGAAAATGCATTACGCATCCCCGCCCGGCCGGGGGGCACAGACGGGGTATGTGGGACTCCCCTCTGTAGTAGAGGTATACCCACTAAAAAACTCACTATTCCCGCCACTGTTGAGCAAAGACGAAGCCGGCGGTAACTCAACAGTCCGCCTGGCTTCGCCTGTGGCCCACGTCCGCCCCGATGGAATGGACGGACCTCCTCATATGCGATGAACGCAGAAGCTCATCGTCTCCTCGGGAGGTCTCGCTACTGGACAACAGGTGCCCCCGCACCTGTTGCCCGAGACCCTCCCGGCGGGTTGTGTTGAGAGCGGGCACCCCGTCTGGCTCGCCCGCCCCGCCCACGATGGAGCCGTTGAGAGAGCGGGTCTCGCTCTCTCTCGCGCTCCGCGGCTTCCTTCTGCGACATCACATCCTCGCAGAAGGCAAGCATCGCCTCCCAGTTTCTTTCACTGCCGACCATCTTCTCCATGACAGTCGGCAGCGAGAGGTCTCCACCTCCTAAGGCCACAGTGAGTTCTGCTCTCAGCCCAGCCCATGCAGGGCATACCTCCATTGTGTGCTGTGCGGTATCCTCCACACAGTCACAATGGTGGCATTCCTGGGTCATCTCCTTTCCAGCTACGACACACAGGTATCTCCCAAAACAGCCATGCCCTGAGAGAACCTGTGTAAGCCGGAAAGAGAGTGACCCCCACTCCCGTCCCACCCATTCCTTTAGAATGGGCAGGATTCCCTCCAATAATCGGCGTCGGGAACCCGCACCCGTAGTGCTCAGCTCCTCGAGCTGCCGCCGCCATTCACCCAGAGCCACTTCCTGGGCGTCCCTTTGCCACCGCACCACTTCATCAGGCGCTGGGCGGTCGCCCTGATTACGAGCGTCTGCCCGTTGCCAGTAGACCGAGGATTGAACCTCGGCCTCGAGCTCCCACGGCAGGGATCCTGCTAGCGCACAGGCCACCCCATGGGAAATGGTCCGATACCCCCTTACGACTCTAACCGCCATGACCCTCTGCGCCTGATGCAGAAGGGCTTTATGGCGGTTTTTCAGCGATCCCGCCCAGATCGGGGCCCCATAAAGGGCCATCGATCGGACCACTCCCATATACAGGCGGCGGCAGCCCACCATTCCACCTCCTATGTTTGGAAGCAGGCGGCTAAGAGCGCCTGCCGTTCCCACCAACTTTGGGACCAAACGTTCCAGGTGAACCCCAAAATCCCACTTGCTGTCGAGGACGACGCCAAGATATTTCAACGTCGTCCCGACTGCAATTGAGGTTCCCCCGACCACTATGCTGGTACTAGCAGGTGGTCTCCGCCGAGGCCCGTGAAAACAAATAGCCTCGGACTTGTGGAGTGCCACCTCTAGCCCCAGCCGTCGAATCCTCGACACCACTGCCGCAACTCCAGCGGTGGCCAACACCAAGGCAGCCCGGAGATCAGAACCCCGGGCTGTCACTAGGGTGTCATCGGCGTAACAGATCACGCCCACGCCTCGCAGGTTAGCGCAGCGTAGGACGTGATCGTAGCCGATGTTCCATAGCAGGGGCCCTAGAACAGACCCCTGGGGAACACCGCGCGACATGCGCCGGCGACCACCCATTCCATCTCTGGTGGGGAACACTACCGCCCTATCCGATAGGTAGCTCCCCACCAATCTCTTCAAGTACGGGGGCACTCCATGATAGCGGAGTGCCTCCATAATAGTCGACCAGGGCAGGCTGTTGAAGGCATTTTTTATGTCTAATGAGACAGCCAACAACTGCCCGCCCTTCATAACTTCCTCCTCTGCCATGTCCCGTAGGCGACCGATCGCGTCTATGGTCGACCGGCCCCAGCGGAACCCAAATTGGGCGTCCGACAAATTCGGACCTACAACGCCCATGTGTTCGATGAGGCGGTTGGCTATCACCCTCTCCAGCAGCTTCCCCGCCTCATCTAGCAATACTATAGGCCGATAACCCGACGGGTCATCGGCCGGCCGTCCCTCCTTTCGGAGGAGGACCAAACGGCCCTCTTTCCAACGGTGCGGGAAAACACCTTCCCGCACACACCTATTAAAGAGAGCCCTTACTCGGGGCTCTAGAGCGCCCTGCTCCCCGCCAAGGGCCAGGACCCAAGCGCGGCAAGGAATGCCATCGTGTCCTGGGGCCGTGTAACCTAACCTAACCTAACCTAACCTAACCTTTTTTTTTTTTTTTTTTTTTTTTTTTAAGTGAGGAAAATGCATTACGCATCCCCGCCCGGCCGGGGGGCACAGACGGGGTATGTGGGACTCCCCTCTGTAGTAGAGGTATACCCACTAAAAAACTCACTATTCCCGCCACTTGTTGAGCAAAGACGAAGCCGGCGGTAACTCAACAGTCCGCCTGGCTTCGTCTGTGGCCCATGTCCGCCCCGATGGAATGGGCGGACCTCCTCATATGCGATGAGCGCAGAAGCTCATCGTCTCCTCGGGAGGCCTCGCTACTGGACAACAGGTGCCCCCGCACCTGTCGCCCGAGACCCTCCCGGCGGGTTGTGTGGAGAGCGGGCACCCCGTCTGGCTCGCCCGCCCCGCCCACGATGGAGCCGTTGAGAGAGCGGGTCTCGCTCTCTCTCGCGCTCCGCGGCTTCCTTCTGCGACATCACGTCCTCGCAGAAGGCAAGCATCTCCTTCCAGTTACTCTCACTGCCGACCATCTTCTCCATGACGGTCGGCAGCGAGAGGTCTCCTCCTCCTAGAGCCACAGTTAAAACTGCCCGCGGCCCAGCCCATGCAGGGCATACCTCCACCGTGTGCTGTGCGGTATCCTCCACACAGCCACAGTGGTGGCATTCCCGGGTCATCTCTTTTCCGGCTACATTGCACAGGTATCTCCCAAAGCAACCATGCCCTGAGAGAACCTGTGTGAGCCGGAAAGACATTGACCCCCACTCCCGTCTCACCCATTCCTCCAAAATGGGAAGGACACCCTCCAATACTCGGCGTCGGGACCCCGCACTAGTAGCGCTCAGTCCCTCTAATTGCCGCCGCCATTCGCCCAGAGCCACTTCCTGGGCGTCCATGCGCCACCGCACCACTTCGTCGGGTGCGGGGCGCTCACCTTCTATTCGAGCATTTGCCCGTCGCCAATAGACCGAGGATTGAACCTCGGCCTCAAGTTCCCACGGAAGGGACCCCGCAAGGGCGCAGGCCACCCCATGGGAGATGGTCCGATAACCCCTTATGATCCGAACCGCCATAACCCTCTGCGCCTGGTGCAGAAGGGCCTTGTGGCGGTTCTTTAGGGACCCCGCCCAGATCGGGGCCCCATAAAGGGCCATCGATCGAACCACCATCATATACAGACGGCGGCAACTCACATCTCCTCCTCCCAGGTTAGGGAGCAGGCGGCCAAGAGCACCCGCCGTGCTCACCAACTTCGGGACTAGGCGCTCCAGGTGGACGCCGAAGTCCCACCTGCTGTCGAGGACGACGCCGAGGTACTTCAACGTCGTCCCGACTGGGATTGATGTTCCCCCGACCACAATATTTGTGCCGGCAGGTGGTCTCCGCCGAGGCCCGTGAAAATAGATGGCCTCTGACTTGTGGAGGGCCACCTCCAGCCCTAGCCGCTTAATTCGCGAAACCACCGCTGCGACACCAGCGGTGGCCAACACCAAGGCGGACCGGAGATCAGAACCCCGGGCCGTCACAAGGGTGTCGTCGGCATAGCAGATCACGCCCACGCCTCGCAAGTTTGCGCAGCGTAGGACGTGATCGTATCCTATGTTCCACAGCAGGGGCCCAAGAACGGACCCCTGGGGAACACCACGCGACATGCGCCGGCGACCGCCCGTTCCATCTCTGGTGGGAAACACTACCGCCCTATCCGATAGGTAGCTTCCCACCAGTCTCTTCAAGTATGGGGGCACCCCATGATATCGGAGTGCCTCCATGATAGTCGACCACGGCAGACTGTTGAAGGCATTCTTGATATCCAACGAGACAGCCAACAACAGCCCACCCCTCGACACTTCCACTTCCGCCATATCCCGCAGGCGGCCGATCGCGTCTATCGTCGACCGGCCCCAGCGAAATCCGAATTGGGCGTCCGACAAATTCGGACCCACAACTCCCATGTGTTCGATGAGGCGGTTGGCTATCACCCTCTCCAGCAGCTTCCCCACCTCATCTAACAAGACTATGGGCCGATAACCTGACGGGTCATCGGCCGGCCGTCCCTCTTTACGGATGAGAACCAAACGGCCCTCCTTCCAACGGTGCGGGAAAATACCTTCCCGCACACACCTACTATAAAGAGCCCTTACTTGGGGCTCTAGAGCACCCTGCTCCCCGCCAAGGGCCAGGACCCAAGCGCGACAAGGAATGCCATCGGGTCCTGGGGCCGTGTTTTTGCCCTTAATGCGTAACACGGCCGCACCCACCTCCGCTACTGAGACCTCGGGCACGTCCTCAGTGCCCGAGTCTCTCACCTCCTGCGCTGGAGGCGCCATGGCAGGAGGCACAAAGTCCGTTCCCATTTCTGGGAACAGTGCCTCGACCACCCTTTGAAGGACCTCTGGCTCAAGACTGCTGGAGATTGGAGGAGTCCAAGGACGGAGCTTTTGCCGTACTAACTTGTACGGCCTACCTCATGGATCCCTCTCCAACGTCTCCAGCAACTCCTCCCACGCCGCTGCCTTGGAACGGCTAATGGCAAGGCGGAGTTCCACCGCCACTTCCCTGTACGTGGCGTACAGCAGATCCTCCTCCTCTTCGTCGCGGTTTCGGCGCCTCCGAAACCGCTGGAAGTTGCGGCGCCTCTCAACGCACGAGCGGCGGAGCCGGGCGATCTCCTCGTTCCACCAGTAGAGTCCTTGTTTGGACGGAGGGGCTCTAGCACGAGGCATCGCAGCGTCACACACCTGCGTCATGGCCTCGCAGATCCGAGCCGCATCCCCGTCCACATCCACCGGTGGTGGTTCCGGCAGCCACGCCTGAACAAGAGCCGCCTCTTGCAGCAATTCTTTGTTCAGGCGCTTTATCGCCCAGCGTGGGCCGTCCAGTCGTGGCTGGCTCGGGGCGCTTGGGGTGGCCGGAGACGATCTGGAGACGCTGAACGTTATGTAACGGTGGTCTGACAGCGTCTCTTCATTCTCCAGAACCTGCCACCCCTGGACACGGCGTGCAATTAATGGGGTCGCGAAAGAAACATCCACGACTGACCCCCCATTTCGACGCACGCACGTGTCTACTGTGCCGCGGTTGAGGATGGACAAACCGCACTCCACCAGCCACTCTTCCAGCACTCTCCCTCTAGGGTCCGTCGTCGCGGAACCCCAAGCCCCAGACTTGGCATTGAGGTCCCCAAGGACGACAACCGGACCGGGAGCACTCTGGCCCACAGCGACCCCCACCAACTCGAGATATCTCTCGAATTCGGCGAGCGGTCGATTGGGCGAGAAATAAACCCCAATCACGACCAGCTCACCGATCTTGACCACCACAAAGCCCCCACCTCTATTTATTATAGTAAGTGGGGCAGGATCCACCGCGCAACGCTGAATGACTGCCACCAAGCCATCACGGTCCCCGACCCAATCCGAACGGGTCGGGACGCGATACGGCTCGGCGGCAACCGCTAGATGAACCTGCCACTCCGCCATGGCCTGGACCAATAGGTCCTGGGCCGCGGCGGAGTGGTTGAGGTTCCCCTGCAGGAATCGGAGGTCCATAACTATTGGACCTCCATGGAATCCTCCTCGTCACCCACCTGGGGCGGGTTTGCAGGCGGCGGCTTGGCCTTTCTGGCCTTTGCCGCTGCCTTCTTCGCTGCCTTTTTAGTTGGGGGCTTGGCACATGCCTTGCCCCCAGCGAGGTGGTCCGCCTTTTTCCCAGCTGCCTCACAGACGGAGCAGTGGGGCGTGGCGGAGCACTCCCGGACCTTATGGCCCACCTGATCGCAGCACCTGCAGTTAAGACTACGATCAATCTCCGACGAGCACTTGGCCCCGATGTGGCCCAGTGCGAAACACCGGAAGCACCGGAGGGGGAGAGGGTCAAGGATTTTCACCCCAACTGACACCCATCCGACCCGGAAACGTCCAGCTACTACTTTTTTGGCAGCCGCGACAGGGCACTTTACAAGTGCCGTGCCTGCGCCACCAGGACCTCTCCGTATCTCGCCAGACTTAACATTGTCCGGCGAACATTCTCCAGTTTTGGCGACCGCAGCCACCAGCTCCTCTGGGGTGACCGAGTCATCTAGACCGGTTACCCGGAGATCGACCAAAGTCACCGGCCTAGAGACCTTCACTTCTTCCACAGCGAAAAGCCCCCGGAGCTTCTCAGCCAGCAAGTCGGCTTTACCTCCACTTGTTGCTCCTGGGACCTCTAAGATGCGAGCCCCAGTCACCGCTTGCCGAAAGCGTACGGAGGTGATCCCGAGCTCCTCCAAGTTGAGCTTCGACTTGGCCTCAGCGATCACCTCCCCGTACGTTCGTCCTTTCTCCTCTGCTCCCTGCTGCAGCGCTATAACAACTGCAGCTGAGCGGCGGGCACGCAGCTTTGGAGCCTTGTTTTTTTTAGCCGCAGCCTGTTTGGGTGCCTCTGGCTTGTTAGGTGCCGTTGGCCTTGGCGCCCTGTCAGCCGGGTCCTTCCGCTGCCTATTGCGGCGAGGGCCCACTTTTTGCCATCCTTCCTCCTTGTCCTGCGCCTGGCTATTTGTGCTTGCCGGAGCAGGGGCAGCCGGGGTGGGGGCCGCCGGGGCGGGTGCAGGTGCTTTGCCCCTTCTCCCTTTCTCTCCAGAGGCAGCTTTTGCCACTGGCGTCTTTTTTGTCGCCCCCGCATACGAAGTGGGGGCAGGCTTCTCCACCGGTGCCTTTCTCGCCGTCGGAGTTAGGACTGGCGAGACCTCACGCGGCTTATCTGCTGCCAGTGGTGGGCGGTGGCGTTTTTCGGGCAAAAGCCGCCCGTCCACCTCCAGGCTATCAAGCCGAGCATCCATTTTGGCCAAAGAGGCTCGAAGATCACGCCCCAGCTCTTCAAAGGCTGGGGAAGGAGCAGCGCACTCCCTGCTGCCCCTTACCTCGGCCCTAAGCTCGGCCATCTGTGCACTTATTTGGTCCAGCTGACCCTTGAGCACGGCGTTCTCTGCCTGTAGCCTGGCTACTTCATCGGAAGGTGTTCGAGAGGCCAACTACTCAAACACCTCCCGCAGCACCTCCGTGGACTTTTTTAGGGCACTTTGGAAAGTGCCCTTAAGGTTGCCCGACTTGTTACCGACCATCTCGATGGTCGTCAGGCTCTCCTTCACCCGAGTAGATAGGGCGACGGCTGAGGCCTCCCTTGACGGGCCCCAAGAGGCCACGGCACCCAAGTAATTGGTGGCAGTATCAGCACGCGCCTTCGGCGTTGCTGCCACCGCTGCCTTCTCCGCCTCTAACTCCATCGCCTGACGCTCGGCGGCAACGAAGTCGGCCTTGGCTTTAGCCATACCGACATACTGGCCCGTTGTTGGTGGCCTGCCGCGACCGCGCTTTGAACGAGTCGTCATTGCTTTTGGGTTCTCATGGTGAGGACTCCGTGGACGGTCCGAGTCGGATTCACTACTTCTAGCTCTTTTAGAAGTAGGAGGCTTCTTCCTCCAGAACCTCACCGGAAGCCGGTTGTCCGGGACAGACATGTAGTCTGATTCCCCACTCTCCAAACTAGTGACCAGGGACGGACACCTCGTTTTCTCCAGCATTTCTGCCACTGGGGTCACCACAGCGTCCATTCTCCTTAGGACCACCACAGCTTCCCTAGCGACAGCTTTTGACACCGAAGCGTCTTCACACCTAACTGACGCCGAAGCGTCAACACTCCTCAATGACGCCGAAGCGTCCGCACCAGATACCTTTTCAGGCTCTGCAGCAACTCCAACAATGCGGCATTCCAGGCGGCCGCCCTCCTTTTGGTTTTGGTTTTTAAGTAAATTATCCATATGAATTCCCACGATTACCGGGGTAAAAAAATACGACCAAGACAGAGCCCACGTGTGTCCGGGAAGGGTTAGGTGGACCTAACCAAGGCGCAACGCCTAGATGCAGTAGCGACTGACTTTACCGGCCAGCCCTCCTCCGAAGAGAAAGGACCTCGTGCTGCACCGCCACTTGTCCTTCGGGATTTTTTATAGAGGTTTACTCCTCGCAGCCCGGGCAATCAAGCCAAGGCCCTCGGTCCTGTTCCAATCACGAGACGTGATCCGCAACTGTTACAGGATTACGATTTCGAGCTGGCGGCAGGGAAGACAATATGTCCCCCACTACCTGCCCGACGGCGGGGTAAGCGCACGCCGAGCCCAAACTCCACTTCATCCGCGCAATGCGCAAACGGACTTCTACTCCTCCTACCACTAATAAAGTGGTTTGCACCAAGTACTTATGCCAGAACGGCTACGTTGTAGGCTACGTTCACCGTCACAGCACAAGCTCCTGGACCTTGCCTCGTCACACTGCACCCTCTGCTAAAACAGAGGGACGCGCGGAGAGGCCTGTCCGACCCGCGTCGCCGCTACTCAGCATAAGGCCGAGACGCCGACCGAGTCCCGCAGCCATTCAAGGCCGCCTACACTCGCAACGCCGCTACCCGGACTTTCCAGGGCGCCGTGCGAGCCTCCTCGGGTTCTTTTGGCTTCGTCGTACCACTACGACTACTGAGCCCCCCAGCCACGACAAGGCAGAACCCATTTGGGGGGAACCTAACCTAACCTAACCTAACCTAACCTAACCACGCTTTGGCCAGGGCCACGATAGCGTACTGCTAAAGTGGTCCCAGGGTACGAAAACGCCTAAACCTTTTTAAATTCAAAATTAGAAACAAATCATACAAGCTTAGACAACATACAAGTAATACAAGATAGATATTTAAATAAATAGATACATAAAATATGTGGCTATATATATTTGATAATATATAAGACCAGCATATGTATTAAAAAGGCAGTAAAAACAAAATTTTTTAATTTGTCAATAAAAAAAAAAAAAAAAAAAAAACAGAATCAATAAAATCGTTTTGCGAATGTTAAATAAACTAAAATAAAACTGAATACAAACCAATTACCAGTATTATGAACAAAAGTAGCATAATCATTATATTAAAACAGAAAAGTGATTATAACAGACAAAAGTAAAAGATCTAAAATCGTAACAACTACAAGATATTACAAAAAATAAAACAGTTAAAGCAAAACCGCAAGCCTTTCCGATCTCATGTTAGTCGTAAAAAGATAAGTAAAAAATGACTCTGATTAAGTCAGAGGTACGTCGCGGTGCCGTCAAATAGACGGTACCATTTAAAAAAAAAAAAAAAAAAAACCTATTCTAACCTAACCTAACCTATTAGGGACGTACGAATAATAAAGGCTCCGACCAATGTACGTCGTCGGTGAGTACGTCGGTGCCATCAAAATCAAAAGACGGTACCACTAAAAAAAAAAAAAACCTAACCTAACCTAACCTAATTTGCCGTCGCGGCAAATACAACAGAGTGGCCATATCTCCGGGCCTATCGTCCCTGCTCAACGGGAGCACTTTTAAAAGTACAATGCGCTACAAGACCTACAGCGCGTTACCCGGATTGTGCGAACGAAAAACAAAACAATTGCTCTTCTAGAACTTGCTAGCACAAGCCTCTTCGCAGAGGCAAGGCTGCTACTAAACAAGCTAGGAGAAGAAGGAAACTCCCCGCGCATAATTAGTGTAGATGCCATGACGATCGAATACTCGAAGGGGGAGGTCGTCGAATTATTGGGTTGCCTCAAAGCCGCTGAACAACACGAGGTAGTCGTGTACGAAAACAGGGGCGAAGATCTTATCTTAAGAGTACGCGACCAGAAAGATGCAGCCAACACTACAGCCCTCCAAGTTCTAGAACTAACCACCGGATCCGAACGCGTCCAACAAAAAGCTGCCGACGAAGAGCTTGCGGCTTGGCTTGAGAAGACAAGGATCAAACCGAGGAAACACCTGGAACAGTTTCTCAGCGCTTTCAGTTCTGCCGCTTACAGCCTGCTCGGCAAACCTTTGAAAACAACTGGAAAAGAAAAGAAACAGCAGGCCAGAAAACCTGAACCTGAGATCCGCAAAGCCGAAATGGGCCAAATCAGTCCGCCGCGTTTTAGACCGGTCAAAGGCCCCACAGACCACGCTTTGAACGCATTCCTCGAGTTCCTAGCCATCAAAAAAGCAACGAAAGAAATCAACGTAAAGACCTGCAATAACATCTTGCAGGACTTCAAGCTAGGAATAGAAAACCTTTTAAAATACAGGCTCGAGGAAGCGGAGGCCATATACAATAACGACAATTCCCAAGTCCTCAGAGGTACAATGTCAGGGGAATATATCTCATCGGAACCCAATGGACGTCGCGTACGCCATCAGCGACGTCTACTCTGGCATATACTCCTCAACATCCCGACTACATTCGTTAAAGCTAGAGAGCTTCACTGATGCAGACATTCCAAAAAACCAAGCCAACACGCTCTTCCTCGTAGACACTCAGGAAGAGAAAGCAACCCTGATCAGTCAGGGCTTTGGGTTAGGTCAGGGGTCCCGCACACTCACCATCCACGAATCTCAAGGCTTGACGTATGAGTCGGTGATCATAATCAACACGAGGAGTAAAATGCTGTTGCACAAAAGTGTTCCTCATGCGGTGGTAGCAGTCTCGCGGCACACCATCAGCTGCACCTATTACGTCGATGACAGCAGTGACGCGATAGGGTACTTCGTGAGGCAAGCGATGGCAGCGCCAGCCAAAACTATTCTTGAATACAATCTGAAAATGGCTATTCAGGACAACAACGCAATGGTGGTGGAAGCCCTCGAGCGGAGAGCGGAGGGTTTGGTTCCCTAATGGTAAAGTTAAAGTTAAAAAGTAAAAATTGTAAAATCCCAATTTCTAGTGTATCAATTTAGTGTTAAGTAGTATAACATAATTAATGTTGTTAAATAATAAAATGTCAGTAAAGTCTATCCTTAAGTAATAAGCTCAATACAATAATACAAGTTTTGTTAGTTTTTTAAGATAAACATATATGTCTCACTGAGTTAAGTTTTAAGAAAAAAATGAAAATAGAAAAATTAAATAAATAAAAATTGTAAGATCCCCCAAGAGCACGGACAAACAAGTGTGTGGTGAACCGCCAGTAGTGCCATTTCGAGATGGCAAAAAAAAAAAAAAACCTAACCTATTTTCTTCTTCTTCTTCTTCTTCTTAACGATATTAATACGATCAATTATTATTTTGACGCAATCATTGACGACTCATAAGTGTCAATTTTTTCGCGTGAGCAGGATCAAACGAAACTATTCCGTGAACAAATGTCAGTCCAGAACTTGGCTGCAGCTATAATGTTGCTACTTGTGGCTAAAAATAAAAATAAAATACTTCGCTGTACGAAATACTGCTACATGAAAAGACAAAAATATACTTACGAGCATGGTCCGATCCTCGTCAAGGCGACGCAGACTAAAAAATATTGCGCAATACTGACCTACACGGTGCAATGATAATATGGTGCAATAAAAATGAAACTCGCTCAAACTTTCGTTCAATCATTGCGCAAACTTCAATACTTCTACAATACTAACCCTAGACAATCATTTGTCACGTGTCAATGAACTGCGCGTGCCCTTTTTTGAGTGTGGAACATATTCTTTGAATGTTATGCACTAATTAAAAAACGGGTCAATAACTACATTTTGGTACCTAGTACATATTAGTTCCATGGGCTTAGCAACATCATGGGCATACATTTTTTGCGTTACAATATTTGACGACTTGTAGTATTACCTATTGGGGTTTTATTTTACAAATGGTTGCTAAGCGACAATTAGTGCATTATTCGACACTAGCAGATTTGTGACAAATAAGTCACAAAAGCTATATAATAAGAAGGAGAAGCCATATAAACCCATAAACAACGACGACCACAATGTATACCGATATGTACGCATCTAATTTCACTAATTCGACTATGAATAGAGGAGTGGAAGCCAAGGAAACCGAAGTCGCTAACACACACTTAGGTTAGCATGTAGCGATATAGTGTACCATATAGTGTAGGTATACATGTAGCGAGATAGTGTCTTGATATCCAGCACAGTGTAGAGTATTGAGCCAACACTTGGTATAAGTAAGTGGTCTGCTGCAGACGGAGACGTGGAGTCAGCGCTGACCGGCGCCGGCGGCAGCACTCCGCCCTCGCCCCGCGACTGCCCCTCCTACCTGCAGGTAGGCGCTGGGAGCGAGACTGCTTCCCAGCCCACCCACGGTACCTAGTTATATCAACTAAAATATGCAACTAATTTACTATTACCGATAGTGAGTTTCTCAGTATTCCGAGAGACAAAGATAAATATTATCACCACAAATACGTAGGCCGCTACCTAGGGTATCTTTTAAAAAAAGATTTTATTTAAATCGAAAATTTAATTTGATAAAAAGAATTACAATTAATTAGTCTAATAAAATGAATCTAGTTCGAAGTGTGAACCAAGAATGCCGCCTTAAACGAAATGCAGTTTCCATGAAACATGCGATTGACGTCAGGCGGCCACGTTCCCGCTGACGAGGCTCCTCGTGTGACCGCGATGTATTGTACCGGTCGAGCTAACGCAGCGATCCCCATACGTTAGCCTTGCGTAACACCACCCACCACTGGGGCCCACCCAGAATACTCAGTTTTTGACAAATCATAACACCTCCTCCTACCACAATTAAAACCTGACACGTTCGCTGCGATAGGCCTAAAAACCTCTTGCGTGTCCTCGCGTGCAGTGCGGAACAAAGTGCGGTGCTCATAACTTGGAAACTCATGGGAGTACGAAAAAGGTAGATATACTCGTAGGTTTCTGTTTACTTCTATATCTGCGACTCGGCAAGGCAAAAATATACCTAAGAGGTCGTTAGGCCCGCCACGGCACTGCAAGTGAAAAAACTTTATTCAATGTGGCTATGGGGCGTAAAGACCTATCAACCGGGCGCTTTTATGACCCCTGCCGCACTAGTTTTATTTAATTGTTTTCTTTCTTCAATTAGTGCCTGCTTATATAAGCAGAAAATATGTTTTCGCGAAAAAAATAGGATTAGAGACCATCGATAAATAAGGAGGTCAAAAGACCTTAAAAACACTGGTGCAAAAGTACTTTAAAGGCTTATCAGCCTCCTATCGCACCTGAAAAATAGTGAAACTATTTAACGCACCGAACGTGTTAAAATTCAAAGAAGCGTCTCGTAGTAGTGGGTACTTATACACGTAGGTGCGTACGCACAGGGGCACAGGGCACAGTCTCACAGCCGGCTCGCGCTGCAGGTAGTGGTGGAGAAGCACCGGCGCGCGCCCGCGGCCCCCAGCCCCGCCGCACCTGCCCCCGCTACTCTCTCCGCACAATGTGTACGTGTTCTTTCTTCCTACCTAATACTACCCTAAGGTGCTTCGGTGGGCGAGTGCCCGGTTGAGTAGCCAGACGTTGCGGGTTCGATCCCTGCTGCGAAAGAAAAATGTTTTCATGACCTGTCAATATTTATTTCGGGTCTGGTATATTTCTGGTATACTCATTACAATTAGTAAGTACCTAGTAGATACAAGCTTTGCATAGTTTTCCATAAATGTAACTTAACGCCTTCACTGATACTGCTATTATAATGTGCGCTGCGCTTTTTTAATGGAAGACAAGACTTCTACTAACTAGATCGTTTGCCATCCATCATCACCATGACATGCCTTCTAATGTTCCCACAGCTGGGACACTACAAGCCTACTCACAAGCGAGAGTGATTGGATCTTAATCCACCATGCGGATTGGTGGATGGCACATTTCTCTCGAATTTTGAGTTCTTGAACATGTCGGTTGCCCTAAGATGTTTTCCTTCACCGTATGAGCACTGGCATTGCGCACATAAATTTTTCGAATAGAAAAATCCATTGTGCACAACCGGATTCGAACCCACGACTTTAGAATCGGAAGGCGGGGTCACTACCCTTTGAGCATCAGTGCTCTTGCCATCCGTGCTGCTTCTCTAATAAAATGTTAGTGTCAAAATCCCCTTTGAAGATCCCTTTTGAAGGAGATTTTAGGTTGAATTGGTATTTCAATGTCGTCCAGGTGAGGTGTGCCTGCGGCGCGGGCGACGCGGGCGACGCACTCGCTTATTGCCTGTACGTGTCTGTACCTACCTACCTACCTACCTACTTGCAATACTTACCTCGTTTATTTATAATTAATTAATTGTTGACAATAGTTTTATTATAAAAATAGAAATGATTTAATAATTTACTAAGCACTACGCCCTCAAACGCTCTTAGGTCGGCTTTCTAGGACCTTACAGACGTGCGTTAGTTCTATTGCCAATCGGTTGACATTGTTCGTAGGACGTAGGTAGTACTGGGTACTTATACCTGTATTTAGATGGTAATCTGCCTATCATCGTTCTTTGATCAATACTCACTCTTAAATATAATTCTGTGAACTAACTGCATGACTAATAGTATATATGACTAAATAACACCTATATTATTACCTTGATTGTCTTGTCAGTTGCTGCCATTAAAAAAAACCTACCACAAGTCTTTTCTAATGATTGTGAATGGTTATGTGTGTAGTGTATGCCTTTGATGGTTTTCCAAAAGTAAATAAAATAAGGTGTATCAACAGTCAGTAGTACTAGAAAGCGGTCAATGAATATAATTGTTGCATGAAAGCGGAATGGAAGCCGGCGACTCGTCGCCGCCGGCGCCGGCGCGCACGGCCCTTGTGCAGCCACAGGTAATAATCCAATTAATGATAATAATGAATTGATAAGTAAAGTAACGATGTGTAATAAAAATGTAAAAACAGGCGGAGGCGGAGGAGTGGGCGCAGGCGGAGTGCGTGGAGGTGTACCGGTTCCTGCGCGTGGGGTCGGCGGGCGCGCTGGGCGCGGGCGGCGGCGGCGCGGGGCGCGCGGTGCTGTGGAGGCGCTCGGCGCGGGCGAGGCGCGGGGCGCGCGCCCACGCCGCCGAGCTCGGCGCCGCGGCGCGCCTGCTGCTCGCCGGGCCGCTGCACGGCGCGCTGCTGGCGCTGCGCTGGACGCTGCGGCTGGCGCGCGACGCGGCCGCGGACGCGCTGCACGCCGGCTCCGACTACGCGCTGAAGCCGGCGCTCGCGCTGCTGTTCAACGCGCTGCTGCACCCGCTGCTCGTGTTCGTCGCGAACGTGCTGCAGGTGAGGCGCGGGGAAGGAGCGAGGAGTAGGTAGGTAGGTAGGTACATAGAGTGACGCGTGCGTGGATGGGTGCAGGGCGCGCACGAGGCGACACGACCGGTGTGCGCGGCGCTGGGCGAGTGCGCGACACACTTGGCGACGGCGCTGGGCGCGGTGCGGCTGGTGGCGGTGTCGGCGCCCGCCTGCCGCTGCGCGCGCACCACGACACCGTGACACTGCGACGCTCACCTTTATTTACTTACGTTACTATGTTTTAAGTTATAATAAAGGTAACTACCCCCAAGTAGACGACTTTGCTTATTCAAAGAACGCCGTAAAAGAACTGGCAACAACACCGGCTGTGCTCCTATCGCTTTTTTAGCATGGCCCTTGCTATTGTTATGGATGCCGAGTAGAGAGCAAGCTTTTTTATCATCTAGGTAATCGGTTATTTTATAGTAAGCATTTTAAAAAAAAAAAGTATTTAATTAAGTTTTTAAATTTGCCAATTGATAAATTTTGTATGTCGCTTGGGACTTTGTTAAAGAAGCGTACACATTGCCCTTTAAAAGATTTACTGACCTTAGTGAGCTAACTGTGGGAACAGTGAGTTTATTTCTATTTCTAGTATTAACATTATGATTATCACAATTTTTTTTAAACAGATTAATATTTTTGCGAACATACTCTACATAAGATTTTCATAAATATATTGACAGGGTACCTCTAAGTGATTCTCTGGGACCCATGTTATAAATTGTGCGAACAGCCCTCTGCTGCAACAGGAATATGGTATTAATATCTGCAGCACTCCCCACAACAAAATACCGTAAGACATAATGCTGTGAAAGTAGCTGTAATAAACTAGTCTGGCTGTATCGACGTCGGTGAAATGACTGCGTATGCTGCAGAACTAAGTCTCTTCGACAATTTATCTATGTGTGGGCCAAATTGTATTTTATTATCTAAGGTTATGCCTAGAAAAACTGTGGTGTCCACAAGGCCTAGCTTTACATCTTTTTTTTTTATTAGTTTGGTTTTGTTTTACATTAGGTAGTATGAAACGAACGCAGCCGTTCTTGGTGAGGCTCAACTAACTAGTCTAGAAACCATCTAAAAATATAGCACTATTTCTGGAAAGCCTGTCTTTACATCTCTATTGCCCAAAGCTAGGTAGTTTTCTCGGGAAGTACCTACAAATTATATAAACTTTATTGGTTTAAAATACATACTGCAATAAGAATAATCGAAATAAAAAATCAATATGAAAATATGTCGAGATAGTCATTTATTGTCTTGAAGAATCGGGCGCGCGTGGCGGGGCGAGATGCGCGACCAGCACGTGCGAGGTCGCGGGGGCGGTGGCGGGGGCCGGGGCCGGGGCCGGGGCGGGGGCGGGGGCAGGCGCGGGGGCGGGCGCGGGGGCGGGGGCGGGGGCGCGGCGCAGCGCCAGCTGCTGCAGCTGCAGCTTGCGCAGCGCCGCGGGCTCGAGCGCCGCGCCGCCGCTGCCGCTCTGCGAACATACAATTCATCGCGTCAAGCGTCGCCATCAACACATCCTGCCGACCAATCCGGAGGAAAGAAAGGTATATTTATTTTTTTATTTATTTAATCATCGAGCATTTAGGCTATACACGGACTTCAGCAAGGCATTTGATTTAATCGATCATGTCTTGCTGCTAAAAATGATATCAGAGATGAGTATACATGGTTCTCTGCTGATTCTTAATGTGGATTTCTGGCATCACTGTCTCACATCAGGAAGTGAAGGAGGTGTCTCATCAGTAACATCAAGAGGAGAAGACTCCGCGAAGAGGGCAGCAAACAGGTCATCTGCTTTCAGCAGAGGTGGTAACGATGAGCGGCAAAAGTTCGCTTCAACCGATTTTGCTAGAGACCAAAAAGCCTAGCTTCCAAGTAATTTCAAAGTCAGTCGTGCAATAATAACCGGTGATTCGTACCTGAGCCGGCGCCTGATGTAAGATTTTGAGATGTCGCGCCGGGAACGTCTGCTGGCGGTACAGCACGGGGGGCGCGGCGCGAGCCGGGCGCGGCGGCGGCGCGGGGGCGGGGGCGGGGGCAGGGGCGGGGGCGGCGGGGGCAGCGGGCGGGGGCGCCGGCGCGCTCGCCTTCAGCTTCTCGCGCGCGATGCGCTCCGCGCGGCGCGAGGCCACCTCGAGCGGGTCCGGAGGCGCCTCGTACTCGACGCCGTGCTCGGCGAGCATCGCCGCGTGCTTCGGGTTGCGCGGCGGCGCCTCCTCGGGGCGGCGGCGCGGCAGCGCGCGGCGGCGCTCGGCCGCGCGGCGCACGGCGTCCAGGCGGCGCAGCGGGTCCTGCGGCTCGGCGCGGGCGCGGCGCGGGGCCGCGTGGCGCGCGCGGCGGCGGCGGGCGCGCTCCGGGTCCTGCAGCGCCTCGTGCCGGTCGCGGCAGGCTCGTGCCGACCGGTAGGCGCGTGCCGGCTCCGCGACGAGCTCCGCGCACCACTCCCAGTTAGGCGCGAGCGCGGGCGGCGGGTCGGCGGGCAGGCGCTGCAGGCGCAGCGCGCGCCGCAGCGCCGCGTCCTCGGCCGCGGTCCAGTCGGGGGCGGGCGGCGGCTGGGGCGGGGGCGCGGGCGCGGGGACACGGGGGCGCGGCGCGCGGCACACGGCGCGGCAGAAGAGGGAGAGCGGCGCGTGCGGCTGGCGGGGAGGGGCGCGCGCGCGAGGGGCGAGACGGGCGCGCGGGGGCAGGAGGGACTCGGGCGCGGCGCCGGCGCGGTAGAGCGCGCGCGCCCAGCTGTCGCGGTACACGTCGCCGTCGGCGGCGGGCGGCGTCGGAGGCCCCCACGCCTGCAAAGGAGTCTTGTTAAAAGTGATATGAACAGGGTTGTTGATGTTAAATAAGCTTCTGAGATAGATACTCATTTTGAGTAGAAGGATGTTCATCAAAATGGGTTAGCTCGGTGCAAAGTTCCTTGTGGTACTGTGAGTACTTACCGGCATGAGGTCCGCGGCGGCTGCGTCGGCGCGCTCGCTGCTCCACACCTGCAACACACGCCGCTAGAGCGAGTCCTCTCCTCACCCATCCTACCAGCCTAGTATGTACATACCTAGCTAATCTACGTTTTCCTTGATAAAACACACAACACGATTTTCAAGTGCCCAGTTTTCGCAGATGTCGGCTCAGCCTTGACTCGAGCGATTCAATACTTTCGACACCGCACACTAATAACCATCAAACCGACACAAAGGATGGGTGTTAGTCAAATGGTCATTAGTCAATGGCGCGGCGGCGCCGCTGTTTACGTTACGCGTCATAAGTGAACAACTACTCTTTTAAAGATCCCCAGTAGGTACAGTACCACATCCATCATAGTTATGTGCTTATGAACACCTTTAAAAACTATTTTGAACAGCCGAGAGCGCAAACTGTATAATCTATGTACCTACAGGTATTAGTACTCCTGCTACTATCTGGCAGGGCCTCCGTTAGAGCCCTCAGTTCTGTTCTGAAGCACTCGTTAAGAAGCAGTCGTCGCTCGTCGCTTAATGAATAAGGTCGCCATGGCCTCACATATAAACGCTATTGTATGTATAAATGAACTCTGTCCTTGTTTGACAGACAGCAAACTTTGAACAACTCACGTGCAAATACCAAAACAGCGTTCATATGTTGAGGTGTAGGTTACAGAGCTACAGATTATAATATCCCAAAAATTATTTTGCCTCAAGCGGGATCCCGCTTGAGGCGAAAATAATTATTTTACAAAATAATTTTTCAAAAGATATTATAATCTTTAGTATTCCCCTAGTGTGATGGTTAAGACTATAAAAACAAAAATAGCCTACAGAGCTACAATTTGAAAAATATGCAACAGCAAAGGTGTTGTCCATGTTTTTCTAGAACGATGCGAAAATGTGGACGCCTATCTTAAATCGCCAACTGACGTAAAAAACTATCAGAAATAGAACCTGAGCCTTTAGTAGTCGGCTTTCTTAGTCAGTGCGCCGGTTAAAATGTAAGCTTCCTAGGAAGGTACGCACGCAAGCAATGCCTCCACCTTGTAGGTACGTGCACTAGAGCGAGTGCACGAGGGACCAGCCGCGGGCAGCTGGTGCGCCGCGTCGTACGCGCCTTGTGTCTATAGTACCATTAATTTGTACCATCAATGGTACAAGTGATACTACTATGTGTCCTTAGTACCGTTGAAAAAGATACTAGTTTATACAGTGTATTTACTCGTGAAAAAAAACAAATCAAAAATAATAAACCGTGCCGTTTGCAGGTCTAAGGGGTTTTAAGTTAGATTCAGATTTATAGTGTAATTTAAATTGTGTATTTACTTGTGACACAATTTTCTCGTGGTCCAAGGATTTTGTCCCATTAATGGGACCACAAGGGAGAACTGTTTCTCGTAGTCCCATTCCTATGCTCAGTAACGTATTTATCCTCCTGTATATAGGTATTCTTCTTGCTAACATAACGTAACCTACTCATTTCGATCTAAGCGGATGTCACTTATTCATTAGATCGAAAAACAAATACTAAATTTCTGGCGCTTCGGCGGCCGCTGCCGCGGCACGCTCGCTACGCTTGCTCGCCTCGCGCGTAGTTTTTCACTAACCTAACATAACCTAACTTACTCATTTCGATCTAAGCGGATGTCACTTATTCATTAGATTGAAATCAGTAGTTTAGGTTATGTTAGGTTAGTGAAAAACTACGCGCGAGGCGAGCGAGCGTAGCCAGCGTCTTGTATGTTTTCGATGCAATGGTACTAGCGACACGTGCTAGTATCGGTAGTACCATTGATGGTACTAAGGACACATTGTAGTATCACTTGTACCATTGATGGTACAAATTAATGGTACTATAGACACAAGGCTGTCGTACGCTTGCTACCAATCAATCTACCGAAATTGCTTTTTCGTTACAAATCGTCAGTTTAAGATGCGAAACTAATAAGCTGAAACATTTCTCCTAGTGTACGGTGTGCAATGCGCCCGAGGCTGGTCCGCTACGGGCGAGGCCGGCGGAGGAACGGAGAAGGGAAGCGGGAGGGGCGGGGGAGAGAAGCCACCGGCGTCGCCCGTAAATGCTTGCACGCGGTACATCCCTGACGTTCGGCATTTACGGGCGAGCGGCCGGGGGCGCGGCCGCGAGACGCGGAACGTCAGGAATATAAAACGACAAGCTCGTATTCAAATCATTTATTGGGATCGTCCGTCGCGGGCGCGAGCCACGCGTCCAGCGTGCCGTTGCGCAGAGTGCGGCGCCGCCCCCCGGGCCCAGCCGCTGCCGGCGCGGCGCGGCCCTCGTCCAGCGTCCACAGGTTGATGTGCACCGTGCCGCGGGAGCGCGTGCGCGCCGGCGGCGGCGAGGGCGCGGGGGGCGGCGAGGGTGCTGGCGCGGGGGCGGGGGCGGGCGCGGGGGCGGCGCGGCGCCGGCGAGCGGCACGCACCTGCGCGCGCGCGTCGCAGCGCGAGTAGGTGAGCGCGAGCTCGGGCGGGGGCGGGGGCGGGGGCGGGGGCTCGGGGTCGCGCAGCTCGGCGCGGGCGCGCTCCCACTCGTGCAGCTGGCGCCGCATCTCGCCGAGCGCGAGACGCTCCGCGGCGCCGGCGGCCTCGCTGCCCTCCACGAGCCTCATCGCGTACTTCTCCACCGGAGTCAGCTGGAAGCCAACACGCGTCGAGTCAACGTTGGTCAGTCGTTTTGTTGTCATGAATCGAATTCAGTTGCCGAAAAGCGAAAAAGTTAAGCATAGTCTTATGGTTGATTTACATCAAATAAACAAAGAGCTAGAGCCCAATCCATAATTTAATCGATAAATAATCGAAGATTATGTATACATACAATCGCTAGAACACAAGAACGCTTTGAAGAGACCGCTCTCCGAAGGGGTTCGAGCACGTCCGAACACCCAAGAACGTTCTAAGCAACTGTTCGCACGTTCTAGCGTCGTTCACATTCTTACAATATTCCATAGAATCTTTGCGAACGCACTAAGAACAACGAAAGAATGCTCACAAAAATAAATAAATAATAAATAAATAAATAATGCTGGACAATCCACACAGCATCATCTAGCCCAAGGTAAGCTGCTGTTAAACAGAGCTGTATTATGGGTACTAGATGACTGATATATATTTAATACAATACAATACATAGATAGATATTTTTTATTATATATAGAAAATACCCAGAGCACCCGGAACAAATATTTGTAGATCGTACAAACATTTGTCCCGAGGCGGGAATCGAACCCGCAACCTCTGCGTCGCAGGCGGACCTGCGCCCGCTGCGCCACATCGGTCGTATTTTGATATAGTGCAGATAGAATGAGCATTCGCTCGTCTGATGTAAATCGGACCTTTACGCAGAGCTCACCTGATTCATAAGCGCGGCGAGATCCTCCGCGTCCGGGTCGGGCGCTGGCGCGGGCGCGGGCGCCGGTGCGGGCGCCTCCTCCTCCAGCGGGCGCGTCTCGTCGAACTCCGCGAGCTCCTCGCTGGCCTCCGCGCGCGCCGCCGCCGCCGCCGCCGCGTCCGCCTCGTCCTCGCACGCGGCCAGCGCCGCCTCCAGCGACCCGCCGCCCGGCTCCGCCGCCGCCGCCGTCGCCGTCGCCGTCGCGCCGAACAGCTCCTTGATGCTGGCCTGCAACGCAACACGGTCCAGGAGGAGGAGGTGAGCGCACCGACCGAGCGAGCGCCCCCCTCACCCCTCCCCCCTCCCCCTCACTGCCGCCCACACTCACCCCGCGCAGGTAGGACGTGGTGAAGTGTCCGTCGTCGATGGCGAGGTGGTTCAGCGCGCGCTTCTGCTCCGCCTTGCGCAGGATGTTCTCCTCGACGGTGGCGGCGGTGACCAGCCGGTAGACGTGCACGTCGCGCGTCTGCCCGATGCGGTGGCAGCGGTCCTGCGCCTGCGCGTCCATCGTCGGGTTCCAATCCGAGTCGTAGAAGACGACCGCGTCCGCGCCGGTCAGGTTGAGGCCGACGCCGCCGGAGCGCGTCGACAGGATGAACGCGAACACGCGCGCGTCCGCGTTGAATCTGTCCACGAGGCGCTGGCGCTCGTCGACGCGCGTCGCTCCGTCGAGCCGCAGGTACGCGTGCCCGTGCAGCGAGAGGAACGCCTCGAGCACGTCCAGCACGCGCGTCATCTGCGTGAAGACGAGCACGCGGTGGCCGCCCGCCTTCAGGCGTCGCAGCAGCGTCGCCAGCGTCTGCAGCTTGCCGCAGTCGTATTGCAGCAGGCGCGGGTGCGGGAAGGCGGTGGCCTGGCGCGCGGCGCACGGCCACAGCGCGGCGGCGAGGCGCGCCAGCGGGCCGCGCGCGCCCGCCGCCAGCGCCGCGCCGCGCCCGCGCCACGCGCTCGCGCCAGACCCCGCGCCCACGCACAGCGCCGCCGGGGGCGCCACGCACGCGCCCACGCACACAGTGAACCTGCACACGTACACAGTATTGCTTAGGTGTAACATACAGGACCCTGTAAGAGCGCTGCGAGTTAATATTTCTAGTTCAAATAGATAAGTAGGTAAGTAATAATTTCAATCACTAAAAATACCTAATAACCAATGTAGGGGTACGAGTGTTTGTGCATCCCCTACTCTAATGATAGTAATCTTCATGAGGGGACACAAATAATAATATTATATTGTTCCACATACTGTTTTTATATTTTCACTTTAGCTTAATGAGTTACATGACATGACACGACGCGGCACATAGAACCTACGCGTCAGCCCGATGTCCTGTGGCTATACCTAGCCGCCACAATAATATTCTATAATTTACAAAGCAACATAAACAATAATAGACTGTCAATAATTTATATTAAAACATGTACCAAATAGATTAGAGAATTATTAATGTCAGAATTAGATTTGAATAAATGTCTATTGTTCCTAACAAATAACCCAGCTTGTAAAATATAAATGCATAATAATGACAGTATCTCAATAATAATTCAACGTAAATTCTTAAGACATCTTAACTATAAACATAGGATATGCATACCAGACTACTTACAAAGTTGCAAACATCACCATTTGATACCCCTTGAAGCTCGGAGAGAAGCGGCGGACCTTACCTTTCTTCACAACCTCGTTTTGGGCAAAATTGACTGCCCTGACTTACTTTCCGAAATAAAATTAAGAACACCAATGCGTACTACAACTAGACGTAATTACCTCAGGCTGTACACCCAACCATGTTCTACGAATTATAGGCAGAACTCATCTCTTCAACACTAACTATTCAATGTATGTAGACTTATTTGAAGCAAGGCAAAACTTTTTCAAAAAGTTAATAGCACAAAATTTCTTTACGAGTTTATTTATTATTATTATTATTATTATAGTTATTTATTCAGACAACTTGTAGTCCAATGGTGTTAGTGAAGCTTACAAACTATCTTAGGCTAGGTTAATTTTTGACACAGTGACAGATTTACACAATAAAAGCATAGGTACCTACTACTTAAAACATTTCACTCGCATCCGAGGACCCGAATGAAAGATTTCATTATAGGCAGGTCATATCTGTCAGGTATGACCTGCAGGATGGTGTTGGCGCTGCTCCGCAGCCTGCTGAGCAGTGATGCCGTTTTCTTGCGGATGATGGCATGGAACCCATCAAACCTTGCCTCCGCAAACATGGCAGATGCACTGCAGAAGCGAGGCAGCCCCAACAGCATCCGAAATCCATTATTATATTGAACCCGTAGGGCACTGTGCGACTTTTTGGTATAGCTGAACCACAGGCTGCTGGTGTAGAAGGATTGGCAGTAAGCTTTGAAGAGTGTAATTTTAACTTGCCTACTACACCGAGCAAACCTGCGTGCCAGCATATTACTTCTAATTGCCAGTGCCCTACGCTCCCTCTCAATATCATCCTGGTCATCAAGGGCATCGGTAATAATATGACCAAGGTACTTAAACCTAAGAGTAGTAGAGTTCTTATAATTTCTTATAATTAATTCTTATAAGAGTAGTAGAGTTCTCTGTGATAGAGCTCGTCCGGGGAAGGACTACCACCATACCTATTTCTGCCGCAAAGCAGTAATGCTTGCATTGCTGTGTTCCGGTGTGAAGGGTATGGTTTCCGGTGAAATTACTGGCACATGAGGCTTTCGATCTTAGCCTCAAGGTGGCAACCCGCGAGTGATACCTCTGGTATTGCAAGCGTCCATAGGCTGCGGTAACCGCTTACCATCTTGTGGGCCGTACGCTTGGTTGCCACTTCAGTTGTATAAAAAAAAAAAAAAAAAAAAAAAACCTATTTACGCGGTTTAGTTTTGTTCCATTGAGTTTAATCAATGGCACCATTTCAGGAACTTTACCGGCGGCCTTGAAGACCATGTATTCACTTTTTTTACAATTGTATACCAGCCCATATTCACTAGCGTATTCCTCACAAATGGCTAGCAGTCTCCTGAGAGCACTGACCGAAGGACACAGCAGGACCATGTCATCTGCATAGCTTATATTGTTTATACAAACATTATCAACCGTGCAGCCGACACGCTCACTGCTGAGCCGAACAATCAGGTCATTGACGTACAGGTTGAAGAGCTTTGGAGAACTCAGCCCCCCTTGTCTCACCCCGCACTCCAACCTGTAGGCATCAGAAAGACTACCAGCCCACCTCACATTATTCACCTGATTAGCATACCAGTACTGGAAGAGACGCTGCACCTGTGTATGCACGCCTGTCTCCGCCAGCTTTTTCCACAGCTTGTCATATGACACAAGGTCAAACGCCTTAGAAAGGTCAAGGAAACATGCATACACAGGTGTACGCCTCTGTGTATAGTACTGCACAGTGTGCTTAAGGCTCAGAATAGCAGTCTCAGTTGAAAGTTGCTGCCGGAAGCCAAATTGAGCATCATGGATGTTAAGACACTTGTCTAGTTCTGAGTCAAGCACGCTGTCCAACACCTTGGCCACCACTGTGGCTAGCGATATTGGGCGGTAGTTACACTTATCTGCTAAGTCACCAGTTTTGTTCTTAACAATCGGTACAACAATGGTCCTCATTAGATTCTGAGGTAAGTATGAGTGATTAAAGCATAAATTGAAAAACATCGAAAGGACACGTGGCAAATGGACTCCTGCAAATTTGAGGTGCTCGATACTAAGGCCGTCGTGACCTGGTGACTTTCCTCTTACCATTTTGTTAATTATTTCCGACACCTGTTTGGCTGAGACACGATATAATTCACCAGTCAGGACGGTCCCAGCATCGATCACTCTCCTACCAGCTCGCGACGGTCCCAATGATGAGCTAACTTTAAAATGCGCCTTGAACAAGTCTGCAATCTGACTATTGTTGCTCACACCCTCTACGCTCACTGGGAGACCAGGCTTAACATTTAATTTATTTGTTGCTTTCCAAAATTCACTAAAATTATTAGAAGCACGATGCTCAGCTATAATATCCATACGTATTTGATCTTCGTGGTTTTGGCACCATTTGAGTTTACTTTTAAATACTTTTCTAGTTCGACACATTTCGTTATATATATTACCCGAAATAGGCCTATTATGCCAAACCCAATTTTTGAAATTAAGTTTATATGGCTTATTAGCATCATGATGATCTTCATGACCTTTTTCAATTGGAATAGTGAGTGACTCCCATGTATTCTTAGGTTTCCATTTTTCTGTTAGGTAGGTACCTATTAATTATGTGATCATTGTTTTCTTATTCATTTTTTCTAAAAATTATTAAGTGTTAAAACCCACTAAGTGTTATAATTTGTGGACAACTAAAACCTTGTTAAGTATAAGTGAACTATTAGTGAAAACTGTTTAGGTTAATCCTGTTCTATATTTTAAGCATTACCATTCTCACATTATATAAACTGTTAGTTTTCCAAACATGTAAAAATAAAATAAAATAAGTTTATTAAGGTGCATGATATTGATATTGACATATTTGTGTGTGTGTGTGTGTTAGTTATGTGTGCGTAGTCAATATTATGGGTGCTACTAAAAAGACGAGAGAAGTCCAAGTGAGATATGTCTCGATAGCTCAATTGGTCTTAAATTTTAGTTAATAGTAGCCGACAGTGGCCAATACGTGTATGATAAATGCACAGATGCACCTACCTGTCGATGATGTCGCGCATGTCAGCCAGCATCTGATGGAGGTCGCGCGCCGGCAGCGGCGGCGGCTCGGCGCGCACCGCCGCCAGCAGGTCCGCGCCGTACAGCGGCAGTCGCCAGCAGCGCCGCTCGTTGCACGCCGCCAGCCGTCGCAGCACCGCGCCTCGCCGCGTCGCCAGCCGCCGAGCCGCGCGCCCGCAGGCGGGGGCGGCGGGGGCGGGGGCGGGCGGCGAGCGCGCGGGGGTCGCGGGCGCGGGGGCCGGCGCCGGGCCGGGCGCGGCGGGCGGCGCGCGCGGCACGAGGCGCAGGTGCAGGCGCAGCTCGGCGGGCGGCGGGCGCGGCGCGGGCGGAGCGGCACGAGGCGGCAGCTCCTCGACGAGGCGGCGCGGCGGCGCGAGGTGGCGCGCGCGGTGCGCCGCGAACGCGCCCGCGTGCGCCGCCTCGAGCGCGGCGAGGTCGCCCCCGAGGCGCGCGGCGAGCTCCTCGCGCTCGCGCACGCCGACCTCGAGCGCGAGCGCGGGCGCGCGCAGCTGCAGCGCCGCCAGCTGCAGCGGCGAGGTCACCGGCCGCGGCTCGAACAGGTCCGGGTGGTTGCACACCTTGCGCAGCTGCATCAGCACGTTGATAACGGACAGCAGGTTGCCGGAGGCGAGGCTCTCCTTGGTCCTGCGGGCGAGGGAGGGTGAGCGGGGCGAGGCGTGGGGCGTGAGGCGTGCGTGGGGCGACACTCACCTGGCTCGCGACATGAAGTCGTCGTAGAGGAAGCGCTGCCGCTTGGCGAGGCGGCAGAGCAGTACGTGCTCGTACTTGCGCGGCATCTGGCGCTCCACGTCCGCCTTGAGGCGGCGCAGGAGAAAGGGGCGCAGCACGGCATGCAGGCGGCGCACGAGCGCGTCGTTGTACCGCTGTGCGCCCTCCGCGATGTCGCTCACCTCCCCGAACCACTCTCGGAACTCCGAGTGCGAGGCGAACACGTCCGGCATCAGGAAGTGCATCAGCGACCACAGCTCCAGCAGGCTGTTCTGCAGCGGCGTGCCGGTCAGCAGTAGCCGCCTGCAACAAACGTGCTACGCTTACTTGCACACGGACGACAAGCCCACACCCACAATAAACTAAGCTGGTTTTTAGGAATTTTATAAAATCGGCAATTATGCAAGGTGAGTACTCTCGACCGCCCTCTCTGAGGGTAAAATCTTGCAATCAATACAAAAAAAAAAAAAAAATTTCTTGAAAAATAAACGACATTTTCGATATTTTTAAATTCAGTTTTTACAAAATGATTTATTTATATTTGATAGCTTTATCCGATGTCTGCCTCCTCAGTCTGCCCCTACACATTTTGTATGAAAACGAAAATTAAGATTTTTTTTTAGTGTTAGACCCATTGTTATTTTCCAGTCTTTGTTCGTTATCAGATAGAGAATCGAAATATGCCAAAAACATCACCAAAAAAATTCAAACATCACAAAATCTAAATCTCGAAATATAAACTATTTATTTGATTTTCTTAAATGCAGTTTTTATTTGTATCAAAATCGAGTTCCTGACTCCAACAAAATTTTTCCATAACTATATAGCTGTTTAGATTTTACCCTCAGAAGGCGATCGAGAGTACTCACCCTGTGCCCTATTATTATATATTATGTCGTGTGCCAGATATTCTGCACCATGCTTACATTTGAAGAGAACTGTGACAAGTGAAATTACCAGGCGAATGAAGCTTAACAAGTGAGGTTACGATCGCAGTGCAGTGCGGTGTTGCGGTAGACTTACCTCTCCGTTTGAAAGTTGAGCAGCAGCTGCCAGCGCTGAGACTTGAAGTTTTTGATGTTCTGCGCCTCGTCGAGCACGAGGTATTTCCAGCGCTTGCGGCGGAAACTCTGGTGGTCCTGGACCACCAGCTTGTACGAGGTGATGCACACGTGGAACGAGTTCGCCTTCGTCCAGCCGACGCGCTTCAGCTTGCGCTCCTTGATCGTGCCGTAGTACGTGAGGATCTTGAACGCGGGGCACCACTTCTTGAACTCCATCTCCCAATTGAGCACCACCGAGGTGGGCGCCACCACCAGGTGCGGGCCCCAGTCGCGCCGCTCCAGCGCCAGGTGCGCCAGCAGCGCGATCGTCTGCACCGTCTTGCCGAGACCCATCTCGTCTGCGAGGATGCCGTTCAACCCTCGCGCGTACATCGTGGCCAGCCAGTGCAGACCCACGTGCTGGTACTCTCGCAGCGAGTGGCGCAGCAGCGTCGGCACCGGCGTGCCCACCGCCGTCTCCGACAGCGTCGTGCCCGTCGGCTGCAGCGACGCGGCGAGCGAGGCGGCGCGCTCCACGCGCTGCTCCCCGCCCGCCTCCGCACCCGTCTCCTCCGCGCCCGCGCCACCCTCCGCCATCAGCGCCTCGAGCGGCTGCGACGACGCGCTCGAAGACGACGACGACGACGACGATGGCGACGACGACGACGAAGAGGAGGAGGAGGTCGACGAGGAGCGAGAGGAGCGAGAGGAGGCGGAGATGTCGGTGCGCGGGACCTCGTACTGGCGGCGCAGCTCGTCCACCGAGAGCGCGGCGTCGGCGCGCAGCTGCGCCAGCTCGGCGGCGCGGTCGAGGCCGGCCTCGCGGCGCTCCTGCGCGGCGATGCTGCCCTCGTCGTCAGCGCCGTCGCCCGGACGCGGCTCGTAGTCCCGGTAGCCGGGCGGCAGCAGGTCGGCGAGCGCGCGGCGGCTGTCGCGGCGCAGCGCGTCCAGCTCGGCGCGATGGTCGGCGGCACCCTGCGGCGCGTCGCGCTCGGCCGCCGCGATGGTCTCCTCGTCGTCCTCGGAGGCGCCGCGCGGCGTGAACTCGTCGTCGGAGCCGGCGCCGGCCCCCTGCAGCCCGGCGGCCAGCTGGCGCGAGTACCGCTCGGTGCGATCCACGATGTAGCTGAGCTGCTCGTCCAGCGCCTCCTTGCGCGCGCGCTCCACGCGCCGCACGCGCTTCCACTCCACGAGCTGGGGACGAAAATGCGCTCAGAAGATGCCGGATGCTCGGTTTCCATCTCTATGCCATCGCAGACTTACCTTTTCGACGTTATTCCAGAAGGTGCGTATCTCTTTGGCAGCGAAGGCGGCGATCTTCTTGAGTTGCATCTCTTGCGCCTTCTCCGCCTTCTGCGCCGCCAGAGCCTTGTCTTGGAAGTACTTCTGCACCGCTCGAGCGCACTGCGAACCACAAACGACTCCACTTCAATCTTCCCAAATTCCAGTTAAAGAAGGCGAAACCATCTGTCTCGTATTATGAACTAGAGCTCGTGAGGTAGCTGGCTAAGTTGATCATAGCAGATCAACGAAGTTAAGTCCTGTTCCGCGTAGTCACCATTTAGATTGCATTCGATCTCGGCTTTTTCAAAGTGATTAGGCCACGACAGAGGCCTTCAGGTGTCAATAATCCATATCTGAACAAAACTATGCTGAAATCATGTATTTTAATATTTTTACCTAAGTCTTGGCTAAAATTTAAAATTCTTACTCATTAATTTAGCGTAACCATAGTTCCCTATCAAAAAGAATGTTTATTCTAAATGAATGAATCAATATTTTTTGACTTGAATTTAAAATCAAACTGTTTTAAATTTTGACAAAATCGTTTGTAATCGGAGTGCAGGGTTGGAAAATTTGTTTAAATCTTACAAAACAAACCGTTGAAAATGTTACAAACAGGTGTATTTTTATATGAAATCATTAATAAACTGATTTATTTATTTTCATGTCGTTTACATATTAAAAAGTTCGGGCTAGTTTTTTCTGTGCTCCATAATCATGATTGATCTCTAACTTAGACCCTGTATGTTCTGATACTAGTTTGTTAGCAGAGCTAACCCTTGTTACGCACGTGGTAATTGCAGGGCAATTGCAATTACCCTTTGCTCACGTTTGAGCGTGATAGAACAGGGGGAAATACCTTTGATATGTATGTAGGTAACTAAACTAATGATAACTAGCTCCTCAAAAATGTCTAGCGAGCGCAAAAAGCACGCAATCAGTTCATATTAATCCCTCAAAATATGGAAGTCTACAGACTTAAAAAACAAGTTTATAACATTGCAAACAGTTTTAAAAAAAGACAATGTTTTTTTCTGAAGCGTGTAAAACACAGTTTTACTCTACCTACACTGGACGTACCTTCTTGGCGGCCTGCTTTTTCCACTTGCGCTCGTGTGCAAAGTCCTGCGCCAGCCACGCCATCTCCTCCAGCAAGTAGTCCCAGTGCGACTTGGGACGCGGCGGCTCCAGCACGCGCGGCAGCCGGCGCTCCGCCCACAGCCCCGCACGCGACAGCTCCGCCACGCGCCCCGCCACGTACGCCTCCTGCTTGGCGGCCGCCACCATCTCGTCGGCGGCGGTGAGCGGGGCGGGGGCGGAGGCGGAGGCGGAGGCGGGGGCCGAGGCGGGGGCGGGGACGGGGACGGGCGCGGGGACGGGCGCGGGGGCAGGCACGGGGGCGGGGGCAGCCGGCTCGGGCTGCGCCGCGACCGGCGGCGGGCGGCGCGCCTCCAGAAAAGCGAGCAGCTGCGGCGCGGGCGGGCGCTTGCGCCACAAAGCGTAGTCCATCATATTGCCGCCCGCCTGCAGAAAGTAGAGCTCGCTGAGCTGGTCGGTGAAGCGGTCGCGCAGCGCGCGCAGGCGCAGCAGCTCGCACTCAAGGATGCGGCGCCGCAGCGCTGAGAGCTCGTCGGACGCCAGCGCCGACGCCGGCTTGGCGCGCTTGCGGGGCGGCTCGTCCGCGCCCGCAGCGCCGCCATTGATCGCGCCGTGCTGCGGAGCCGCGACCCGCTCCACACCCTGAAACGATCGTTATTAAAACTGATCAATTTAACTAATTAAAACAACCACTAACAGTTAGTGTGTATGTGTGAAGTTCAAGAAAAAACAAATAGTAGCCTGTTGCAACTCCCATTGCAATATATATATTTATTTATTTTTAACCCATATTCAAAGGTCTCCCCCAAATCTTTCCATCTGTCTCGATCTTTAGCAATCTCCCACCACTCCAACTCAAACACATCAAGGTCGTCCCGCCAACGCTTCCGCGGCCGTCCCCTCCGTCGCCTTCCATCCTCAGGCAGCCATGGTATGATCGTGTGGGCTCACGTTTCAGGGTGCTTTCACTCACTCACATAAATTTGATACAAAACGTAACGCGCTTGGACTTGGTTTCAGTGCCGGCAAACTTGCGACCGGGTGAGGAAAGTAAAGCCGGTGAGAGGTAGGGAGTGACCATTCCGTATGTAGTCTATTAATAATTTACATGGCAAGTAATAAACATTCTAAATTAGATTTTCCTCAAACTACCCCTAACACTGGGTGTATGGGGTGATAAAGTCTGTATGTGTACTTTGTACACATGCACACATGTCTGTCGAATTTTTAGTTCTTGGACATGCCGGTTTCTTCACGATGTTTTCCTTCACCGTATGAGAGCACTGGCATTGCGCACATAAATTTTTCGTAGCGAAAAATCCATTGGTGAACGACCGGATTCGAACCCACGACCATAGGATTGGAAGGCGTTGTCACTAACACTAGACCACCGGTGCTTACTAGTACCTACCTATCAATATTTTTCATGGCAAGTAATAAAAGTATGTAGGTACCTACCTACTAAATTTAATGGTACCAATGGGAAAATGATCAAAGTAGGAAATTGGTACCAGTAGGAAAAGGTGTGTAGGAAAATGGTACTAGTGGGAAAATGACACAGCCAGCTACACAGAACACTCTTTGCTTTAGTAATAAATTAAAACTGAAACAAAAGTGTATCTATCAATTGATTTACTTATATTTTTATGAATTATAGATACTAATTAACTAATGCAAGTACAAAGTTGTGGGCAACAGCTATTATATATTTTTATTTTATGTTATTTATTCGGGATAACAAACAGTTATACATTTATGGTTGAGTAAATGGTAGATATGAAACAGACTTAATTAATATATAACCAACAGTGTTATCCACAACTTACTATAAAATCTAGGTTGAAGAGATCTTGCTACTTGTTTTTTTAAAACTATGGTATAGTTCGCACAGCTAATCTAGGCTTCCGTTAAGTTAGCCGTTTGTGATGCGCAAAGACAATTTAGTTTGAAAAAGCTCCATTGCGCATCGAAACGGCTAATTTCACGACGGCCGAGATCCGTTGTGAGAAATATACCTTACCTACCTATCCATTTACACCATTTACATCCATTTACCTACACATCCACAGCCAGTCTACAAACCGCGATACCCAACCGCGGACCTCGCCGGAATGCCCATCACTTCCTCACCCAATTATAAAGGTATATTCAAATCTAAACAATATTTTAAGGTTTTAACCTGACTAACTCATCACCACAGCCAAAACTGCTAATGCTGGATTGCTTTTTTCTAGCATTTGTAGGGGAGCTAACTTTTAAACAATTTTGATTAAAATTTAGAATTTTCGAAATTTGACTTTCCAATATGTGCTAATTGTGCTGATAAAGCCCGGGTCTTGTCCAGGGAAAAGTTTTTTGATTCCACGCAAGATTCGTGAGGCGATTGAGATAGGGCGTCTACCGAATTTCAACAGAGACCGCGGATGGGCTCTTCCACCAGCCTGGAAATCGTGCTTACATGGAGTTCAAGACAGCGTAGTTTTTGAGTCTGATAGAGACACAGTGAGTGTGACCTGTCTGGTTCCATCGCGATTGCCCAATGATGGAGACGAAAGCAGTGGTGGCGACAGTGAACTACCTCAAGCCGCTTCGCCTATAACACAAGTTCCTTCCCCCCCACCCGCGCGCCTGTCGAGCCGCGCTGCTAGCGCGCCTGTCGAGCCGCGCTGCTAGAGCCGCAGCCCGCAGTGCAATCGCGACGCGGAGGAGGACGCTCGCCGTGTCACTCAACCCTGATGAAGACTCTCGAAATTGAGTCGAACATGGTACCTCTTCACCGATACACCAGTACCGGAAAACACCCGGTTGTAAAAATGTATGATGTGGTAATTGCTTGAAACTTGCACAAAATACAGTTCAATCAATCAATACATTTATTGCTGTCATATGTGACATACACATATCAATCAATACATTTATTGCTGTCATATGTGCATAGTACATTATGTAGTTGATACAGAATAAGTAGTATCACACATGAACACTGTTATTAGGGTATTGCAACATGGAGAAAGGCTGAGGTTTATGCATAAGGTATTCATATTTAAAAAGTAGATAGATAGGTAAGTATGTTATGAATTGAATGATAATGTTGGTACCTAATAATAAATAAAATTGTTAGTGACGATTCATAATGATAGCTTATAAATTAAATATTCATGCAAAACTGATCATTTAGATTTATTTTTTTGGATTTGATTATTGTTATTATGTATCTAAATATTAACAATAATAATAATTGTAATGGCAGAAAATATGAATAATAATAGTCATTGGTCAATAAAATCAATGAATGTGTTGGTATACTATTGAATTAAGTAGGTAATTAGTCTAGGTATACTATAAGGGTAGCATTTGTCAATTAGATGTTTTTAAAGTTTTTACAAAGAGTAAATATTTTTTTATTTCTTTTATTTTTGTAGGAAGTTTGTTATATATTGTTATTGACATTATGTAATAAAACGTATAGGAATCCTATACTTTCTTTGCAATGGGTAGAAAATTGCATTGCTTACCATCGGATCCTGAGCAGTTGATGAAGGTAGTTTGGCGGAATCATCTTGGTTGTGCATGTTGTGACATTGCGAAACACTTCACTCTATATTTGTTGGTATTTATTCAGTTAGAAGTATTCAGTGTAGCTCCACTTATACTTCACAAGGTATTAATTTATTGTGTTTTTAAATCACTTGATTTAGTTTGATATTGTATTGTACTTCTTGAAATCTAATTATTAACCACTTAATTTCTTACATCATAGAACACTGTCTGTTTGTAGCACTTATTTTAAATAATGAGTAGTAACATCAATAATTGCTGTTCTAGCCGCTGTAAACAATGGTGGATTTAATTTTGGCCGCCATATTGAATTGATATTCGTACCAGCCCACTGCAATGGCGACATTGTACGATCTACGAAAATTAAATCGATTAAAATCTTTTAAAATAAATCACATCTTTAGTCACTAGATTTTAAAACCAATACAGAATTTAGAAAACATTTACCAATTATTTGTATTTCGTACGTAAGACCGGAGTATCTATCGCGCCCAAGATCGCGCCTATCGCAAATTAGGTAAACGTAACGTAGTGATTACATTCTCTTGGGTAGTGCTTACATTCTCTTCTCTTGCCAAGAGAATTTATGCACTACGTTTATTCTCTTGGGTATCCTGGGGGAGACAGGCAGGGTTGGATTTGGTTGGTTCTTGGTTGGTTGGGTAGTACGTACGACATAAAACGAACGATAGTACTCAGACAATAAAATAGTATTTGTAAACTGTAGGACACTTTATAAATGTATACCTACCTACTAGTGATTAGGTCCATAGAGGAATAAGTAAGTCCTGATCATTAAAAATCAATCCCAGCTTATCAATGAAGTTGGGAGCGCTCGTGACGTAGCTGGCTAAGTTGTTCTTATCAGATCAACGAAGTTATGCACTGTTCCGCGGGGTCATCATTTGGATGGGTGACCGCCAATGGCAATTTCAACTAAGCGCTTCCGTGCTTCGGAAGGCACGTTAAGCAGTCAGTCCCGGCTTTTTCAAAGTTGTTAATCCATGACAGAGGCCTTCAGGCGGCCTAGAAACTCTGTCACCAGAGTTGGCCACTGACTCATACGAACGAACGAATGAAGTTTGCAGTACCTAAATAATACCTATACACTACCTACTTACTTTTATTATTTTGTGAATTTATATAAATAATATTAATTTTCAAAATAAAACCTCTTCGTTAGTGAAAACTTTGTTGTTTTACTATTATAACTAGCGCGCGTGGAACTGGCGTAAATTCACCTAGCTTCAAAATGATCCTTCTAAGTATATTGTTTTTTTTTTTCCTTTTTCAAATGGCAGTCTGTCTGTTTAGACAATATTGCCAGTATCAAGTAGTGTCGACTTATACATCAAAGACGAACAAGTTCGAATTTTAAATTTGACGAACAACATTTTGTAAGAAATGATGGCGTCTTTTCAAAATTTTCTAGGAGAATCTTCGACCAAATTACAAATGACCGAAGAAACTCCTAAATAAATCATTTATGACTTTGACTTTCGGTTTCGGTTTTTTTTTTTTTTGACTTTGACTTTGACTTTGACTTATACATACTTACAACATTGCAAGATAAAACGGTTCTTTTATAATCATACAAAACTATACAAAATGACATGGCCGTTTACGTCTGATAAAGCGCGCCCCGAGCGGCATGCGAGGCACTTTGATTCGAGACTTTGTGCTGTGCAGACGTATTTTGACTCAATTTGTATCGAGAGTAGTTTCGTAGCTAAAATTTATGTCTCTTTGTCATTCTGATTGTTAAAGTTAACCTCGTAGTTAAAAATCGTATAAGGTTCTGATTAAATTCCTTTTAATTTTTATGGATTTTTGTCTATTTTCCAAAACTAGTATATGGTACACTATTATAAAATTGTATGTACGTATACAATTTTATAATAGTGTTTTACCTATTTTTTCCTACTAAAAGTATAACAGTGACTTCCACTAGCTATGAATTTCTCTTGGCTTAAATTACACTTAGACCTAGCATCACTGGAGTTCCTATTAAGACCCTTGATACCACAGATGTTTTCGATTCGAGAAAAGTAGTTCCGATTGCTTTGACAGATGGCGCTATCTGCCATACTGGGAAAGGTTATTAAAACAAGAAAAAAGTTGTTAACTCCGTTTTTGTTTCGTCTCGTGTCAAGCGGAAAGTTGTGGGTTCATGTCCAGCTTGAGGCAAAATAATTATGAATTCCCTACACATTCACCATAGCTCGCCAAACGTAGTTATCTTGGGCTCGCCAGTTGAGCTACCGCCATCTAAATAAATAGACAGTTTTTTTTTTAATAACTTGAGACGAAAACTCCTACTTGACACCACATTTCCACATTATTCTCTATGCAAATAAATGATTAAGAATTATGAGAAAACAGCCATTCCTTCACAGTTATTGTATTCAGTTTTCAGTATCATTTATTGCATAATAATTATGAGGGTAATACATGTCACAGGTCTTATGTAATATTAAATAATATCAGAGCAGCCAACACATAGTTATGTACCCATTAATAATAATAATAATAATAATAATAATAATAAAAAACGTTTATTTCGTTACTACCTAAAAACATTACATCAGCTATTACTAAAAATATAGAGTAACAAAAATGGCCACCACTCAGCATGTGCTATGACAGAACAACTCATGCCATAGCGCTGGTTTTCTGTGGTTGCCGTAAAATTATGTGAGAGTGCAGCGGCTAATGCGATACACACTGAAACAGAAGACAATAAAAGAAAATAAATCTTAAACTAAGCAGCTGTAAACTCTAACCCACAAATAAACTATATAAATATCAATTTACTAAAAATGAAAACTATAATATTTCTTTACAAATAAAAATTTTAATATACCCTACTCAAAATAATACAATATGAATTACCTAAACACAAACTAACTTTTTAACTAAATACCAAACAAATTAGGCCTAGAACGACTGCCTACCTTATCCACAAGATTTTTTTGCGATTCTAACAATGTTTTTTTTAGAGATTTTTTAAAAGAACAAATGGTTTACATTAAGGGTGTTGCACTATAAAATTGAGTAGGATTTGTTTGATTCTTGTTTGATGAACCGCACAGAGTTTGTCCTTCTGGATAGGTATACAACGCTACAGATGGTAGCATTACTTCTTTCAACACTCCTTATTAATGCTGACAATTATTCATGCGCCCATCGACTTCCACAAGTTCTCCTGGACTCTGGCACCGAGGTTGCTGGTTCGATTCCCGCCATGGGACAAATGTTTGTACGATATGCAAATATTTGTTCCGGGTGTTCTGGGTATTTTCTATGTACTTAGAATAATAAAATATATTGCTATGTATTTGTATTGTATTAAGTATATCAGTCATCTAGTACCCATAACACAAGCTCTGCTTTAGCTTGATGCTGTGTGGATTGTTCAGCATTATTTATTTATTTATTTATCTATGTGTGGGTGGAGTCGTTCCAATTGTAAAAATTCACGCACACTTTGACAAGACAAGTTCCACCGCTAAATCACTAGATAACGTTTCTTTACAGCGGGTCAGCACTGATTTTGCTCGAGTTTGGAGTCAGCTCTGACTTTGCTACTGACTGAGTGTGGACTCTGTCTGGTAGTTCTTGCTTGAGCTTGCATCTTGCCTCAGACAAGTCATCTTAATAATCTGTCTGTGGTGCTTGCTTAAATTCTCTTCTTCGTAGTGCTTAAATTCTCTCTGATCCTCTTGGTCTGGGTTAAACGTAGTCCTTACATTCTCTTGGGTATGGGTCTGTGGTTGTGGTTGGTTTGTATTGTTTTGTGAAAAATAAATAAATATTTTAGAAGGAAGGGCCGTTATCATATTTGTAAAGTTAATTATTCGGTTATTACCGTATTATTTATCTTTGGCGTATTTTGTTTTGGTTTGGGTGGATGCCTTACCGCTGCTGCTGAAAACCCGCAAGGAAAAAAAGATCAACATCAACAATACCTACGTAAAGTACTCCGGCTCCGTGCAGAAACTGCTAACAATTTCTAATACCTACGTATTGTACTTTTACGTAAACAGATGCGTTGGCACGGAATTTCTTCCAGAATAAAGTTAGAACTTTATTTGATGTAGGTAAGTTACCATCCAAGACTTGTTTGCATGACTGGCTATCTAAAATAATTTACAAATTAGAGGTAGGTACAAAGTAGTAGGTACATTTAAATGTTCTCTATTTGTTTAAATATGTTCTTATTTACTTACACGCAACTTGTAGCAAAATCATAACAAACACATTTCTATGCAAACACAACGATAATTTGTCGTAAGTATGGAATTCCTTAATTCTGAGTTTACTTGGCGCGAGCACCCACAGCATTCATAACGTGAAAGATAGCAAGACAATAAAATTAATAAAACGAAAATACTTCATTGAATGTAAGAAGTGTCGTAGCATTATGAAATGAAATGATGAAAAAAAAAGTAAAAATAATTTATTTCACAGTAAAACATAGGTACACTTATTTAACTTATACAGAGCAGTAACATAATAAACATTGTATGGAATAAAAAACAGAACATGATTTACAAAAGCAGAACATGATTGGCAGTGACACCCACACTAGAGCAATTCTGTATTGTGGGTGTCTATGCAATTAACTGAAGATTAACGCCTCGGTTCTTAACTAATATGTCTAAAAATTTATATACCTACCTACTTACTAACCTAACTGATGAACAAAAAATAGAAATATAACGATAGTAGGTACCTATCTAGTAAATAAATGTGTTAAATATTAATAAAATAAATAAATAAATAGTTATTACCTACCAACCTACATACATATATTATACATACTAAAGAGGTTCTCACCAAAATACATTTTATTTGCTAGCCCACAAATATTATAGATTTTTTTATTTTTTATTTTTATTTATTTATTTAGACACACCAACGACAGTTACAGAGAACATTATTAAATAGGTACAGTAAAGAGTATTAGATTATAAGTAACCAGCACTTACAGGTGTATACAGTTTTCTCGACTTTTAAGTAAAATTAGATCTAAATTACATTTAAATTACAAGGATAAATATTAGCAGAAGCTTAAGTGTGATTAAAAAATGATATAACAAAAAATTAAATATAAAATAGGGTAGGTACTTACACTACTATAGATAGGTACTAAAGTCTGTGTGAGGGTGCGTGTGCGTGTGAATGATCGTTACCACATATCCATAGGGCGCCTTATACAATAATTAATAAAATTAGGAATGCAGAAGGCTTAAGTTCTGGAATAACACACACTATCACTTATCATTAACAATCATAATTTATATTATATGGCATCATCTGTATAACATCACTGCATCAATTTTTCTATTAAAAAATCTAATTTAAATGCAACTATACATAATTATTCATTCAAAACAGGAGATGTGTGAGGATGTGTTTGTTAGGAAACAATAGAATCACTTCATTTACCTTAGCCACGCTCTGACAGTTTTTATGAAGTGATTCTATTGGTTCCTAAAAACATCCTCGCACATCTTTGGTGGAAACGCAGCCTTACTCTGTTTTTGTAATCACTTGTCATTCAAAATTAAAAAGTAGATGGTCCTTTTAGAATAGAGATGGAAACATTATATGGGATTAGAATAAGAGGCGACATAATTGTATTACCAAGTATGTATAGATTAGTTTAATTAGAACAATTCTTTAAACTAATCCGCAGATTTTTCAGACAGATAATTGCTTTATTCTTTGTGTAATGTCTTGTAATGGATGACTAAGTCATGCCTCAATCATTTAACTAGTAAATGCCCAACATTAATTCTTGGGTGTTTTACTTCTGACTCCACTGGTAAGTTTGGAAAGTATGTAGGTACCTACTTGATTGATATTCAATAAGATTCATTTAACAGATATGAGAGTGTGTAACAGTAGTGACATGGTATTGTGAATCTTATCATTACAATACTATAATACATAAGTTATATATTTTGTGCTGTGACCAAGGCTTGTATTCCAGAACTAATAATAATTGAGAGTGATTTAATGATTATGATGGAAAATAATATTGTACAAAAATATAAACATTGCAGAATTATATTGTAGACTTACACTCCAACAAAGTAGTAACAATACTATGCAGTAACTGTGGCAGTAGTACCAACCTGCTAAGTTTTCTCCTCTCACAAAATGGTGCTTGTAATAAAAATACATTTAAATTGTTCCAGGATTCATTGACTATTAGACCAATTCAATCGTAAGTTTATACATAAGTAGATATTTTTTTCACACACGTCTTCTAGTAAATGTTAAAAGTATGAGTAGTTATTGATTAGGTGAGTGAGTGCAGCGAATAGGGTTTGCGGTCGTCTAGTACTTTTGAATAGTTTAATAAATACTGTCATATTAAGTGACTTTAAAGTTGCTTGGCAATTTTTTTAAAGAAGGTTCATCTGTTCTTTTTGTATGATAAAGGGTACTAAAGTAGGTGCAAGAAGGAGAAGGTTAGTATTAGTGGTTAGTAATAACAAGTTAGGTGTTTTATAAAAGAGCTTCTGCACAATTTGAATCCTAACTCTGAAAAGGCCAAATAAATAAATTTTGTTTTGAGAAAACGTAAATCGTCGACTCACGAATATCTATTCCAAGTCAGTCGTCGCGGTGGTTTTCCTCACGAGCGATCCTCGCACCGGGGAGGCCCTCCCGCTACCGCAGGTGACGACACTCCAAACATGATGCGTATCGCCGGTACCTAACCTTCCGAGCGGGTTAGGTTCGGTCGAGGGGTCGAGACGGTCGCGGACACGGTGCGGGCGGTGTTGCAGAGCGGGCACGGCATGTGGCGCGGCGCTCGCTGGCGCGCGGCGGCGGGCACGGCGTGCGGCGCGGCGCTGCTGCTGCTGTGGGCGCTGGCGGCGCGGCGCGCGGGGGACGGCGCGGGGGACGCGGGGGACGCGGGGGAGAGGCGCCGCGCCGGCGCGCCCGTGGCCGGCCGCGACCTGCCGCTCATCTTCATCGGCGGCGTGCCGCGCTCCGGCACCACGCTGATGCGAGCCATGCTGGACGCGCACCCGGACGTGCGCTGCGGTCAGGAGACGCGCGTGGTGCCGCGCATCCTGCAGATGCGCCAGCACTGGGCGCGCAGCCAGAAGGAGAGCGTGCGCCTCGACCAGGCCGGCGTCTCCAAGTCGGTGCTGGACAACGCGATCGCGGCCTTCTGCCTCGAGGTGAGTCCCCCTCCACCCCGCCGGAACCCCTCACCCGGGCCGCACTGACCCCGCGCCCGCCCGCAGGTGATCGTGCGGCACGGCGAGTCGGCGCCGCGGCTCTGCAACAAGGACCCGCTCGTGCTGAAGATGGGCACGTACGTGCTGGAGCTGTTCCCGAACGCCAAGTTCGTGTTCATGGTGCGCGACGGGCGCGCGACCGTGCACTCGATCATCAGCCGCAAAGTGACGATCACCGGCTTCGACCTGTCGAGCTACCGGCAGTGCCTCGGCAAGTGGAACCGCGCCGTCGAGACGATGTACCAGCAGTGCCGCGCGCTCGGGCCGCAGCGCTGCCTGCTGGTGCGCTACGAGGCGCTCGTGCTGCGCCCCGAGGAGACGCTGCGCGCCGCTCTCGCCTTCCTCGACTTGCCGTGGAGCGACGCCGTGCTGCACCACGAGCGGTACATCAACCAGCCGCACGGCGTGATGCTATCCAAGTGAGTATCTGCTGTACTGTACCTAGTGGATGTCCGGCCTCGGCCCGCCTCACCGCTCCCCCTATCTCTGTTGCAGCGTGGAGCGCTCGTCCGACCAGGTGGTGCGGCCCGTGAACCGCGACGCGCTTGACAAGTGGGTGAGCGCGCTGCCGGGCGACGTGCGCGCCGACGTGGCGGAGCTGGCGCCCATGCTGTCGGTGCTGGGCTACGACCCGTGGGCCAACCCCCCGCGCTACGATGCCGCCCCCGCCCCCGCCCCCGCCGCGCCCCCTCAGCCCCCCTAGTGCGTCTAGCCGCGTCCGCACGACATGCAATATGACCGAGTTATCTGTTTCATCTTGTTTTATTACAACCCTGATCTTGTCGACTCCCTTATTAAAACCGCAAGTCGTAGGTTCCTTCCTACTTTACCGTTCCCTACCAGGATTCATGTTGAAGCATTATTATTTACTACCTACTATTATTCCTGATTGACTGATGACAACGCACACCGCTGGACGTAGAGACTTTTTTATTTTTATTGACCGAGCGAGCGAAGCGTTTCAGTTTCGAGATTGGCCGAAAATGCTTTTGGTTGTCAGTTAGTCCGGTCAGTTTGTGTTCTCGCCTACAGGTTGCATTTTTCAACCAATCTGGTTGAAACTTGGTTTATGTATCTACAGGTTCTAATTCTAATTCTAAATGGGGGTATAAGATCTGCACTGACGTCCCGCATTCGGGTGTATTGTGCATTGACCCCCTGCTAACCTGACCCTAGCCAGCACAACTCCATGAAATAACGGAAAGGACTTTAGGTTCACGTTTAGGTACAGCAATGTTCTAGCAGCTTCGATGGTGTTGTGAACGGTGGCGAGCAAGTGCCCATTAGCTCCTGCAGTCCCGACTTCGCTCTGGCTTCATTTGTGGCTGTACACTGTTTCTTCATCCTGGAAGCAACCGCGACAGATTCCACTATCTGTGGCTCCAGTTTTCACGAGGTGGTGGTTGAGATCGCAGTGATTAACCTAAACAGTTTTCACTAATAGTTCACTTAGAATCATTGGATTAGATACAGTTACATTCATAAATCAACTGAAGCTATAATTTTGGTAAGTATCCCAGTCCTTAGTTATTCCTGCAAAAGTATTTAACAAATTCAGCCATCTATCGGTGATATATTAAACCACAAGCAAGACTGCTTAAGTGAGACTAGTATCACAACACAAACCTTAAAGTTCATGTGTTACTCAACAGATGCCGTTTTACAAAATTAACGATAATTAATACCTGTGTTCAGATATTAGTATATTCCTACTACGTACAGAATGGCCACTCCCTACCTCCCACCGGTTTTACTTACCCCACCCCGGTCGCGAGTTTGCCGGCAACCACACGGCACCTTTCGCCGGCACTGAAGCCCGCTAAAAGTTTCTAAAGAAAACACTACCTTTGGGTGCACTTAGAGGCGAACCAAGTCTACCTTTTCGAATAGATGAAATGAAAAATACATTGTGAAACAGTTGAGCCTTAAAGAGACCGTTACAAACGATCTTTAAATAGCTCAACTGATCCAAATCACAATCAATAAGGGGTATTATAACCAGGGGTATTCTGGTCTACCTTTGGTTTTAGGAGGAGCAATCCCTACCAGCGGATTGACAGCTGTGTAGGCTGTAGGCACCCTGAGTTTATTTTTGATAATTATTTTAAATTAAAAAGTTCATCATCATCATGACAGCCTTCTAATGTTCCCACTGCTGGGACACTGGCCTACTCTCAGGCGAGAGTGATTCAAAATCAAAATCAAAATAAAAAAATTATTTATTCAGTAGAATCACAAGGATCACTTTGAAACGTCTTACAAGCTAGGAAAATTTACACCAGTTCCAACGCGCCCATGCCGTAAAAGAACTGGCAACAACACCGGCTGGGTTCCTATCGCTTTTTTGGCATGACCCTTGTCATTGTTATGGATTCCAAGTAGAGTTGGAGCACATTCGTCCCAAGCTTTTTTATCATCTAGGTAATCGGTTGTTTTATAGTAAGCTTTTTGAGACAGATTTTGTTTAATTAAGTTTTTAAATTTGCCAATTGATAAATTTTGTATGTCGCTTGGGACTTTGTTAAAGAAGCGTACCTACACGAGAAGGGCAATCCCTTTAAAAGACTTTTACTGACCTTAGTGAGCCTAACTGTTGGAACAGCAAGTTTATTTTTATTTCTAGTATTAACATTATGATTATCACAATTTTTTTTAAACAGATTAATATCTTTGCGAACATACATAAGATTTCATAAATATATTGACAGGGTACTGTCATAATATTGATTTCTTTGAACTTATCTCTAAGTGATTCTCTGGGACCCATGTTATAAATTGCGCGAACAGCCCTCTTCTGCAACACGAATATGGTGTTAATATCTGCAGCACTCCCCCACAACAAAATACCATAAGACATAATGCTGTGAAAGTAGCTGAAATAAACTAGTCTGGCTGTATCGACGTCGGTGAAATGACGGATCTTTTTGACTGCGTATGCTGCAGAACTAAGTATCTTCGACAATTTATCTACGAGTATGTGTGGGCCCCATTGCAGTTTATTATCTAAGGTTATGCCTAGAAAAACTATGGTGTCCACAAGGCCTAGCTTTTCATCTTTTATTTTTATATTAGTTTGGTTTTGTTTTACATTAGGTAGTATGAAACGAACGCATTTCGTTTTATTTTCGTTTAACAATAAGTTGTTTACATTAAACCACCCTACAATTTTAGAGATTGCATTGTTTACTTTGTCAAAGTTAGTCTCTTGTCGCTTTAATTTAAATAAAAGTGACGTGTCATCAGCAAACAGTACAATCTCATGATCGTTCCTAACAAGCCGGGGTAGATCATTTATATATATTAAAAACAAGAATGGCCCAAGTATTGATCCTTGTGGTACACCAATTGTTACCACTGATCCCGGAGAACGCTTTCCATTTACGTCAACTCGTTGTATTCTATCACTTAGATATGAAGTGAGAAGGTCTAGAGCAACACCCCTAACTCCATAGTGTTGTAATTTTCTAATTAGTGTCTCATGATGTACACAATCAAATGCCTTAGATAAGTCACAAAAAATGCCTAAGGCATCTTGCGATTCCTCCCAGGCTTCAAAAATGTGTGATATCAACTCAACACCGGCATCAGTTGTTGAGCGACCTCTTGTGAACCCAAATTGTTTACTATCAAGTAAGTTATTCATACTAAAATGTCTTTGTAACTGAATAAGAATAAGTTTTTCAAAAATTTTACTAAATGTAGGCAATACTGATATAGGCCGAAAGTTAACAGGGTCAGAATGACTACCTGATTTGAAAAGAGGTGTTATCTTGCTAAGTTTAATTAAATTAGGAAACACACCACAGTCAATACATTGGTTAAATATAAAAGCTAGGTCAGGTGCAATGATTTCAATGAATGATTTCACAACGCTAACAGAAATGCCCCAGAGATCAGTGGTTTTTTTTACATTTATCAGTTTAAATGCTTTGATAATATCATTAATATTTACATAGTCGAAATGTAATTGTATGTTGCATTGTGGTACATTATTTTTTAACAATGACTCTGCAATTATGTGAGAAGAGTTTAAAGATTTTGTAGTAGAAAATGGAATATCAGTAAATAATTTTTCGAATGCTTTGGCTACTTCATCATCATGCTTAATATTATTATTATTAATATTTAAATTAAAAACATTATTCCGAGTCTTGACTCTTCCTGTCTTATTATTTTTAATTTTCCACGTAGCTTTAATTTTATCTTGACTGTTTTTAATTTTTGAACATAAATATAGTGATTTTGCAACTTGACAAACGCTTTTAAAAATTTTTGAAAAATTTCTAACTTTTACTTTAAACTCTTCACTAAAGTTGTATTGTTTTTCGCTGGAAAGTTCATACAAGGTTTGCCTGCTTTTATGAATACCAGCTGTTGCCCACTCACAAAATTTTGAACTGCCTGATACCGTAACCGTCTTAGATGTGAAAAAAGAATTGAATACTTTATTAAATTCATTAAAAAATAGATTATACGAGTCATTTGGATTATGATAGTTATATGATAAACCAGGCAATCTAGAAATAAGGTTAAATTTTACTTTATCCAATCGATCAATGGTCACAGGAATAAAAGTTATTTTTCTATTTACATTTTTTTTGTTTCTTGCTTCTAGGTACATGAATAAGTTGACCAAGATGGTCCGATTTAATATTATTTATTACACTTTTTCTTAATACTTTTACGACCGGGTTTGAACCCACGACCTTAGGATCGGAAGGCGGGGTTACTACCACTAGACCACCGGTGCTCCAAATCAAATTAAAAAGTTGCTCTCTAAAAATAAATCGGTAAAAAACTGATTCGGGGTCTTCGACGTGATGAGCCGAATCCTCATCAGGAAGTAAATAAAAGTTGAACATTTTTGCTCGCGAGGTCTACTGAGAAGTAGTAGCTATATGATGATGCTATATTATTATGATACGGACATGCATGACGAGATCTCAGTTGTGTTGGTGATAGAGTAGGTATAGATAGGTAAAGTAAGAGATATCTAAGTTCAAAGAAATCAATTTTCCTGTCAATATAATATTTATGAAAATCAAATACAAATATACAACGCTGTTCTACAGTTAGGCTCAATAAAGTAAGTAAATCTTATAAAGGGCAATGTGTAGGTAGGCAGGCTTCTAGATAACAAAGTCCCAAGCGACATGCAAAGTTTTTATTGGCAAATTTAAAAACTTTATTAAACAAAAACTGTCTCAAAAAGCTTATTATAAAATAACCGATTAGGTACTTAATTAGATGTTAAAAAAGCTTGGGACGTGCTCCAACTCTACTCGGCATCCATAACAATAGCGAGGATCATGCCAAAAAAGCGATAGGAACCCAGTCGGTGTTGTTGCCAGTTCTTTCACGGCATGGGCGCGGTAAATTTTCCTAGCTTGTAAGACATTCCAAAGTGATCCTTGTGTTTTTATTGCAATAAGTGAAAGTGAAAACCTAAATTATATTTAGCTGTTGGTTTCCCATAAAATAAAAAAAATTAAATAAACAAACTATTTTTGATTTGGTTTGATAAGTTTAATAGCTGATGCCTCCTGGGCCTTTCTCGAAGAATGGTGGCTCTTGTGATAATAAAGTCTGAAGATTTGTTGTAGTGTAACCAAGACCGTATTTATCGATTTTGACCTACGTCAATCAATCAACAATCGATGTTTTTATTTTTTCCAGAATAGGTAGGGGTAAATGAATGAGTTATTGGCTGGCAGTAGTTATTGGCTACTTCATACTCACACTTCTTAAAAGCTACTGATGCTAAGTACAATATCTCCCTTCATTCTAGAGAATAGTTTACATATTTAGCTTTAATATTTGTGCCGATTTGTACCACCTTTCGAATAATTTCGTATAAAAAAAACATAAATTATTGACAATCGGCAATCTGGCTACTATGGTGGGGTTTTGTTGTGAAAACGGTAAGGATTGCGTTTGACTACAATTCGAATGAAACTTGTCTCATACCTCATATCTCTGTAGTTGATCCATATTTCGTTACTATTTAAGTTATTTTATCTTAATTTAAATGTATTTTATTATTTTTTTACTTTAAAAGATTAAATTATGATATAGCCAATAACAGAAACGAAAAAAACTAAGTTTTAAGTTACTGACCATACATGTACATCATCGCAAGTCACCTACAAATTCAATTTATAATATGTCAAATTTGGCGAAAATGGCCTTCTTCCGCCAATCTGACGTTTGCTGAAGAGCACAGCATAGATGGCCAGTTGAGTAACCACCGCATGCAGAGATTAGTTCAAGATCCGATGGCCTGAAATAAACTTGTGCCGAAACCGATACTAATTCATTTTGTCTGGTGAACTTTATACTGTAATTATTTATACAAGGGCTTCGAAAAGTTCCTTTATACCAGAGCTAAGAACTCGATAATTATGTTCATTGTATTTCTTAAAAAAAATTACTATATACCTGCTGTGTTTCGTAAAAAATGCTACAGCCAATAACTAATTCTGGGGTGCCAGTAACACAATTTTTATTTGAATGAATATAAAAACTTTATAAACAATGTTAATTATTTTTATTGTTATTAAAATGATATTAGAACTTTTTCCGTCTCCACTAACACCATAAAAACATCATTTGGATGACGCATAAAGAAACTATAGCAATTTAAATTGACCAAGGTGCTTATGTAGCCAATAACTGGTGCTTTTACCCTACATTTCCCTAACAGGAATTACGTGTGTGATGTTGGTGATGTGTCTCCATCTCCATCTCCGTGCGCGCCGAGCGTAGGACACAGTGTCGACACCCCGACCATGCGATGCGACCACAGCCGACAGCCGGCGCCGCCCCCCGCGTGGGGGCTCGCCCGGCCTCGCCGCCGCCGCGCGCCAGTCTCGCACGGACGCTCGCGGTCGGAGCTCGTTCATATCGCGCCAAAAACTTCACCCCACGTGCGAATCGGCAAACTTTTTCGAAACGTTCGCTCGCTCGATCTCCGGAAAAAGGAGCGGGACCCTCGATTTCGGAGCGAGAGGAGATCGCCGCGCGATGCGGATCCGCCGACGTCGGTGAACCCGCGCGATGCTCGTCGCGTACCTCGCGCTGGTCGCGTGCGGCGCGGTCGCCGGCGCGCGCCCGCCCGAGCTCGACGTGCCGCTCTGCTGCGGCGCCGGCGAGCGCCTGCGCCTCGGCGCCGAGGCGACGCTGAGCGCGGCCGAGGCGCGCGCCGCCTGCGAGCCCGCGCCCGCCGGGGCCGAGCCCTTCGCGCCGCTCGTGTACGCGCCCGCGCGCGCCGCCTTCCTGCCGCGCGGCCGCCTGCCGCCGCACTGGCGCGCGCGCCCGGCCCCGCCCGCCTGCGCCGCGCTGCGCGTGCTGCGCGCGCACGCGGCGCCCTACGCGCTGCTCGCCAACAACGGCTCGCTGCTCGAGCGCGGCGCGGCGCGCGCGGTGCCTCCGGCGCGGTACTGCGCGGACGCGCTCGGTGCGCTCGTGTGCGCGGACGCAGGGGACGCGGCGCCCTCCAAGTGCTGCGCGGCGGAGGGCGCGTTCGACGGCGCGCGCTGCGTGCGCGGCGCGGAGGCGGCGGCGGCGGCTGCGGCGGCGCTGGAGGAGCTGCGCGCGCACGCGAACAGGACGGACGTGACGTTCGGCTGGCCGACGTGCGCGGACTCGCGCTCGCGGTACGCGGAGGTGGGCGCGCTGGCGGCGGCGCGCGCGCTGCCGGACGGCGAGCTGGCGCTGGGCGCGGAGCGGCTGGCGCGCGGCGCGTGGTGCGCGGAGGCGGCGCTGGGTGCGGGCGCGGGGGCGCGCGTGCTGGCGTGCGAGGCGGCGGCGCAGGCGCACGGGCCCGGGCCGGGCGCGGCGCGGCGGCTGCTGTACGGCGCGGGGCTGGCGGTGGGCGCCGGGTTCCTGGCAGCGACGCTGGCGGCCGGGTTCGCGCTGCCGGCGGCGCACCACGCGCTGCACTGGCGCTGCCAGACGCACTATGTGGCGGCGCTGATGCTGGGCGACGCGCTGCTGGCGGGCACGCAGCTGGCGGGGGAGCGCGTGCCGCCCCCGCTGTGCCGCGCTCTCGGTGAGTGTCCGCGCGGGCCCCGGGCCCCCGGGCCCCGGCCCCGGCTCCCGGCGCGCCCGTGACTCGTAGCTGACGTGCTCTCGTTTGTTCCATGTGCTGCAGCGGTGTGCATGCATTTCCTGTTCCTGTCTGCGTTCTTCTGGCTGAACACGATGTGCTTCAACATATGGTGGACTTTTAGGTGAGCTCTCCCTCCTCGCTCGTACATTCTGGTAGTTAGTAGGAGAAGCCCCTGGCTCTCAAAACCTTTTTACTGTTAGGTATAAAATGACGATCCATCCTACGAAAAAATGTCTTCAGTTTAAATCGAATAAGGGACCTCTTCCTAAAAGCAGACTGTTGTAAACAAGCCCTCCACATCGGTCTCCACCAAATAATAGTGTAAACACTCTTGTTTGTCAGAAAATGAATTGCTGTACGTTAGGCTCGCTAAAATACGAAAACGGCTGGGTTAAACAGATTTGGCTGATAATGTTCTTGAAATGTTTGTAGGAGTCCGGGGGGCTTATTCGCTATGACCTTCTAGGTCTTCTTAGGATTCCGTACCAATAACGTGTAACTTAGTAACGTGTTCTATACGTGCCATGGTGTGAAATTGTAAAATTGTTATCCGTATCTGTGTTGTTTCAATAGCGAAAGTTTCGCTATCGAAAGGTTGACTTTAAAAAGACGAGCCCTAAAACGTGGCTCGTCAACAACGATTCCACGCAGATATCGTAACCAGCCCGCGTTTGGTCATAGCGAATAAGGTTCCAGGGAAGGATTAAACGTAAAATTGCTAGAAAAATAATGCGGTCGAAACCGCGCGGGTCAGCTAGTCTTATATAAAAAAGAATTACTTTGCGTTACGTTAGACTCGCGAACGGCCGGACCGATTTGGCAAATTTTGGTCTTGAAATGTTTGTAAGTAGTCCAGGGAAGGTTTAAACGGTGAGAAAAATAACGCGCGAGTGAATCCGCACGGGTCAGCTAGTCCCGTATATTAATATCCTTGCCATTTCTAATAACTCATGGAATGTTTCCTTTTTCATTCCGAGGAAGTGGCGCAGGTCACCAAAATCAAGTTATGATCATAAAATTTAAATCATTTAGTTTTATTATTTCCAAAAGACAACGTTTCATCCATATTCTTTTATTTTTTTTATTTTCCCCCCTCACTTGCGCAAACAAGTGATAGTGCCGCGACAACTTTTGAAGTTTAGATAGCTAAAGCAAATAAGTACCTAGTTTAAATAGGCAAGGAGCCATATCGCAATGCGTGCTTTCAATCAAAAATTCGACTACACACTGATGTGGGAACCTTGTTGTAAACCAGTGTGACAACACAGACATGGATCTAGCTTGTTTAAAACAGTCTGGCCCGGCAATAATATGTAACATTACAAAAATAAAAAATATAACGTCGTCAGGTATTTAATGAAGTGTCAACTAGGCTATTTGCCGATGACCGATTTAACACGGCTGAAACTATACTTGTAATAACGTAAAAACCTTCCTCTTGAATCGCTCTATCTTATGATAAAAACTGCATTAAAATTCGTTGCGTAGTTCAAAAGATCTAAGCATACGTTTAGGATCCAGCTAAAGAGAAGATTCAAAGAAAATTACACGGAAATGCAAAGCCGACAAGAGTTAATAACTTAAAAAAGGTTTTGGAATTTAAAATCCAGATGAAAACAATCAATCTGGTAGAATAGAAAGTGTATCGGTAACTACATGCGGTACGGTAAATAGAGGATCCACGCGAGATGAAGCTTAGCATTGCATTGCATTGTATCTAAAAGCAATATTTAAATTTCGATACTGGCTGTAAGATAAAATAATAAAAAACATCGGAAGGAAACCGCCAGCCAATCCGTAGTATTGTACCGGGTGAGGCAGGCATAGCATTGTACCGGGTGAGGCAGGCATAGCATTGTACCGGGTGAGGCAGACATAGCATTGTACCGGGTGAGGCAGGCGGCACGAGGCGAGGGGTGATGGTGGTTGTGTGTGCGCAGGGACTTCCGTCCGACGAGCCTGGAGCGCGGGCAGGAGGCGTGGCGGCTGCGCGTGTACATGGTGTACGCGTGGGGCGGACCTCTGCTTGTAGCCGGCGCGGGCGCGCTGCTGGACGCGCTGCCGCCGCCGCCGCAAGGGGACCAGCTGCTGCGCCCGCGCTTCGCCGTGCAGCGCTGCTGGTTCTACGGCGACATGGAGATCCTCGTCTACTTCTTCGGCCCGGTGGGCGTGCTGCTGCTGGTGAACTTGGCGCTCTTCGTGAGCACCACGCGCCAGCTCACGTGCGGCCTGTGGCGCCGCGACGAGGTCAAGTCCACCTCGGAACGGTGAGTCACGCGGACCGCGCTCGCGGCTTCGCTCGTCGAAGGCGCGGGCGCGCTTCTGACCGCACCGTGCTCTCCCGCAGGGCGGCGCTGGGCCGCGTGTGCGCCAAGCTGGTGGTGGTGATGGGCGTCACGTGGGGCGCGGACGTGGTCTCGTGGGCGGCGGGCGGCCCGGACTACGTGTGGTACGCGACCGACCTGCTGAACGCGCTGCAGGGCGTCTTCATCTTCCTGGTGGTGGGCTGCCAGCCGCACGCGTGGGCCGCGCTCAAGCGCGCCGCGGCCGCGTGCTGGGTGCGCGGCGCGGGGGGCGGCGCGGGGGGGGGCGCGGGGGGCACACACTCCTCTACGCACCTGCCCTCGTGCGGGGAGTCCCTCACGCACACCACGCAGGCGACCCCCCCGGCCGCGCCCGCGCCCCTCGCTCCCGCCCCCGCGCCGCGTGTCCCCATGGAGACCGTGTGCTGAGCGCGTACCGAGCGACCACTGACTGTACTTACCTTCTAGGACGTCGTATCGACGTGATATTTATTCTACAGTATTATTTTTGTATTCCCGATGACGATTACGATCGTTGCATCGTATGAGTGCCGCCGCCGGAACACGCGCGCTCCGGAGCGAGACTGTGACCTGTGAACTTGTAGTGCTAATGCGAGTGACGGCCGCGTGCGGTGTAGCTAACTGCAGTGCGATGCGATCGCTCGCGGTACTGACGTATCGTTCGATCGCATCGCTGTCGGACACGAAATGTGGTGATTATTGGAATCTCTTGCCCTTTTTTATTGGCTGTTAAAATAAACGATCAATCTGAGCTTTATTGTTTTAATAGTGAGAGAATGCGCGTTGAAGTCTTTTGTTCAGCGCTCGCGTAGGCGGCGCCGGCGTAGCTCGTCGTAGCACGTCGTAGAGTGTCGTAGCGTGGTACTATCAGCAGACGATATTGTTTTTTACTTTTCACGAACCTAGGAAGTACTATACCTGCCTAGACCTAGACCTTGGCGCGACAGCTCCCATACCTGGCATATACCTCTAACAGTACCTGACACAGTCACAGTGCAGCCAGCCAGCCATCGCCGTCGTTGTTTTCCTCCACCACCTAGGTAGGCCTAAGCAGTACCTAGGTCCTACCAATATTATTGTCAGCAACACTAGGTATGATATGGAAATTTCCTGATTGAAGAAGCTACTGATTATTCAAGTAATGCGCAATATGTGCAATGCGTGCGATACCACCGTACTACCGCAGAGCGAGGCATCGCTAAGAGAACTATTATTGTCTTGGTCAGCGGAAGCGATTACCTACCTAACCTACCTCCCTCTAGATAATTGTAACAAGCGAAGATAACTAAGCTCAAAGTCTAAACAAATACGCTTTGTTTGGTTTAGGATGAATGTCGAATCGTCTCTCTATGAGTAGAATACTACTCTCTAAGTACGAGGATCAAACTAGCACAGTGTTTGTCTGTTCGATCATGAGAACGAATGAGTGGTTACCTACTTGGTTGGTACCTACCTACTAGCTAATATATGTTCTGTGTCACAGCAGTCGCAGCTACATTGGTAATAGCTCTGCAGTGTTGTAGTTGTGGGTTCGATTCCCACCCAGTCCAGGACAAACAATTTTGTGCAATGAGCAGAGATGTTGGTTCAACAGAGAAGTTGGTTTGGTGAGTTGTTTGGGCACAGAAACATAATACTAAGGGTTAAATGGCGCTGTGAAATTTAATTCAATTCAATGTCTTGTGGCACCTTGTGGAAAACTGTATCTAATTATTGATTTGGAGGCGAGTGCGGCTCGCGTGCGTGCGAGTGGTGGGATGCTGCTGCGTCGCTGGTTTTATGTGACAAGGCGAACTTCTTGGTAGTACGAAGTAGTAGTTCTAGGTAGGTTAGGTACTACGTAGTAGGTATCTCTTTACATACTTTTTACCTTCTCTTTGCCTCTTATTATACATGCCCAGGTACAGTGCGCAACAACATTCTAAGTAGTTAGTAGATTAACTAAGGCCTACGCCCCGCGCCAGAGAGGTGTTTACTTAGAAAATATGACCACCATGTATACGTATATCTACTAAGCTTAGGACAATAAAAATGACTAATAATGAAAATAAAATGTTGGTTGGTTGGTACAGAGACATTAGTTCCGACTCCAGTTCACGATTCCTTGGAAGCTAATAACAATCAATTGACATAACAGCTGTACAAACGACGCAAATTGATGCGTGCCATGTATGCATAAATACCATGCATGTATAGATACCATGCATGCATGCATGGTCGTTTATTATTCGCTATAATAAACGACATACATATACAGGCAATCTAGTCTGGCTTATAAAGCACAATCTATTATATTATGTTTCTCGACGTTAGGTGCCTTGCCTGCCTACTAGATATGCAATAGTACCTTACCTACCTAACCTTCTTAGAGGTCACAAATACCTAAGTTTATAGAAAAAATTTAAGGTGTCTACGTCTGAAATGTTATTTTTTATGCCAATAAATATACATATTTTTCATATATTTTTTTTCATATATTTCATATATACATATAAAATACCCTGTATATACTTAATAACCAAATTAATTTATAATGTACCTACTATCACTTACCACTGTGCTAATGTGCTAAATTTTTACAAAAAGTTATTAATCTAAGTACTTAATTGATAAATAAATAAATAAATAAAAAATGTCGGACAAAAATACTAATTCAATTAGATTTAGGTTAATATTATATAGATAGGTTTCATAAAACATTTATAAGTAGGTACCTAATTACAAAATAAAATGCGCGGTGCGGTGCCCGTGTGGCGTGCACAGCGGGGTGTGGGGGGGGGGGGGGGGGGGTGAAGGTGCTTGGCAGCTTTCTCCACTTGTCCCTCGAGCGCGGAGCCCGCGCTCGCGACCCGACCGAGACTCCACATCACTAATATTCCCCAGCACCGGATTATCCAGAACTGCTCTGCTTGAGCACTGCTATGCTAAGCCTATTATTTTAACAGGTGGCCCATTGCTTAGAAATAATATATTATGTAAGTGCCTAAGTAGGTAGGTACCTACGAAACTTTGCACATAAATTACTTAGGTAAGTAAGTAGGTAAGTACCTATCATCAAAGTTGGCGACCACTAAAAGTAGGTACGTACCTAACCTACCTAATTATTGTATGTCGAGGTAGGTAGGTTAGGTACCTATTTGGATCAAAGTAACAACTTTAACAAAAAGGCCAGCCGATGAACCTAATCTATCAAAGTCTAAGTAGGTACCTACTTCCTTGCTACCTACCTACTATAGTCAAGGACACGAGTTGAAGCGGCATCGGCAGGGCAAAGTAATGATTTAAAAATAAATTGAGTAGGATAAAATAAATTAGCTGGTGCTGGTAGGTAATTCATAGGTAGGTACCAGCAAAGAGTGCAGACTTGCAGAGTGGTTCATACTCGTAACATAGGCCCTTGGTTCAGGAAGCGCTATAAATTGTAGGTTTAGTATACCTACCAAGAGACCAAAGGTTTACGAGGGACTCCAATAGAAACTTAAGGGTTGCTGCAAACATGAACATAATTAAACACATGAATAGATTTATTTAACAGACATTCTCTTTACTCTATAGCTATACCTATAGGTAGGTACCTAGGTAACATCGCCCTTTCCAAACCGGACACGCACAAACGCACTGCGCGTAGGAATGCCGGGCGTGGTGCTCCGTAGTCCGCGCTAATGTCAGTGAGAACCTACTTGCAACCGCGCTTCTAAATATTGTCTCGCTGGCTGGGTCTTATAATATTTAGTAATCTAATTAATTATCTAGAGGCCCCCGATTTTTTTACCTTTTCAGCTTCAGAGGTTTCCGTGAAAACGTAACAGAACAAACAGACAGACCTATCACATTTTATTAGATACTTACTTATTTATGTAATTATTATACTAATACATAAGTACATAATATGTACTGAGTACCTACCTACTTACTTTCTAAGTGATTTATTTCATTGTTCTTATGACTTAGAGAAAACATATAAGGTAGTAGGTGTATACTTATCCCAATCCCAACCTTTTTTTTATATAAACGATTGGTTAATGATTTAGCTTTTTATTAAAGATTTCTAGTAGGTATTATACCTACCTAGGTAGTCAAAACTTTATACCTACCTAGGTAGTCAAAACTTTATACCTACCTAGGTAGTCAAAACTTTTTATATTTAACCCACATAGGCTTTCAGAGTAAGAAGGGTAGAGAGACAATACCTAGCAGCAGTACCTAATGATAGCTATTTTAATTATTTTTTATTTTTATTTCTTAGGTAAACCAACAGCGGATACATCTTTCTAAACTATCTTAAAGAAAACAGGAAACCAATAATAGGTTTTCTCGTTTAGAATACTTACAGTGAAGGAACAAAGTAAGAACTACTCGCTTATAATCGTAATGTTTTGTGGAAGACAGCTATCCTAAAGCTATTCCTAGCGAAAGGACAAGCGATAACCGCTGAACTCTATCAGTTGTCATGTCAGTGTTAGCAAACGAGCTTCATAACCGTGCTGTTATCAAGTAGGTTAAGTGTTTGTTGAGTGCAGCGCATGCGCCGCGCTGGCGGGCTCCGGTCCTGACACCGAGTCCTGCCGCCTGCGACCAGCGCCGGCGCCGGCGCCGGGTGACGGCACAGATCTTCTTTCTCATGGCGCGATGACGTCTAGACGAGATAACCAGCACAGCTACAGCTATGCAACAGTGTTGTTATTCTAAGTACCTAAGCAACCATGTTTACAATTAGAGCATGAGCATGAGCTGGGAACCGGCCATTTCTCACAGTACAAAAATGTTATAGTTAGTGTTAGCTAGTGGTTGTCCTCAAGGTGGAGTTCTATCGCCTATTAAACCTAGTTCTATAGGTATATCACTCAATGGAACACAGCAAGGAGCGAGCGCGGGCGGAAACCGCTTTCATTATGCACGCACAGATCATCTCGTGCTCGTGAGCCACTTGTCTGAAGATTAAGATGTCCTGTCCTCTCTCGTCCTCGTAGGATAGACTGGGAAATCTGATATGGAATCATGTACATATCAGAGAGCCGAGAGTACAAAATTATGTAATTAAGTATTAATAATAATGAAATTCTGTTGGTCTGTTCCAAAGATGTCAACTGTAGCAACACAGCGAGCTGGTTGTAGCCTTGGACATGTTATGATGTTACTCTCTGCTCTTGTTATAAAAATAAATAAATAAATAACGCTGGACAATCCACACAGCATCATCTAGCCCATATCTGTTTCATCATACAGCTCTGTTTAACAGCAGCTTTCCTTGAAGCTGCTGTTAAACAGAGCTGTATTATGGGTACTAGATGACTGATATATACTTAATACAATACAATTAATACAGAAATAGATATTTTTTTATTATATATATAGAAAAAACCCAGAACACCCGGAACAAATATTTGCAGAAAATATTCGTACAAACTTTTTCCCAAGGCGGGAATCGAGCCCGCAACCTCCTGCGCGATCGTCGAGAGTCGGTACCTCTATACATACACTGACTTATTTAACGAAGTTCCTGATTCAAGCAATGATAATCGTATTCACATCAACATTGCTTGTTTTGGTATCTAGCTCAATGTTATTATTAGGTATAACGCCGTGACGTGAGTCATACTTTGATTAAGCAATAATTCTAAACAATACACACATAGACATTGATTTTGTAAATGAACAAGCTATATATTTAGGTTGCAGTAGCAGCAGCTGGTTTCTTGACAATAAGCTGCACGTCACTGCACTGACTGGACTTGTTGTAAGTGGTACAGAACAGTCAGTACCTAGGCAGGTACCTTACTACTACGCTTCTAGGAAACTACATAATTTTTCACTAAAAACGGAATATTTACCATGATTTGTTCTCCCGTGATCATGGTGCATGTAACTACGCCGAAATATCGGGATTCAATAAAACTCACAAATCATGGTAAATATCCCGTTTTTAGTGAAAATTATATATTAATGTACCACAGAACCAAAGCCTACCTACTTATATATCCGGATTTTCAACTTCCGGTCAAACGACCTTACGTAACCATGCAGCATGGGCCATGCCATTTTTAGAGGATCTTTGTCCAAACTAATTTTAACGACTATCAACGTGATGTTGCAATCCATGAGTGTTGCGGAACACTAGTACAGCGGACGTGTAATACCCAACTATTTTAAATAAATATATTTCTATTCTATTCTATTCTATTCAACAAACGGAAGACCGAATACAGCAATGCAAACATTACCTACCTACTGTCTGTAGGCAGAAGTAGGTATGATAAAACAAAGACAGATCGACGGGATATTGAAGGATTTTATTAGGTAAAGGAAAATACAAACTGTGCCATTGTATCGTAGACTTGACAGTCTTTCTTCTATTGTCTGTCACTCGAACCATAGAGTGCTCTATCACCTCTATACAGAGTTTAGTTTACACGGAGGTTCCAACACTACCCCTTAAACTTAACCGTATAAGTTAGTCATCCTATGTTGAGTACACACTTAAATATACCAAGCATGTACTAAAGCAAAATACTACTTTAAAAATATCATTCTCATACGATAATTACATTTCATATGAAAAACAAAAACAAACAATATTACGTTACCTACTTACTTGAAAAACAAAGAAACAAACCTAACGTGTTTTTCCCTAGATAATGGTTTAGTTAACACATCTGCTATCATTTTATCCGTAGGCACATAACCTATACACACAATCTTTTCATTGACCAACTGTCTTATAAAATGATGCCTAATATCAATGTGTTTAGTCCTTGCATGCCAAATTGAATTTACACACAATTTCTGTGCTGACTGACTGTCATTCCACAGAGTTACATTACAAGTTATGTTCATGCATTCTGATATAAATGTACGTAGAAACAACGCCTCTTTACACGAGTCAGAGATTGCCATGTATTCTGCCTCAGCACTGGAGAGAGCCACAGTCCTCTGCTTACGGCTTTCCCACGAGACCAATGAGTTACCAATATGAAACACATACCCGGTGTAGGAGCGCCGATCCACTTCATTCGCAGCCCAATCCGCGTCTGCGTAGGCAGTCACCTTCATGTCGCCTTTCTCAAACGTAAGACTGTACTCTACCGTACCCTTTAAATACCTCATAGCTCTGCATAATACTTGCACCGCCTCTGGAACGCCAATTTCTTCATTCCAGCAAGCTGCGCGTATTCGTGTACATCTTCAAACTCCAGCTCATCTGATTCCTCAACTGAAGAATCTGGAACATAAGTAGGATCGGACGAGTCTTCTGTTTCATCTACCCCTGTCTCATCACCCTCCTCTGTCTCTTCAGATTGGCGATTTCTCCGAGGTGAAGCAGGAATGGACTCTGTCCTACTTTCAGAGCTTTTTGAATTGATCGGACATTCATAAACACCGACTGAAATGTCTTTGTTATCATCATGTGATGTATCCCCCTTAACAAATACATTCTCCAAGAAAATTACATGTCTTGCTTTTATGCATTTCTTAGGACATGATGGATCAATCAGCCTGTAACCTTTACTGTCCTCGCAATAACCCACGAATATGCATTTCTTGCTTTTAGAATCTAGTTTTCTTCGATTCTCCTCCAAAGCATAAGCAACGCACCCAAAAATCCGAATATGTCTGACATCTACCTTTTTCGAAGTCCACTTCTCCTCTGGTACAACCCCCAATACCGCCTTAGTTGGCGAGCGGTTCTTCAGGTAAACTGCTGCATTCACGGCCTCCGCCCAGTACTTTTTCTCCAAGCTTGCATCCTGGAGCATGCATCGAGCCTTCTCCATGATCGTCCGGTTGGCCCTCTCCGCTACTCCATTCTGAGAACTGCATCGCGGGACCGTAGTCTGGTGTCGGATCCCACTGGCTTCCAAGTACTTCTGAAATGCACGGTTGACATACTCAGTTCCATTGTCACTCCTCAAAGACTTTATTTTTCTATCGGTTTGTTTTTCTACTAAGGCCTTGAAACTCTTAAATTTATCGAAGACCTCATCCTTAGTTTTCAGAAAATAAACCCACGTTTTCCTAGAAAAATCATCTATGAAGGTAACAAAATACCTAGCACCACTGAGTGATGGTGTCTGTAATGGACCACATACATCTGTATGCACCAGGCCTAAAATCTCCTTAGACCTACTCGAAGATTTCTTGGGAAAGGGCAACTTACACTGTTTTCCCTCAATACAGGCAACACAATTTTTATAGTTTTTATTATCAAAATGCATACCTGAAACCATCCCATTCTTCATTAGGTTCATACTTCTGGAGTTGAGGTGACCCAACCTCTTGTGCCAAACCTCCTGTGTGACCTTGTCCGCAGCTTTCCTGCATACCTCCTGTGACTCCTCACAGGCCTCAGGCTCCACCCTAGAATTCATGGCAATCTCCGACTCCCCAACAGTGTCTAGTTGATAGACCCCATTGATGTATGATGCTGTTGCTACTACGTTATTACCACTACCTAAGATTTTACAATATTTCCTATCAAATTTAACCGTATAACCTTTCCTAGTCAGCTCACCCACCGACAAAAGATTCGTACTTAAATTTGGTACATAGTAAACGTTGCTAATTGTCTTTTCACAGTCCCTTAACCTAACTATCACGCTTCCTTGAACAGCCGTTGCTAACTTTGCCCCGTTGGCAACATGCACCTCCAGCGGTTGAACCGAGATGCACTCACGCATAATGTCTTTCCTGTTGCACATATGATTCGTAGCTCCAGAGTCGAGATACCACCGATTGTCCTTCACGTTCACCGCAAGCGCCGTCAGCAACGCGTCCTTGGACTTGTTGCCTGAATCCGTCGCCTTGCTGGTATTAGTCGGGCAATCTCGTTTGTAGTGGCCAGGTTTCTTGCACTTAAAACATTTCACCGTCTTTTTAACAACTAAAGCCGATGCCTCCGGTGCCTCAAACTTGTCCTCTCGCCTCTGTGTCTCTTGGAGCAACTTTGACTTAACTATGTCCGTAGTCAACTTCATACTCGAGTTTTCCAGCGCCATGATAAGCGGATCATAGTCGTTAGTGAGTCCGCTAAGCATGATGATGGCCACAAACTCGTCGTCCAATGGTGAGTCAATTTCTCGCAGCTGTTGTGATAGTTCTGTGATTCTGGTAATATACTTTTCCATGCCTTCGGTCTCCCTTAACTTAAGCCCGAAAAGCGATCGTAGCAAGCCAAGCCGTCTACTCAATCCTCTATCCTCATAAGCACGTTGCAGGTTGTTCCACGCTTCGAACGCAGAAGAAGCATTTTGTACATGCGGAAGCATCTCCACACTTACCGACAAGCAGATCTTGGCAAAAGCCTTCTGCCGCTTCTTCTCGTCCTTACAATCGTCTGATGTGACACAATCGAACATGTCTTCATGCATCAGAGTCATTTTCATAAGAAACTTCCACGTACTATAATTTTGAATCCCTCGAAGTTTTTCGATGGAAATCGATCCTCCCGTCGTCCCAGCTGCAGCCATTGCGTATACAAATACTGCTGGGGCCAAAACCTGATAAAACAGAGACAGATCGACGGGATATTGAGAGATTTTATTAGGTAAAGGAAAATACAAACTGTTCCATTGTATCGTAGACTTGACAGTCTTTCTTCTATTGTCTGTCACTCGAACCATAGAGTGCTCTATCACCTCTATACAGAGTTTAGTTTACACGGAGGTTCCAACAAGGTACCTACTTGGTTGCACGGATCATGATCTTTGCATTTATAGTATAGAATAGAAAAAGCTATGTAACTAATATCTTCTACAATCGGATTGGAAAAATAATTCCTTGATACTCGAGCGAAGGAGTAAGGTGTGCGATTCGAAGAATACTACACCAGACACTGACTCTTCTATAGAAATCTGAGAATGGATGCAAATGTTAACAACACAATTACATTTCACGGAAGAGGTTTCATTTGGAAACCAAACAAATAAGTTGTGGAATCTACTCGCGAGATGGGGGGTGCTGCTGCCATGACGTTTTATGTAAAGATCCTTTCGAAACAAGAGGCCGAGCCTTTTGAAACAAAGAGTATTGAACTTAAATAAGATAAACAAGGAAGGAGCCATATCTAATGTTCCTGCATAGGTACTTAAGATAATTGTAACGATGATTGATGTCTTCAGAAAACCTTTTTGTACAAATAGGTACATTAAATCGTTATAATAATTCTCGTAGAAAGGGTCGTCAAAGAGCTAAAAGTAAAAAATGAGTAGCTCTCGGGCTTGAAAGCAAAGCTCCTAATGTGTTCGGAAACGAACCAAAATATAACAAAGTAGGTTTATGTTTCCAAGTAACTAAGATAACAAATAAGTTTTGTGAGAGTGGCGAATCTCACGTACGAGTAGTGGGACAGCGAGCGTCGATTACCTACTGTTATTTCTGTTTGGGTGCTGATTGACCAATCCAAGACATTGCGCTTTCATCTGAGCTACCAATCAGTACACAAACAACAACAACATGAATATACACACCATCGGGTTACTTGGAACATTAATAATTAACATTAATGGCTGAGTAAAAAAATACATGTTGTATACTATTAGAGGAGACTCCCTCTGCATAAACATTGGACATCATCACCGCCAGCGCCAGGGCCGGGCGCGAGGCGGCTGCCTTTATTTATAGTTATCTCCTTATGTAGATTATGATTTACAGCCGGGTTGAGCGATTTTCAAGTTTCGACTTTTACTACAATCACCCTTCGAGCATATACGACGACCAATGTGGCGCGGTGGGCGAAGGTCCGCCTGCGACGCAGAGGTTGCGGGTTCGATTCCCGCCTTGGGACAAATGTTTGTAGGATCTGCAAATATTTGTTCCGGGTGTTCTGGGTGTTTTCTATGTATAATAAAAAATATCTATCTATGTATTGTATTGTATTAAATATATATCAGTCATCTAGAACCCATAATACAGCTCTGTTTAACAGCAGCTTACCTTGGGGCTAGATGATGCTGTGTGGATTGTCCAGCATTATTTATTTATTTATTTATATAACTCAATGTATTTGCAATCACCAATAAAACTTAAAATTAGCAAACCCTGCGCAGTAGAGAGAGTGTACATGCATGTGATCTCACTCGGCATTGTTTACGATGTTGTGTGAGGTCACCGGCGCGGTGTCACCATAGCATAGTCAATAGTGCTTCTGTGGGTAGTGACTGCTCGATGCTCTGTGGCGATACGAGGGGTTTTACGGCGACTTTACGACGTTGACTCATGTTCTTATCTGATAAACCGTCTTACACACGTTCAAGCATAAAATTAGAGACTCTTTCCTACTGTTCTGTATATTATTGGCTATTGGTTAACTGTATGTTCGGGGCCTGACTTTGATGGCTCTACAGGTAGAGCATCTGCGTAAGTACCAACCTAAGCGATTTGGCCTACTATTTTAAAAACTTTACTGTATTAGAAGTAGTATATTTATGTCACATAAATATCACTAACTCACCCTAAACAGACCACCACTTTCCCACTACCTTCAGCATTTTATCTGCAGTCATACAGAAAATGAACCAAACACACACTACACTACACTACACTACACTACACATAGTACCACCTAACCAAGGAAGTCGATACTTCCTTGCTGTAAACAGTTTAGTAGTAACTTAGTATTTATTTATCCTACATTACATTTTCTTTCTTTATGCAATTCCCTTAAACTGGTATAAAATCCGCGGGGTGAGAGCACTGGTGAGTTGGTGACCTGCTAATTACAGGTTTTATAAAAAACTTAACTCATGCACCAGTCTTCCTCACAAAGCAGGTTTTTACCTTTTACCTAGCTAGGACATCACTATTATAAGGACCAAGCTAGTTTATATGAAACCTTTGTGAGGACAAAATAAATGTACGTCCCTATTAATTATAATTATTTATAGGTGTAGGTCAACTATTATATTGTTCTTTTGACTAACGATTTCAGAATTGTGATGATCACAGAACTGTTTTTAGTTCTGTGGTGTTGACAGTAGTGTGACATCAGCAAATGTCCGCTTTGCCTGGCTGTGTACTGTGTGTGAGAGAGGAAGATATCCGCTTGGCGTTCGGCCAAAGTGTTATGTAATAAATAATAATGGTAGGTACCTATTAGGTATCTTATAGATAGGTAGTAGGTACGTAGTACACAAGTACGACGTACTACCGTATAAAATAAAGTAACTTGTGGTGTGTGTGCTATTACGAGTATTAATACTTAGTTACGCCAAGGTCTACGTTGGTCTCTATACTTAGGTCGGGCAGCGCGAAGCTGCATTCCTATAAAATATGATAAAGTTATACAAACATTTATCTGTTCCATAAAACAGAACATGACTGTAGGATTATTATTAATTATCAGGGTTAATAAAAATCATTAAAAAACGGATTAATTTTATTTAAATTGGATTTATTTGATTATAATAAGTTTTTTTTATACAACTATAGTGGCAACCAAGCGTACGGCCCACAAGATAGTAAGCGGTTACCGCAGCCGTATCACTCACGGGTTGCCATGCCACCCTGAGACGTAGATGGGAAGTCTCATCTGCCTGTAATTTCATCGAAAACCATACCCTTTGGACCGGAACACAGCAATGCAAATATTACAAGCTTGAAGGCAGAAATAGGTATGGTGGTAGAGCTCTATCACAAAGAACTCTACTACTCTTATTTGATTTTAATTAAATTTATTTCAATCTTTTTTAATCTGAAAGTCTGTTATTATTTGAATGAACACATCTTTTTATTTATTTTGATCAACAAAAAGAAAAAAGAATAAACATTGCAGTTTTTCTAATATTATCAATATTATTAAAAACAAAAGAGAAATCAACGAAAAAACCAATCACTTAAAATTGTCAAAAACCGTGGTGGTGTTGCTAATTTGATGTTTTAGAAGACAATTTTTAGTTTATTTTCTAGCAGTACGTAAGTAAGTTCGTATGAGTCAGTGGCCAACTCTGGTGACCGGGTTTTTAGGCCGCCCGAAGGCCTCTGTCATGACCTAAAAAATTGAAAAGGTATTGATATAAATGAACGATTTAAAAAAAACACTTGATTTTAATCGCGATAGATAACTGATTAAAATGAAATGATTTAAATCATCTTAACCCTGTTAATTATAATATAACTAAGTTTAACACAAATTAATTGCTACATCGTACATCTAATATAAAAGAGATTCACGCGCAATGTCGCAATGTGAGGTCGAAGCCGACTAGCAATAGAATGCACAGCATAATTTACATATAAAAAAATGTTGCAAACATAAAATGTATTGCATTGCATTGCATTCCAGTACCAATGTTATCTGTGGCATTCGACGGAATGGAGACAGACCTTGACCTGAATAGAGGTAAGCAAGTGCACTCCACCGTTCAGGAGTCTGGCATAAGGCAGAGCGCGCGTGCATCGGTATTCAATGCGAGGTCCGACGGCTGGCAGTGCCCAGCGCCAGCGTAGCGTCACACTCTAGGAGGGGTCACGTACTAGCGTCCTCAGGCAGTAGGGGGGGGGGGGGGGAGGGGTGGAGGAGCACGTAGCCAGGTTACGTCACAACATCACAAGACGTGCACAACTAACCTAACACTCGTCGCCATGAATGTCTCGGCCGCGGCAAAGTAGTATGGTGTCAAATACAGGTTTAGACCTAATATTACTTATGTACAATTAGGTATATTATGTACTATCGAATCTAATGAAGTAAGAGTATTGTTTGACGTAATCTGTGATGGAGTATGATTTATATTGGGCTAAACGGTGACCGCGCGCCGGTTTGAGAATCCTCACTATTCTCTTATTGGAAGCTGTTTATTTTACCTTTAATAGCATTATACTGCGCATGCTAGTAGGTAGGTGAGCCTCATGAAAGAACAAACCATTATATCCATTACGGAAGGTATGTGAACTTTATAAAGTTGCTACAACGTACAAGATCGCCTTGAAGTGGAGCGCTAACAGTCGTAGTCGGGCCGCGGCGACGTGTGTAGTAAAGCCTGCTGTGTGGTGTGCTGACACGTGGCACGTTAACCCAGCACTTGCAGCTGCCACTGGCCGAGCCGGTGAGAAGCGACTCATAACATAATGCATGTGTGCGCTTCACAGTATCACGTCCAGCTTGGGAACTAGAACGAACTCAGGTTTATTCCGGTTGTGTATTGTTTTGCTAGTAGCGTACTCCAAAACTATATTGCATAGTCAAGGACTGCACGTGCACAGCACAGTAATTACCGCTCTTACACAATAGCAATTCGGTTCATACTCCACCGATACTACAGCGCTAAAAAGTGTAGTGTTGTATGTATGTACCTGTACCTACCTAAGTAGTTCCAACGCATGTTCCGAACCCTGAAGGAGAAATCGAAATGTGTGTCAAAAACAACGTAGTTAGTTAGTAAGCAAGTATGCACTTGGTTACGAAATGCTGAAGCAATCGTAAAGACGCCACGAGGAAAGTCCGGTTCCAAAACGCCGTGACTCACCAAAAGTAGGTTAATAATTTGCAATAGCGATAGTATACAAAAACCATTATTATGCAATTTAAAGACCCTAAAATATACATTCTCTTTGAAGTTCTTTATTAAACAAAATAATATGTACACATAATTACATTACATTACAAAATATACAAAAAACAAATTCTATTTAATTTTTTTTTATATTAAATTAGCGCTGTCTCTACTATTAGGTAAGTGATAAGATCTGTCTGTTTGTCATTATCCAATCGTAAGAGACAGCGCTTTGTGTAAATTTAAATAGCACTAAGTAATTAAAGTAACGTTTAAAAACGACATTTTACAACTGCGTGAAGATAAGTAAGTACAGTGAACTCGAATAAAATTGTTGTCGAATGAATATGCAATTTTCTCGTTCGAGTAACATAGTTACAAGCGTGGCGTGCATTAGTAAAGCGGCGGCGTTGCTGCCATTTTCTGATGGCGCAGTAGTTTAGTCCCCTTAGGGGGACAGATCGCACATGGAGAACACTCGTGGAGTCAAGGACGGAATGTCAGTTAAAAGTGCGATCTGTTCCCCTTTTGCAATAAAGTGACAGATCGCACTTTTATCTAGCTCCATCCTTGACTCCATCACGAGTGTTCTCGTTATCAAAATATGCTGATTTATTGAATTTTGAAATAAATATATGCAGTATCGATCGATGCATCGATTTCTGCTAACACGCCATCAACTCACACGGCTTGTGTAAACCAGGACTTATGGACACGTGACACGTCGCGCGTCGTATCCAGCACAGAGACTGGTCAGTACCATAAAAAGTCGGAGCTGTTTTTTTATTTTCAAGGCCTTGTTAAGAATAACACGCGCAAAAAAAAACTATTTATCCATGTTTTCTGTAGTGCAGCTAGCTCTTTGTAAAATGGGTGCTTATGATGAGGGAGATCTGTAATGGATGGAACCCTCTTGATCGATGCGAGCAGCATGCATCAAATGCAAATAGATAATCAACCCAAGACATTGGTGCTCCATTCAGTTCTTATATCATTCAGGCTCTACCTTGTTGTACATAGACTCTAGGTATGTACAACAAGGGAGAGCCTAGACTCTAGGCCCTAGAGCATGCATGAACCCTGGATGAAACATAAGCTTTGAGTTGTAAATGCGTGTCACAAAAAACAAGCGTTACAACTGTATAGAACTGAGATCCGCTGCAGGAGTGGGAGGTATCATTTATACGATTTATTGTAAATAGCCTATGTGAATGTGAATATTTGCGGAGCACAGCACTACACAGTGACCCAGTATTGTCACATCACATCCGTAACGACAGCGCGCGCTCTGTGCTATTAGAGCCAGATTTGTGTGAACAAATATATAATTGGCAGCATAATTAGGTACACGTTGCTTTTTGCCGAATGGACATAATAATTGTTTATGCATTAGCAAGCGAGGCCGCAGCAAAAAATCAACATTATTTCCGATAAGGCCTGCGGCCCCGAGCCACAGCCCGAGCGGGCCCGCCGGAGAAACGCGCAAAAAAGTCGTTAGTATTATTTATCCCATCGTGCCATTCACCGATGCCATGAATAAGTAATTTGATTCTATCTCCACTTATCGATAGGTATCGGTACGTATTTCTAGCAACACAGGCTGGTTGCTGGCTTGATCCCCTTATTCACCCCTACATGTTGTTATTCTAACTACTCCTATATATCAGAATAATACTTTTTTGAAAACATTCGCACTAGATCATAAATTTAATTCAACTTGGTTCAGTTTAGCTCCGGAAAGTGATGACAGACAGACATACGGACAATCAGACACAAGAAGGATCAATAAGAGTTCCGGTTTTCCTAAACTGGATCAAAGCTACTTAAAAGTATCTTCTTATATATAAAAATGAATCGCTGTGCGCTAGGCTCGCTAAAACTCAACAACGGCTGGACCGATTTGGCTGATTTTGGTCTTGATATATTCGTAGGAGTCCAGGGAAAGTTTAAACGGTGAGCAGTTATGGAAAAAATACGAAAACAGATTTTGATCTTGAAATGTTTGTAGGAGTCCAGGGAAAATTCGAAACTGCGCCGGGTCAGTTAGTCTACACTAAAAAAGAATAACTAAAAATTGCGTAAGAGCTTTGTCGAGGTTCTCTACCGTTGCAAATAATAAAAGCTACTGTTAGATCCCTTTTTACTTATGAAAGGCACGCGTTCCGATCGCGTGAGGGCGGCGCGGCGGCGTCGGCGGCGGCTGGATGGGATAGAGTGCGGTCAGCCACCGGCCACCGCACATGCTTCCCATATCGGATATCGGGCCTATTGAGCCGGACCTCGCCTATTATCGACATTTTGTTGATATTTCCATTCCCCGTCTCGCCCCACCGCAGACCACGGCCACAGAACAATCCAACACTGATGCAACACAAGTGCAACACTAAATAATTCGTAATGAGTGGTAATGATGATAAAACCGAACGCTAGGCTAAAAACAACTAGGCTTTCCAAATGTATTGTTAAACAACTAGGCTTTCCAAATGTATTGTTAAACAACTAGGCTTTCCAAATGTATTGTTAAACAACTAGGCTTTCCAAATGTATTGTTAAACAACTAGGTTTTCCAAATGTATTGTTAAACAACTCATTTTAATAACACTTAGTGGTGATCATTAAATAAGTATGTACACATAGCTCTCCATGTACCCGCCTGTATGTACACATAGCTCTCCATGTACCCGCCTGTATGACACGCACGATATATATATTACGATGGCCATGCAATTACCAAATTAAAATGTATAGGTAGGCATTGTGAGATGAGATTGATTATTTCCGTAGCATGTCGTATACCTATAAGGTTAAAGAAGAAAATTATTTAAGAAGCTTCTGCCGGCAGGTTTGCTCGCGTGTTGCCTATTACTATTCCTATGACTGTTTAAAGTTTCATCTAAATCAGTTCAGCCGTTACAATAATATCAGCTGTCACGATAAAAGTTTAAATGGTAGTTGATGATAGGTATTTGGTTAACAGTACCTACCCAGGGTCTAATCATAACGTAGGGAGATCTTCTCCCCAGATTAATTTGTGTTTTTTTGTAAGTAGAAAGTAGATGTAGAATAACAAAGGTCACATTGCTCTTAGAATAAATAAGTTGTAGTCGCTTAAGGCAGTGGGCAGCTCTTATAGATATGAAGATGATTAGGATGATACGACGACTAGTAAGTGAAATATTAGACGATAGTTTTATCATAGCAGGCTAAGGATCGCTCAACCGAGTATCATCTGATGGTTATTGAGTTACATTGTATGTAACGGTAAACGAAGCTCACTGCAGTCACGTGCTCGTCGGCGGCGAGCCCAGCTGAGCTGCCAGCTGGCACTGTCTGTAAACAACCTTAGGAGAGGTCCATTCAAATTAAACAATTATATAAAACTGTTGAGTTACTGACTGACAATCAACGCACACTCAAAACGGAAGTCTTTCTAATTTGGATATGAAATTCTGAGGGAATCCAGCTCCTAGAGGAAGCAGCTGGAACAATAAGTTTGCATAAAAAAGTCCGACAGTCTCGATGGGATCCACATCTACAAGTCTAACTCGCTCTAAGCGAGATGATTGAATGAGCTCTGCTCTACCTAGCCAATAACACAAAATAATTGAATATTTTTTTTTTAAGTTTTTGTTGATGTATTTCTGCAAACAATATCGAAAGAAGGGCCAGCATTCAGTCCGACCTTCGGTCATAAGCCTCCGGTCAAACCAACTTAACCACTACAAATAAAATATTACAGTAGGTACAGTTACGAACGAGCTCTATTCTATCACAAAGAACTCTACTGCTCTCAAATTTATGTTATGAGTCCGTCTTGAGACTGTGGAGTGTTATAGTGACGCTCTTGCGTGAATCGTAATGATGAGTGCGCGCATTGTTCCTGCACGCGCATGCGCACGCGCCTCTTGCCTCTGCTCAGCCTTATAGGGCGCGCTGACTAACAAAGGACTTATAATGCGTCTTTATTCCGTTAGCTCAATTAATTAAATCATTTTGTTATCTATAATAAGTACTTAATTGGCTTTCTGCTTTATACCTAAGTAGATATGAGTAGTAGATATTATTTTATTGTTTTCCAATAAAATAAAGAAATCAATTTACACTTTGATTTCCCAAACTCCATAAGAGCATTCACGAAAATTCTTTATTGGTATGTTTTAGTAATAGTAAAATAACGATTGTCAATCGTCTTCGTTTGCAACACTAGGACATCGAGGTTAGCACCGCAACGCTTCGCCGAACATCTCTACGTGACGTCTCCATCGCGGCGACTGTCGTGCGTGTCCGTCGGTCGGTACAGTTACGATAGCACCGAGCCGAGCTTGCACCTGCCACAGACAGTCCAGCAGTTGCTGGGACATGGTGCACACTCAGTCGTGAGAAGGTAACGGTCACGAACTCTGCTCAGCAGCACAGAGTCAGCGCAGCAGGCAGGATGTGCGGCGCGCAGCAGCAACGAGTGTCGAGTGTGTCTGTCTACGACCCACTTCACTTTACTTTCTCAAACGGAATGTTTTACGCAAGTCATGAAGCGGTGCCGGTGGTACTAAACGAGTATTGAGTGCGGTGTAAGTTAATACCATTTCAGATTGGGGGAATGGTGCCAAGAGTGTGACTCGGCTACCTAACCGGAATCGCCGCTAATTGACAATAAACGGATGACAACAACGTAACGAGCGGCCAAACTATCGGTTTGGTAATCAAATAAAACCAATGTTAGAATCAATCGGAGTAAAAAAACGACGCAATTTTGTTTTCTTCGGATCATTGTGAAATATTGAGGTCACAGATAACATAATAATTGAGGTATACGGTATGCATAGTTTTTTGTTAGCTATTAAGAAAAAAACCAACATCTAAATGTTGGTTTTTTTCTGTTGTTGTAACGGACATTTATATAATAGTTATAAAAATATAACAGACACGTCACGGGTTCCAAATACCTACTCCTTCTAAATTATAGAGTTCCGCGAAGGAGCTTGCTCAAGTCGAAGACAGCTTTATCCCCGGGGAGAATACTCTGCTCTCCACATTTTTCTGCGACAATAAAAAGGCAAGGCTAAGTGCTGGGAAGCATTTTAATAGAGTTCAGGATAAGGTATATAGAAGATTATAATATCCCAAAAATTATTTTGCCTCAAGCGGGATTTGAACCCGCAACCACCGCTTGATACGCGGGTCTTTAGTATTCCCTTAGTGTGATGGTTAACACTATAAAAACAAAAATAACCAAAGGTATATAGAAGCCTGGAGGAACTACTTTTTTCTTTGGGGCTGAAGCGCGTTGGACTTGGCATAAATTTCCTAGTTTGCTATCACGTTTTAAGTAGCCCCTGTAATTAGAGTAGGACGGCGACAAAATCAAAATCAAAATCAAAAATTATTTATTCAGTAGAATCACAAGGATCACTTTGAAACGTCTTACAAGCTAGGAAAATTTACACCAGTTCCAACGCGCCCATGCCGTAAAAGAACTGGCAACAACACCGGCTGGGTTCCTATCGCTTTTTTGGCATGACCCTTGCTATTGTTATGGATTCCAAGTAGAGTTGGAGCACATTCGTCCCAAGCTTTTTTATCATCTAGGTAATCGGTTGTTTTATAGTAAGCTTTTTGAGACAGATTTTGTTTAATTAAGTTTTTAAATTTGACAATTGATAAATTTTGTATGTCGCTTGGGACTTTGTTAAAGAAGCGTACACATTGCACAAGCTCCAGACCTCCAGCAGCGGTCCCCGAGCTGTTAACTAGTAAGTACCTAGCTAGTAGTACCGTAATCATAACAAATCAATCTTATTTATAAAAAAAAAATAAAAAAAATTACGCGGTCAACCGACCTTACCAACGAATTGAATTTATTTATAACGCTTTTCTCACTGATTATATTATTTGGGTACCTACCTACGTGAACTTTATTAAGAACTGTTATACCAAAGTTTTTTTAAATAATTTTAATTAAAGAAACATACTAATTTCAAGCTTATTCAGCTGACCATTATAAAGTTGATGATTTTATGGATGTGATAATAATAGATATGCTTTTCCAAGGTGATATGTATATAAAATAAACAAACCAGTAAAAAAGATAATAAAGTGGCGAACTGGCGAGCAGTTATATTTCGTGACCAAAAACATTAACAACAATGAGCAAAATGATGTAAACAAAATGTCGCGTTAGCCTTGCAGCTTGCAGGCAGTGGATCAGTCCGGACTCCGGGCGCGCTAACCAGGCGCGACATGCGAGCGAGGAGACCTGCTCCCGCTCCGCTCGCTAATAGCAGCATTCTTACAATTCTCGCCGATTAGTGCCATCTATATCAGTGAAATATCTGTCCCGCCCGCGACGAGAGGAATCTTCTTTGTCTTCTGTATGTACCTAGGTAAGTATGCGATAAGACTACGGAAATCACTGGCAGGGTCGAGTTCGCTCTTTGTTGGTGTGGAATTTGTCAATAACAACATTTTGTTAGGTAGTGATATTTTATTCGATTCGTTTGATTGAATTTGACATGGTGCAATCAACCAATCCGCATTGGATCCGCGTATCATTCGCGTGTCCCAGCAGTGGGAACTTACGTCAAGAGGGTGATTTAACAGCGCTAATAAATTAGAATCTAGTGTAAATAGTTTGCTACTTGCCATAGCGCTGGTAAATCAAGTGACTACAATAATAATTATGAGCCACAAACATTCCAACTTTGCAGTAGGGCTTTATATCTGCAGGTACCTGGTGTACTTATATAATATTTTAGCACTTGCATTAAACTACTTCCCAGGAAGTGGCTACCTGAGGCTGTGAGAGCCGCGCAACGAGTGTTCCGAGAATGTAAATAAAAGTCGAAATAAGATAGGTATTCTTTTGTATGTTTATGACTCAAGGTCTCCGAAATGTGTGCCGCCTGCCGACTGGTTGAGGCCTGCGCTCCACGTGCGGGGCTGCGCACTGCCACAGCACTGCGCTAGCTACATAAGCATAGGGAGCTAACTAGCCAACTGGCTAATGCACGTGTCATGTTACCGGCGTGTGTGGTGTGGGTGTAATGCAGGGAAATAGGGCAACATCAAAGAGTAAATAAATGGTTACAATGTAAGTTAAAAATGTATTGTTGCAAGGTCATCCCACCTTTGGATGTAAGTGTAGGTAGACGATACAAATATAAAAGTTATCTGTACCTATCAAGGTCATTACTTAATTTTGTATCTATTCCAAATACATAATTAGCAGTCCTCATTTAAACGTATCAACGTAGGTAAATTTATGCCTAATGATAATAATAGGTAACTAGTAATTGACTTTCCGGTTAGCCATTATTGAATTGGACACCGGTTTCCGGTAATTTGGCTATTTGGCTGACTCTACAATCAGCGCTTGAAATAGAAATATTTTATGCAATACTCAGAGCATTTGCAGTTTCAGGGGAAGCCGCTTGTTTAAATCGGTTCTCGAACGCAAAATTAAATAAACATCTAAACTCTTGTCTAACCCTAAATCTAGTTATTAGGCATTTAGGTTTATACCAGACCTTAATGATCCTACAATATGCATGTTACATAAAATCAAGTTAGCTAGGTGTTATGAAATTAACCCGGAATGCGGCTTCTGGTTAGAATTGATTAAATCTGCTAATAATTTTATCCATTTTGGCTTGTAATTATTATTGTCACTGAGTCGGTTAGGTCTCTTTCTGGACAAACAGGTTTAATTAAATTAGAACAGGCTCTGCCAGGTGCACTCGCCACCGCCGCGCCGGGGCCGACTGGCTGGATGGACTATTCGAACTGAGGGTCGATACCAGATCTAATCTGTTTATCTGTATAAAGGGATATACGGATAAAGTTCTAAAGTTATGAATGAATCGTGGTGAGATGCATCTCGGCATGCTACCTTAGGCCATTAGCGGGGACACGGGGAATACACGCGCTCTACCGGAATGATAGAATACATGAACCACAGTTATATGATGCATGTAAAGACGAACAAAAATATTGTGCAAAAGTTTAATGAGCCAGATAATGTATTTTTAATAATAATTTTAATGTAATGTAAGCAGGTATCAATAATATCTAATTAAGTACATAGTGATCCTTTGTTGATTAATAAATAAATTGAAATCGAAATAACTGAGCTTTGGAATAATAACTTACTACGGTCTCAAAAGCTCAAGTCATTTCAACCCAGTAAGTACCTACCTTTTGTTTTGGTTTCGTTGTACCTAATTGTAAATAATATTTAGTTATTTACATGTGCATAGACTCCAAAACCTTCAAGACATGAGACACAATACCTTGCCTGAGTAGCCTGTCGCGGTAATGACGTGTGGCCCGAGGGGTGGCGCAACGCAAGGCAGCCGGGCCCGTAGGCTTCGCGAGACCATTGTCCTAAAAATAGATTTAAGTTCATGCTGTGCGGCCTAAATGGGACCACGTGGCAGGAATATGGAACAAAATAATAAAAACAGCAAGCAGGTAGAGCAAAGCGCATTGTGATGAAACTGTTTCCACACTTACACCTTGTGGTTTGGTGCTGGTTGGCTTGCTTGTGGAGCAGGGATAGTGGCAGTAAACACACTTTCCGATCCTAAAGTCGTAACTAGCCTAGGTTTGAAATCGGTCGTGTAGGTACCAATGTATTCTAAAAATTTACGTATGTGATGCCCACAGACATGGATCGTGGTGATGCCAGTTATGCCAGCGTCAATAAGTCAAACAGTGAAGTGAGAAAACCGGCATTCCCAATGCAATAACTAAAAATTCTAAAAATAGAATGCCTTTCACCAATCCGCATTGGGCCCGAGTGTTTGATCTCACTTGAGTAGGCCAGAGTCCCAGCTGTAGGAACATAGAAGGCTGTCAAGATGATGATAATAATCTTGCGGTTTATAAATTTTCCAATCGTTGCCCAACTTGGACGTGCTCACCGCAGTCTTCCTCTAATTTACCAAATAAGAAGATAATCAAATGAATGTCTCGCTCGACTCCGCTTGAGTCGTCGTCAATTGATAAATACCTAACTCGGCTGGAATACGTCCTTAGTCGGAGCTCGGAGCTCAATACCACAGAGTAATTAGTATTACTCTGAGCCCAATACCGTCTCCCACGCAGCTGCCACTGACAGCCGCTCGCACCTTCACACTCTTTGATTTGTCAAAAAGTTAGCACAACCTAGTAGTCTAACCCATGGTAGAATAAAACCTGGTATAGCACTCCGAGATAGGGAGTCACGTGACTGACACAGCACTGCGTCATATCCGCCGTCGTCGTTTCTGTGATGCCAGTAATATGAAATCAAACTCCCCGAAATCTGTATGAATCCGCTACGGTAAAATACGGTAATACAAATAAATACCGGGTAAATACCCAAACAGCGGGTATTTATTTTTGGATGCGTTTGATGCGAATTATTGATTGTTAGCGGTTCGTTTTTTTATGGTTCTGTACCAGAAGTGCACTAACAGCAACGGGACATCTTGTTCACTGGAAACCGTTCTGTCTCGTATCAAAATAAGTATGTTTTATTCCACTAGAGACCGTTCTGTCTCTCGAGTTGCGATCAAATGATGACTCGTCTAGCTAATAAACTTGTTATACCTATTTATTTAACTACTAGCTGCTACCCGCGACTTCGTACGCGTCTAGTTATTGAAAGTCAACTTGTGAACCGTAATTGTTTCACAGGTCGACCTTCAGTTTCTGTTTTCACATAAAGTGTTCCGTTTTGTTACCGTGACGTTTAACTGAAATATTCTCCCAGCAGCTTTTAGCTCACACAAACTGTCGTATGTCAAAGTTTTCATCATTTTATTGTAATATTCAGAAGCGTTTGCTATATATTTTGGGTAAATATATTAATTTATGAGCTTTTCAATTCAAATAACGTTAGTAGTTAATAACGTCTAGCTGAACGGCGAAAACAGAGAGCCGCGAAAAATTCTGGGTAATCAAACAAATGATATCTTGAATTTATTGAGAAAAATGACTTCGCTTGCCCCAAAAATGCATTTACCGGTGTATGATTGTATTAGTGTGATTATAAGGAGATCGTATTCCTTCATGCGGCTAAACAGCTGACGAAGGTGGTCCTCGTGTTCTTCCTCGTTCTTAGAAAACACCAGGAAGTCATCCAAATAACAGAAGCAGAAAACAAGACCTCGCGTCGTTTCATCGACTATCTTTGAAACGTTTGTCGCGCGTTTCGTAAACCAAAGGTCATAAAGGGGAACTCGTAAAGGCCAAAAGGAGTGGTGATAGCTGCCTTCTGGATGTCGTGAGACTGGACAGGTTACTTTTTTTTTTTTTATCAAGGTTAGACCTTCGTTTGACCACGATCTCGCCTGGTGGAAAGCGATGATGTGGCCGACGGTGGAGCACGAAGGTCTATGAGATACCTATTCACTCTAGCCTTGAAGAGGCCCGGATTGTAATTGTCAGGGAAAACAGAAGACGGCAGTGTATTCCACACCTTGGCAGTTCGCATAATAAATGTTGAGCTGTAGCGCTTGGTGCGAATGGGTGGTATGCTGACAAGATACGGGTGGTACTGCGCCGTACGTCTGCTAGTCCTTTGATGAAAAGGAGATGGTGGGATAAGATCATGCAGTTCTTGGGCACATTCACCGAAATCTTGTTATATCTGTATGTATGCCTTAACTAAATCGATGGATAATCGGTCCGTGCATTGAGCATTCTGAAATCGCCACAGGGCTGTCAGCCATTATTCTTCTTATGCGGTAAATGCAAAGGAGACGCCTAACGACTCTCAGACGGGCGAGCAGTACCATTGTCCTACATAAGTTGGAACTCCTATTTCGCTATCCTGTGTTTTCAGAAGACAGTCTTCTGGGAGGGCAAGATATAGGAAGACCGGGTATGGAGCAGATGTGGTGTTGTGTTATGTGCTTTGTAGAGGAACGTACCGTACTTGATGGTCGCGTGATCTCTGGAAAGCTATTCAAAACCTTGTAAAATTCCAAGTCGCCGGTCACTATCTTTAGGTAACGGAGACCCTAAATCTACACCATAAGAGCAATGTACCCTCCAAATATCATGTTTCTAGGACTTGAAGTTTAGGCTGTGCGATGATCTGCCTGTCAGTCACGCAAGCGTTTCAAATTCTGATAAAAGATATTTAATACTGATATACTTACCGACTTGGTATTACATGGATCTCACAACTTTTACAGTAGAAGAACTGAGTTGCGAGACTTGGATTTTTTAATAAGTTATGTTTTCAATGGTATACAGTTTTCTCAGTTAGCGCAGTTTTCTCTAGAAATATATTATATAATATATCTCTAGAGAAAACTGCGCTGCGAATTGCGATGCTTCGAGGCCGATCACCGAGCATTGAAATTTATACTTTTTGATTAGATTACTATTAAATTGAATTGATAAATTTTGAAACCTGTGTCATCCCGACCGCCAATGTGCGCCTATGCATACCTATCAATGTGCGCCTATGCATACCTATGCATACCTATGCATACCTATGCATACCTATGCATACCTATGCATACCTATGCATACCTATGCATACCTATGCATACCTATGCATACCTATGCATACCTATGCATACCTATGCATACCTATGCATACCTATTCATGTATTTTTTTTGTATTTGTATTAGTTTGATGTTAAATCATATTATTTCATTTCAAGTAGCAATTCATCATTTTAAACAATTCATGTTTAAAATTTTCAACAGACTTACTACTCCAGTTCAAGAGATACAGGTCGGACGTACCTACGGACAGACCGGTCGGTCGGCGTAGGCTTAGTTATAGTGTCCCGTTGGCTCCCTTTCAATTTGGAACCTCGAAAACCATTTTTTTCTATAGAAACTTAGTTCAAATTATAAATACCCGACGTTTGGGTATTTACCCGGGTATATTCCCAAAAAAGAATTATTCCGGGTATTTACCCGACGGGTAAATTCCCTGCGCCCATATAAATTCCTGAGTGAGACGGGCTTAGTTTAGGAGTTTGCAGTTGCGGCTTTGTAAACAATGCTTAGCGGCTGGAGTTACAGGGGTCAGGTGAGGTCACTTGCCCGAAACACGACTCTGCGTTTTGAATCATATCAGCTTTCACTGCTTCACACGGTAGGTAGGTAGGTAGGTACTCTTTTACTCATTAAATATGAAAGTAACAGTCTAAGAGCCATCCTCCTACAACTTATTCAAAAACATAAAACCTTTTGTTTCTGGTTGTTCAACCCCCTTGATAGTGAGCGTGCCGCGGTTTCTCTCTCATGCACTTTCCATTGTAGGTACCTACCAGCTGCGGTAGACCACGAGTGGTTTTACACTTTTGTGGTTAGGGCTTAGCAAACTAAGCCCTAACCACACAAGTGTAAAACCACTCCTAACCCTAACCACAGAAATGCAATCACTTGGACAATATTTGTAGAGCAGCTTGAGAAGCGTATTGATAAAAAGTATTTGGGTAGGAAGTACCTACTTACCTACTTATCTACTACCAAACATCGGATACATAATGTCAAATTATAAGTAGGTAAAATGTCAAGTTACCCTTGGTTAACTATGTTATATTCAGAGAATAATGATTAAACGGGTTTGGATGAACCCAACCTTATTATGCCTAAAAGTGCTGTACCTACCTATTTCTATTGGAGAATTCGAGTGCAGTCTTGTGCACTTGTGAACTAGGTACAGTATGACTGTATGACTCTACCGAGCCTCGTAATATATGCAGTACCTAATGGATGCATGACTGCTAACTGTGAGTGTCCACACGACTCTCCGAAAACAATGGGTTCATTTTACAGCCGACAAGCTCAGTGAAAAGCCGACTCCATTCCGGCTAGTTTACGGTTGACGAGTTTAATGGTTATGGCTGGACGCGACTGTCCAGCTATTTCCCTGCCTTTCACCAGTTTTAAGAGATGAGAACGTTTATTTACCTATTAGTACGAGTAGCTTCGTGGAGCCTCAAAAGTCTTTAAAAACCTTTGAATATGTTAATTAAGATATTTTTGACAGTTACTGAAATTTTAACATTATGACACCCGCCCCCCGATCGCACAATCGATTTCACTTGGTTTCAATCAAAAACTGGCGTATTTTTTATGAATATGATGTGACAGATTATTTATTTATTTTTATTCAATTTTTATGGAAAACTAACAGCTAAACATAATTAGATAGATAGATAAATAGATAACTCTTTATTGCACAACACACAAGAAATAATTAAAAGGTTACACAGATATTACTTAATTAGAGCGAAGTACAATGGGCGGCTTTATCGCTATGAGCGATTTCTTCCTAGCAACCTTAGGATGGACAGAATCTTACAAGAATGAGATGGGACGGTGTCAACAATTTCTGAGTAGGTTAGTTAATTGTGAATACAATAACAATAAAAAAATAATAATAATAGTAAACCTATCTACAAAAAATAATACATACTAAGTACTTAATTATTCCAATAAATATACCTACATATACCTACAATACTTCATACTTACAAAATAAACATAATAATTATATAAAATAAGTTAATAGAATATTACAAAAAGTGTTCCAGCAAGAGCTTCTTGAAAATAGGCAGGGATTTAGCTTTCCATAAGTCAATAGGGAGTGCATTCCACAAACGAATTGCTTGTACAGTAAAAGATTTCTCATCTAAAGAAGATGTGTGTATGGGAGTTTTGAGTTGTAATGTTTCAGAGGAACGCAATGTACGCGAATTTTAATGGTGGAGATACTCAAAGCGTACTTTGAGATAAGGAGGGGTAGTTGGGTTAAATAAGATACTGTACAAGAGGGTAAGGATATGAGTATTCCTGCGAGAGCGAATAGGCAACCACTTGAGCTTATTGCAAAAATCGGAAACGTGGTCATATTTGCGAAGACCAAATATGAACCTGATAGAAAAGTTTTGAAGGCGCTCAAGCTTATCAAGTTGGGCCTCAGTGAGGTCGGGGTAACAAGTGTCAGCATAATCAAGTATGGGAAGCAGAAGAGATTGTGCAAGTGTAACCTTGGTGGATGTCGGCAAAAAGTTCTGTAGCCTTCTCAATGAAGCACCTGTTGCAAACATTTTCCGTAGATGATAGAAGTTCCTCAAGATGAGGTGCCCACGATATATTTTTATCAATCAATAGGTACACCGAGGTTTTTAACTGTATCACTTATAGGTATATAAATACCATCAAATATTACTTGTGGGTGAACAGACCAATTGATCCTAGAGACCAACCGAGAGCTGCCTAAGATGATGACTTGTGTTTTAGGATTTACTCTGAGACCGAAAGTCCCACTCCACACAAGAATTTTCATCAAGTCACTGTTGATTCTCGTAATTGCCTCACTTAATCCAGCAACAGGGGCCTGTATGTAGATCTGAAGATCATCTGCATAAAGGTGGTAGGAGGAAGATAACGTTGAAGAGATTGAGTTTATGAAAATAGAAAAAAGAAGAGGAGATAAAACGCCGCCCTGAGGCACACCAGCAGTGAGATTACACCATGATGAGAAGGTATCATCAATACGGATACGTTGCCGGCGACCAAACAGGTAACTATGAAACCAGTCAGTAGCAGTTGGAGATATGTTAAGCGAGCGTAGTACACCAATGAGAATATCAAAGTCCACATTGTTGAATGCGTTACTAAAGTCAAGCAATGCCAACACAGTCACAAGTCCATTGTCCATACCCAAGCGAATATCATCTGTAATCTTAGTCAGAGCCGACGTGGTGCTATGACCACGACGAAAACCTGATTGAAGAGGGTTGATGAGGGAATTTTTGGTAAGAAAGGTACACAATTGATTGTGGACAAGGCGCTCAAGGACTTTGGATAGAAAAGGAAGGATGGATATAGGGCGGTATTCTGAGAAAATTGTAGGATTGGACTTTTTAGGCAAAGGAATTATGTAAGCATTTTTCCATGCATCAGGAAAAATGCTAGTGGAAATGGAAAAATTGAAGATATGGGATAGGATAGGAAGGACCTCATCAATCCTCATCAAGTATCTTAAAACTAGTAAGTAGGTACAGAAAGCCAAAATAACAGGTTTTCACTAATAGAAACACACTAAAAACTCGTGTGTGAAAACTACTTAAAAAATATATATAAGTTCATTCACTATCAAACTGACAAACTTAAGGGGTAGGTTCCACACAATAAAAAAATACTTGTACTTTTTTTTTTCTAAACGTTTTTTTTTATATTTAAAAAAAAAAACGTAATTCTGCTTAATAATTAGTTATCCTTGTTAGAAATCGAATAGGCAGCGCTCGGCACGTGTCAGTGACCCGCGTATCAATGAACCGCGGGTCAATAACGCGCGCGTCCTTGACCTGCGCGTGTCCTTGACCCGCTACGGGGCGCGCACGCTCGAATATTTCATTATTACGTCGCTTAATGTCGCTTAGTCCCAACAATGATAAATAATATTTGAGCGGAAAAACATAATCGATTTTTTTTTGTTTACTTGGGATTTTTAAGACAAAATATACATTAAAAAAAATTATAGGTACATATATATTTTTTTTATGTGTGGAACCTATCCCTTAAATTTGTTAGGTTGATAATGAATGACCCTGTATATATCACAAACATTACGTGCCACTACGACCAAACTAAAATATAGTGAACATAACAAGAAAAAGAAAAAGGGTCGTAGGAAAAAAATAAAAATAAATAACCATAACTTCAATGTCCAACATCTTCATTATTGACAGTTCGCTGATTGAAATCGGATTGAAACCGAGTTACGCAATCGGGGGGCTGGTGTCTTAGCTAACGTATTCAAAGGTTTTATAGACTTTTTGTGAGGAGTTTTAACGTTTTTGAAAACGTCTATTATCCCGGCCACGCGGCCACGGCGGCGGCCTCGGCACGGAACAATTAAATAATCATTTGGGTTTAATAGGCGCTTCACTTCACAGTGGAACAGCGAGCTCCGATTGAGCTGTCCACATAAAATATGCACTCGTAAAACGAGAGATGAAATTAGAAGCAGCTTTTTACAATTTTGTTGAGTGTTTTCCTACTGTTGTCACGTTTTTATAATAGTTACAGGCAAGTGGATTTATTTATTTGTGGAATGAATGATTTGTAGAAAAGTCTACCCCATTAGAGACTTCACAGATGTCATTGTCAATAGTGAATAACCATTGTCAGTAGAAAGCTTAAGTTGTTTCTCCTGAAAATGAAAAGTATTTTTTGTAGAGAATGAGTAATTAAGATACTGGCAAGTGGCAGGTTATTTGTCAGCAGCAGGAAGGGTTTTTAATCTGCTAAGGTTGAATTCGACCAAACTTGATGAAGCACAATTCTTCGAAGAAACCATATAGTACTAAACTGACAGTTTACTTGACATTTCTAATTCTTCGGAATAGTAAAGTTATTTCAGAAGTTGGTCTCAGCCTCAGCCCGCCCCCGACGAGACGCGTCTACGACGCTGAGGAGAGTATCTCGACAGCTACATGAAGTTAATCAGACACTCGGATCCGAGCAGGAATCCAACACGAATTATAAATTGTAAATGATACCTTCACGCCTGGTTTATTTGCTTTCATTAATTTCAATAGAAAGTTTCATTGTTTCTGTGTAGAATTCTTTGATCTGTATTACGCAGCTTTTAAGATTGTTTATACCTAACAAGGTAACAAGCCTCTTGCAAGGTGGGAACAGAAACTTCATGCGGTTCGATGGGTCGTCGCGTCTCTGGTTCTTTCTGAATTAACGACCCTGTCCTTTGGTGACCGATCGTAAAACCACCGCTGTGGTGAATGGATTTATTATTTTATTGAATAAAACTTTGACTTTATGCTGCATACGCTAAGTATTTATGTAAAGTAGTAGCTCATTTCGTTAGCATTTGCCTACATATAAATATAAAATCAGTTTTCAAACAACTGTACCTACACATTCTGTACTGACTTACGTCGTGCGTAACATCACGTCAGGTGAATGGACACGCATTCACCTGACGTGATATTACAAAGGAATCGGAAGCATGATTATGTATCTGATAAGTTGTTGCTTGGCTGCGGAAAATAAATGTGTGCTTCTCTGTTCGAGTTCATCACTAATACTCGTGTAACTTTTTTATTATATCTTATAATAAAGGGTTGTCATCTAGCAATCACTGGGTTTGGTTATTTCCTACCCTTTAACTTTACTTTACTTAACTTAACTTACGGGGGATAACCCCGACAGCTGTAGACATAAGTATACCTATCTAGACAACTTTCATCAACAATGCTTCACAATATTACGACTAGCAAGATCTTTTCTAATAAGTACCTATAAACTTTTCTACACCATCAAAGGAGCTCAAAAACCCTCATTAAGTTTAAACTAGGAGAAGTTAGACAAGTAGGTAATTATTAAAGTAGGTAAAATACACGGCGCTTTAATTTAGTTAGTGTACGATTATGTACATTCACGTCGAGCCACGCCACGCAAGCTACATAATTATACTAACCATTTCCTTCGTAACTCTGAGTTACAGTTACTACCTACTGGCGATCACATCAATTAATGAAACGTCTGACAGGACACAATGTTCTTAAAAGATATTAAATTGCCAATTTCCTTTTCAAGCTCTGATCAGAAGCTACTTTGACAAACGATGGACAATTAGTTCTAACTATAACTACATTGGACAAAGAAAAGCATTTTTTTTTAATTTTTAGAGGTGTATCCATTAACCTCAAGCTCAACATAATAATATTTCTGTAATCAGATATTTGATTGGGTAAATAAATGAAATAATAAAATAAGTGTAGGAACAGTTTTCTCCTTTAAACAAAATCACTAATATTTAATTAATTTGACGAGGGTATCGCTTCCATCCAATAGTAGACTCGTCACGTCACGTCACGTCACGACGTCAGGACGTCACGTAGGCGTTCAAGGGCGTGTGTACACGTCAGATTACACAACAAAACTATTGCATATTCTTTGGCTACCGGGGCTTCTACATTATTCAGAAGTGAGTGTAAAGGACGCATTCTCCTAAAATAGATAATTTAAAAGGTGTGACGCGCCGGGTCGGCGCGGCGGCTGTCCTGTCACCGAGGATTGACGCGATAAAAACTACCTTTGAAGAATTAGTATTAAATTGGATTTTTGGTATGTCATTTTTATTTTAGTTTAGCCAAGTCATCATATATTTGTAAGTATGTAAAAATACCTGACTGGTATCTGGTATCTGGTATCTGGCAAACATATGCCAGATACCATATGGACTCACATATATCTACCATATTTACATATTATATTACAGCCTAAGAACGCTTGCAATACCAGAGGTACCTACCTATCACTCGCGCTTTGCCGACCCTATAAACAGTAATTTAAAAACTCCCGTTTTGAAGAACTCTATGCTCTAGTTTGATTTCACCAAATATAAATGTATTCCACGAACGCGCCATTTACTTCCGCGTACGGAAATATCCGCAGATTTGTTGCTATCTGATATCAAATATTTATGCAAAACTCGTTAATCATTTGTACGGCGACGGTCCTGTCTACACTATCTGTATACGTTATACGTAGAGCCATCAAATATTATTCTAAGCGTAGAGCAGTGTTTACCGTTGTAATCTAATCCTAGATAGAACAGACGGCAGTTCTATCTAGGACTAGGAGCACACAAAGTTGCCAATGTGGAGTTCCGGCAGCGGCGCCCGGCGGCGGCCGGCGCCGGCGCTTTGATCTGCGTGATCTATGCACCGCCACAGTTTCAACCACCAGAAGAACCACTCTAATCACCATCATCATGACAGCCTTCTAATGTTCCCATTGCTGGGACACTGGCCTACCGCCTACCTTTCGATCTTGCTCGAGAGGTAGGCCTGCAGTCTGCAGTGTCCGAGAGAGATTGGATTTTAATCCACCACGCGGAACCAATGCGGATTAGCAAATATGTACCGTATAATAAAGTGTTGAAGAGTGGTACGCTCGCTATCAGGTAGGAGTCAGGGTTCTTCGGGATCAACAATCGGTGCTGGTTTCTACAGGGTGTGGTCTCATGGTTCCCACGTTGCCTACTGTTATAAAAATCACATCCCCGATTAAACTGTTTCACTTGATTTTCAAATTCGTGTTATAATCGCAATTAAAAGTTGAAATTCTATACCTAACATCATAATTATCATAAAATATCAGTCAATAGACATTGCTGCAGGTCTCTGTACTCTTTAGGCTTTTCCCGTAAAATTCTAGAACGACCGATCTTGAGTCTTCACCTGCCACAAACTTCCTACGACCGCTAAATCGTCATCGATCCATCGAGTGGGGCCGTTCTACACTTCGTTTTTCAGTTCGCGGTCGCTTTCAAGAATATTCGCCATTCCCGAGGGTTTCTTTTTCTAGTCCTTATAATATTGTGAAGTTATGTTACTGGAACCGGCACCACACCGGCACTGTCGGCGCGCGTCGTGGAGTCGGGCTATACTATAGCTAGGTAGAGCGCGTGCGTCGGTCGCGTCTCCAGCGCAGATGCTCCGGTTTCTGCGCGGAGTCATTAACCTGCCAGCAGAGCAGCAGAGCAAGTGTACACTCGGACTAACTATCTAGGTTTCTGGTGTAAGTATCCTCAAACTGGGCGAGCTTGATGTAGAGCTAGAGGGGCGTACACGTAGGTACAGTCTCCGCTATAAGCACTATCAACCTGCTTGGTGTGAGGCTGACTGTTCATCATTCATGACATGTTCATCATTTTACACGCTAAACCTTAATCTCCAGTTTCTTGATTCACAAGAGTTTACTGCTAAGTGGTGATATTGTGTTTTCTAATAAAGAATAGCGATTAATTTAATATAAGTACGTAAACGTTTAATATATTATCAGCATGTTCCCTGCTAGGACACTGGCTGGCTTATAAGTGGTTGGATTTCTGGACATGCCAGTTTCCTCACGATATTTTTTCTTTACAGTTATAGAGGTTAGCTTTCGTTTAAGTTAGAGAGAGTGCACACATACCTAATATATTTTTATTTTTCGTTTTATTGGTGTACGACCAGTTCCAAACCCACGATCATAGGATCGAAAGTGATCACAAAACAACCAGTGACACCTGCATTCTCTAGTCATAACTCGCCACATTTCTCTTACCACTTGTTATATTTAACGTTTACACAAATCTTCGAATGTATAAATGTAGTTGGATGGAATCCGAGCGAAACCGATCTATGAGTAAATAGATCTCTACTCCCGCCCGCGGGTACATCACCATGATGAAACATCGCGCTAACTGCGAGATCATTCTGTTCCATTACTCGCCCATTGCTCGATAAGATTCTTGTTTACTCTACCAACGAACAGAATGAAAGCTAAGTAGGTACAGTGCTTTGAAATTATATTTAAATTACTTGAAAAAAAGAGCTTATATGAAATAGCTTTGAAACGTCAGCATAAATGACAAAAACAAGTGGTAAAATAGCCGTTAAGCGTGGAGAGGGGTCATTAGTCCGGGGAAGGGTTACGACTCTACAAAGTTACAGTAATTTATTCGAGAAAGTATGAGTAATGAATGCGTTGAACATCTCTGTAAATGTATAAGTAGTTTAGAAGCAGAAACCTTAATACTAATTTTTGCCCTTGTACCTAGGTACTCGTAATTCGGTGGCCCCATCCATCACGATCGATGACGATACGGTCTCGCGGAGGCTCACGTGAAGACGCGCTCGACTCGTGGTGACGTTTCTCGGGACAGTGCGGTGGCAGCACTAAGGATGGTTTATGATAATGGTTTAGGTTATGTTAATTGCGGACTCACTGTCAAAATTGTTTTATGGCTTAGATTGTCGCAGAGCAATCACTTCGGTTGCGGCGGCGCGGCGGCGGAGTGGCGGCGGCGCGGCGGCGGCGCGGGGTGGCGTGTTTGTTATTAACTACCATAACAAACACCGCCACACATGCAATACCTTGTACCTATCACTTCATCGACTCTTATTTTTTCCGGAGTAAGACGGTGCCGCCAAAATGAATACTGAACCGCTTGAGTTGAGGTGACTGACGACGTTGAGCTATCGCAATTTAACTTATACTTAGGTAGGTAGGTACTTGAACTGGACTCTACCTGGCTGTTTCCTACTCTATTTTTATTCGTAAATCTTGAAACGGCGACATCTGTTTCCCTCGGCTCCGATCAGCACGACGAAGGTCACCGATATTTTCGACCGCGACATAAATAATAATCACGAAAATATAAAGAAATAAAAAGCGAGAAACGCATCGCGTGTTCAAGTTCACAGCAGCCCAGCAGTCGGTTAGAGATGATTTATTGTCCGCGGCTGGAGCGGAACGACGGACGGAAAGTGTGTCGCCATCGTTCATCGAATACAAAACCCGTGGGATAAGAAGCGGTTGTTAATTGGCGAGAGTGCGGCGAGGAGCGCGCGGCACATGCTGCAGTGGAGCTGCAGGCGCCGGCGCCGCCCGACTGTGCGCATCCGTCATCCATCCATCATCGTTGAACGAGTTTGCGACACGATCCTTGGGGTAGGTCACTAACCCAGTGCGCAGCGCCATTACAAGTACTATTACATTAGTAGTTGAAGTATAACAGTACATTACAAAACGATTAAAATATTAAAGTTAGGGTGGGAGACCTAACCATGCTGCCGCCCCGTGCCGTTATCTACATGCCGCGATCTCGGAGCTCCTGTAATTTGACACAGACGTGGGCTTAGAATAACAACACGGAGAAACGATGTACGCGCACGCAAATTGTGATCATTTTGAGTGAGACTTCTTAGTCTCACTTATTCAAGCGGCTCGCCATTCATCAATGTGAAGTCAACGTGCGCACGTCTATCACAATTATAATTTTAAAATGGTTTTTTGTGTGGTGAAAGGCTACTGTAACACCACGTGTACAGGGTCATTCATTATCAACCTGACAAACTTAAGTGATAGATTGACACGCGCAGGTCAAGGTCGCGCGGGTTATTGACCCGCGGTTCATTGACGCGCGGGTCACTGACACGTGCCGAGCGCTGCCTTTTCGATTTCTAACAAGGATAACTAATTATTAAGCCGAATTACGTGATTCCCGCGCGTTCTTGACCTGCGCGTGTCAATGACCCGCTACGCGGCGCGCACACTCGAATATTTCATTATTACGCCGCTTAACTCGATTCCCAACAATGATAAATAATAATTGAGCAGAAAAACGTAATCGATTTTTTTTTACTTGGGATTTTTAAGACAAAATATACAATTTATAGGTACATTTTTTTTTTAATGTGTGAAACCTATCCCTTAAGTTTGTTAGGTTGATAATGAATGACCCTGTATAATCATTAATCACGTATAATACATAGGCCGCTCACGCAAACATCAATTGTTTTGTGAACACACTTTTGGAAATAATTTTGAATGAAACTATCATTCTACGTGTTGTTATTCGAAGGACGCGGGTTTATATTTGTAATGTGGTTTGTTTTGCGATGAAAACATATTTAGGAAAGTAGGCACTTTATTATTCTGGGAACAGTTGCGGTGGTTTGCGCAGGCGCAGGCGACATTCTTGCAGCCGTTCTGTACCTCTATGTGATAAGCTGGCTGTTTGCTGCAGATAGAGTTCCTTGACTGCTATATATACGTGAACAAAACCAACATTCAAGATATTTATTTGCATAAATAAGTGTCACAAGAGTACCTAGGTACCTAGGTCTTAAAAGTACCTATTTATAGGCTACGTAGTTACGTACTCGTTGTCTGAATGAAATACAATTGGTCACTAAAATTGATAGTAGGACCTCTAGAATGAAAGTAAGTAAGTAAGTAAGTACTTATCACTAACTCACCTAAGATAGTGGTGTGACTTGTACCTACGTAGTACTCGGGCAGACAGTGACGTGTCGAGGTTGTAAATCAAGTGGTCGCGAGGTACTCTGCTTGGAGCGAGAGTGATACACGATAATTAATGGGGGTCAACGGCCGATACTTTTTGCACGATACTCTATTAAATCACTCACAAAATTGATTTGAACTTTTGACGTCAGCTGAGATAAAGACAGCAGAAAAATTAAGTTGTCAAACGATTTACTTAGCATATTGTTGTGAATCTAATCCTCTGCAGCTTCGGATATAGGACAGATCATCATAACAATAAAGATCAATGCCTAAAATAGAACGAACATTAAAATATACTAAAAATAAGCGCTGTCGGCTGTCAGGATAAAAATAACGTTATAGGCCCGTTATGTCTCTCTCAATTTTCGCTCTCATTACTCGGTAAGTGAGCATAGCGTCGGTCGGTGGCGCCGGCGTCGGCTCAGAATACCCAAACAAAGTTACGCACTTACTGTTATGACGTCAGTAAGCACGGTGGCAGATCGTTTCCCACCCAGATACTAGTTGGGCAGATATTATTATTACACTTATTATTTTTACAGCCAGCGGGGCCACTTATCATTTGGCGAAATTAATTATGTGACTCGGAAAAGCCGGTTTACTTTGATTTAGTGGCGAACGTGCTTTCAGAAATACTTTGTCAACAACTTGTTCCGTTTTATTTAGAAATTGTTAAATAGAAATGTTGTCTCTCGTTTCTTGGAACCTTCGGTAAACATTTACGAGGGAAAGATGAACAGTGGCGCGTAGGCAAGGCATCTCAAGATATTGAGTTATATCGAGTTGCCGAGTGCAAAGTCAACAACATCAGGAAATCATAACTCTCGCCTCAGCCGCCGGCGCGCGGCGTCGCATCACTATCAATCACTCTCATGTTTTAAAAACTTTTCAGAAAAATGTTTTTCAATCGAATCGAAAGCCAAATGTAAAAATACGTTTCAAGTTCAGTCCCAGAGCACGATATTGCGTTCAGTTCATAATATCCAGGGCTATGTCCAGCGTGAGCTAGCTCGGCGAGGTGGGTTGAACTCGCATTTTCCGAGAGTGTTGGACCACAGAACAGATATTAGTACTACGTTGAACCTTAATTTATGGCTGCGAATATAGGCAGCGTACTTGTAGTTGCGGGAAATTGCAGGCCACAGCCGCAGCACGAGGTCACGGCCTGAGGGTCTACTCATATAACCGACAAACGACAATCGTGGCAAATATCGTAGTTCAACTTATGCCGGTGACACGGTATTCAGAGCATTTACGGACATAAGCTGAACCAACTACAAAAAGTGTCACGATACTTAGGTAATATCGCTTTTGTCCGCAAGAGTAGGCTCCCTGGCGCGGCGCCCACTGCGTCCAGTGCGGCCCAGCCGAGAAGGCACACCATAATACATTACTTCTTTTCATACGCTCTACTTATAACCACAGATTTCTTTGTAGTAGGTACTATTTATTTTGGTTTCTAAACGTTAACTTACGTGTAAGTATTAGTAAATATTTTTTTCTTTATTGATCGAAAGTATTTAATTTTTTGGTGCTATACCTATATTCTGAATTTATTTATTTGTACTACAAACACATTATTTATGTCTACCTTGTCGTCTGAAATAAGCGGCGCAGTGTGTGCCCAATTTACATCACAAAGGATACTGTAACCGAGTGGGCTCGTTGTCTTCTGAATTATGCCAATTTAGTCTTAATAATATGAGGTAATAAGGTTCACTAACGGTTGGTTATTCTGTTAGTGTCGAGGTAAGTGGCCGATGCTTGTCCAAGTGAGCGTGTATAGTTACCTACAGGTCTGGTGCCTCGTTCACTCTGTCTGGCACTCGTTCGTTAGTCGCTAGTCTCGCTAGTCGGTACTCGGCACCTTGTCGAGCAACCAATTGAAATCTGCTCGTAAGTGGACGTCTGGGAACTTGTAACGATGTCGAGGATTCTTCTAAATTCAAAGATATTTTGTTTTTGAATCATAAAAGACTTGGTTGGTATGCAAGTGTTTCTGCAGGTTAGGTACTTAGTGAATAATATTAAAAAGTGGTGATAAATTGTACGAAACTATTGCCTCTTCCTATTTGCTTTAGGACTCTAAAATAAGGATACTAATTCCATTTGTTGTAGCTAACAATAATAGCCAACTTGCAGCAGGCTGACATCGGAGCATTGGGGTCAGCTGGCTACACTTCGCTAATACCTGCAGACAGAGGTCACCGGCAGACGTCTCAGCGGCTATTTCCGGTACCTGCGCATTTTCTCAACTCTATTGCCTTCGTCGCAGGTTAACTAAAAGTTTATATTGCAGTCTGACACGAGGAACTTTCCTGAGATGCTGGAGTACTCTAGACAGATTGAGGTCGGAAAATGCTATTATGATCCACCAAAAAGTCTCATTACTCAGAATGATCTGATAATCAGAGGAATACATTTATTGGAGGGTAAACTACTGATTTACGTCATGTCATCAGAGTTTCATAACCTGATAATCAAGATTATTACTATATTAACACAAACCCAAAAACATTAAATTGACTCTCTTCTCTCCTCCAAATAGTATAAGGCAAAGCCTAAACCACTGACCTTTGGGATCAGTGGGTAGTGGTATGCAGGCTTTGCGTTGTAGGCTTGTTGTAGGTCAGTAAGGTAACTTTGTTATAGTTTTTATCACAGATGGTTCTGTTATCTGTGATACCTAGTGATAGTGATAGTGATAGTGATAATCAAAATCAAATAGTAAACATGTTGACGAAAAGAGATTTGTTTCCAATGTCCGCGAGAGGATGTTATGCAAAAAGTTCGAAACATCTTCTTACAAACTTTATACCTAGGGCAATGTTTGAAGAAGTTAGGAAACTTTTAGGATCGATCGCGTGATTGGTAGGTATTCATTACTTTTAGACGTTTGCTACTTCGCATAACTTTTGCAGGGAACTTATGCGGATGATAGAATATCTCCCGGTCGTAAACATTGCGATATGAAGGATATAAAACTCATTGGTACTGGAAAGGAACAGAGCTCGTTCAGCAAGACGCAGTTCTGCTTTACAACTTCCTTTAAGAAATGAAATGGATTCAATTCAGCGGCACTAAACGAGGGGTCATAAATCGCGTGTTTTACGAGCTGCAGCGCAAGTGTGGTTCTTCCAGTGCAGTGTTGGCTCTACTCCACTTGTTGTACCTACCTAGCCAATCTATGGTGATCGCGCACTGACTACTATGTAGGCTGTGGTGGTCCTTGTACCTACTAGCTATTACCACACGTTGCTACTATTCTATTACAAATTAATTCTGCATTTTGGTTTTACCAAGATGTTGCCTCGATTCCATGTATCATCTAGATCAGCCGTTATTGCGTGATTGAACCTCGAATATTTTAATTTTCTATATACTATTAACATTTTCAAATTCAAATATTTTTATTAAATAGTACACAAGGATCACGACGCCAGTTCCATGCGGCCCAGCCTAGGATAATCTGAAAACAAACTAGGCTGGGTTCCTTGCTTTTTTTCGATGATCAATCTTTTAGTTGCCTTTTCGAAAATATTTTGATCCCTCTTTGATCCCTCTTTTATTTGCCTTAAAAAACATTATTTCTCTAAGAAAATAACCATTGCTTCGATTAATTATTTTCCGGCATCGCATGACGCCGAGTTCACCAGTACCAGTACAAGTAGGTACACTCTGTGTGCACAGGCTCAGGTACATGTGGCCGCCAATATTTGCAGGAGAGTGTTTTGTTTACAGGACAGATTAAACTATAAAATTTCCACAATGCCCTGTTTGTTTGTTAGTGTGCTTCTGAGAACGACTACTTAACATCATTATTATTATTGACGTCCGATGTGGCGCAGCGGGCGCAGGTCCGCCTGCGACGCAGAGATTGCGGGTTCGATTCCCGCCTCGGGACAAATGTTTGTACGATCTACAAATATTTGTTCCGGGTGTTCTGGGTATTTATTATATATATATAATAAAAAATATCTATCTATGTATTGTATTGTATTAAATATATATCAGTCATCTAGTACCCATAATACAGCTCTGTTTAACAGCAGCTTACCTTGGGGCTAGATGATGTTGTGTGGATCGTCCAGCATTATTTATTTATTTATTTATTTATTTATTATCATCACCAGCCCGTGACGCAGTGTCGCTGTCTTCTAACCAGCAACGGATTTCAATAATAGCCACCCCACCATCATCACGCAATCTTCAATATAACAACGTTATGTAACTTACTGACTACAATCGACGTATATTCATAACAAAAAGTAAATAAAATAAATAATAATAAATAATAATGCTGGAAAATCCACACAGCATCGTCTAGCCCCAAGCTAAGCAGAGCTTGTATAGGTATTCATATCATATTCAGTATCATTTATTGCATCATAATTATGAGGGTAATACATGTCACAGGTTTTATGTAATATTAAATAATATGAGAGCAGCCAACACATAGCTATGTACCCAGTAAGGGTGTTGCACTATACAATTGAGTAGGTAGCCTACCACAGAAATCGGAATGAAATCGGAAGTGCCTTATTCCGATTTCAGTGTAGCCTACACATATAACTTGCGATACCTGAAAGGGGCAAATAAATGCAATAAATAGGTACTTTATAAGACCCACTCTGCAATTTGCAAATATATATCTTGATTCATGAATCTTGTGTTAGAGGTATTAAATGACAAATACACTACATAGATAGATATTTTATTGTCCCACGGCGAGAATCGAACCCGCAACCTCCTGCGTCGCAGGCTGACCTTCACCCGCCGCGCCACATCGGTAAGTGACATTTGGAGGGTTCCATTGCACCGAGAAATTTATTCTCGAAATAAAACTTACATCAATCATAGCAACTCCTAGGGGACGCAGCGAGAAGAAAATAATTGTAAATAGGTAGGTATGTAAAAACTCAATACAGACAATAAAATTTGAAAAGAATTTTATTTTGGTTAAGTATATTAATAAAAACCACTCACACTACTCACCTTGCATGTAATAAATTAATATGAGTATTACAGAAATGTAAATAATAGGCACTTCCGATTCCTGTGATGGATACATATAACAAGCTGTTAGGTGAATTTATGCCAGTTTATATCAGGTACCAATATCCCGAGGCGTTCCAAAAGTTTATCCATTAATTAAATGTGAATCCTAATGTGAACCTGGTCCCGGCAGGCGGGTCCCCGGGACCAGACCCCGCTAACCCAATCCACGCTCGGCTCGTGCGTGACGCATTATCTGTGCGAGCAAATTAGTAGAGATCTCGACTAATGAGTCTGCGTATAAATACCCTGTTATTTCTGGTCTTCTGTGCCTCAGATTGTGTAGCAGTTAGTATGCAGATCCCACAGACAGACTGACAGTTAGTATCCAGCTAGGTGGTGGAATGCTGCGCTGCGTGGTGACAGACGGCACGCCGACGCGACGCGTGCGGTAACGCTGCGGTATGCCTTTACTTCCACGTCTTTATTGTTTTATGTCTGCATAAAGTGAAAATTTTACGAGATCAAAGCGAAAAGGCATCGAAGATCAGGACACGACATAATAATGTAAAAACTGGGGGCTTATGGTCGATATCGTTCGACAATTGTCAATCTGCGTCGATTGGTTTCACGTTCGTCCCACATTCCAAAAATTCTGATTGGCCCCATGTCAAAAATATTTGTGGTTTCGCCCCACTTAGAGAGGGACTTCGAATCTGTCAGGTCTTTGTTTATTGCAAGGAATTTATAAGCTGTTGTACGGTAGATAATAGTTATTAGTTCCATGGTTTATTGACATAAAGAATGACACGAAAAGACTAACGAGTCGCTAAAATTACAATTTATTTTTAAATAAGGGGACTAGAATGTATCAATGTCATCAAAAGAACAGAAATAGAAGTTGCGAGATAAAGTTAGCACTTGCCGGATAATGTTTGTAATAATTAATGATTCCCTGACTGACAGTGACATCCACTCGCAAACAATGAATTTGTTGTAAACACGTCAATTTATCTCGGAGATCTTTGACCCAAGTTCCTCTAGATAACTTATTACTGTTGTTAGGTGATCATCATGGTCACCCTCTGATCTTTTACATTATTAGGACATTAGCCTACTCTCCACCGAGAGTGATTGTATTATAAACGGCCTAATGGGGATTATAGGATCATGTCTTTTGAATGTTTAGTTGTTGGACATGCACGTTTCTTCACGATGTTATCCCTCACCGTTTAGGAGTACCTACTGCGTGCACATTATATTATCGAGTGGAATAGCACGACCGGTTTCAATCCGGCAGAGTCACTAACACTAGACCACCAGCACTTGCGAAATTATAATTCCTAAGAGCTACATTATTAGTACCTAGTATTTAAGTGAGTATAATCCACACGATCTCAATAATGAAGTACCAGTAACACTGGCAGCATCTGGCGCCGCATCGTTATTTCAGACATTTGTGTTCAGGTAGATAGATATAAACACATTTGTGTTCAGGTAGATATATATAAACACATTTGTGTTCAGGTAGGTAGATATAAACACATTTGTGTTCAGGTAGGTAGATATAAACACATTTGTGTTCAGGTAGATAGATATAAACACATTTGTGTTCAGGTAGATAGATATAAACACATTTGTGTTCAGGTAGATAGATATAAACACATTTGTGTTCAGGTAGATAGATATAAACACATTTGTGTTCAGGTAGATAGATATAAACACATTTGTGTTCAGGTAGATAGATATAAACACATTTGTGTTCAGGTAGATATATATAAACACATTTGTGTATAGGTAGATAGATATAAACACATTTGTGTTCAGGTAGATAGATATAAACACATTTGTGTTCAGGTAGATAGATATAAACACATTTGTGTTCAGGTAGATAGATATAAACACATTTGTGTTCAGGTAGATATATATAAACACATTTGTGTTCAGGTAGATAGATATAAACACATTTGTGTTCAGGTAGATATATATAAACACATTTGTGTATAGGTAGATAGATATAAACACATTTGTGTTCAGGTAGATAGATATAAACACATTTGTGTTCAGGTAGATAGATATAAACACATTTGTGTATGGGTAGATAGATATAAACACATTTGTGTATAGGTAAATTAGGTAGATATTGTTATAAAGTACTTGGAGCTGGAAAAAGTAATAAAAAGCGACTAAACTACATTAACGTCATGGTTTTAGAGAATTATTGCAAAGACATTGGTAACAATATTCTTTGACAAAAATTTAAACTAATAAAAGTTTATCGAGCGAGTAGTTTGCTGTATCGTAGCTCATAAAAATCTTTTTTTTTACAGTTGCTCACGTATTTTATAATTAACCTTGAAGCAATTTTAATATATTGCACTATTAAAGTTTATGGAAATAAGAAAGTGTCAATTAGAGTTAAATACTAACTTAGTATCGATAAGTAGGTATCTACCTACTTATCGTATCTATCTAGATACCTTTATAGATACCTCTTTGCAAAACCTAAATAGAAAAATATGTACATATAAAATGGTTCTCAATAATAAAACTAGCTTTTACAATGTTGTACAGCGCAATAACATGTAGGTTTGTTTTTTAATAATAATATGGTAGACTCGTTTTATTCAAATACAAAACCTAGTAATATCGTCGTAGTGGCCAAACTGTGATGCGAATAAATATTTTATAGCGCCTGTATTTTTATGTGGTACTCGTAGGTAACTCTTTCGCTTTGTGTTTATGGTAAAAGAAAAATTCATTCCACCAGTGGTTTCCTTCACGGAGTTGTAAAGAAACATTACAGTTTCTTGAACATAATAATGCGACGTAATTTTTGTATACTTTTCTAAAAAAATCAGTTGTCTATGGTGCTCATGCTAGGGAGGCTTTGTTTCCATTACGAATGTTGAAAACTTGAAAGTGCTCGCTCGAGGTAAGCGATAAAGCGTCCGCGGTGCGTGCGCAGCCTCCGACCGAGTATAAACACACTTTACAACCTCTTTAACGGCTCTACATAATGCGTTTTCCAAGGACGGAGAACCAGATTTATTTTATTACATTACAAGGATTATCCAAAACGCACTCTTTAATATCACAATAGCATGGGATTGGAAGCGACTTAAAAAAGGTACCTACCTAGTGGTTTGAATTTATTTGAGCTTGTAAAACGTAGTGCAGTGATTAAAACTTTTTATGCCTAGGCAGCATTATCGCAATAACACGAATATTCGCGTCGAATATTCGTGTCGTCTCTCGTCTCTCGTATCGTATGTAGTCAAATAATTGCGAAGATGTTGCCAATTCAGATGAACTTACGACCACAGACACTTCATTTCGATGAAGGTAAATTCTGGCATGGCACAACAGTCGGCGCCAAGCTTTGCTTAGTTTGAGGTTAGACGGCGTTAAGTGAAATATTTTAGGATCCAAAAAGGAGGGCCACAAGAACATGGAGCATATTCTACGATGCCTGAATGATAATACAAGTTATAAAAAAAGCTGCTGTCTACAATGGCTTTTTCTTCGTTCTCTATTTATTTTTTACGTTTAATAAATGTAGCAAATAATTATTTGCCAACAATTAATCAAGATACAGAGACCGCGTTTGCTGTATAAAGTATAAATGGGCCCATTTACACGGTTTTATAATTTGCATGCAGGAAACAAATGTTTGGCATTTCACTCCAAATTCAATTTGACAAAGTAATTTTGCATGCAATTATTGTAACGTGTAATAAAGGCTTCTAAGTATTCGCTGCAGACCAAAAACGAAGTTTTCTTGCTCGAATGTTTTAGCGAAGTGCCGTGCGTCCCCAGCGTAATATAATAAATAATGGAAAATAACATTTAATTTTATTGAGTTCGCGGCAGAAACCCTTTTTCCCTGCTTAGAGATTTCCACAGAGACATGTGGTTGGATATACTTTTAATACCTACCTGTTTACCGATCTTGAAATACTTGAAACGCAAATTCCCACATCAGGAGAATTCCCACGGGCATTCACAGCTCCACACTAACTGTCGACTAACCTGTAACAAGCTAGTAACAAGCGTGGAGTGGAGAGTTTGTTCTGTTTTGTATATTTTTCATAAACACGGTGACATTGGGCGGGCGGGCGGCGCGGCGAGGGCGGGCACTGCCGTTATTTATCGCAACGGCTCTATTTGCGGTCACCGGACGGCGGACGTGTCGTGTAGTGCCATCGAACTGGATGTTTGTGACATTTTCCAACTCTTCCAAATAAATTGAAATATCGTTGGGTAGGTTAGTAGTATGTCAGGCATTCAGCGCTCATGCAAGTTTAAAATAATAACTGAGTAAGAAAATGTGTTAGAATAAGTGTTGTAGAAGTGAAACGGCTTCACAAAGGTCTTCCATTATGATTCCTTGTCGTTAAAACTAACCAAGACCAGGAGCCAATATTTGAATTATTAGTAGTATTCCGCAGCAGGTAGGTACCGAACCCGCTACCTCTCACTTCTCAACCGCGCCACCGATGTCCTCACACGTCCGAGGAAACGTATCTAAAATGATATAATTGTCCTTGCACAGTTCGCAAATGTAAAAGGTGATTCCATGACACGAGTAAAACAATAAAACTTCCCCCCGAACGACCTTACATAACTCAGGTGTTTCTTCCTCATGGCTCTCGGCATCGACCCTGTTGTAAATGCTTTGCCACAACAGCGTGTCACATAAAAATACTGTAATTTTTTGATGTTTTAAAATGGCTATTTTTCCTATTTGCTAGATTTAGTTTTTGAAATAATAATGTAGATTAAGGTGCCTTAATTTAATTAAGTAGTAAGTTAAGCACTGTTTTGCGTAATCACCATTTAGATGGGTGACCGCCAGTGCCAATTTTAATTGAGCGCTCCCGTGCTTCGGAGGGCACGTTCCCAGCTTTTTCAAAGTTGTTAAGCCATGAAAGAGGCCTTTGGGGCCTTTGGGAACTCTGTCACCAGAGTTGGCCACTGACTCATACTAAAAAAGTACCAACGGAATTTAACTCTTATGAAAAAATAAACATTCTTGAAGCTGACCAGCATTTGTTCTTGAATGGTCACGGCACGCACTTCATTCAGCTTTGAATCAATCAGGTAAAGTAAATCAGCTAGATTCAGGTTTGAGCATGCTTGATGGCATTCATTCAGCCATTCATTGGCAAGCTGGCTAATGTGAGGCAGGCAGCAACACGCGAGCACGCACTACGACGCCGACCTGGGGCCTTATTCGCTATGACCAAACGCGGACTCGTTACGATATCTGCGTGGAATCGTTGTCGACGAGCCACGTTTTAGGGCTCGTCTGACTGTTTTTCAAAGTCAACCTATCGATAGCGAAACTATTGCTATTGAAACAACACAGATACGGAAAACAATTATACACCATGGCACGTATACCTAGAACACGTTAATAAGTTACACGTTATTGGTAAGGAGTAGCAGAGTTCTTAATGATAGAACACGTCCGGGAAAACGCTGTGTTACGGTGTGAAGGGTATGGTTTTCGGTGAAATTACTGGTACATGAGGCCTTCGATCTATGCCTCAAGGTGGTAACCCGTGAGTGATACCTCTGGTATTGCAAGCGTTTAAGCGGTAACCGCTTACCGTCTTGTGAGCCGTACGCATGGTAGTCACTTTAGTTGTATCAAAAAAAAAGAATCTCCTAGGTCATAGCGAGTAAGGCCCCTGGTGGTGGTCGCCGGCCGAGGTCGCCAGGTCTAGCGCGGCCTTGCCACGCACACGAACTTTCTCCTCCTACTCTGAGGAATGCCTAGTTTAAAGGAAATAAGGTCTAGTTTAATCACATTTTTATTTTCCCACTAAACTAAAGAACCAAGAGTAGAAAACCGCGTGACTTAGTCGGAGCTGGAATTCTCTAAACTTTTTTCCTTCGTTTTCTGGAAGTCGAACAAATCTTAAAAAATTTAGGTCTTTAAAACTTTAAAACTGTGGGTTGTTAATCAAACAGTCAATATTCCATTTAATTAGAAGATAAGTTCTCAGTACTCTCCACTAGAATTTTAAAGTCTAAAATCAGAAGCACGAGTCGAGCAATAAAATAATACTTGACCTCTAGAAATGTTAGCTTTTTTAATTTAGGCTTTTATTAATTATATTATCGTACCCACGTAACATTGTTTAAAACCCTTTCCAACCCAGTTCAAAGGTAAGTATCATAATAAAATTATTATACTCTAATAATTACAGTCCATCTTCCGCTATCACAACAAGCAATTATCTCCGGGTCGCCCGCGTGCTGAATTATTCAGTCAGTCGCCATAAAACGGATTAACATTTAAATTTTTATAAAATAAGAATTAAGCTCTTAAAAGCAGATTTATGTTACGTTGAGTGCGATCGGATTAAGACACACAACCCTTACAGTGGTCGCGTGTGGCACGCGAGCGACGCGCGGCGAGGACGCGGCGCGGCGACGGCGACGTAGCGAGGCATAGCCAAGTGGCTACGGGGCACTCTAACAGAACTTGCGCGCTTCCGACAAATCCGACATTGCCAATGACGGTCACATTCCTCCCGAATTGTTAACCGTTGGTAGCTACCGGCTATTTCCATTCAACCTTTCAATCCGTTTCGTCTGGTTTTTATTTAAACGCGTTTAAAATAAACAGACATTTATAAATGACATTGTTTATCGATTTCCGAGGTGGCACCTGACAGGGCTTAGGGCTCGTTTACACAAAGTTTACACGTCAATAGTCACTGTCCGCTGATGATCATACTAAAAGATTATGACCGTTTTACGCATACATTCGGCAGCGCACTCTCAGCGTCTGAAGGCAATGAGCGAGCGTTTTTTTGATGGCTTCAGTCCTTAATATTATCGATAGAAAAGGTTGATACCACCGGCATCGTAAAAGTAAACGGTTACCACCTGTATAAACGGTTTCGTTATCGTGCCTAATATCAGAAAAAGGCTTTTAATTCAATAAAAAAATGTGTTTTACTAGATTTAGAAAAGGAATTGATAAGAAAAGTGATTTTAACCCTAAAGTCCACCTTCATGTTTTATTAGTAAAAACGTAATATTTACTTAGCCAATTCATTTTTGAGTAAATAACTTGCATCTTGTGGCTCGACTATATCTTCAGTTTACAAAAAAGGTAAAACAAACAAATGCACCAAAGAAAAGTAGCGCGACCCTCTAGCTAGATGTCTAAGCAACAATTGTACATCCGCGTTCAACCTACAAATGTCTGCAGATTTAGTAACAAGGTTTAATAGACATTAGATTAGAGCGTTTAACCCATCAGCCGCCGCCGCCAGTCGCCAGTGAGCACTAACGTGGTTATCGGAGCCCGCCCACGAGTCCGCGCACTCACCTACACCAACACTCAAATAGATCTTTATTCAACGGTTCTAAAGACCGCTAATCAATAAAATAAAATATATGACTCGGGCCATTGGGACCTTCTTAAACTTGCAGTAAACTGTAGGCTTCTATTATTAATTTGGAAAATACATTGGGAGGAATTTATCACGTACTTCTACTTAATACCTTTTGTTTATTTCTCTCGACACAACAATGTTTTCATGATCTGAAAATATTTGTTCCGATTCTGGGTGTTTTACCTACACTGTGGTACCGCAGTACTCGTAGGTTTTGATACCCACGATACAGGGAAGTGTGAGGTCAGGCTCATATATATCTGACTGTTGGGTTTTATATAATAGGTACTGGGACTTCACTTGGCATAATTAGCTCAATTGTTATAAAATTTTATATCATTTTTCACAGAGTGAACTTTGTATTGATAAAATAAGGCAAACATTTGAGCAAAGAAGCAAAGTGAGGTGCCAGCTTATTACTTTCCAATGAAGTACTTAATCATTTAATTATTTTAGGATACGATCAAAAAGCCACACACGCACCAATAAAGTAGCTTAGCTACCTATGCTGGTTAACTTGTCAGCCTGTCAAGAGTTGACATGTGTGGCTCGACCTTTACAATCTACTTTCAGCGCTTACCTCATCACGATTGAATGAGCTCTCTGTTATGGAAGCAATATCACAACACGACTGGTTCCTCACTGGTGCAGTGAGAGTGGTGCGTCACGCACTATTGTTACACTGTGGCCACGCGTGGGAAGCGCATTCACAATTTGTTATAGGTCGGCGCGCGCGCATTCCACGATGCCAGGCGGACGTTTGTTTTCATAATTAATCGAAATGTGTCATTTAAGATTTGTGAGATCATTTTTTGAATGAGTTGTTTTAGAAACTTTATGAGAAACGAACTTGATGTAAAAAATAATGTAAATAATGTAGATTATTTAGTATCAATATGAAAAGAAATGTGATTTCTATTATCATCATCAAGTCTAGCGTCATCCTAAATGTTAGGACGGCTGATTTATACCTACTAGATACCTTTTTTTTCATGTCAGCAAGTGACAAGACATTCAAGGCACCTGATGTTAAGCGCCACGCCTGACTTTTACAGATGCAGTGCTACCCAAAGCTTAAAATTTTTAAGTGTTTACTTACGGTAAATTTTTATTTTGCCACCTAAAAAACAACGAACAAATGGGTACGTAGTCGGCTCAACTGCGGCCCTACCATTAACTCTTATAGCGATTCAAATGAAGACCTAAATTGACAAAAAAAATTGTACTATGACCACAGAATAGTACTACGCCATGACATCAATTAGACAATCATGTCATGGCATAAAAATTTTTGACAATTTAGTTTGGTCTTCATTTGAATCGCTCTAAGAGTTCATGGTTGGGCCCTGTGCACGCTAACACGTTGCATTACACCTACTAGATTTTACCCTCAGAGGGCGGTTAAGAGTACCCTGAAATCCCCTTCAAAGGGGATTTTCAAAGGGGATTTTGACACTAACCCTGTATGTGTACGAGCTTATATTGTTATTCTAAGTGTCCGAGTAGTATTACAAATATCGATTCGTAGTGAACTCTGCTCGAATTTTCTCTCTTCTGGTTTCTGATTTCTGTTGAGATCGGTCAACATGATACTACTCTTTAAAGCTGAGTCTTGGTTTCAAAAACAGCGCCTGCTTTGTTACGACCGTAATCATTATTTAAATCCGACCTTAAAAACAAGAAAGTATTAATTTATATTATTTGCGTCATGGGTACATAAAGTTTTAGACGTGGTCACCTACGCCGGCTCTTCAGAAAACAGACCTTCCTTTTTCAGGAGCGCTCCTGACGTAGCTGACTTAGCAGTTGTTCAAACCAGTCGGTCCTGGCTTTTTCAAAGTTGTTAGGCCATGGCAGAGGCCTTCGGGCGGCCTAGAAACTCTGCCACCAGAGTTGGCTACTGACTCATACGAACTTACTTATTAAGGAATGGTGTGGCGCAGGCGCGGCCGATGCGCGCCACCGCGGCTGTGACCGCGGTGGCGCGGTGCAGCAGGTGGGCTGCGTGCGGGTCAATGGTCAGGGTCAACGAACTTATAATAATATATAGCTAATTTAATAAATGTACGCAATCGGAATTCTAGTCTGCGACTGAAAAGTTTTGTAATATTTCTTTACCATAGATTTTCATATTCAATTTTTTTACCTAAATTACTTTTTCATAAAAACAATCAATTTAATAAAACAATGATTTTATTTTATAAAAAGTACGAATATAGAGACATAAATAATATTATACTCTAATAAAATATTCGTAGGTAGGTAAAAGAGGCTTGTTACAAAGCGACTATCTCCTATACAACTAGTTTCATCTGTTATCAGACTCCTGACTACCGGCTAGCTGCTGAAGTTTTATCTGACAAGTCAAGCCTCGCTGCGGCATTCGAAACAATAGTTAGGTACATCCTAGGTACCTAGCCGGGCGGCACGTCGTCCTACGCAGCCGTACACCCCGTCCTGCGCCATTGTGTCCTGCAGTCACAACTCACAGCAGAACTAAAGTGCCATTTACATTGGGTCAGTGACTCACTTCAAATGAAGTCAGTGCTGACTTTGAGAACTTACTTTCTCTGTTTACAAAGGGTCAGTACGCGAGAATTTGAAGTCAGTACTGGCTCGAAAGCGTTTACATTGGGTCAATATCGGGTCAGCACTGACTTTGCGACTTACTCTATATAAATCATACCAGCAACGTGCTCCAGTGCAGTTCGTGGCGGTCGAACCCCCCTCCCCAAACCCCCCAGGAAGGAGCCTTTACAGACGGTAAAGGAAACTGAACGGTAGGAACGTTGCAGGACATGGGTAGAGTCATCGATAAAAGTACTTTCCTTTGATGTGTTGGTCAAAGGAAATGCCTTGAAACTGTTATCGACTTCGATGCTGAACTAATATTGCAGGACTTCATTAGAGACGAGAACAAAATCATTTTGTAAGGGAGTAGTTAAATAGAATAATACTTTGGTACTTACATACTAAGATATTGAGAATAATCCTTACATACTAGTAATAAACAATACCCGGGTAATAGCTGTCGCCTGCAACTTCGTTCACGTACAAATCGGGAACCGTATTTTTTTCAGGGATAAAAAGCCACCTACGTCCTATTCCCGGTAATTATTTAATAATAATAATAATATTTATGTTTTAAATTTCAGCCAAATCGGTTCAGTGGTTGCCAAACGTCCATCCAAACATACAAACATCCAAACAAACAATCAAACTTTCGCATTTATAATATTAGTATGATTCTTGCATATTTTTAGAAACGATGAAATAATACATTTATACATGTAGTTTAGCTCTGGACTGTACCTTGAGCTATGAAAGAACACATAGCTCACTCGATGCGCAGTGCGGAAAGCATTGTCCATTGTATCGGCTCGCGCCTCGACTCGCGTCCTGTGTCTGTGCAATAGCAATAGTGCTATTCATCTGGCTAGAGAAGCGCGGACTAGGCGTTGCGACCGTCTAATAATAACATGGCGTAGGTGGAGCAATAATCGATGAATAGAAACTTATGGAATAAAACTTTGTCCATTAGAAATTAGTATTCAAACGCTAACCTAAGTTAGAAGTTCTAAGTTAGAACCGGGAACCAATAACCTTGTTAGAAAAATGCAGATGAGAGTTTTATTTCAGAAGCTATCATAAATATTATAGGCTTGTGTCAAAAAAGAATAATTCCATACAGAAACGTAAAGTTGCCTCAACTCATAAATATTTATTCCAGTTCCATCAGTGTCATGGTTATGTTACTCGGGAATTTATACGAATGAAAGTGAGTACTTAGCTCAAATAAAATAAACATTTTGCTTGATCTCGTTTTTTATAAAGTACACAAAACATTGGTATTATTTTTGTTTTCTGTTTATTTTTGATAAACTGTAGGTAAGAGTAAGTACCTACTCGTACTACTCGTACGGAGTCGTACTTACGGTAGGTGTCATCATGCTTGTATTTTTATTTTTATTTCTGACTTCGTTTACCGAAACGAAACACCAGAACGTGGGCACGTGGTGCACGCAATCCCTATTTCGGTAGCTAAGTTTTAGTTTCTGCGGTAGTGAAGAAAAGTTATGACTTTACACAGTGACGGTTTTCCTTCCGAAATCACAAAATGGAAAATATTAAGGCAATGTTTGACTCAGCAACAGTAACTGACTAACTATAGCTACGAGTACCTTCGTAAAACTAGATCGAGTCAAATTGATATTTTTTCTGATAACAAAATTATTAAAAAATATATATTATTATTTGCATGTGTTCGACATGTCTTGAAAATACAAATAAAATTAAAATGTCTAATTCCAAAATGAAAATATTAATTTATTATTTTACAGTTATTACATTGTGTGTTAGCAAAATAATCAATAATAAAATACCTTCGAGCATATCCATCCATGTCTTTGTAAAACACAATGAAAGTCTTAGCTGCCCACTTCATTGAATGAGAAAACAACGAAGAAATATTTATTATTCTTAGCTGTGAAATAAATTGTTGTCAGACAACTAGTGTTGAGCTTTTAATTGATCTTGAGTATTAACGATGCTTTGAGGCGTCATAAACATGAGTCTTTTAAACGCACTCTACCGACCTACCTATAGGCACCTACTTAGAGTAGGTCAAAGTAAAGTTTTGTAACCAAACGTCCAATAACATCATGAAAAGCGCATAAACTAATTTTACGGCTATTGATGTGTGTTGCAAGACGCGTGGAGCCGTCGGGACAGCCTTGGTACACGCGCGGTCTGCCTGTGCCACGTTGTTATGAAATGCACCACATGGCCTCACCACATACTAGCATGCTGGTTAGCTGAACCTCTTCCCTCACTGGTTATTTCTCACGCGGTGAGTCGCCGTGTGAAGTGTGAAAGCAAAGTTCGGTCGATGCCGAATCGATCGTCGAAATCATCGTTCAAATTTCAAAGACAGCTATCAATCAAGGTAGTGTCGTGGGACTCGTGGGTGAACTCAACGTTAACCAAGAGACTCCCTTCGGCCACAGAGTGTGTGTAGCCTACTGTTTATAAGCTTGCAGTACTTGCGAAGCCACCACTGTGTACAGTGTACACCACTGCTGGGAACGTTGGCGATTTATTGGTTAGATGCCTTAATCAGCTAAAGGGCAAATGTTCTATGGAAAAAGGGTACGAGTGGGGTCAACAACTTAACACTTGTAACATGAAACGGTAATCCGTTTTATCCGGGACATTTATCATAATCGCGTCGAGTGTACAAAAAATAACACCCAATAGGCCAATAGTCATACTGATAGTCCTGGCCCCACACCACACCAGAACTCTCAGCAGTGGCTGTGCTTACATGAAACTACGAGTAACACGAATGTTAAATAAGTTAGTTCAAAAGCATTTATTTGCATCTGCCTCATCGCAAAGCTTATTAAATGAAGGGTTACCCCATAATGGATACCGACCTACCTAACTGACTCTCGTAAAAGTTTAACGGCCGGTATATACATGAGTGCTCGTTACGGGTTGCCTTGCCGCGCTCTGTTCTTTATTATACCTTTGATACCTATTGTATAACCGCCAAAGACTGTTAACCTACGTAACTACTGGTGGCGCTGATGGTAGGCAGTTAGGCACTCATCAGTAAGAGTCTGTCTTGGTGAGTACAACCGCAGGCCAGATATTTTACCTCCAAGCAGCAGTGCCCAAACTTGACTGTGTCTCCATGCTACAACCCCTGAGAGGTTGTTATTTGGGAATTTATTTCTAAGTGCACCTTTACATCACAAAATAAAATGTTCTCTTTACAGTTTAGGCTGTCAGTCAGTAGTCACGTGAAGTTACGTTATCTGTAATAGTAAGTTAAGAGTAGTTGAGTTCTTTGTGATAAAGCTTATCCAGGGAAGGACTACCACCGTATCTATTTCTGCCGCCAAGCAGTAATACTCGCATTGCTGTGTTTCGGCACAGATAAAATAATACTAGGTTCCGGTATGGTTTCCGGTGAAATTAAAGGCACATGAGACTTTAGATCTACTTCCAGAGTGACAACACGCAAATGATATATATGGTGTTGCAAGCGTACATAGGCTACGGTAACCGCTTATCATTACCGTGGGCCGTACGCTCGGTTGCCACTTTAGTGATATGTATAAATAAAAATAGTAACAATCGAAATGGTACAAGAAATTTAAATATGACTTGATAGATCAAACTGATTAAAGGTAAAATTTACTTATTCAAGAAGATGGCTCTTTATAAATATTTAATTAAACCAAGCTTTGAATTAAAAACATTGATCTAAAGGAAAGAAATTGGAGGTCAGGCACCGATAATGACATACCTTTTACTTTAATGATAGAAATAAACATATAGAAATCGTTTGACAATGTGAATAAAACCTACCACTAAAGACATTGAAAATATTCAGTTTATTTCCTCTATGAATACAACAAAAAAGATTTCACTAAAACTGTTACGCAAAAAATTCCGAGTGAATCTCAACGAGACGCCCCGACACGTAACTTTATACTCTCGAGTCGAGAATTTAAGTCATGGACTTTAGCAGTTAGTGTTGTAGCCAAGTAATTATTTTATAATCAGGTGTAGGTATATATTATGTCGCAGTGTGGCCGGCCACGACTCCGCCCGCCCTTCCCCGCCAATTATTGTTTAACGAGCCATCTCATGACCGCACTAAAATCGATTTCTGTCCTTTTAACGGTCACTATTAACCACCTTTTACGGCTCTTTGTTGAAATGAAATAACACTGAATCTTAATATATTATATGGAAATGCCCCTATCTCTCTAAGGCAGTTTCTCCGACATAAACAATTCTAACCATAATAATACGATGTTGCCAGCATCAATCCGATGGTTTTTGGCAGAAAATATCATAAAATCGACACAATAGACAGAGTTTAAACTGACTCCTCGTGTCACCAAAATTTTAAACTAAGGCTCATCATTCCGCTATAAAGTTACTTCCATAATAACTCCATAACACCAAAAAATTGTACTACCATTTTGATTTACGGTATTCAAGAAAGAATTGTGAACAGCGTCAACGCCCTGAGCTGCAGGAACTCTGGCGGAAATGGAATCAGCGGCGACTGCATAATATCGCAATAACAGCGACATTAACATTACAATTGGGAAAAGAGCGAAACTGTGTGCTTTTTGCTACTCATCTGGCGAAGGACATCAGCTCACAGAGCCGGGCAAGGAAATGTTTACCATTGATCGAGATAATGCTAAAAGGTCACGCAGTATTTTGCGCCAAATTGCTAAATGTAGTTTAGGTTGTATAAAATACTTATAACTACAGAGTTCCTATTGATTCAGCTCATTCAGCTAAAGCGGAGCAGCAAACCAAGAGGTTTCAGCATTTCTGGGCATCGCCCGTTACATACTAGGTACAATACACCTCTATCAAAGTGCTACCGCCCATATAATGGACCTCTGCGGATACCTCTTGCCATTTCCAGACATTAGCGCTTGAGACATTTCGGCTTTTGTAGGTATCTGTTTATTTAATTGTTTGCATGTCGTTATTATGGAGTATTTTTCAATATCAGAAAGTCTATGTTTGATTTGGGAATAAAACTAGCGTGTTTTGTTATGCACGCGAAATTACACTTTTAATAATGATCAATGATTTTTGGTTACATCAGTATGAATCAGTATTGGTCACGGCCGGCAGTGGGCCGCGGGGGCCACGCACGTCCCACGCACGGAGCCGGAGCTGCTTGTCAGGCAGACATCAAGCAGACAGACATGTAGCAACTCAACCTCAACGCAAAATCGCAATCGCGGATATGATTCACATCAAAGCAGTTTCCCTAATTTCCCTTTCAACATTTGATTCAAGTTCTTTCAGAAATGTTTGTTGAAACAGTTAATTGATTCGTTGAATTTCCGTGATCGTGAACCGAATCCAAGAATTATGAGAGTTTTTTATATACCATTTAGAAGGCAAACAAGCATACACGGCCCACCTGATGGTATAAGCGGTACCGTAACTTTCCATAGGTTACGAGGTACGCTTGCATAAAAAAGTCTCACTTGCGCGTTCAGCCTGAGACGTACTCGTAGATCAAAAGTCTCAATGTACCAGACTTCTAGAGCTCTACTATCTTATGCGAAAGGTATCCACATTCCTCTTCCTAAGAGTTTATCGGGATTGGTAAGATACCTACGCAGTGAATTACAAAAAGCAATTTGTATCAGGTACAGTCCATTAAACTATCAAATGGAAAGTTCGCGAGAACATTAAGTTCGGAGGCGCAGTAAATCTGAGTGGAGCAGTATCGGCGTTAGATCTTGCAGCTGCGGCCGCGACGCACACGCGCGGCAGGGCCGCTCAGTGCTGGCTGGCCCTCGGACTTGCCCAAGAGCCCGCCTTGGTGGGTACCACCGCAGTGCCAGATATTCTCCCTTTGTGTGCAAGCTTACCGTTTAGGTTTGACGGGCACTGTAACGTTAAAATTACTGGGACAAAAGATATTAACAACTATTATTATATTATTAACAACTACCGTCTCGGCTAAAGAGCGCATTCCAGTGCCGCAGAAATGTGAAGACAGGTTATCATCAGATGAATTATTGAACGTCTTGTCATTTGGTGCTTTGGTGTCATGAAAAACGAAAAATATAATATTAGGGCCAGCACAACCAACAACAACAAAGAGACCTAAACGATATCCCTGGCACAAAACTGTGCAATCAGTGATTGGTAATACTTATTGGAAAGCCTGCTTCCAGTGTGAGCTCGGCCGGAGTGCAGGCGGAGAAAGCGGCCGCAGGGCTGGCGACAGCTACATCGACAAAATGTAGCTATTAACTATCTACCAATGATTTGTATGTTCAACATACAATAGCATTGATTGCGCGCGCTGATAGTAAATAGTGCGGTGCGCGGTACCGGTGGCGCGGGGAAAGTGACTTGAGCTTATGGCAACTAGCACAACATGCCATTTAGAAGTAAATTTAGTTGGAAACTTATTTATTTGATTTTGATTTGAGCACTTTCGTGATTTATCTATACAAACTGTTTTTTTTGTAATTGGTCTTTTTGATAAAAAAAACACTAAATTCAATGTCGTGTGTACGTTTACTCAAAACTGGATACACAAGCGGCGACTTACAAAAAAAACAAGATACAATATTATTATCGTCAAAGCAAGTCGTCGTCGAGCATCAAAAAATATATAACAATCCCGGAAAACTAAAATTTAAAACATATTTTCATTAGTAGAGTATGTAAAACATATTTTTTATAGCATTGCCAATTCAACGCGGCAATGCAGCCAGCATGTTGGGAACTCCGTCTGGTAGTGATTTGGATCAGTTGAGCTATATAAAGACCGTTACAAACGATCTATAGATAGCTCAACTGTTTCATAAGTATGTTGTATACTTTGTAGGTTTGTAATTATGTACATATGAAGCAGTTCAACCCTACATATTGCAGCAACCTCAACTGAAGCACTCAAAGCAGTCGGCGCTGTCCGCGGCGAACTTCTCTCAAAGCTCGCCCTTTCTAGCCTAACCGAGTTAGGCCCTTTGTGCCGTAATTGGCAGCAACTCGATCCTGCCACAGAAGCACTCGCAGTCAGTACCACTCGCCCGCTCCTTACAACGAACCTCCATTAAGCAATTCTGAACGGAGATCTGATATTGTCAATCTTAATAGACGAGAAAATCACTGCTTTTATTTTATTACGAAAATTGAAGAAAACTTTTCTGATACAATTTGGCTTTTATTTGTTTAGTTTAATGTTTAGGTAGAGTACACAATTTTCTGAAAACGTATTTTCTAATAACATGAATGCTATCTTTTTTATTAAATAAAGCACTGATGGTGTAGTGGTAGTGACCATGTCTTCTGATCCTAGAGCCGTGTGTTTGAAACCAGTCATGTCCCAGTGGATTTTTGTATATGCGACAATGCTGAAGAGCTAAAAGTAATGCAGTTCGTAAGGTGAATCCAAACACTCTTGCTTGAAGGTAAACCAGTTTAATCACACTATCACACTGTTATATTTCCAGGATCTTCAGTGGATGGGTAATTTAATTAATACACACTTGTACTTCAGATCACGGTTGTTTTGTTTACTAGGTTTATAATATTGTAAATTAGATCGTTGCCATTTATCAAACATAACCCCAAAAAAGTAAAGAACGGAGTGAGTGGACTGAGTATGAAAGAATGAACGACCACAGGCTAATTAGGATTTACAACAACACTAATCACACCAAACACACTATCACACTAATCACACCAAACACACTATCACACTAATATTATAAACGCGAACATTTGGATGTTTGTTCCTCTATAACTCGATAACCACAAAACCGATTTGACTGAAATTTTAAACATAGATAGATAATGATTGGGAATAGGACATATGCTTTTTATCCTCAAAAAAGAAGTCCCGAGTTCCACGCGAACGAAATCGCGGGCAACTATTTACAGAGTTCTAAATAATAATTTTAAGAGTAGTAGAGTTCCTTGTGATAGAGCTCGTCTGGGGAAGGACTACCACCATACCTATTTCTGCCGCCAAGCAGTAATGCTCGCATTGCTGTGTTCCGGTTCGAAGGGTATGGTTTCCGGTGAAATTACAGGCACATGAGACTTACCATCTAACGTCTCAGGGTGGTAACACGCAAGTGATATCTATGATGTTGCATGCGTACATAGGCTACGGTAACCGCTGACCATCAAGTGGGCCGTACGCTTGGTTACCACTTTAGTAGTATAAAAAAAAATAAAAAATAACAATAGCAAGGTATTTCCGCTCTAATTCTGCTCGTTATTATATAAAGTGGCTCTGGTTAGAAGCTAGAGCATTATCATTTGCAGTTTATCGTATCGTTAGTTTAAACGTACTAATTGTAAGCAGACGACCTCGGAGGTCGGGCAGTCGGAGTCACGAGTACATTCTACTGCTTGTTTCACCCACTTTATTTTTATGAAGGTGCCAATTGAGAACCAGAAGTTTAGTCTAGGAAACAGACTGAGACGGAATAACTTAGTCTTAGTTTGCTCAGCTTGTGTAAGGTGAAAATAATTATAACATTGGTCATAACATTATCTATGGCTGGTGGTAGAACTCCTCAGCAAGAGTCCGTCTTGGTGGGTACCACCGCAGCGTCAGTTATTCTACCTCCAAGCAGTAGTGTGCACTGCACTGTGTTTAGGTTTGAAGGGCACTGTAGCAAGTGAAATTACTGGGCGAAAGTGACTTAGCAACAATGTCTCGGGGTGATGAGCGCAGTGCAGTGCCACGCAAACACTTAAAAACTTTAAACTTTGGGTGGCACTGCATCTGTAATAGTCAGGCGTGGTGCTTAACATCAGGCGGGCGCCTTGATTGTCTTGTCACTTGCTGACATAAAAAAAAAATAGTTTTAAATTTCAGCCCTAGGTTTAGTGGTTGTCGAGTTAGGAAGGAACAAACATTCATCTAACTAAACAAACAAACATCCTAACTTTCGTATTTATAATATTAGTGTGTTATATATATACGTCTTCTTAGCTCACTCATACATAACTCAAGAATGGCCGGATTGATTTTCTAATTTTTCTATTGTTGGATTTGTCTCTGCCTCGAATAGCATTTTTTTTTATACAACTGTTGTGGCAACCAAGCGTACGGCCCACAAGATGGTAAGCGGTTACCGCAGCCTATGGACGCTTGCAATACCAGAGGTATCACTCGCGGGTTGCCACCTTGAGGCTAAGATTGGAAGCCTCATGTGCCAGTAATTTCACCGGAAACCATACCCTTCACACCGGAACACAGCAATGCGAGCATTACTGCTTGGCGGCAGAAATATGTATGGTGGTAGTCCTTCCCCGGACGAGTATAAAAAAATATAAATAAACTGCAAATTGGCAAATAAGAATAAGTAACTAGTTACAAAATTAGCAATCATGTTGCTTCATACAGTTTTAGAGTGAAGCCAGATGAGCGTGTTTTTTGAGTCGCTAGTCGCTGAACTTCGGTCGCGAAATTTCGTTTTCATATTAAACTCGTGTTTTGTTCATTCCTTTTTTGATTTTTTAATTACGCTACTGAAATTACGCGACTTATAACTCAAATATTACGCTCGTCTGGTTTCAGCCTTAAGGAAACATGATTGCATTCCTGAGCGTCCGCGCGATTGCAGCTGGCTACCCCTTCGCTCTCTCCCTTGACTTCGTGACGCTTTGGGGTGTCGCATAACACCGATTTCGTTCGTTGGGACACTTAATAAACGCAGTGTAATAATTTTAAATCTTATGTCATAGGGGAGGGTCACACCCTTATTTGGCACTTTATATGCAGATGTTAGTGATTTAATTTTGGTTGTGTAAAGCGCAATGACCTCTATAGAAGTGAGTTCCGCATAGGTCCTACAATAGTCTTTCCTTGCATGTTGTAATGGATAATAATGATTTATGGTGGACCTGATCTGACCTGATAAAATACTTACTACTAAATGCCTATACTATAGACTTCAGTTTTAGAAAGTACAAGACCTCCTTAGCATTGTATTCGTTATGATAACTTTGTAGATACGTTAACATTTAAATATCACTTTCTAAGCTCTTAAAATAATTTAGATTATGATTTGTGTCTATTGTTATCTGACTCTACATTTATATTTTAACTCAAATGTAACAAGGTTGCGCTCTGAGCTGATAATATTATAAAAAAAAACTTCGAATTGCAAATCTCGTTTTCATCGGTTAAAAAGAGCAGCGGATATTTACGGATCCAACTGGAAAATAGTAACGTGCTCCCCTGAAATTGATGCTGCCGTGGCGCGTGGCGGCGGCGTGGCGGCGGCGTGGCGGGCGGCGGCGGCTGCATTGATTAGTCCAATCTCCGCATGACACGAGCCAGGGTCCGCGGCCTAGTCGAGCTACTCCACTGCCAGTACACAAGCGGGACTTTCTGATGTGAACTGAACCCCCGACTTATTACTTTATTGACACCGATAAGGCACGTTAAGCACACACTCTAAGCACACAGATATACAAACTTTTTATCGTGACAGCCTTCTGATGTTCCCACTGCAGGGACGCTGGCGATACTCTCGAGCGAGAGTGAACAAACAAGCTTTTGCATTTTTAATATGACGTGATGCGAAACTAAAAATATAATTCATAATAATAGAGAATGCAATGCGTGTGCCAATAAACAAAATTAGCCTCATATTTTTTCCGTGAGTAGGTTTCAAGTGCCTTTGCCTTGTGCCTTGCTCATCCTGCTTAAATCAATGATTTACGGATTTTTAAAATCATCATAAATCATGAATGATTGGCATAGTGGAGTGGCAGCGTGTTTGTGTGGCTCCGAACGTGAACGGCAACATATGGAAGCCATTACTGATCGCGGTAGGTAAATCTTCAGCCTTTTTGGTAAATAAAACCCACCCAATCTATGTAACCATGTATAGGTAGTAACTAGGTGCTGCCGGCGGATCTCGGTCGTGACGATAGCCGTTTTTTTGGATTAAGTTGTCTTTGCGCATCACAAACGCTAACTTCGCATGACCAAGATCCGTTAGCATTATTATAACTACGAGGGTTGATGAATAACTGGCCTGGTTCTTAGGCAACCTTTAGGAATCTCGATAGATTAGAGGTGAGTAACTAGTTAAGAATGTGAATTAAAATTAAGTACAGGTTAAACTCGGTATTTTAATTAACGGTATTTGTAAAAAGTAAGTTTGTATGAGTCAGTAGCCAACTCTAGTGACTGACTTAGTCTAAATTACAAATGCCTACATCATAATAGCATAACGACTATAATATATAATGTATACTAATACTATTCATTTCTGAACTACGTAGTAGGTTGTTTTGCGTCACAAAAGAATTATTCTTTTGTGACGCGAAACAACCAAGTATAAGTAGAGATATCGCTACAATGCACTATTTTCTGGTAAAAATATCAATCTATTATAAAACGTGATCAGAAAAGAAATTTGTATAATAAAGTAGGTAGGTAGATATAATATAATATTTGTGCGAAAATAAACGAACTTCATTTACGCAAGATTCATCTTTTAATACAAGATCCGCTCAGAGCTTCGTAAAAAACGGAAGTTTTATCGAGAAGTGAAATCGAATTATTTTTATCAACAAATCCATACTATATATATATACCCAGGCTCGCTGTCCTCGATGACAGGCACCCGAGCGAGATAGCAGCGATGTCGTCATACAAAACACAGCAGAACAGTGTACCTAGGGTACCTAGATTTTATAGGTAAGTATATCTATATTTTTGGTTACAGTGTCGAGACGGTCAAGTCGTTCTTAGTCCTTACCTTACCCATGCAAAGATTATTTCCTCTGATGATGCACTCGTCAATCTGCCCAGTAAACCTAATTGAACTTGCTACCGTGCGGCGTGCCCTTGAAATGTAAGCACAGTGCAGCTTGCACACTACTGCTTGGAGGCGGAATATCTGGCACTGCAGTGGACGGACTCTTGCTGAAGAGTCCTTTATGTACACTTAGAACGAAGCCATGCCGTTGTCGCGCCTGTCGTGACGGCAGAGTACTTCACGTGATCCATGTTTATACAAAGTGATTGGGGTCGTGGAATAAGGATCGGCTCACAGCTCCGGCGCACTTGGCGCGGCTGCTAAGTGCAACAGAGGCTGCTCACTCACTGACGCAATAAAGATTACGCGCAACAAGACCACTTATTATATCTTCACTGTATAAGGTTACTGTACTTTATGCCAAACAGAACAACATACTTATTTTTTATACCACTAATGTGGCAACCAAGCGTACGGCCCACTTGATGGTTACCGTAGCATATGTACGCATGCAACATCATAGATATCATTGCGTGTTACCACCCTGAGACGTAGGAGGAAAGTCTCATGTGCCTGATGTCAACTTGTTTTTTCTCTCCGCTATGTCGAACGGTATAAAAAACGGTGAAGGCAAATCTTGAGGAAACCGGCATGTCAAAGAACTACAAATTCGAAAGACATGACAATAAAAAAAAAAAAAATGTGCCATTCACCAATCTGCATTAGGTCCGTGTGGTGGAATATGATGACTCAATCACTCTCGCTAGCAGGCCCGTGTCCCAGCAGTGGGAACATTAGATGGCTGTCATGATGATGTATATTATAGAAAGAAACCACAAGCCACGCGAGCGAAGCCAGCCGCGGGCTCCAGCTGGCATTTTATGTTTTTACAAATAAGTGTTAGTTAGTTTACTAATGTATTTCTACGACTACTTACGTTATTGGCTTAGTTAAACTTATAAAGGGTGCTTTACCAGTTACCACGAAAAGATACACTTCGGCATAATGAATAGCTTTTAGAGTATTTTGTTTAACAAAGCAACACATAAGCTCCGCGAGAGAGACTATGCAGACTCCGCGTTTTTAACCAAACTAACAGTTAGTGGTAACATTTAGATAGCTGCTCTCGTAAACAATTGTCTTGTCAAAATAATAGCAGAGAACTGGAGAGAATACCTCAATTTTAATTTACGTAGGTAGGTCTAAAAACTTACGTGCCTGTAATTTTACCATAAACCATACCTTTGAACCGGAACACAGCAATACAAGCATTACTGCTTGACGGCAGAGATATAATGGTTGGTAGTTCTTCTTCGGACGAGCTCTATCACAAAATAACTCTACTCAAAATTAACAGCACAGCGTAAGCAGATTTTTTTCTTGACCTATGGTTTTGGAATGTACTAAAGTATTTTTTCGTTTGCAGTCGTTCGTCGCAGTGCCAGCAACGCCAATATTAATGGCTGATATCCTTCGATCCCTGCTAATTAGTTCTTGAGAATGTGTCGCAAAGGAATACTCGGAGGCAAGAGAAAATATTACATCGGGCACAAACCTCTTGAACTAAAGCATTCCATTAGTATCCTTTTATACGACCTCGCCAACTACGGTGCCGCGCTGGCCCAGTGCCCAGTTGAAAAGTGGGAGGTAGAGGGTTCGATGTCTGCTGTGGAACAAGTGATTGCTGCAAAGTATATTTATTCCGGGTCTAGGTGTTTCTTTAATACGAGTAGTATTTAATATCTATTTAAAATCTATTTAAAAAAATATAAGCTTTTGTTTGTTTGGGGCTAGCCTGTGCTGTCTAAATGTCCGCTAAATATTTATTTCATTACATTGATTATTCAGTGCACCGGTGGTCTAGTGGTAGTGACCCCGCCTTCCGATCCTAAGGTCGTGGGTTCAAACCCGGTCGTGCACTAATGGATTTTTCTGTTCGAAAAGTTTATGTGCGCAATGCCAGTGCTCTCATACGGTGAAGGAAAACATCGTGAGGAAACCGGCATGTTCGAGAACTAAAAATTCGAAAGACATGTGCCATCCACCAATCCGCATTGGGTCCGCGTGGTGGATTAAGACCCAATCACTCTCGCCTGAGAGTAGGCCAGTGTCCCAGCAGTGGGAACATTAGAAGGCTGTCATGACATTGATTATTAAGATCGATAAACGCGCGCTTTACTTTTGTTTCCGTGTATAAACGGTAGAAGTTGAGTGGAAACGGTCCTCAGAGCACTTGAGTGCTGCACACATAAACAATTGATGAAAATAAACAAGACGTGTAGAAGAGACGCGGCGCTGAGTGCGGGAACCAGTCGATGAAATTATCGCCTACAAATAAATAGCTGGAAACACAACGCGTAATGTTACAAACATATCTTACACTTGATAGTTTAGTTGTAGTTTGTAGTACCTACGTGTGCGTAGTACAACGATTTGTATGTTGTATCATTCTCAAGAGGTTTTCTCTGGTAATCTGGTAGAGCCAGGTAGAAATAACCGCTCTCTGGCATAATTAACAGCTTTGTAATTATCTAGTTGTAAATTATTTCCCAGTTGCACTTAAGAGTATACACTCTTAATACTACTCTGTGGTATTAGTTAGTGTACATAATGTATGGACACATCAATGGCAAATAATAATAATAGTCACACATGTAAAAACTACATTATAGTTTTTTTTAAATAAATTTTTCAATCCCTCTGTTTACTTTAGGAATGTAAACTTTAAAAAAATAATTTAATGTAGCTAATTATAGTGTGATTACCTAATTAAAAAAACAGTTATATGACTCTACCTTCCACCAACATAAAGTAAATGGTAAGGGGATTTCGCCACTTTTTGTTCACAAATCCCCTGTTACCGGTAAATTCGATTGTAAGGGATTTTAGAACAAAAAGTGGCGAAATCCCCTTATCAGGGGATTATCTAAGGAGATTTTGGGACCAAGCCCGCACAACTACAAATTTAAAAACAAAAGATTTCGCTGGATCAGAATATAAAAATACAATGTTAAATTTTTAGCGTTGTTGCCCAAAGAAATGTAAAATTAAAAGAAAACTCTAGCTAAAAGCCCGTAATTGGATCAAAACAGAATTGTTATTTCAGGGTCGATAAACAATTCAGTACTTCGGCAGTTGCTGCTAACAAATACCAAAGGAAACTGAGCCCTGTGCCCTGTGAACTGTGATACTCATTATCTCAGGGGTGGAGGGAGAAGAGGGTGAGTTGATGAATTAAATTCGTACGTTGAAATGCTTTTAACGTATCGGCAGTTCCAATCAATCCGACAGACGGACGCGAGACGGACGGACGGAGTGCATTTCAGTTCTTAGGCTGAGATTCAATTTGAGATTCTTGTTCATTTGATGGAAGCTGATTGCTTAATTGGTTTTACAATTCCATTACAGGCAAACGAATAGTAATTTATTAACTTTATTACATAGTAGAACAGCTATTTGGAGACTGTAATGTAGAGCTAAATTGTACTACATTGTATACTACGGACTAACAACTAATGTAAATTGTCGTCGTAAAAACATACTGGTTACTGAGTTTCTTCTATAAAAATATTAAAATTCAATGTAAATGTTTCGCTAAAATAATTTATATTTTACAGTGCTTTTTAAGTTTCAGGTAATTTATATATGTAATTACAAGGGTTTTATACAAACTTTAGTTAGTACTCATCAAAAACTTGGTAGGTGAATAACTAAAAAGTCCTTATAAAACCGTGAATTAAAACCATTGTTCAACAGGAAGCGTGCTGGAGGCTGGAGCTAAGAAGTTAGCAGTAAAGCGGTGGCGAAGGCGAGGCCATACTAAACAAGTTAGGATGTTGTGATCTAACTTGCAGAGCTCTACCACGCTTGACAACGCTTTAGCAAGAAAGTTATAGGTCGTTTATTCAACAGGCTTCAGGTTTGTTATGAGTAAGTAACCCCTTCCTTGTAAAAAGGCCAAAAGTTTTTGAATAATTTACTCAGCACTGTGATTTTATTATTCAATAAAATCACAGTAGGTTTCACTCTAAAAATTAAATTATGGTTTGTAGGCATTATCACATACTTTTCCCCAAATATCAATAATAATCATAATATACAGCGCATCTTGCATGTTCGCGGAGGCACGCACGGACGGCTTTCATGCGATTATTCGCAAGAAAGTCGCTTCCCTACGTATGCGTGTTCGAGGCAGCAGTAACAGCATCTTACAGATGATTGTGTCGAGAGCGGATTGCACAACCCAAACAAAATGGATGCAAATAATGATAAGTTTAGTATAATTGTTATTTTCATTGTTTTCTATTTTTATTTTCTGATAATTTTATGACATTTTGTGATATTTTTTGATGTTTTATGGATTTATTATTATTATTATTATTATAGTTATTTATTCAGACAACTTGTAGTCCAATGGTGTTAGTGAAGCTTACAAACTATCTTAGGCTAGGTTAATTTTTGACACAATGACAGATTTACACAATAAAAACATAGGTACCTACTACTTAAAACATGATTTATGATCTGAAATAAAGAATTAATAATAATAATAATAAATAACCTCTTGTTTCAAAAACTAAATTAATTAATTAGCTAAACTACAAGAACAATGTAAACAGTTCGTGAAGGACGACGCACTGTAAAATAAGATGGTGTCTTGTCTAGCCGTGCTTCCGTTTTGTGTGACGTACGTAACGCAAGTGCCGTCATTCAGTGTCGTCAAGGTCGCCGCCAGAGGGCGCCGTCCTTGAACTGTGACATCACGCGCCGGTGCAAGGTCATCGCCCGCTGCTTTACTTGCTGTTACAATACAATTAAATAAATGGTAGCAGCGGTTACTGGCAACACTTTCTACGCATATGATTATAGGTATGCGTGATAGATATGATTAGATGGAAGAAGGATAAAATCGAAGGCCGACGGTTTATTGCTAAAGGTAGTTACCAGCTTCCGCTACCAGCTACTAGTAGGTAGTTATTTACCAGCTCATTCGAACTCACTTTTAATAAATCGAAAGAAATATTTTTGTAAACTTAATTGGTACCTACCTACCTACTTACCTAGTTTACGGGTGGTCGTTTTCTACGATATAGGTAGTACCACCTACTACCTAGGTAGGTATTAGTTCTTTGGCGCACAGCCTATCTCTTCAAATCTAAACTACCTACCTACCTATTTGCCGTATTTTTTTTACCCTTACATACATTACTTATGTAAAAAGCTAAAATCTCTTATCATCGGACTAATCTAAATCTAGCTAAAAGCTAAAATCTCTTATCATCGGACACCTGAGTGAAGAAAAGATGAAAAAACGCTCTCTCCTCACAACTCTAGAATACGAACATTAATCTATAAGTAAGTAATCCTACCATATTCACAAGTAGCCATACCGATGGCGGTAACAGGAATCGCTGCACGATTAAACTTTTTCAATTCCATGGCCGCGAAGGCTTCACTTGAAATTTCATTCGCAGTCGATCGACTCCATTCATTGCCCTAAAGCAGGTAACTCAATATTTCAGTAGAGCATTTTTATTGTTAGTAGCAAAGCGCGACATTATTTTCTCCAAACGTCAGCTCAGAGATTCGAACATGATTATTCTTAATGTCTTTGGCTATTGGCATATTTAGATTAACCAAAATAACTAATGAACCAACGAACTAGTTTTTTAAAATTTGATAGAAGTATTACAAAAAACTATTTGATTAAAATCAGGTGGCGTTGATAGATTGGTTGGCATGGGAATAGAGTTGAGATCAGACCGGCTAGACGAGCGCTGGCGCCGCGCCCGTAGCCGTTAGTTTCCTCTACGGAAATATTAGAAAACTAGCTTTAAAACAGCACCCGTGCAAAGCTGTAGCGGGTCACTAGTAATAAATATAGCCTTTGTTACTCAGGGATAATGTAGCATTCTAATGGTGAAATAATTTTTGAAATCGGACCAGTAGTTTTTGAGTTTATCGGTAACAAACAAAAATATAAATGTTTCCTCTTTAGAGTTATAATATTATTAATTATAGATAAAGGGAGACAGTTTTCCTTGAACAATGTCACATTTATGACATTTCGGGTTGAGTGGTAGAACTCTCTCTAAAGATGGATGTCAGCTTCTATGTAACCTGGTGGCTCCTTCCTTCCAGGCTAGTACCACTGCAGTGTCACTCTACTGCTTGGAAGCTTCTGCCATCAAGCAGTAGAGTGCAAGCATTACTGTGTTAAGGTTTGAGGATCACTGTAGGAAATGACGAGACTGTCAGGCGAACGACTTATTTTTCGTCATTTTGTATAAAAAAAAAAGTTGAACTACTGTTTACGTGCGATTGTGCGCGGCTTTGCCTGCCTAGTGAAGCGTTAGCGAACATGCAGCTCGGAACAATGGCGTCCACAACAGCAATTAGCGGCAGTTAATTGAAATTGAGAGCTCTGCTCATGGCTCGCGGAGACAGAGCAAAGTGGAGCTCAAGGATGATGCGATTTTATTCGCTGTTTCGTTTAATGTACATTTTAATTGAATATATTTAGTTACTTACTCAGAGTGTGATAAGAGTTGAGTTTTTTTGTGATATAGATTTGTTACCGGTGAAATTACCAGCACATAGAGAACTTTATCTTGATCTACGTCTCAGGATGGAACCACCATATTGCCAGATACGGTTTTTTTATTTTCCATACCACTAAAGTGGCAACTTAGTGTACGTCCCACAAGATGGTAAGCGGTTACCGCAGCCTATGGACGCTTGCAATACCAGAGGTATCACTCACGGGTTGCCACCCTGAGACGTAGTTCGAAAGTCTCATGTGCCTGTAATTTCACCGGAAACCATACCCTTCGAACCGGAACACAGCAAAACAAAACATTACTGTTCGACGGCAGGAATAGGTATGGTGGTAGTTCTTCCCCGGACGAGCTCTATCACAAAGAACTGTACTACTCTTGTACCTAACTGGATCACTCGCTAATACTCGTAGTAGATACAGATATCTGTTGCGACTATGATGAAGAAGTAGGCACATAGAATACATTGACGCATGTATAAAGAGCACCGGTGGTCTAGTGGTAGCGACCCCGCCTTCCGATCCTAAGATCGTGGGTTCAAACCCGGTCGTGCACCAATGGATTCTTCTGTTCGAAAAATTTATGTGCGCAATGCCAGTGCTCTCATACGGTGAAGGAAAACATCGTGAGAGATCGTTTTCCGAATAAATTGAAACACTCCCGTTTAGCATCTAATTACACTTTTAATTATAATCCATGCTTTTTATGATTAACATACAACTCAGCAAGAACTCATGCGCACTTCCATTTTACCCCCGAGAGTATCTATCCACTACGTTTCTTCCCCACCATCATAGACGCTACCACAGACTACAGACGCCACCGTTTGACAGCTCCACGCAAGATATTGACAAGATGCAAAGCCATTCATACCCTAAGACACCCATCAACGCTCGCTGCAATCGTGAGGAAACCGGCATGTTCAAGAACTAAAAATTCGAAAGACATGTGCCATCCACCAATCCGCATTGGGTCCGCGTGGTGAATTAAGACCCAATCACTCTCGTTTGAGTAGGCCAGTGTCCCAGCAGTGGGAACATAAGAAGGCTGTCATGATGATGATGATGTATATATACATTAATCCATATGACGTGATACCTTTACTTCGGTACGTAATTACTCTATAAATTGTGTATGAGCCTCGAGATTCTGGTATCATTGTTAATAATTCAAATGTAATAAATCAAAATCTGCTGGAAGGGTATAACGGTGTTACTCACATAAATTGCCTCAGCCAGTGCCTGCTCCCAGGGGACCAGTGAGCCAAGTGTAAACACTCCACTTCATACGAACTAATAGTACCTGTATCTAAACTAAACCGAAGACATAGATTCCTTTCCTCTGAGTTATAAAGATGTGAAAGTCACACTTTTTAAGATGAATTTAAATTCATTTGTAAAAACGGGTACGTACCGGTATATTGGTGAGGGGTACCGTCACTGTTTCGACTCAATTTCGAGAGTCTTCATCAGGGTTGAGTGACACGGCGTGCTTCCTCCTCCGCGTCGCTTTTTCTTTTATAAAATATGGGTCACCGTTTGGCTACATCTCGCCTGATGGTAAGCGTAGATGGCCTAGTATTAGTCACGCTTTCCCAGAAGATGCTGATTGACTCTTCTTTTGAAGATACCCAAATTATAAGTGGAATTAAACACCGTTGCGAGTTTCCACTGCATTATGCACTGAATTTAATATTTAATTTTTAATATTTGTAACAATGAATTTAAGTGTGTTAATTTAAGTAAATGAACCGACAAAATGAGCGGACATTTTACACAACGCTATCCGCCATCTAGCCCTAAATTACGTACTACTAATATCTGTTCTGTGCCTAAATTAAGCAAAGCTGGCACCAACTATGGGTATAAGTTAACTGATAAGTACCTACTCAAATGTTTTTTTTTTTATAAATACATACATAAAATAAATATGAACAACCGTTAGTGCTAATACAAGTGCTCCTGACGTGGGGAATGGGTCGCTGTGTGCGCTCACAAAGGCTCCGATCGGATGCTGCTCGTGCTCGCTGACCGCACAATCGCTAAATGAATTCTCTATCGAAGCACTTACCACTATTGCCACAGTATACATAATCTGGTTTATCGGTATTAGTGCATAATATTCAAGGAAGAGCTTCCACACACAGAGTTATTGTTAGTTAAAAAAATACTTTTTACAAATTTTTTTTACATTTTGTCTTAAAAACCACGAGTAAATCGATTGTTTTTCTGGTCATCAGTTACCCTTGTTAGAAATCGAGACGGACGGCGTAAAAAAAGGGTACTAAATACCTACATCCTACATAATATTATGTGTTTTTTTGTGTCGATCCTAGTTCTTGAATATAAGACCCTGCACTAAAAAACGACCCTGTATAGTAATTCTAATAAACTGTTAGATGGAAACCCAGTCATAGTATTCCAGCCTAATCCACAGACGACCTGCTATGATGTCGTCTGTGGATTAGGCTGGCTAAGCTGAGAGAATGATGTAGGTGCGGGCAAGCCTGCTTTATCTAAAAAGCCTGTTCTATAGGTAGGAGGTACCTACTAGTAGATAAGTATCTCTCGAGGTGACGAGCGCAGTGCTGTGCGAAGCTTTGGATGACACTGCAATTATCATGGTCAGCCGTGGCGTTTAACATCAGGCAAACAGCTTGACCATCTTGTTTACTGACTTAAAAAACACAAGAGCTGGAATTGGCTCACAGAAATAGGTAAAGCCGCGCCGGGGCGCCGGCTCATCCTCCACCGCTCATCTTCAGATACTGCTCGTACACCCGTTTACTATTCTGTGCTATTGTGAAGGCTTTATCGCGTATCTACGTCGAAGGCAAGTGAACTTGACCTCGTGACCACTCGTTCGAATTAGAATCGAGAGTGGGAACAATTCAACAGTTTAATGGTGGTATAACGTGATTAAACGCAATAAAATGGTGCTGAATGCAATGCACGGAACACAAGTGAAAGTCAAGTCGAATGGTAGTTACAACTCAGGGAATCACGTAGCTAATTGTTTTATATCTTGCTTTGATTATCCATGTGAAGGGTTTAAAATTTTGTGAGACGATATTTTGATTTTGCCTCCCGCAATTTTGTATGCACTGGCTTTTTTATGCAAACTTTTGCAAACTTTCTTTCTCGCCGCACCCATCAGGGGTGCAATGTCAAGATTCGTTCTCAGTGCACCCCCATACAATTTAATAGAACACACCCTAAAAATCCAGGTCCATGGGCTTAGGTTGTGTGTACGGGTGTTAATTATCAGACAATCAGTCAAACAGTAAGGCGCAGTTTTATTTAAGAGCCCTATCTTTGATAATCCTCGAATTTTCTTGTAGCCCGTAAAGTTTCGAACACTATTGTGGCTCGTGTGTTGAAGATGTTTTAACGAAAATAAAAACATATAAAAGCTTTATACCCTAAAATTTAAGCCAACAGAGCAAATATTAATTAACTCAAAACACAACTGATTAAAAAAATAATTAGTAGTATTTAAAATCACACCTTAGCGCACTTATAATCATATCGATCGAAGCACCGACTCTCAAACCGCGCTGAGCGCTTATGGAGGGAGGATGTATCGCTCCTCATCGCGCGCACTATAACTTATACTATATAGAGATATATTCAGGCGAACTTCATGAATTATATCGCTAAATCTTGGAAAGGCCTCTTAAGTATTATTTAGATATTGTCCGTAGCTGTTTCTATGTTTGCAATGAGGTAGCATTACAAAATGAGAAATACTTGTTTTGCTTTATAAAATGCTCACTTCCAGTTCAGAGATCTGTTTCTACTTACTCAGTCGTTTATATAATTGAGAATTCACAACAAGAACTGGGGTAGCATTTCTTACCTATTCCAAGATAATATACTGTTTTCACATGTAAACGGTTGCCGAACTAAGGGCCTTCCATAACCAATAATACTATCCGGGTGGGGGATTATAACGATAATAACACATCTGTAAGAGTAGTAGAACTCTTTGTCATAGAGCATGTCCGAAAAAATCCCAGCTACCGCCATACCCATTTCTGCCGTCAAGCAGTAATGCATGTATTGCGGTGTTCCGGTTCGAAGGGTTTCAGATTTCCGGTGAAATTACAGGCACTCTACTTTCGGTACATCACAAAAGCTACGGTGGCCGCTTACCATCAAATAAACCGTAAGATTGGTAGTATATTTTTTTTTATCTCGGAAACTTAAAAAAATCTTCTCTAATTTATTTTTTCATTTCCTCAGTGTTTAGGTTTTACTTTTAGCGATATGGCACTGCACTTACACAGACGGATACATGTGCTTAGAGCTGGTAGCCCTTGTACGGAGATATGATTCAGCCGTGAATACCATAAACAGTTGAGCGGTCTGAGTGGTGGTGTGGTCCGCTATCGGTCTGTAATACGGCGCAGGTCCATAAACTTGGATAAACTGTGATTAGAAATGGGCGCCGGAATGCCGCCGGCTGTCACAGCGCTGAACTCCGAACATAGTTTGGAGTTAATAGTCTTCTAATCTGGCATTCCTCAGGAAGAATGTGCTAATGACTCCGAATTCCTTCATCGACGCTATCGTTTTACGAACTTCGATATCTTTGGACTGACAAATTGATAAAGTGATTTTGTAGAAACACTATTATGATTTAAAAAATAAATTTGAAAGCTTGAAGTGAAGCCTTGGTATACTTGCTTCTTCTTCAGTTTAGAAGAAGCTTCATCTAGAGTAGATTAATATCATATTATAGTCAAGACATTGAGCATATTTCCTCTAAGATTATAGGATAGATTCGCGAATATAGGATCGAGAAATAAACACACCGCACAGTGTTACTCGACGGCAAGATATATTGTGGTCTCAAAAGGTTATCGTATCTCAGGATAAATAAGACGTGAAGGGAAATAAAAGTATCCACATTGACAGCGAGCAGCCAAGCGCGAACTCAGCGATAGCTGTAGCTTCACAAGCTCTACCTTTCAGCTTTGCTTTCCGGCGCGGATCGCTTCCCTCGCGTGCGATAACACGGACCACTTCGCATCCTATTACTTTGGCAACACCTGTGATGTTTAGCCTACTACTTCTAGCCTTTATTTTCGTTTTCTTGGGTAGAATAAATCCATGCAAAATTTAGACGTTTGTGTATGTTTGTTTTACTGACTTACAATCAACGCACAGCCTAACTAAATAGTAAGCTCTAGAGACTGATAATTTCAGGTGTGTGAAGAAGTTTGCATAAATTCTAAGAGTTCTACCAGTTAGTTAAACCACTATCTACCTATATTACTTTACCACAGGTGAAGAGTGACGACTGTAAAGTCCTTTAGTCATTTAATATCCGCTGGATTTTTGAAAAAAAGCTCGTCAAACATCAAATCTCAAATCAATTAACTAATTTCAAAAGCTCTCCCAGTTCTGCAGCTCATTACCGCGTAATCAGGGGGCTTACGTGTGTGGTGGGCGTGAGGGGTGGAGGGGAGGCTGCGAGGATAGTGGGGGAATGACAAACAAGCCCAGAGCTTATCAGCTGTTATCCATTGTCACGTGCTGGCGCGAGGACTACTCCGCGCTCACTTGCTGGTGGAATTAAGTATGATGAATGCCAGATTAGATATAATTTGTGTTAACCAACCAGGTTACCAGCCAAGTCAGGCGTTTCCTGGCTAGCGTAGACAGTATGGTTTTCATTGTAGTTGCAGCTCCACGCAAAACTTTAAAGCTTTATGCTTTGCGTGTCCTGCAACTGTTTTGGTCAGTCTCGTAGACAAACCGTCTCTTCGTTTGCTGACATATAACAAAGGTTTATAAGACTCTACGCCTGGTGAAGATGTAATGCATTCAATAAACCTAAAAGCCAGTAGGTACCGAACCTAAAAAATAAAAAATAAAAATCCTTACAAAATTGTTATACTATTGTCAAGAGAGTTAAATTACGTTATCTCAAATGTTCATGAGTATTATTTTTTTAATTATGACGTCCACAACGTTTAACTAACGACAAAATTCCACAAGACTCTTATAAAACATAAACAACTGGAATGAGCTAAAGCTTTCGGGAACGGTCCCGGAGTAATCCCCGCTTAGTGGTGACATGGTAAGCCGTCGCGCGACGCCTCCTACTGGGGCCCTTTTCCGCTGGGTCTGTGACGTGCACGCTAGCGTCACGCTAGCGTCACGGACACGCGCAGTGTTTTATAAGAATAAGAATAAGAAGAATAAGAATCGTTTATTCACAGAATGTATGTTACATAATAAAACGTCACATAGGTCTTAGATGTAACTATTAATTTTATGTGACTAATAAAAAGCCTTCTGATCACGATGATGATGAAGTAACCATAAAAAAACAAGTAAAAGGCCTTCTCTAACAAGCAAGCTTCAAACTAACACTGCACATTCACGTGAAGCTTGCGTGAAGCTAGCTGCATGTAACTGCACTTACTCGTCGGAATCAGTGGAATAGGGCCCCATTGCACACCACACGCTGCTTGCGACAGATTATGTCATAAATGATACCGTTATCATCGTAGGACATTGAAGTCAATGAACTGGATAATAAATAAGTAAATAAATATCAAACAGTCATAACCGACCTTGCGTTTGTATTCTCTGTGTTTGTAATATTTTGTTGACGAAGATTTTTTACGATGTAACTTAATTTTTTTAATTTTATTTTTGTAATCTTATGAGTACATAAACTTCGTGAAGAATGTATGCATGCATACCATATTGTAATTCAGTTTACATTTAAGTATTAATATTTATTGTTTGAATACGAAGCATTGTTCGATGTTCTCAAAAATCTAACATTATATTTTCTGAACAGAGTTCGTAAAGTTAAATGTTTGTTTTAACAGGCTACAGAGCAGTGCAGTGCAACATCGTAACGCGCTGTTGATAGCAACTTCGCAGACAGACAGACAGACAGCCGGCCGGAACTCAGGCACTTGCTGTAGTCATCTTCTTCTTCTTTTGTTTTATGGCCTCTGTGGCTAGTTTGCCACAATTTTGCCAGTGTCAAGTGTATTAGTTTGATTGTCGCTTAGCAACGTAAACAAACGAAATTTGGAAAGAAACGATGACTTTTCTTTCAAAATTCTCCTGGAAAGTCTTTGACTAAATTACCAACCAACATTACACCTCCATTTCAATTACCAACACTTGTGCTAAGTAAACAAGTTAAATTGAATAAACTGCCACCAAATTTACGCAATAAAACTTAAAATAACACGAGAAAAATATTTAAAATGGGAAGACCCATGTCGTTTTGACCAGATAGCCAAAGACAATCACTTGCTGTAGTCAGTTCAGTACACTCACAAGTACCTTCGTGTCACATCATTGAGGCGTATGAGAAGGTATAATGCCGATGAGGATTTTTTTTAAATATATTTTTTATAGCAATTCGAGAATTGCCAATAAGACAATTTATAACATCCAAACTTTATCTGTAGCTTTATAATAGTGCATATGTAAATGACAAATGTTTTATAGCGTAAAAGACAATGATCAATTAAATTAACATGTAATTAAAAATTATTATTACTGTTGTTAATGTTATTTCATTATATATACTCTTGTTTCTTATTTTATATTTTTGTTCTTGACATTCTAATCTATAATTTTATTATGTCTTATGTTTACGGTTGTTTAATACATACATACATACGTAAGTAGCTTCTATATAAGCTACTTTATAAATTACTATAAGTAGTAATTTAAATTTTGCATGTCATTTCCGACGAAGTTTATGAAACAGAAAACCCAACTGCTAACCTGTACCGCTTTACCACTACAAGCAAATAAATATATAATTTATATCATTTCATTTCAATACTCGATACTCAATTCATTTATTGCTAGATACTTTCTCCTACTTCGATAGATTAATACCAGATACTTTAAACTAGATGTTTGCCGGGCGGACGGTGTCGCTTTCAAAATATGTTAACTATAGTTTCGATGACTCTTTTTTACACCTAATGTAAGTATGAGTCAGTGGTTAACTCTAACTGAGTCAATATTCTGTCTGAAGGCCTCACCATGACCTTATGTTCATCATTCTTACTTAATTATATTGGCACCGCCAAGTTATCAAGTATTTTTTCTTATACATTCCTGGAAGCGTCATGAATAATACATCACTCTTTTATCTAAAATGGTATTACGTAGAGCTACGACCACGTCAGTAGAAAAAGCCTGGCTATAATTCATAATGGCCGGAGCTCCGTGCTTGCAACTCATTATTGCACACTTTACACATTCATTTAGGTAAATCAGAAGTATCTACTCATACAACTATGCGTGCGTGAGAGGGAGAGGGAGAATAAGTCACAAGAAAATATTGAAGCATTCAATATTCAAAGTGTGCAGTCATCGGGGACTTGGACTGTATATGTAAATTATATAAGTTGTGGAGAAACCAGTCGTGCGGTGCGTTTCTTGTCCCTGCTCGTTATGCACTAACATCTCTGGTTCCGTTATCGATACCGTATTAGTGGTGCGAGTACCTTAATGGCTGGATGTTAAGCATCTTGTTAACCAGATCCTGCATCGTCGGCGCATTAAAAATTTTATAACCATTGCTTCGTCTGCGAACTGTTACGATGAATCTCTTGATACATTAACATTAATGTACGCATTATTGCTGCTTCCGCCAGGTTTCGACCAGTATGTGGTACGAGGGTCGTTGCGTCCCGCTAGGCTGTTGCGCCGCGGTGCATGCGCAGGCGCAGTATCTACAATAACATGACATTTTGATTGCAGTCATTTGTCACGCCTACGGCGACCGACGCTGTGCTGGAGAATAATTACAGATTTTTATTACTGTTGAAAAACCAGTTTATATATAGAATATTATTCTTATTTCATTACAAAAACAAATCTTTTTTTTTAAACTTAGGTACTCTCAACTCAAAAGATGGACAAAAAACTTTTAAATGTTAAATATGTAAATTTTTTTTAAGTTTGTTTTATATGTACCTCGTTGCTTAATTTTATTATTATTTTGTATTGTAATCATTATTCTCTTAGTCTTTTAATTTTCATTATTCGCTCGAATTTAGTTTTTTATTATTGCATGCAGTCTGTCGTCTTTAAGTACAGTAGCACTAAGATTTAGCTCTAATAACTTGTATCAGTTAATTATTATGAGTGTATATTGTGTTGATGGCACTTAAATAATTTATTTAATAATTTATTTATTTATAAATAAATAAAACTACTAACAGGCATGCCATACACATCTGCATGCAAGATCGAACTTATTAAGCTTGAGGATTGAGAGCACCGGTGGTCTAGTGGTAGTGACCCGCCTTCCGATCATAAGGTCGTGGGTCCCCGGTCGTGCACCAATGGATTTTTCTGTTCGAAAAATTTATGTGCGCAATGCCAGTGCTCTCATACGGTGAAGGAAAACATCGTGAGGAAACCGGCATGTCCAAGAACTAAAAATTCGAAAGACATGTGCCATCCACCAATCCGCATTGGGTCCGCGTGGTGGATTAAGACCCAATCACTCTCGCCTGAGAGTAGGCCAGTGTCCCAGCAGTGGGAACATTAGAAGGCTGTCATGATGATGATGATGAAGCTTGAGGATTGTAAAGCCACAATAATACTAGCAAGTAGCAGTACATCCTATCGATTTCATAATGTAACTTATAAAGCTGCTCAACTTTGAATATCTAGTGTTACAAGTTTCGAGAGCTTTATTGAAATTCCACTAACTCACGCTTCAACTAAGCAGTATACATTTATTTATGCGTATACATTTTCGACTTTGGCAACACTATGACCACCAGAGTTATCTAAGTTTTGAATAATTAATAACAAAAATCAGACATGGAGTATCAACGACAAGCGACGACTTTTTATCTTCAATTGCTTGAATTATAAGGATGTATTGCATTAATGAATAGAATAGATAATCTAAGTAAAGACAAGGTTTGACTTTTTTGAAAATTTGGGGAGCTAAATGTGGATCTCGGGAGCTATGGAACTAGACATAGACATAGACATAGACATAGACATAGACATAGACATAGACATAGACATAGACGTAGACATAGACATATACATAGACATAGACATAGACATAGACATAGACATAGACATAGACGTAGACGTAGACGTAGACATAGACATAGACATAGACATAGACATAGACATAGACGTAGACGTAGACGTAGACGTAGACATAGACATAGACATAGACATAGACATAGACATAGACATAGACATAGACATAGACATAGACATAGACATAGACATAGACATAGACGTAGACATAGACATAGACATAGACATAGACATAGATATAGACATAGACATAGACATAGACATAGACATAGACATAGACATATTTTTATTTGCTTTAACACACACACGTACAGTACCTACAAACAAAAAAGAAGAAAATCAGCAGTGCTCGTAACAACAACAATTGACTTGTCATGTACTTGTGAGCGCTGGAACTCTGGAGCCATACTTTTTTTCGGGATAAAAAGAGGACAAACATCCATCTAAATATCCAAACAACTAAACTTACGCATTTAAATTATATTAGTGTGATAATTTATTAAAAAAAAACCGACTTCTGAGTTCTTACCTCTTCCTCTGTACATCGCCGTATTCGCCGTACACACTAGGAGCCAAATGATTTGTGGGAACCGTTTTTCAAAAATTAAATACACAGGGACAATCGGTCACTTACCAATCAACTGTACATAAGTTTGTAAGAGTATTAAGAGCCCAATGCTGTTTAAATAATGAAGTTCGTGAAACATACGTTTAACGGGTGTTAATTTACTTGGTATTCTTATAAAACCTTGAGTCCCTCAGGGCTCTGTCCTCTCACCTCTTCTATTCAATATGTAAACCAGCGATATTCCCCGATTCGTCAAATCACACCATGAATCTTATCCCAACTGGTGTGAGTTGACGTATCGTAAAGAAAATATTATTTTCGTTCTGCAACTCACACCACCCTCTGCTTCCATAGAGTTTGTAACCTATGTGTTATCCCAAAACTTAAGCCATTTACATTTCAAACATCACAATCGGTAAATTCGTCACGGAGATACGTAACAAACATTCACTAATAATAACAAAATTGTGAAATATTATGTTGATAGTTGCATTGTGATTCCGTGGACCGTTACATTTTACCGAAAACATTATTCTATTACTTAGTGATCGTCACATCTGGTCTATTCTTATTCACCCTAGAGAAGCTTGCCAAGCTCTAATATAGAATTGCTCAACTGATAGAATCATGTCCATCACGCTTGGATATATTGCCGTTTGTGTGGGAAATAAGAAAGGCACTGGCATTTCTTTGACAAGTGGATCATAATATTGAAAACGACAGTTTTAGGAATGAGCTTGTATTCTGCGTGACAGTACTAACAATTATCTTAAATATTCTATAGATTTTATAATGATTATGCTTTAAGTATTTGTTGCAGTAATTATTACAAAATAACAATAGTTTGGGTGTTTCTTACGTGAATTTCTTTCTATTTTCTTTGTTACTCAAAAATTCTTTAGGTATCATAGAACCGTGCCTAATGTTGTCTTATTATAAGGCAAACCCTCAGACAAATTAGAAGTTGTCTGAGGGCAAACCAAATTACTCAGGCCTCACCTAGTTCGATTGGCACTATATGATGAAGAGGGATCATCAAATAAAAGCTAGAAACCCAGCTGAGTTTGTTGCCAGATTCTTCTAGGCTGGGGTGCGTGGAACTGCCTAAATACACCTAGCTGTAAGACATTTCAAAATGATCCTTGTTGCACGTTTTTGGCACCTGTTGTAACTCAAGAAACACGAAGAAAGAGGCCTGACTTATTTGGTTCGCTCATAGAAGTTGTTCCAGTCAGTAATCAGTTCAGCATGTTAGTGCGGTCCGCGATGAATACCAGATGGGGCGATTAGGCGCGGCTCGCGGTATAAAGAGCTATTGTGCGAACACTGGTGCTTGCATACTGATGGACTGAGGGCTATTGTTGACACGGACACGAGCGCACTGGACAAGCCACTGTCTTATCTAAATGTAAATAAACAATGTCACATTAATAGCACCTACTCGTGAATATGAGTGAACAAGCAGCGATACAATAAATAAGCAGTCATAGAAATCGAGCGCTGTTACGCTTTTTTTTTATACTACTAAAGTGGTAACCAAGCGTACGGCCCACTTGATGGTCAGCGGTTACCGTAGCCTATGTACGCATGCAATATCATAGATATCACTTGCGTGTTACCACCCTGAGACGTTAGATGGTAAGTCTCATGTGCCTGTAATTTCAGCGGAAACCATACCCTTCGAACCGGAACACAGCAATGCGAGCATTACTGCTTTGCGGCAGAAATAGGTATGGTGGTAGTCCTTCCCCGGACGAGCTCTATCACAAAGAACTCTACTACTCTTTACTACGCTTATACGGAAGATGTATAAAGATCTTTGTTTAAAGAGACCCACATTATAACAGACACGTATATTCAATTTCAATAGCTTTTATTTATCAATCTTACACTAAGTTTATAAATTATAATATAATCTATGACATCGGTAATGACAGTTTATATTTTATAGTCCCACTAATATTAGTATAAAGTCATTGATTAAATTCTGCCTAGCTGCCTACTTTGAATTACATAAATTTACACCTAAGTACTAACCTTTTTTTTATACCTAAGAGACCACAGTTAGGAGGGGGCTCTTCTAACACAGGTTATCAAAACTTAACTGAAGAGCCCCAAACCCTTTAATAAATAGGAAATGATTTTGATTTGATTTTTGATTGATAATATTAAATCGGACAATTTGGAAATTTACATAATTGTGTTTTAATCACGCTGAATTTTTAATTATGTAACAGCCGCAACCATTTGGATAAAACAAAAAAAATATAGTTCTGGACCGGAATACTATCTTTAGCTAGGCGAGCGAAACCGTGGGCAGATGCTAGTATATTTTATAAGTAGGTACTTAGAGACTCTGATATAGAAACCATATAAGGCTTGATTGACTGCACTCTACATGAACGAGACGACTAAGCGGCTTAACTAAAGCTGTGCTACACTAGGCACGTAAGCCGCTCAGTGTGCACTCGGCCGCGCTTGTAATGCACTTACTATCGGTAATACCTGAGGTAATACCACACGCGCTTCATGTAACCACATAACAGCTATAATGTACGGAATTAATTCCCACCTATCGTTCATCGTGATACAGAGATGAATGTCAATGTGATGATTGATAATGGTGGATATTTTTACACAGCATCATCTAGCCCCAAGCTAAGGCAAGCTTTTATTATGGGAACCAGTTAACTAATAGAATACTTTTTAGTTAATACATAATACTTAGCAAAAGCAAAGGAAGTGGTATATCACTTTTGACAAGTTTCTGTGAAGTCCTATGACATTCAAATGAATCTCAACCTAAGGGTGGTAGACCACATTTTTTGCTGACTGTACACAGTAACATACCACTGACTCATTATATACGAACATACTTTTTTACATGTAATATCTAGACCCGGAACAAATATTTTGTTCTTTCTTTCAACCTCTCGCTTCTCAACCGGGCGCTCGCTGAGCCTCGAATGATACATATTTGCCATTGAGCAAATATGTATCATTCGATTCGCATTGCTGTGTTCCGGTTCGAAGGGTATGGTTTCCGGTGAAATTACTGGCACATGAGGCTTTCGATCTTAGCCTCAAGGTGGCAACCCGCAAGTGATACCTCTGGTATTGCAAGCGTCCATAGGCTGCGGTAACCGCTTACCATCTTGTGGGCCGTACGCTTGGTTGCCACTTCAGTTGTATAAAAAAAAAAAAAAAAAAATGTCATATATCTGTGGTATTATCCTCTGAGTTTTACAGGGAAATGTAAAAGTAAGTAAATAAAATATATTTATTCAATCATATTACAAGGATCATTTTAAAACGTCTTAAAGCTAGGTGAATTTACTAGTAGTTATTTTTTATATTAGCTTTTTTTTGATGATCCCTCTTCATCATATTAAAGCTTCAGTGTGGTGCCAATCGAACTAGGTGAGGCTCATGCCAAGAATGTAAGCAGGAGAAAATAAAAAAATGAAGAGTGCGAGTCGTGTAAAGGTGGCAATTTATCTAATACGTAGTCTTGGCAGTGTAGGACCTGTAGGTGTTTGAAATGGAAGGATGATGTAGGTTAAAAATTAGAATTCGAATACGATTTTTTTAAAGGAAATGCCGCAATTTCCGTCATTACGTCAAAAAACGTACACATGCAGATGTCGGCTGGTGCCGGCGCACTTTCCCACAGAAGCCAGAAAGAAAAAAAGAAACTCCGCGGAATTGCCAAGTTTATAATTTTTGGTGCAAAATTAAAGGTAGAGTAGGTGTTTGTCGTCTTATTTCGTTCGTTAACTAATTAGTGTCAAACTTCTATAGCTAAGGGTAATTATCAATAATTATTTATTTAATCACTGCTTACTCTACATCTTTGATACAAAACAAGAATAACGATGTTCCGAGATCTTTCGGCATTAAATTACCTAAAATATAATTTAAGTTCCAAATATAAAGTTGTTTCGTTATTACTGACTGACTGACCGATAATCAACGTACACCCAAAACGTTTAAACCTGAAATTTACAGGGTGTGTTTTAAGTGTGTGGGTGTGTGCACCAAGAAAGAAATTCCCGAAGTTGTTCTTTTAGAGAGACGAGCTCCTTTGTATGCGCGGATAAAGTCACGGGGCGTTCCACTGTCAACTGAAATTCCTATTCAATTAAGCTCGTATCAAAGCCCTTGTTAATATAATACTTTACCATCTCAATAGACATAATATTCTGTGTGCAGGAGGCGAGGGAGGGCGACTCTCGTGCCATAGATTTTTATTTTTATTTTATTTATTTGGTCTACCAACAATTGTAACAATATTTCATACACAACATACAATACTTAAACTTACACTAAGTATTATCCATAGCTAATTGCACAATCAATTAAAGGTAGACACTGCATGCAAAAATATGTAACGGAGTAACAAATTCTAAACTACAAAATAAAAAATTAACTATAATATAACACAAGCAAATGTTTGATTAAGTAAACAAAGTAAACAAAAAAGACAGGCCAAATCAGTTTGGTAAGTTCTGGATCAAGTGTTGACGAAACTTATTTAAATTGACATTAAAAATATCTATGGTGTTGCAGTTATTCAAGGCTCTGCAGAGCCGAGGTATGGGGGAGTTGCTACCTAAGACTGTAGAACGTAACGGTGGAACAAGTGCTTGTATTGGCTGACGGGGCATTCTTCGAGGGATTCTATAATGTAACATGTTAGATAAATGTCACATGTGATCTATGTAATATCGTCAAAACTGTCAAAAATGTATAGAAATTTTGACCGTTTTGGCGATATATATCACATGTAACCACTTATCTATGCACGAGAATCGCCCTCCAGAGCCGTCGAACGATAGAGACGAGGCTTTAATGAACTGTTTATCAACGTCATGAGAAGAGCAATATATACATGATTCAAATTCCTGTTATGTTATTCAACATGGCAAGCCTTACAGAGTTCACACTGGTGGAACACTAGCCAAGTGAGAGTGATTGAGTCTTTCCTATTCACCAATGTGGATTGGTGGATGGCACAATGCTTTCGCCAGTGGCAATTTCAACTGAGCGCTCCCGTGCTTCGGAGGACACGTTGAGCAGTCGGTCCCGGCTTTTTCAAAGTTGGAGGCCATGACAGAGGCGGGCGGCCTAGAAACTCTGTCACCAGAGTTGGCCACTGACTCATACGAACGAACGAACGAACAATGCTTTTCGAATTTTTAGTTTTAGTGCTGACATGACTCAAGATGTTTTGTTTTACCGTTTGAGAGAATTGGCATTGCGCAGAATTTAAATGTAAAATATCTGCATTGAGACTAGAATCTATGAAACAGTAAAAAAACCATATCCTGGTTCCTGGTTTTGTTAGTGAACTTCCATGTTTTAAGTTCAGCATGGAGGGTGAACAAAGAGAGAACCAGTGATATAGAAAACGAAGGATCTGCTCGCTATATTATAACCTTCGAATCAATAAGCAGGGTTGCCACACTCTCGCCAACGAATTTCAGTTGCCAAATCATATCCGTTGTATTTCGTAATGGATGGCGTCCACCTGAGCAAGGCCAGTTGCGAAATGTTTTCAGTTGAATGGTGGTTACTGTTTGGAGCTCTCGAGATAATGGATGGACGAGGATTTTTCACGATGAATCATAGTGATGTTAGTTAGTGTTACTTGTATCTGATCTTATTCTCTCGTCTGATGGGCTATATCAGTTGCAGAGTCATCCACGTTCTACATGGCACTGCACTGCGCTTGTTACCTTTATCGCCCTAGACATAGGAATTCCACGCTTTTGTAATCAATACAAAGTTTCGAACGTGCCAGGTTAACGAAAAACCAAAGTTTTTGACCAAAAATGAAAAAGTGCTTTATTCATTTGTATCACAAGGTTCACTTTGAAACGTCTTACAAGCTAGGAAAATCTACACCAGTTCCAACGCACCTATGCCGTAAAAGAACTGGCAACAACACCGGCTGGGTTCCTATTGCTTATTTGGCATGACCCTTGCTATTGTTATGGATGCCGAGTAGAGTTGAAACACATTCGTTCCAAGCTTTTTTATCATCTGAATAATCGGTTATTAAATAAGCTTTCTGAGACAGTTTTTGTTTATTAAAGTTTTTAAATTTGCCAATTGATAAATTTTCCATGTCACTTGGGGCTTTGTTAAAGAAGCGTACACAATGCCCTTTAAAAAAAACACAAAAGACAACTTCAATCATAAACTATCGAATCCATACCCGATTCGAAGGCCCAGCCACGGCTTTGCCAGCTCATCGCCCATAGCATAATTATTATGCATTTGGAATGAAGCAACTCAAGCCAATTATCTCAAGGTGCGAGAGTGCATCTGCGCGGTGCGCTGACCCCCGGATATCGTAAGTCCATCAGCCGAATGCAGTTCACACGTCTCGTCGGCACTTCCTCGCTTTTGTTTAAAGATTTAAAGATTTAAAGATTTAAAGATTTATTTATTTAGTTCTTAGAGTAATTTGGTACAACAGTCTCTTATTACTATCAGTTTACAGTAAGTGATCAATGATAATAGTTATGGTACAGTAGTGTTGAATAAGTACCTACCTACTTATTGTTGAGTCAGATTATTGCTGTAATTTTGACTTAAGTACCTGACGTAGCTCTGTCCCCCACACTAGGTCTCTAAATGAGCCTGAATTGTAGGGTTACAGTGATTCGTTTCGGACTCTCATCACAATAAAAACATCAATTAACTTTTATTTATGAAAGACTGTGGACAGGTTTATATAGAGAATTTAAAACAAAATTAAAAGTGACTTCCAAATGAACTTAAAATATTATAGAATGTTAATAAAAAATAAAAGAAAAGTACGATGAACAATAATACGAGGATCCAACAAATTTATGTGAAGTACCTACCTATGAGTTAGTGATATTGTGTGTTTCTAATACTTATAAAGAAGATTACAAAAAGGTTTTGGGTGTGTGTGTGTGTGTGTGTGTTGTGTGTGTTGTGTGTGTACGTGAGAGTGTGTGGGTATGTGTGTGATCGGGCGAGAACGGCGTGTAAATTTGTAGATGAGTATGAAAGTGAAAGAATATAATTTTAATATAATCGTAGTAGAGCTCGTGAATCAATTAATGTTAAGAATTTTTTCCGTGTCACTATAATTTAACTTGCCTAAGTAGCTTTTAAGGTTATATTTTAGTTTTTTTACATTGTTATCTACAATTAATACATTTTTGCTGATACGATTATAGATTTGTGGACCTGTATAAGTGAATGACTTATTAGCAAACTTAGTACGGGTTTTGGGCACATTAAATATTTTATCTTTTCTACGTTTGTTTTCTCGTAACGCCAATATCGTCTCGTTTACGAGTTGATGCTGTCGTGTTACGGTTGCTTTTATAAAAAGTTGTCTAACGGTAAGAACAGCGCATTTTTTATAAAGCTGGTCTGTACTGTACCACCTAGGTTTAAATATCATCACCTTGAGAAGTGCTCTTTGTGCACGTTCTAATTGTATAAGATGAGTGCGTGCGGCCGTGCCCCATACTGTCACGCAATAGGTTAGTAGCGATTGTGCCAGTGCATAGTAAATTTTAATAAGGGAGTCAAAGCTGAGGACATGGCGTAGTTGCTTGAACACATAAATTAATTTCCTAGTGCGTCCAGAGAGGATTTTTATGTGATGGGACCATGTCAGATTTTTGTCAAGAGTAACACCTAAGTATTTGATATCCTCTGTTGGAACAAGATTGATGCAAGTGCAGGAACTTAACTGATTGCAGGACGGCTTGTGCATTTTTATCTGAAGATGTTGTTTTGGTTGACCAGCTATATTAATAGAAAAATTTATAAACTTAGTTTTTGAAACATTTACTGTTAAAAGATTACTGCTGAGCCATTTGGCTACAATCTCAAGCCCTGCATTGGCTGCTTGTTCTGTTTTTTCCCAAGAATTGCCATGAAAAAGTAAAACTGTATCATCAGCATAGGTGACTATTCTTCCATTAGGTAGCTCCATGCTACAAAGATCATTAATATATATTAAAAATAATGTAGGACCCAGTATGCTGCCTTGAGGGACACCAAATTTCGTGTGAGCATCATCGCTGATATTATTTCCAACTCTGACTTTTTGTGTTCTGCAGATAAGGTAGCTTTCAAACCATTTCAAAACTAACCCTCTTATCCCTATCATCTCGAGTTTGGCCAGAAGAATGGGGATGGACACAGTATCGAAGGCTTTTGCCAGGTCAAGAAACACCCCGACTGTGTTAAAGCCTTCATCTAAATTTTTTATGATATACTCCGTTGCTGTTGTTGCTGGCAATACGCTCAATGAGAATCTTTCCGGTTCTTTCAATACGTTGGTATCTCTGGTAATGTATGTATAATGTAAACACTGACGGGACAGACACGGGCTGGGCGTTTTTTGAAATACCTGGAGCTAATCGTTTTATTCTGTTATACGATTCAATTTCTCACAAGAACCAGTTTTTAATAATGATAAAATTATCATAATACTGATAGTCAATAACCGTTCTCTGCTGAACTTAGGCCTCCCATGACGACCGATCTTGCTTAATTGCCACTTGATGTCATCGGTCCATCGAATAAGGTGCCGTTCTACACTTCGTTTTGCAGCTCATGCTCGCCATTCAAAAACCTTTATTGCTTAGCGTTATGACAATAATAGGTCTTTAAAAGCTTTATCGCAAGAGCTTTGCGCGTCATGCGTCAACGGCCCAGCCGCCCAGCCGCGCTCAAGTGGCGCAGGCGCCGAGCGTTGCGCCATTTCGCCATAACGTGCGTATAGTACGTGTGTACTGGATATTGACCTCTTTAGCTTTCAACCTATACACATTTTTACGCGTTACGCATCGCCTAAAAATAATAAATGATTTATGCTCACTTGTTTGCTGCCGTCAGCCATTGCTCGATTTTGAGAAAATTCTTGAAAGCAGTTTAGATTATTAATGCTAAATATTTCCGCAATATATTTTTTAGAAACCCATTTTAAATAAACAAACTGCTTCCTGCCGCACTATCAATAGATTTACGAGCAGCTTTCGATTAAAATACCAATGTACGAGCACATAATAACACATTTGACAAAAACAATTCACGCAATAATTGTGAGAATAACGTAACCACAGATAAGTTTTTTATAAAATTAAAAACATTTTTTTTTTTTTATCAAGAATTGACCTTCGTTTGACCACGATCTCTCCTGGTGGAAAGCAATGATGTGGCCGACGGTGGAGTTACACGTTGGAGGTGGTGGTTACATTTTCTAAAATAAATGCAATACTTCGAGTGGTTGGGCCGCGTGGCCAGTCGATCTGGTGCTGACCCCATCCATCTGCTTCAACCTATAACTACCTATAACATCACCAGCAGCTGTGAAACCAGAACTTAATGGACATCGAGCAAATACTCGATAGATAATTTAGTTAATAAAGATAACAAACAGAAATAAAATGCGGACATCTGTATTCCTCAAGTCGCAGACGCATTGACGTATCACCGCCACGGAATGGGGCTACAGCAATAGCACATCTCGCGAATAAATTAACTCATATAAATAACGAACAGACTTCCTGCTAGATTTATTAAACAACTTGGGGAAATGTATGTATTTACTCACTTTATGCATATGATAAAATAATTCAATAATTGGATACTTTTTATAGAATAATCCCATTTTGTCTAGACTAGTTTAATTTGGATTATTCCCATATGTCACCTAGTTATGTCCCCTTAAGGGGACAGATCGCCTTTGACATTTTAAATTAATTACTCAATTCAATGTTGTAAACACAATTGTAAATGATTGGAATAAATTGAAACATTGCACGTCCTAATAGAGTAGAATATATTGAATCCAAAATAATTAATACTTACCTTTGTACCTACATGTAATTCAGCAATTAATATTCTTTGATTTTGACTTTGACTTTCGTTGTGTTACTAAAGGTGATATCATTCATTTTTAGTTCATTCGAAAATGAAAATGTCCTCCATTCGCGACCTTTCACTCGAAGTGAAACGTTTGAACATAAAATAAAACAATTAGCTAAGAAAAATTAAGCTTTCACTCGAGTGAACATAAATTTGAGAGACCCGTCTGATATTGCGTCGGTTAATCAATATTTTGTATTTTTTTTGTATCCTTTACTGACTGACTGACCGGTCCCACAACAGGGATCGAACCCGCAACCTTTCGATTCTTAACCAGGCACTCTCCCACCACGCAACCGGGAGCGTCAAAAATTTGAAATCCACAACTAAGCAGCCCTGAACTTGGTTTGATGTGCGCTTGCTGGTTCAACATAATATTAACTTTTTACGCTGAAAAAATAGCATGAAACTCAGCAGCGCGGAAACTCCGACAATCCATTTTGTTTCTCGAAATTGTGCTTTGAAGTACTGAAACTCGCGTTACTTCGTTACAGACGAAGTTTACAAATTCGAGTTTACAAGTTTAAGAATCAATTTATCTCTGAGATAGCCTGGATTTCTTGCTCAGGCGTTACTAAGATGTAGGCCATTGTATAATAAAACACGCCGCGATTTTTGACGCTGACATTTTTCATGCCTAAAGTATCACTACGTCCTGGAGTTCGATTTCCGTACATTACATTATTCTTTAATATACCTCTGGAAACACAATCTTTGAATTTCAGGACTCTAAGATCCAGTGCAGGATGTAGCCAGCGCGGGGCCCGTAGCAATAAAGCTCGCCTTAACCTGGGGCCTATTGAAAGTTTTATCAACAGACCCTTCTTTGTTTTGGTGTAAAATTAAAATAGAATTGTTACCTCGGAATAATTACTTACGTGGCTAATCCGGTATTGGCCTCACCATCATAGTAATACAAGGACTATTAGATGTCTTTGTAACAATAATCATGGTTGACATCGTTCGTTTGTTCGTTCGTTCGTGTGAGTCAGTGGCCAACTCTGGTGACAGAGTTTCTAGGCCGCCCGAAGGCCTCTGTCATGGCCTAACAACTTTGAAAAAGCCGGGACCGACTGCTTAACGTGCCCTCCGAAGCTCGCTCAGTTGAATTTGCCACTGGCGGTCACCCACCCAAATGATGACCCCGCGGAACAGTGCTTAACTTCGTTGATCTGTTAAGAACAACTTAGCCAGCTACGTCACGAGCTCCCCACGAACGAACGAACGAATGGTTGACATAATAAGTAGTTTTATAAAGGCCCTCACCGTCATTGTTCTAGTATCACTTAATCAACATTACAGTTTTCAAGAGTTTATATTTCAAACACCACCGGTCTAGTGGTAGTGACCCCGCCTTCCAATCCTAAGGTCGTGGGTTCAAACCCGGTCGTGCACCAATGGATTTTTCTGTTCGAAAAATGTATGTGCACAATGCCAGTGCTCTCATACGGTGAAGGAAAACATCGGGAGGAAACCGGCATGTCCAAGAACTAAAAATTCGAAAGACATGTGCCATCCACCAATCCGCATTGGGTCCGCGTGGTGGATTAAGACCCAATCACTCTCGCCTGAGAGTAGGCCAGTGTCCCAGCAGTGGGAACATTAGAAGGCTGTCATGATGATATTTCAAAAGATTGCTTTTTGAAATTCTATACTGTTTGTCTGCACTCTACTTCGCTAAATAAAATGTACCTACTCTGCACGGCATCTCAGCAAAGTGAAGGTATACTTACCGAAGTTGACTGTTAAAATGAGTTATGAAAACACACTTGCTTTGTGGCCGTGATGACGTTTGCACCATTGACTCACCCCATTAATGGGGCAGACGTAACTGGTTAGTTACGTGTGCACTACTTTACCTTGCTTTCCAAAAGTTTGTTTTTGTGGACACCTTTTTTTTGTGTGCTCGTAGTTATTAAATCTCTTTCGACCTGTAATTTCGTTTGATTGGGTGCCTTTCAGATCTAAACACAGTATATAATATAATGCTCATCATATACTGTGTAAATATTCCGTTTTTATTGAAAATTATATAATTTTTGCACACTAGGTACTGCTCTGATACCCATCAAAATGGACTTATGCTGATGAACTTGGTGCCAAGCCATTCATTCATTCCATTCCATTCCGGTGTTGAACCATTGACTTTAAATAAATACCCAGATCAAAGCAACAAACACCATTTATCACCCTAAACACAATAAAGGTTTCTTTCAAATCCGTTTAAGTAACCCAGTTTCCACCTGTAGCTGGAGATAGACGGTTGTTTCATTCCTTCCTATATTTTAAGGCAAAGTCACTCTCGTATTCCGAGCGTGAGCCGCGCCGGATGTAATTTTGGTAATAGCCTCGCTGCAAGGTCGGGGTTCGAGCCCGTCCTGGGACAATGATAGCGTACTAATTGAAAGTATCGGGGCTAAGGTCGATCGACAATTGGATTGTTTTTTTTAAATTGTCTTCGACAAGTGATGCTCCCAATCTGTTTTATTGATCATAGAATAGAATAGAATAGAATAGAAAACTCTTTATTGTACACCGTAACACATAAGAAAAAAAAAAATAAACAAAGTATAGAAACACAATTTAAATATAGCGAAGTACAATGGGCGGTCTTATCGCTGTGAGCAATTTCTTACAGACAACCTTTGGATGGACTGGATTTTAAAATGAATGGGATGGGACGGTGTCAACAATTCTTTAACACAAAACAATAGTAATCATTTAATGAACATCACAAATTCACATAGCATGTTTTGTGCATTCAAGTTCATTCAGTTTCATCTATTCAGGTTAAATAGGATTAGTAATTTATTGTAAAATTATGAGTTGAATATCGAACCAATCAAAGTCAGCTACAGTTTTTTTTTGAACTCCGTTTGTTTATAAGGTTTTTTCTTTTTTTTATAACACTTAATAACACCTCATTTTACTAAAAACTACTCATTCTAGCTGTTCAAATTATTTAGTAGAATCTATTTTGCAACAACCCTTCTCAAATCTGATGATAAACTTATACCTGCGAAAGCTGAATACGGGATTTGATTGGTCAGATCCGCAATAAATCCACTAACCAACGGGTTCCATTCACCCGGCGCTGCTGGAGAGCGTTGACGTCCGGCTTTTCAGCTGTTATAAGATTAACGGCTTTTTCACGATCGGACTGCCGCGCCGGCCGGTGGAAATGAATGCATGCAAACTTTTACACAAGCACTGCAAATGCAAAGTGAAGTAAGGACCGAAACCACATAGCGCGATGCGAGGTCGCAGCGGTTGTATTTGGCTAATTTCCGTAAGGTTTACTACAAACTGTCGAACTCGATACAACTGATAATTTCATAATTATAAGGCATCATTTACAAACCGAGATAACGGGAATATATTTTTATTATTTTATTTAAATGTTACTGTCCCCATTAACAGATTATTGACAATGGGGACAGTCCCATCTTTGTATATCAACAGTAGCTTGTTGAAATAAAAATAAGGGACAAAGAAGGGACTCATCAGCATGTCTATAGATAGTCCATCCGGCCTTTACGAACACTCTAACCTTACTAAATGTAATCTGAATATATTTGTGAATAAATGCCGCTGGGTTATCCAAAGTGGTGGGATCAATCAGAGCAGTCGAGCTGCGATCAATTGTTGCCATTACAACAAACAGGTCCAAAGTATTTTAGGAGCAGTCTGTTACCTTTGTCATTCAGCGGGATTGATGCTCGCCATTTATTTTGTAACTTGGGAGGCGTTTGTTGATGATACTTGTAGACAAACCAAATAACTCAGACGACTCCCTGCTAATTTCACAGGGGTGCAGGTGCGGGTGTGAAACGCGGATGACAAAAGAAAAGAAAGAAAGAAAGAAAACATTTTTATTGACCCCCAAGATCATACTTAAAAAAACATACAAACACATAAAAAATATAGATACAAATACACTCGAGAGCAATGAATCCGGGTCACTCAAAGACAATTTAATACTCCTTAAATGAAAGTTAAAAAAATATGAGTCACCATACATTTTATTTACACAAAATTACATAAAGAAAAAAAACTGCTGATCTCTCCTTAAAACAAAAATAGGAAACATGAAATTTTTGAACTTTATGACGATTTTCTTGAATTTCAATACTTCGTATTACCTCCTCGTGCTTCCATTACTGCGTTTACGCGGTTTGGCATGCTGTACACCAAGTTCCTCATACGATTTTGGGGAATATTCTCCCATTCCTCTGTGAGAGCAATTTTGAGCTCAGGAAGCGTGATTGGGGGAGGGTTTCGTTGTTTTACGCATCTCCCTAGCTCGTCCCAAGCATGCTCGATCGGGTTGATATCCGGGCTGCGCGCTGGCCACTCCATACAAGTAATGTTCATCTCTTGAAGGTAGTCATTCACAATCCTACCTGTATGAGGTCGGGCATTGTCATGCATAAATATAGCATCCTCACCCAAATTGACCATAAATGGACCAACGTGTTCGTTGAGGATTTCTTCCACATATCTTACGCTAGTTAAAGAGCCGTTTTCTATGATCACCAGCTCTGTGCGACTTTCAGAGGAAATTCCGGCCCACACAAGTACAGACCCACCACCGTAGGCTACTTTTTCTTCGATGCATGCTTGCTTGAATCTTTCCCCTGGTCTTCTATACACTCTGTGTCTTCCATCGTGCTTGTAGAGCATAAATTTTGATTCGTCGGAGAACATAACTTTCGACCAATCTTCAATACTCCAATTTACGTGGTTTCTTTGAGTGACCCGGATTCATTGCTCTCGAGTGTAGATAGTACATATAGGTATATATTATAATGAAAATCGCGCTTAAGGGTCAAAAGGTCCTGTCTCAGCAAAAGCTGCACCGCGCACGCAGGAAATGAAATGAAATGAAATGAAATGAAATGAAATGAAATGAAATGAAATGAAATGAAATGAAATGAAATGAAATGAAATGAAAATGAAATAGTATTTATTTGCTTGAAGTATGGTATTATGGTATTAGGTTTGTTTTAAATGTCTCACACACTTCGTCGTTGACCGACATGCAAACACAGATTTACACATAAATAAATTAAAAATAAAATAAAATAATAAAATTATGTACCAAAAAAAAATATAAGTAATAGTCGCATATTTAAAGAATTCTAAAATTAGAGCAAAAAAAAAAAAAATGTAAGATACAATATAATAGAATAAATTATTAATCATTAACGGAAAAATAGCTTAATATGATATAATAATGTCAATTTTCAAAAAATAAAATTTAAATAAATCAATAATACTAAACAATGTCAATATTACAATTAAAACTATACTAAAGAATTTCATTAATATTGTAAAAGCATTTCTCACTGAGCCACATATACAGTTTTTTCTTAAATTGTTTTGTCGGTAATTCTCTAATAGCTTTTGGTATTCGATTAAAAATTCTTACAAGCATGACATAGGTGTTTTTATGCGTCAGCGCAGTCTTGTGAGTTGGCATTATGAGTCTAGTAGGGTCTCTTGATTTCAATTTAGAATTGGATTTGTCTACATATTTATCAAAAAATCTTTCGTTTTCTCGAACAAAACATCCAGCTTGATGTATGTAAAGACCCGTTAACGTAAGTAGTTTTAATTTCTTAAACAGCGGTTTACATGACACTAGTGGCTCAACGCCACATACTGCTCTGATGCACTTTTTTTGGACAATAAAAGCTCTGTTAATATCCGTGGAGTTTCCCCAAATAAGAAGACCGTATCTCAACACCGAAGCAACATATCCGTGATACGCCGTCAATGCTGTTTTTTGACCTGATGTGCGTCGTAAACGTTTTAACGCGAAAACAAAACGGTTTAGCTTTTTACATAAACAAGTAATATGTGATTTCCAGTTACAATTTTTATCTAAAGTCAAGCCTAAAAATTTAATTTCGTCTACTTTATCAATCAATTCATTACGGCATGTCAAGTTTATATTAAAATTGTGATTATTATTATAATTATGAAAATTAACTAGTTTTGTCTTTGAAATGTTTGCTTTAAGGTTATTATCATCAAGCCAGGTAAGGATTGCTTCTACTTCTGATTTTAAAACATCCTCATATTTTTTATTTATTTCATTATCAGTCACAATTATAGACACATCATCTGCAAAAAGTACACATTGACGCTTAGTTACTAACGGTAAATCATTAATATATAATAAGAAAAGCAGTGGGCCTAAAATGCTACCCTGCGGCACACCATAATTATTAGATTGCTGTTTCGACTTATACGTGGTACTAACTAAATTTTCGATATTTTTAATTTCTACGTATTGCTGTCGACGGGTAAGATAGCTATCCAACCAATTAAGAGCAAGACCTCTGATACCGTACTTCTCACACTTATGAAGTAAAATTTTATGATCAACAAAGTCAAAGGCCTTGCTCATATCAAAAAATATCACAGATACCGGTATGTGCTTATCAATATTATCGATCACATTCTTAACCAACGTAAACGCAGCTAAGGTTGTAGATTTAGCCTTCTGAAACCCATTTTGCTCTTCGCTGATTACGTGGAACTTTTCCATAAAATCAGTCATACGACTATGCATAACCTTCTAAAATATTTTAGCAAAAGGAGGAGGTAGCGGAGCAGGACTGCTATTCTGACAGAACCTTGTGAGATGACGGCACAAGAATAAAATTAGAAAAAATACTTTTAAATTCAACTTAAATAATAAACAATACTAATAGGAAATACTTTTAAAAATGTTTTGCATGACTAAACTAACTAAGTGCATAGGTACCTAAAAAAAAAAAAAAAAAGAAAACGTTTAACACAAAATATGCTATTTATATGATGACACAGGTATTGCCATATTGACGCGCACCTTTTAGCCACCAGCCGTATGTTTTGTGTGGGTGGAGTTCTTTGTGATAAAACTCGTCTGGGGAATTACTACCAAAATACAGTCAAACAGTAATGCTCGCATAGCTGTGTTCCGGTTCGAAGGGAACCCACTGCTTCCGGTGAAATTACATGGCCATAAGATTTTAGATCTACGTTTTTTTTTTATACAACTGAAGTGGCAACCAAGCGTACGGCCCACAAGATGGTAAGCGGTTACCGCAGCCTAGGACGCTTGCAATACCAGAGGTATCACTCGCGGGTTGCCACCTTGAGGCAAAGATCGAAAGCCTCATGTGCCAGTAATTTCACCGGAAACCATGCATACCCTTCACACCGGAACACAGCAATGCGAGCATTACTGCTTGGCGGCAGAAATATGTATGGTGGTAATCCTTCACCAGACGAGCTCTATCACAGAGAACTCTACTACTCGTTTCAGGGAGGCAACGCGCCTGTGATATATCTGATGTTACAAGTGTACATATACTATTTCATTTCATTTCATTTATTTATCTTTCGACATGGTACATGCACTTAGACATGTCAATTTGCGTTTACAATAATAAAGATAAATAATAATTAAGTACTTACTTATGTCTAATCACATGCATGCATTTCACATTAATGTCATAATTTTATTAAAATAATTTAGTCACGATTTTAATAATAATTGAATTAAAAAATAAATAACAAGATTACACACAGCACAGATAACACAAACAAATGTTTGATTGATTGATTCAAATGTCATAAAATGTTGCTACAGCTAACCACTTGCAGTCATGTAGACCGACAGTTTGGTTGCCACTTTAGTGATTAAAAGGATTGTCTTTGGCTATCTTGTCAAAACGACATGGGTCTTCCCATTTTAATTATTTTTCTCGTGTTGTTTTAAGTTTTATTGCGTAAATTTGGTAGCAGTTTATACAATTTAACTTGTTTACTTAGCACAAGTGTAAGTAATTGAAATGGAGGGGTAATGTTGGTTGGTAATTTAGTCAAAGACTTTCCAGGAGAATTTTGAAAGAAAAGTCATCGTTTCTTTCCAAATTTCGTTTGTTTACGTTGCTAAGCGACAATCAAACTAATACACTTGACACTGGCAAAATTGTGGCAAACTAGCCACAGAGGCCATAAAACAAAAGAAGAAGAAGTAGTGATTAAAAATGTGTATTCTTCAGTTATTCTATAAGATAATTGGTTTCATACAAGCTTTGCAATGCAATCTTCCGATTCGCCTCCGAGGTCATATTTATCCCAGGGGTCACTCCGTGATAGCTATAACCTATAAAATAATATAAAAAACATTATATTTATACTACTTAATCATAGTTTAAGAGTAGTAGAGTTCTCTGTGATAGAGCTCGTCCGGGGAAGGACTACCACCATACCTATTTCTGCCGCAAAGCAGTAATGTTCGCATTGCTGTGTTCCGGTGTGAAGGCTATGGTTTCCGGTGAAATTACTGGCACATGAGGCTTTCGATCTTAGCCTCAAGGTGGCAACCCGCGAGTGATACCTCTGGTATTGCAAGCGTCCATAGGCTGCGGTAACCGCTTACCATCTTGTGGGCCGTACGCTTGGTTGCCACTTCAGTTGTATAAAAAAAAAAAAGTCATTAGGTAAGTGGGTTATTACATTTAGATTAGTTTTAAGACCTGTCCCCGAGTTGCTTTCAGTTTGACTTATAATTAGCTAAGAGTTTTGAATAGAGAGTAGATTTCTTTGAAATTTCGTCCTCCGTCACTGCTGTAATTTAGCGGTGAACGAAATGATATACAACCGAATTACAGCCGGTAGGTATGTAAAAGTTTAAATTAGTAGGAATGAAGAATTAGTGTTTTACGTAAGTTACTTAAAATTATATTACGGTCAGCGCTTTTCATTAAACCAAGATTATTATTGTAGGTTTCTTTATGTAATCAAGAGAAGCCGCATAAACTAAAAGTTTGAAAATGTGTTTCTTCTAACTAATGCTTTTCGTGATTTGATTTCGAAAATGATCAGTTTCACTGCCAAGCAGACTGATCAATGCTCTGCCAATGCCATTAGATATAGTTTCTTTTTATTGTAGAATATAGGTGGTGGCAAACAAGGTAGCAAACAGGATTACCTGGTAGTAGAACTCTTTAACAAGAGTCCATCTTAGTGGGTACCACCGCAGTGCCAGATATTCTACCTCCAAGCAGTAGTGTGCAAGCATTACTGTGTTTAGGTTTGAAGGGCACTGTAGCAAGTGAAATTACTGGGCGAAAGTGACTTAACAACAACGTCTAGGTGTGATGAGCGCAGTGCAGAACTTAAAAACTTTAAGTTTTGGGTGGCACTGCATCTGTTATGGTCAGATAGATAGATAGATAGAAAACGCTTTATTGCACACCACACAGAAAATGAATTTAAAAACATATAAACAGAAAGTAACGAAATAGCGGAAGTACAATGGGCGGTCTTATCGCTAAAAGCGATCTCTTCCAGACAACCTTTGGATGGATCGCTTAACATCAGGCGGGCGACTGGATCGTCTTTTCACTTGCTGACATAAAGAAAAACGGGTTACATAATATAAATAGCTACCATAGCATGGACATTTATCGTTAGAAAGGGATCGTAATCCCCCAGTTCCCCCGCTAATAAAGTACTCGTTTTCCGCTTGGATTTGTAACCACAAGATTCTCATTAGTTCCATCGCGTTTCCCCTAGAAACTGCGAAACCTGAAAATATAAACATGTTGAGATTACATGATTTATTTTGTGTAGCAACTTAATTAACTCGCCAGAGGAATTTTGACGGAAAATTAACGAAAATAGGATGACCGTGACTTTTACTGAAAGCTTTGTGACGCGCAATGAATAAATTACAATATGGAGTTAGGAGCTGCGACTCTATCGAGCGCCATTGTCCTTGCTCATACACCGCGGACACTTGTGACAACTCACGCTTGCCCATCTGAGAAGCACCAAGTGACGTGACTTTACAGCCGACAAAGAAAAATCTTTCTGGTGCTTCATATCGGAAATAAATAGTTCTGTATTTATTTTTATAACATGCAAACGTTGATTTTGATTGTACGAATTGACGATTTGCTAATGCAAAGTGTTTGATAAATAAAAATATAACAGACGGCTATCGATTTAAAGTTGGGACTTTCTTAGCAAGTACTTATCAGTTTGCTTACCAGTTTGTCGGTTGTCGTGTCACATCGCTTGGTGCTTCTGGCAGGCCGCCAAAACAAACGTATGCCGTTAATCATTTAGTTAACAGTGGTTTAACCATAAGTAGCAGGTCCTTCACGATATGCCACCTGTGTATGTATGTATAATTGTACTGTACTTGTTTGTCGCGTAACTGCTAAAATTAAGGTAAAATCTCTATGTTACTGACAGACTGACTGTCAGACTGACCAAAACCTGAAAATCTCAGCGTATGATGCACTAAGAAATGAATTCTCGAAAAACAACTCGTAGCGGGAACATATTAAGCTATCACTAAATTCGCGGAGCGCTCCGAAAGTCTTAATATAAAATTGTTGTGCGTTAGTCTCGCTAAAACTCGAGAACGGCTGGACCGATTTGGTTAATTTTGGTCTTAAAATATTTGTGGGAAGGTGAGAAAATATGTAAAAAGAACGCAAGTTAAACCGCGCGGGACAGCTAGTCGTAAATAAATATTTCAGCAAGGCTAAGCTTCCTATTTTGACCTCCCGCGGTGATTCCATTACGTTTTAAACAAAAACTCGGGATCACAGACCTTCAACAGGTCCCAGGGGCGTCTTCCACTGCAAGCGAAAGCGGAGAGTAAGTGGTACAATGATGGTTGCCTTGCCACATAGCGAGCGAAGACAATTTTGCAATTTTGCAGGCACTGTAGCATGTGGAATTACTGAGCGAATGAAACTTAAATATTATCTTTGGTAAGTATTAAGATGAAGATCATTTTAAAACGTCATAAAGCTAGGAATTTACGCCAGTTCCACGCGCTTTCCAGTTCCAAGAGGGATTCTTCTAAGCTGGGTAGAAGAATCCCTCTTCATCATAAAGATTCAGTGTGGTGCCAATCGAACTAGGTAAGGCTCATGCCAAGAAGGTAAAAATAGGAAGTAAGTAGGTATGTAAAAAAGGAAAAAAATAAAAAAAATAAGAGCCAAGTTTTTTAGCAATACACGCTACGCTTGATGAGTAAACATAATTAAGTAATACTAAATAATTGAAGACATAGCATAGACAGCAATTATACTAATTTTGCTAGATGTAGGGAACAGTTTTAAAATAGAAGTATTTTCTTATTAGTTACCAACAATTAATCGTTTACTTAAAAGTGATTTTCTGGGACTCTGATAACAGCTTGCAGTGGAAAGCGTATATAACTGGCATCAGGTTATGCATAGGTCCTTCCAGTTAGCGTGGCTAAAAAGGCGCGCGTCCGTTCTGCGACAAGCTAGAGGCTGTGGGAAGATAGACCTCCCCCCACCCCTCGGCGCAACAGGCTGGTGGTTCTAGGGAACTCTAATTGGATGACAGGTTGGCGCGGAAAGGGACTATTCCCAGTAGTCGTCTTACCAGTTAGATTACTGGGAATTTTCTTCCCCATAGACTTAGTAAGACTACAAAGGTTATCGGGAATAGGAGATAAATCAACTAACATAAGTAAGACGAAGTAGGACCTTAGCTCACTGTATGACTTAAAATGATGTTACATACCAATAGTTTTTTAACATTGACTCGCTAAAAAATAATTTGGTTTCTGTGATTTAGACTGGAAAAAGGCAAAAATTCTAACGTCATTGCTGACTAAAACACCCTTCCTTGGCAGTTTGGGTAAAAAGATTCGTAGATCAGACGTAATTTTGTGTCGTTTAAAACGAATGATAACTCATTCGTTTAAACGACACAAAATACACATGTAGGATTTTGACACAATGACACATTCGCCATACAGAAAGTGTGAAAGTTCGATCATGCAACTGTAATTGCTATCATTGTATTAGCAGCATTGCCTAAGCGTCTACATATCTCTTTGGAGAGGCAAGTTACCTTCTACTCTTACGTAATAGTTTTAATGGCACTGAGTGCATCCTCGATTATGTCGTTTGAGTAACGGTAGCGGCACCGATCGCCTTCTACCTGCCATGGCAATACCACACTGAGAAAGCGGTGCCGCCATATTGACGTGATCCTACTAATATGCGAAAGTCTGTGTGTATGTTTATTACCATGTATCTCCGTGACGACTAAACCGATTGTGGTGAAACTTGAAATGAAACTTGAGATGGCTTACGTTCTGGAATAACGCATAGACAATTTTTATGCCGAATAATTTACTATTCCTGTGGGTATAGCAATACATACACTTTGAGAAAGCGGTGCCGTCACTTTGACGTGATTAAAGGATAACACACTCACCAGTCACATACATGTAAATATTTGCAGATCATGCAAAATGTATCCTAGGTTGGGTTGCTCTAAAAACATAATTTTCAGAATTCAGCTTTTAAAGGTCGCGGAAAGAAAAAGTTTGCTTAAAATAGTCTCGGTTTAAGTCGCGGGGTGTTCCTAGTTGCTGTATTCATATTTATTCTGTGAAATGTCTGTCATATAGCGGTTCCGTTATTATAAAAATCCGCTCAGTATAAGGTCACAGGCACTGCATAAGGGATGTGAGTAATTAATAGTGGGCTAAGCTTCTGCTGGAATGGATCGGATTGTAGCAGAGATTCCTGACCAAAACACTCATTTTATGTACCTACTCACATCATCATCATACTAGCCAATAGACACACATTAGGACATGTATAAATCCATTGGACTGGATTCGAACCCTCGACCTTAAGATCGGAAGGCGGGTCACTACCACAGTGTTCAGAATTATATCTCACTACTATGATTGGAATCGACCAAACTCGAATAGCCACTAGTTTCCGAACGAGTAAACTGACAATTTAATTGTATTTGACATTTCTTATTCCGATTGAATCCAGCCTAAATAACTGATGTCAACAAAGAGCTCCAATACTCGGCCGGCACTGATAATAAAAGCAGGAATCTGCTTATATGTATACGTCTTGACCGCGTTGTAAAAAAATATTAAAAATAAACGTTTTATTATATTTACCTTGAATTATTTACGTTGATTTGCAAATTTTGCAATCCCTCTTCTGATACCTGTCACCTCTTTGCGTCTCTACTCTTTGGCAAGTCACAAGCTGCTGTATCGTAACTTGTTATGGATTCCAGCAAGTCTGTAATGAGGAAGTTGACTCAAATTGCCATTATCAGAACCCGTCGCCGTAATGCTATTTATTATGAAATGTTCGAGCCGCATCTGGCTGACTATTTCGATTCGAGAAGTCATCATTTGGATGGGTGACTGTTAGTGGCTTAGTCTGAGCGAGGCTATGCTAAAGTACAACTTCTAATTATTGTCGGTTCCGGCTCTAGACTCCGTAAACAGAGTTGACTGACTGGCTGACTGACACGGACTCAATGAACTTATTTTATTTTTAGAATTTTAGAAAAACTTAACAGATAACACAGATATGTAAAACAGATATAGTTACATGTATACAACATGTAGCTATGCTGAAGGCCAATTATAAAATTTTCACAAATAGAATTATAAAAAAATAGTATGGTATAAAAACAACAGTAAAGTAAACGACGTGAAAATACATAAAATAGATTAGAAGAGGTAAAACACTAACAAAAAAAGCAATAATTATAATAAAAAGTAATGGAAAAAACATAAACTTACAAAACTATGGTATGGTCAAGTTACCAAACCATTGTATTTTATAACACTCCTAGTGTTACTGTGAATCATCGACTTAGAAGATTCAGAAATAGTTACGAGTATTGTGTCCACACTATACCCGGAAACTATTAAAAAATAATAGATCAAGTTATTTTTATTGGTGATACAAAGCAGGTCCATGTTTACAAAACATGTAAAAAATTAATACCTAATAAGATTTAATTTTCCTCGACTTTGACAAAGGGAAAAGTTTTACGACAATTTCGTAAAGTTATAAGAGAAAAATTAATGAAAAAACTTTTGAAAATGCTAATGACTTTATTATCATTGGTTGGGCCAGTTTTTGGGAGCTTATTTTCCAATGACTTTCATAAGTTAGGTTCCTCTGTGAAAATAGTTTGATCGCAAACAATCTTAATATTCTTAATCCGATACAATGGCTCAGTCAATCATGGAGGAAGTACGTGCAATAATATCCGGCTCGAAGCGTGCGCTGAATAATTCAGCGCAGTATAGCGCTCTGGCGGGGATGTGCGCATTCATCGCTCCCATCCAGCGGTTTATCGTTCTTTACTTCTGATCTGATCAGAACTTGGACCGCACTTACTGTGACATGGCTGTACTGCACTAAACAGACTGACACTTCGTGCCGAAGCAAGATTACACACAGAATTTTTAAAGCAAGATTATGTTAGAGGCGTGGTTTTGTAAAGTAAAAAACAAACTAATTCGTAAAATAACACTTCAATCTTTTGATAGAAACAGTACCTACTTCGGTAATTCATTCATTTCACAATTTGATTTAATTCACTCGATTAGATAAAAACAAGATTGTTTACATTACTTATATAAATCTGCCACTAGATTATGTAATTCGGTTGCAATCGATTTCAATCATCAAAAAAAGCTAGGATCCCAGCCGAGTTTGTTGCAAGATTCTTTTCTAGGCTGGGGCGCGTGGAACTGGCGCATGGCGTAAATTCACCTAGCTTTAAAACGTTTCAAAATGATCCTGTGATATTATTGAATAAATATATTTTTACTTTCCTTAACTTTATCGACAGTTCACTGATTGATGAAATCGGATTGCTGTGGCCCAGCTGATATCAATCGATTTTATTTGAAAATCAATAAATATAATTTTAAAAGGATGATCGTATTTTTTTTAGTTTTATTTTAGAAGATACCTACACTTATAATATAAACAATACTTTTGCTCGAGCGTCAAGTCGAATTGTGATTGTGTGTAGTTAAAATACTTACGATTAAATAGTATTTTTATCTTGCACTCTGCAAAAGTTCATCGTGCATGTAGACAAACAAGGTGAGCAATTAGAGTACAACCCTAGTCGTTGATAAACATTAGCGTAATTATACCAACAAATTATAATAGAACGAAAACAATGACACGCGTAAATTACATGGAATTATGAATAAAAATGTTTGTGGTAAACAGTTTTTTAACACCATCATTAAAATTTGAAATTAGAAAAGATATTGTTTATTTTCAGTTTATTTCATGACCACATTACATCTGAAATAATGTTGGTTATAAACCAATCCGTATTGAAATTGATGGTAGATTAAGACCCAATCACTCTCGCTTGAGAATAAGCCAGTGTCCCAGTAAATAAGAACATTAGGACGCTGTCTTGATGATGATGAATATTGGTTATGATATTTTTCATAAACAGCGTCGTAGTTCTTTTCGAAAACAGACTTATGTAACTAAACGTGGAAGGAATTATCCCAAGGTTTGTAAAATGAGTAAACAACGGCGACGGGGAAATCATGGGGAGTCGCGACTTCCGCATTGCGCAGCCGACTGCAAGAAAGTTAGCGTGCTGCGCGCTGGCCGGCGCATTTGCATTAGAGCCACGGCGCGGCGCCCGTCGCACAGGGCTGGCTGGAGGGATTACACATATGCTTACTCGATGGAGTAATGGGACTGTTAAGGGATAAGATGGCTACATTATATTGTCACCAGGAGCGCCGTGCGACTTTGTCCGCACTGACATTTTTATGCAAACTTCTTCTCACTATGTGAATAGGTATAATTTTTTGAATTGAACAAAAATGCTGCTGGAGGTGAGTAGGAAACGTTTTTGGCTGTAATGGAAAGGAGCGTTTTTTGGAAGTTTTAAAGATTAGCAATACTGAGGGTCCAGTGGTAGCGACCCCAATAGTCGTGCACAACAGAAATGGAATTTTTCTATTTTAAAAATGGATGTGTGCAATGCCAGTGCACTCTCAAAAAATATCATGAGTGAGTTTAGAGGATGGGGGAATCGTTTTCTCCTTTTGAATCTTATTTACGACATGATTGGACACACGTTATGCATGGCTTGTGCGACTTTGCGTGTCTAGAAAATATTTATTATTGTACAGATATTATCTTGTTATAGAATAAACAATGTTTTATCTATGCGATGTTTCTATCTTAATATTCAAGCTTGCGATTGTAAATGTAAACTTACAACATAAATAGTTGAAAAATATAATGTAGCAATGGATAAATAATTTTACTGTGCCTGGAGCTAGTTCAAAAGCTAGTTTATTTTGGGGCACTGTTCTAAAGCGCAGTGTGGAACGTGAGAGAATGTACGCCGGGCCTCGTGCAGTTGTAAAATGCAGCTAAATTTGTAGTTATTGCTAATATTGAAGTCATTCTAGCACTGGGTTGTTTTTCATCATGCCAGCATTCTAATGTTACCACTGCTGGGATAATGGCTCTCAAGCGAGTGTTCCAAGTTTGAGTTCTTGGAAATGCCGGTTTCCTCACGAGGTTTTCGCTTCGTCAATTGAGGCTCTGATATTGCGCACATGACATATTTTCGAGTAGAAAAACAGAAAAACCACGACCTTCGGATCGGAAGACGACGGAGTCACTACCACTAGATCACCGGTGTTCTTGCTTCCTGAAAGCTGTGGGTGCATAATAAGCAATTCTAAATATCTGCACTATTGCTGTGGAAAGTACTGTCATGAAATAAAATAATATTTATCACTATAATCGGTAACCAAGAGGCACTTTAATCACCGAACTACTGAGACAAGGTCTCATCAGTCCGATCATCGGAAACTAACCGGACGGTACTATACTAGGCCCTTTCTTAGCATCTGCCGCCCGTTTCCCGCGCAACTCCCGCATCCACGTTCCACGCACCGTGCTCATGTAATTCGCAGATATCTGAATTATTAGTAAATAAACATCTGTACTCTACTAAGCGCTTATAAAATCTACGACGAAATAATAATTGGGAGAGTCATATATAATCTTCTGAAGCACTGTATTGGACGTCGTAGGTACCAATAATTCAGTCGAAATTAATAATTATTCTGTTATAATATTTAAAAAAAAAAAAAAAAAACAGTAGAATCACAAGGATCACTTTGAAACGTCTTACAAGCTAGGAAAATTTACACCAGTTCCAACGCGCCCATGCCGTAAAAGAACTGGCAAAAATACCGGCTGGGTTTGGTATGACCCTTGCTATTGTTATGGGTACTTGTATATTTGTGGTACAATCATGCTGTAACGACTGAACAAATTTGGAATAATAAAAACTATAGACAACACGTCTATTAGAGGCATTTTTTTGAATTAGGGGCCAATTAAACCTAACACGCAACATCTGCCAAACGTTTCTTTAAACATGTCATTCAAATCATCAATCATTGGCACCACACTGAAGCTTTATGATGAAGAGGGATCATCAAAAAAAAACTAGGAACCCAGCCGAGTTTGTTGCCAGATTCTTCTAGGCTGGGGCGCGTGGAACTGTCGTAAATTCACGTTTCAAAATGATCCTTGAGATATGATTGAATAAATATATTTTTACTTTATTTTTACTTACTTTACAGTAAGGTACTGCTGCCGCGGACGCATCATCAGATTTGATCCATGTCTGGCAGCTGTCCAAGTGTTCTGTGAACTACCTCTTTATAGCCAGTGCTCACCAACACTTAAACAAGCCGTTATAATAACCACAACTATTTATACAAGAGACAGATCTTTTGATCTATGATAAACATTCGTACACTTGCGTCAGAAGGTACGTAAAAATTTAGATTTCACAGAATAGGAAACAATAATTACCCTTCAAAGGGGATTTAGGGATTTTTATGTTTCAAAATCCCCTTTAGACTGAGCTTGACGCTTCAAAGGGGATTTCGACACTAAAATTCCCAAAACCCCTTCAAAGGGGATCTTCAAAGGGGATTTTGAACTAACCTAAAAATTTGGCTTCAAGGAATCTGCTGAATCAAGATAGCAGCTTTCAGCTAGATCTTTAAGGTTTTTAAATGGTATGAGTTATGGTTTGAGGGAAGTGTTGAGAGATTTATTGGTTTTACGGGGTAGGTTTTATCTAGAAGTATAAAAAGTTGTACACAATCAGTACGTCTATATGTTTTATTATTTAATTCTGCTTTTTAAATATTTTCACTAGAATCTCATTAAAAATTATATTAACTATGAATAAACCATATTGAATTCGTATGAAATAATAAAATATCAGGTATGTATGTAAGACATAACTTATGTACCTCTCCATCTCATCTTATTTAGAAGCGGCGCGGTATCGAGCGTCGTCGAGGCGACTAAAGGTTTTCTCGGCAAAAACTCTCAAATAACTAAGGTAAAAGCTCACGCTTCTCAATTTGTCCTCAGTAAACACTTCATAGAATTTATTTGCGGAAAAGAACTTCCCCATCGGTATGATACGGAACAGGCTCGCAAATACTGTTCCGTTATTGCGGTAGAGTAGGTAAACATGGTCCCTGCTACCCTTGCTACCCTTGTGTGTTCAGACTCAGTAGGCATACCAATCAATACTTAGTTTGATCTATTCATAAAATACCTACATGTGGGCTGTGCGAAATCAAAAACAGGAGAGTAAAATTGTTAACTAATATTTTGACAAATCAAATCTTATCTTTGAAATTTCTGTTCGTAAGTTCGAGAACGGCTTTTGGTCTTAAAGTCTTTGTGCGTGTCGGGGAAGGTTTAAGCAGTGAGAGAAATATACACTAGTAAAACCGCGCGGTACAGCTACTAAATAAATAAATAATATAGAAATTCAACTTCTTAACGACGCAGCGGGAAACAGATTGCTTAAAAAGAACCTACATGTTAAAATACGCGTTCATTGCGTCGTCTGCGTCCGCAAAGGCGAGGAAATGTTATAAATCACACGCTCCCCGCTATATTACCGCCATCATCGCGTTCTGCGTTTATTAGAAAAGCAGAACTAACCAAAAGGAACAAACATTATAAAACAGTTTCCGAGGACCGCTACCAAGGCCAGAGCACATGTTTCAAACATGTAAGATTCCTATTTCTATCAGAAATCTAATAACTGTCCAATAGTTTTACAAATCCAATAAATACCTGAGCGTGTAAGTAGTACTACGTTATTTGACGCGTGTGGGATATTCACTGAATACTCACTTATTATATTATTTCTTGGATCAGAGTGAATTCCACTGGATCTTTCTAACGTTGCTGCTGCCAAATTTCTATAGTGATTTGCAAGCTTACACTTGTGTTTGAGCTGTTAAAACATCAGTGAAGTCATGTTTTAGCAATAAAATACGGGTTTGTTCATTATGAACTGGGAATATTGATAGGGCCGATAGGTAAATATTTATTTGAACGAATCAAAACAGTAAATTTACCTGTGGGTGAGATTTTTAGCGGGTGAGTAGCTCGTAAGCTACCAAATCCAAGGCAAGAAAACAAAATATATTAAATTATAAAAATAGATACTTATAACGGCGTATATTCCAGATTTATTAGCGTGACTACTATCACGTATGTGTGCATGAGCTTGTGAGATTTACAGGCCGCTGACGTGCGCGATGAGATGAAGCGATGCTGAAGGAAGTATGGTACCATGTCTCCAACTCTACGAGGCAGTCCATTTGTCACGCTCAAGGGCAAGGTATACGAACTTCCGCGTTCTGGACAAAATCATATCAGTATTATGATATTTTAATACGGGATATTCCCACTCGTCCCCACTGGGGACCAACGGGGACGTGCTAGTTATTTTCCGTTTGTCCTGAGAGAAACCAGCGAAATTTAGTAGCGCCAGTCTGCATGAACAATATTAATCATTGGCCATGATATTTTTTTTCATGTCATCAAGTTTCGAGATTGTCTGGTCCGCTAGTGCCGCTAGTCTGATGTTAAGCTTCACGCCTGACTATAATTATTGCAGCGTCGCCCAACGCTTTAAGTTTTAAAGTTCTGCGTGGTACTCAGATCAAATCAAATCAAATCAAATAAGCTGTAGGTTGGATTCGACAAAACACGAATAGGCACTATTCTCCGAGTAAATCGTAGTTATTCGCGAGTAAACTGACAGTTTTCTTGTATTTGACATTTCTTATTCCGCGGAATAGTTATTTCAAAGGTTGCTCGAATCCACCCTATTTCAGTTAAACCACAAGGATCACTTTGAAACGTCGTACTGCACTGTTCTCGTCACAGTACCTTCACTTCCCAGTGCCCTTCAAACCTTAACACAATGCGTGCTGCGGTACCCACTAAGACTAAGAGTAGTAGAGTTCTTTGTGATAGAGCTCGTCCGGGAGAGGATTACCACCTTACCTATTTCTGCCGTCAAGCAGTAACATTTGCATTGCTGTCTTCCGGTCCGAAGGGTAAGGTTTCCGGTGAAATTACAGGCACATGAAACTTTCGATCTACGTCTCAGGGCGCTGGCAACCCGTGAGTGATACCTTTGGTATTGCAAGCATCCATAGGCTACGGTAACCACTTACCATCTTGTGGCCGCTTGGTTAGCACTTTAGTAGTATAAAAAAAAATACTCCTCAGTTACTGAACTACTGTAAGTGCGAGTCGAGGTGTGTGCGTTGATCCGTCAGTTAGTAACGCATCGTTGTAGGATACAGTTAATAGTCAATTTGCTACACCATTAACCCTGTCATACAGGTTAACTGCGGCCCGGAGTAAGTCATCCCAAATTGTGTGTGAAGCTGTAGCGGAGACGAGCGTCTTGCGCACGCGCAGGCAGAGCGTGAACACTACGTCGACTGTGACTCGCAGTCACGCCCAATTGCCGGCTAATTCCGTTTTTGACAAGGTATGTTACAGAAAAACTTAGGTGCCAGCCATTTCTTTTCAACCGACTTCAAAAGAAGCGTTCTCAATTCAAATGTATTTGGTGTTGGGATAGTGAAATTTGGTGAACCCTCCTTCACCAAATTTTGTTTTGCATAGTTTGCATCTTGCAACTTCAGCGCTTTCATTAGAGGAAAATTTTGTTTGGTGAGGTGGTTCGATATGAGTTTTATCGAAACTGATTCAACTTTTTTTTTTTAATCAACAATAACAATAAAGTCACCAAACACCACAGCGCAGCGGCCGCTCTTGTCTGTATTTTCATAGCAAATTCTGTACAAACATGCCTTTAATTGGGTAACATTTCATAGTAATTGAATAAATCTAATGTTGTTTTCTTGTATGTTGGTTATGTTAGCAATTAGCGTTGCCTAACATTATAAAATAAATTATTGTTCGATAGGTAAGTACTATGTTTTGAAGGTAAATTACAACAACACAGTTTCATTCACCTTCCTACTAATATGATAAATGTGAAAGTCTGTGTATATATTTGTTACCACGTATCTCCGTGAGGACTTAACCGATTAGCATGAAATTTGGAATTTAGTTAGCTTAAGTCTACAATAACAATTTTAATCCCGGAAAAATGAACTGTTGCTGTGAGATAGCATAACAACGACAAAAACGCGAGTGAAGCCGCACGGGTCAGCTCGTATACTTATAATAATCTGAGGTATAACTATATATAATTAGCTATCACGAATGTTACGCACGAATCTTGGGTCTCATAATGCTGTTCCCATAACTGGGACACTGACCACCTCTTAGACGAGAGATCGGGACAATATTTACCTCGCGGACGCAACGCGGATTGGATGGCCATTGGCCATGTCTTTCGAATGTTTAGTTCTTGATGCCGGTTTTTTTACGATGTTTTTCTTCACCGTTAAGGAGCACAATTGAATAAAAAAATATATTGCTCCATGATCGGTCGAACGGTTCGAACCAACTATCTTAGGCTGGGTCCACCACTAGACCAGCAGTGCTTCTAATACCATAAAAGCTTTAATACATTTCAATTATTTAGACTGAAATAACTTTTGCATTTAATACGATCTAAAAAGCTACATCATCATCTACTTCAATAAAAAAATATTCTTCGAGAGAACTTATATTTGAATAATTTGAGATTTTCAGCACAAACACACACAGAATTGTAATTTCTTTACAAGTTTTTTAAGATTATTTGCGATGGTTTGAATGTTATATGATTGAAATTAGTTGCGCAGTTGCGCTACATTATATAATTTTAAACGGTGATGAAAAACATCGCAAGAAGATAACCGGCAGCAGGGCAGCAACATAAGTTTAAGCGATCTGTAACTACTGTTTCTTCTTCTTCTTCTTAGCCACATTCAACCTTAAGGGTGTAGGCCTCCTTCATATCATGCCACTTCTTTCGGTCTTGTGCGATTTCCATCCACTTCACTCCAGCTGTTTTTTTTATATCATCGTACCAACGCATTTGCGGCCTCCCCTGTGGGCGTTTTTCATCCCAGGGTCTCCACTCGGCCAGCGCTTTGCACCACGCCATGTTTTCTAACTACTACTAACTACTGTTTAATAAGACCATTTCTGATTATGTTCTATCACTATTCGTAGATAATAATCACCTGCCACTTTCTCTCAGGCTCAGTCTCAGCCTCGTCTTGACAAAGAATACTTTTGTTATTCAGTTACAATTCAGGTATGTTTAGATAAGGAAAGTAGGAAACAATTCACTAACATCTTTTGTTGAGTCGCGCTGGCATTATTACTACTGCAGGCAGGAACAACTGGTAACTCGGCTAGTAACTAGCTGAGTGTGAACTAACCACAAACACTAGACAAATTAATTAACTTGGCGAGTGAAACCGCTGTAGATGAGTTGAATGTTGTTTTGTTAAAGCGTAACTAATTTATGAGGTTCTTAGAGAACTTATAGTTTTAATAACTAATTATTACAAATCTTTGTTTAGTGTTCCAACGATACAAAAACCAAAACGTTGATTTGACAACACTGATGTCAAAACAGTTTATATTTAGGGTTCCGTACCTTAATCCAACGGGCGGAATTGCCCAAACTAAAACTGCATACGAATTAATAGATAATAAATAATGCTGGACAATCCACACAGCGTCATCTAGCCTCAAGTTAAGCAGAGCTTGTGTTATGGGTACTAGATTGACTGATATTATAATTAATACAATACATTATTTATAAAGGTTTTTTTAATTATAAGTACGTAGGAAATACCCAGAACATCCGGAACAAATATTTGAATATTGTACAAACATTGGTCCCACCCAATGCGGGAAAACCCGCAGCCTCCTGTGTCGCAGGCGGACCTTCGCCCGCCGCGCCACATCGGTTGTCAAGTTGTAACTGCAACAAGGTTTTTCATTTGTTTTTGCCTGTTTTTATATTCTACTGTTGATCAACGATCCCAGCTGCTAAAGCCAGGTTTCAGCTAAAGCCAACGGTCGACTAAGTGTTTTGTTTAATTTGGCCCTCAGTATAGTAAAAACCTTTTTGGGTAAAATCCGGAACTCGATATATTTATTATTATTTATTATTTATATTATACGAGCTGACCCGCGCGGCTTCACCCGCGTTTTTGCAGTTTTTATGGTATCCTTCAGGAACAGTTAATTTTTCCGTTATGGAAAGCCATGCGTTATTCGAGGACTTAAGCTATATAAGGTCATTCATTATCAACCTGACAAACTTAAGGGGTAGGTTCCACACATAAAAAAAAAATACTTGTACTTTTTTTTTCTAAACGTTTTTTTTATATTAAAAAAAAAATATTGCGTAATTCTGCTTAATAATTAGTTATCCTTGTTAGAAATCGAAAAGGCAGCGCTAGGCACGTGTCAGTGACCCGCGCGTCAATGAACAGCGGGTCAATAACCCGCGCGTCCTTGACCTGCGCGTGTCCTTGACCCGCTACGGGGCGCGCACACTCGAATATTTCATTATTACGTCGCTTAACTTGATTCCTAACAACGATAAATAATAATTGAGCGGAAAAACGTAATCGATTTTTTTTTGTTTACTTGGGATTTTTAAGACAAAACATACATAAAAAAAACACACAAAAAACAAAATATAGGTACATATATTTTTTTTTATGTGTGGAACCTATCCCTTAAGTTAGTCAGGTTGATAATGAATGACCCTGTATATATTCCAAATATCATGCTTATCGATTAAGTCGCCGCGGAGATACGTGGTAACAAACATACACACATACACACAGACTTTCGCATTTACAATACTAGTAAGATAATTGGGCTCCGGGTACTTTTATATTCAAAAGGTACCAAAAACTAAATTATATCAACCTCTTAGATTAGTTTCTGCTGTGTCATCCACTTTTTATCTCACGCGAAGCAATTAAGCTATCTTATAATATCTAGAAAGTATAATATATGATTGGATATGCTTTGTTTTGAATTGAAAGCCAATCAATAGTTTCTGAAGCCCATTCAAGTTGGCATGCAGCGCACTTGCCCCGTGGGAACTCGGCCTGGCTGATGCCTCTTCCTCGTCACCCGATACGCATTCGAATGAGCACTTGATAAGCTGTAAATAAACTCATTACCAACAGCAAGGCAGGGCAGGCAGGGCTGGACGTAGTCAAGTTTCAATGTACCTGAATCTCGCAATATATAAAATAATTATAACAATAAAACTTTATTTTAGGCAACATTAAAAAAGTTACAGATGTAAAAAACTTATTCTACGGCCCATTTAAATAAATACCTTAAAACTATAATAATACATATTTTTAAATATTAAAACGACTCTATTTATTAAGCACAGCGAGACGCGACGTGCCGCGCGCGGGTGTAAGTGGGGGATGTCAGGAAGCCTTCCACGAAATCGCCGAAATACGACACCCTTCGGCCAGAGTTCTTCCTTTATAAAGAGGGTGAGATTCGAAGTTGGTACTCGCACAACAAATGAGTTAAAACTCACGTCGTTGCGCAAATGCAACTTCTCCACCCTCGATATGAAGTCTCAACTTTATGTATTCCACCAGATCAGTAGCCTGAGTGGCACAGTGCAGTCGGGACACGGGACACGTAAAGGAGCGTCGCAGGTAGAGCGGGTCGCAGCAAATGGTTCGGTCCGGTTGGTGCGGTTCGCACTGGTTGCGACGATGGGGCACCTTTTTCTTCCTCTTCTCAACCCTGATGAAGCCCTCATCGTTTTCCTGTGCCTTTTGAGGCTTATGGGATACCGCACTGCGAGGAGAACGGTTCTTAAGTTCCCTCCAGCTTTTATGAAGGAGGAATACTGGGCAAAGGTTTCTTTTTAGTCCACCGAGCCTATTATTCATCTACCTACATCATCATGTAGTACTGCCAGTAATGTTCCCGCTGCTAGGATACTGGCCTACTATCGAACGGTAGTGATTGGGTCTTAATCCACCACGCGGACCCAATGCGGATTGGTGGACGGCATGTCTTTCGAATTTTTAGTTATGAACATGCCGGTTTCCTGCGGCCACGATGTTTTCCTTCACCTCATTTGTTCAGACAAACTAGCTTTCGTTAAAGATGATTGTATTAGATATTATTATAATTATTTGTTTACCTAATCATAAGTGTCTAGGGACTTTATTTTGGGATGTCGATGAGTAGTGCGTTTATTTGCGATGTTAATTTTATGTGAATACCTGATCATTATTTTATAAATTATTGTTAACTTTAAATTGTTTATTACTTGTATAGTATTATTTTCGATCAAGTCTAAAATTAAACAAGGAAGTAGTTGGCAGTAAAATAAGATCGTGCATAAAAAAAATGTTGGAAGGTAGGATGGAGATACAAAAAAGATTATTCGTGTTATAGCGGTCGAATGAAAAAATTGTGAAAAAGGAATAAATGTTAATAGAAAGTTCTCTGTTTAATATTCTACCACCTGATTCCTTATATCAGAAGTGTGATAAGAACCAAGATGCGTGATAATGAACAGGAAGCATTGCCGTCGTAACCATCGCGAACGTGAATCCACGTCAGTTGAGAAGATCGTTACACCGAATGAAAGCATCAAGGAGACTGAGGATGAGAATCGTTGAGGACATGTTGAAGTTAAAACAAAGGCGAGTTATATTTTCTAGTATTCGTTTAAAAAAAAATGTTTAATCATTTTTTTTTTGTGTTGGTACCAGTGGGTTTACACATTTCATTTTGTTTCACGTAAACGTTATAATAAAAATATGATTATTATTTAATACCTAAACGTTAATTTTAACTGGTTGAACGATACTGGTTGTAGGTGTAACATAGATGTGATGTCATTATTTGATGCATTACGGACTAAATTAGTAAATTAGCTAAATTAGTCATGTCAAACCCACCTATGTAGATCCTTAATTTGTGTAAAATTTTGTAGCACTATACTAATTTTTAGACAAGCTAGCAAAGCTATTAGAGATATCTTATAAAATATTTACATCTAAATATCTTTTTGAATTTAAGAATTGACGAACCGTAACGACATTATTATATAAAAGTTATTTTATTTTACCTATTATTTTATGATTTTTGGATTCATTCTTGATTTTGATGATTTTATGATCTTACAGTGTTATGATTGTATGTTCTTACAATATTTTATTGTATGTTCTTACAATATTATGAGTTTGTGATTTTATGATATCATGATGTTATGATTTTATTATTTTCCGATTTACGATCCAAAAAAAAAAAAAAAAAAGATCCAACACAATTAAATTATGGATATCCTACACCACCATTTATTTATTGCTTTTAGGCTACGCCACAGTTGGCTGTTCATGTCTTGACACCACCACCACCGAAAACGTCAGCACGCCCAACTGAGCCAGCTTCACCTAAAGGGGCTTCAGCTACAGAAACTGGACATCCATTGACTCCAGCACCCAGCGAAGAATTGCCACCTTCGTCACATCATAGTAGAATTACGTAAGAAAGCGGTAGACTGCCTTATTTAGGGCATCGATGATCGGATGATTATATAGGGCTAGCGCTTTCTCAGCGAGGTATAAAGATCCGGAAGATTTAGTTCTGGGCCCTTTAAAGTAACAACAGTACTCGAAAATGATCGCTATGAAGTGTCAAGCATAGTAGGAACTAAAATTACACAAAAATACTAGGTACTGTAACATATGGGCAGCTGGTTGTATCAAACCTGTTTTCTATCAAAACTATTTTTAAAATGAAGCCGCTAAACTATTAAAAATTTAAAGAAATTAATATTTTTACAGCTATTTGCCAATATATTTATGAAATTTTATTGTACACTCATAAACATAGAAATAGTTAAAAAAAAAAAAAATTATGCATGGGGTAAACTCTAGAAACCGTCATAAACTGTACATTCCGAAGTTTCGGCTAGAAAAAGTAAATGGGTCTTTTATGGGAAATTCTGTTCGCTTTTATAATACACTTCCAGTAAATGTAACTGAACTTTCGATACGAAAATTTAAAACCTATAATTAAAGTTAATCTCTATAAAAAAAAAAAAGCGAAAAAAAAAAAATATGAATATATTACTGATAGGAACGCTTGGCTCTGCTCCCCGACATCTAGCAAACATTTAGTATAATAATATGTGAATACAGTATAATCTAAAGATTATTGATGAAAGCCATGTCTGTTTCCTTATCATTTTATTATTGTAATGATAACGTGTTTATTAAAATAGATGTTCAAACGAATGCAAAAAAAAAAAAATAGTGTTAAGAGTTGGTTAATAATTCAGTTAACTTAAATTTATGAGGAAATAAAATATTTAAGTACATTATTACATTACCTACAAAATATATTTAGATTAGCATTCGTTTATTTAATTCAAATTCAAAAATTCCAAATTCGTATGTGTTTGAATGTGGTACATACATTGCAGTTCTTATACAGACAAAGTGACTCACACTCCTCATAATCTGGGATACAAATATTATATTTAATAGGTTTTTAGTAACCAACGTCTTAGGAGGCCTTTCCAAGATTTAGCGATATAATTTGTGAAGTTCGCCTGAATGTATCTTTATATAGTATAAGTAATAGTGCACGCGACGAGGAGCGATGCGCCCTCCCTCCATAAGCGCTCAGCGCGGTTCGAGAGTCGGTGCTTCGCGCGATATGATTATAAGTGCGCTAAGATGTGATTTAAAAAAAAAAAAAAAAAGTCAAAGCTATTAGTCTATTTTTTTGTTGTATTTATTTAATCAAAACTTAAACTTGAATTTAGTATTTTTATTGTAAACTCTTTACTTTAGCAGAAATAACAAGCGTAAAATTGGCAAAAGAACGCGATTTTTTAGACCGTCTTTTTCATAAATATTGAACTAACATATTGTATTTTTCTCTGTTCACTTAAATTTTAAAACTGTTATTATTTAAATTGCATTTTTGGAAATATGTTAGATTTTGTTATTCCATAGAAAACATGATCGAAAGTTTACTGGAATTGCTCATTTTACGAAACGTGCGTTACTATTTTTTTTATTTTTTTTTTAATCAGTTGTGTCTTGAGTTAATTAATATTAGTTATGTTGACTTAAATTTTAATGGATAAAGCTTTTATTTGTTTTTATTTTCGTTAAAATATCTTCAACACACGAGCCACACACAATCGTGTTCGATTCTTCACGGGCTACAAGAAAATTCAAGGATGGTCGAGGATAGGGCTCTTAAATCTGTAATAAATTTATTTAGTGGTAAATGTTTAATAATGGGTGGCAATGCGTTTTAAACTTTACCACACAGAGCGTAACTGTTGTTTTTGTAGAGCCTGTCAGAGTTTTGGGTGTTCCGTGAGTACAGTTCGCTAGCTTTTACGAATAAGTTACTTTGTTTTCTTACAAATAAAGCAGTCTCAAAGATATACATACAAGGCAGAGTCAGCAACTTTACATCTCCGAATAGCGGTTTGCAAGACTCCCATGGCGGTATACCAACTATTGCCCTAACGCATTTTTTTTCTGTTCTTAGAATGCTCTCTGCACCTCTGAAGTGAATCTCTCCCTCTCTCACCTCTCTCACCTCTGAGGTGAATCTCTTTGCACCTCTGAACCATTTCCCCAGAGAATCAGACCATACGCTAAAATTGACGCGACATAGCTGCATGGCTAGGTATGCTTGTAGAACTGTTTTTCGGTCTGATGTTTTTTAGACTATGAAGAGCAAAACCGAACCTATTCAATTTGTTACAAACTTTATCAATATGCGCTTTCCAGTTACAGTTAGCATCTAAAACAATTCCCAAAAAAAAAAAAAAAATAGTGTTCTTTACTTCAAGTAATCTATCTCTATTTGAGTTTATTCACCTTATTTGCAAATGTGCCGAATTGAATATAGGTTGTCTTTGTTAAATTAACTTTTAAATTATTGTCATCTAGCCATTTCACTACCTCTTCAATTGTGTTATTTATGTCAAGGATATAGTCATTTATGTCATTATTACGTTCGGATGTCAAAACTAAGGATGTAGTGTCAACAAATAAAATACAAGGTTTCGCGGTAATGTCAGAAAGGTCATTAATATACAAGATAGGTCCGTTGACTTAATTATATTGTATTATCTGATATGTATATAATTGGATGGCAGTCTAACGTTGATAGGTCCGTTGACTGAACTATATTGAATTATCTGATATGTATCTATTTGGATGGCAGTCTAACGTTGATAGATCCGTTGACTGAATTATATTGTATTATCTGATATGTATCTATTTGGATGGCAGTCTAACGTTGATAGATCCGTTGACTGAATTATATTGAATTATCTGATATGTATCTATTTGGATGGCAGTCTAACGTTGATAGGTCCGTTGACTGAATTATATTGTATTATCTGATATGTATCTATTTGGATGGCAGTCTAACGTTGATAGATCCGTTGACTGAATTATATTGTATTATCTGATATGTATCTATTTGGATGGCAGTCTAACGTTGATAGATCCGTTGACTGAATTATATTGTATTATCTGATATGTATCTATTTGGATGGCAGTCTAACGTTGATAGATCCGTTGACTGAATTATATTGAATTATCTGATATGTATTTATTTGGATGGCAGTCTAACGTTGATAGGTCCGTTGACTTATGTTATTGAAATAACATGCGTAAGTTCTAAATTATGTAATATGAATTGCAAATGTTATTATTTATTTAATTTTCCTCCTTCTCTCTTTTATTTGTTTTCTTGTAAGTTTAAGGACAAACTTTAATGTCAGGAAAGGCCGAATATTAGATATTATTATAATTATTTGTTTACCTAATCATAAGTGTCTAGGGACTTTATTTTGGGATGTCGATGAGTAGTGCGTTTATTTGCGATGTTAATTTTATGTGAATACCTGATCATTATTTTATAAATTATTGTTAACTTTAAATTGTTTATTACTTGTATAGTATTATTTTCGATCAAGTCTAAAATTAAACAAGGAAGTAGTTGGCAGTAAAATAAGATCGTGCATAAAAAAAATGTTGGAAGGTAGGATGGAGATACAAAAAAGATTATTCGTGTTATAGCGGTCGAATGAAAAAATTGTGAAAAAGGAATAAATGTTAATAGAAAGTTCTCTGTTTAATATTCTACCACCTGATTCCTTATAATTGGAAGGAGTATATTCCCGATGTCAATTATTTTTTCCTGAATAATTATAAATAAGTAGTATTTTCATGTTACATTAATTGTCTGTTTAAAATAAAACCTTTTTCACATTATTTTACCTTCCTTACGCCGTCTCTGCCTTCATGAAATATTAATTTAATCACAGTGATGATAATTGATCAGGAATTTAATAGAATTATGCGTTAGTATTATTTTATTTTATTCTAAACGAATTGATTAATTTATCTTGGCTCTTCCTGTGTTTGTTGTGGAAGTAATGCGTGGATTATGTACTAATTAACGTAACAAAGTACAATACAAAGCTTTCGTGACGTAGGTAAACAGTTCATAACAGATCAACGAAGTTGAGCACTGTTCCGCGTAGTCACTATTTGAATGGGTGACCGGCATGTCCGAGAGACATGCCAGTTTCCTACAATTATTACTTTCTATAAATTAAAATCGAAATAGTCTGAATTGTGCCCATTTTAACCGTAAAGTACAGCGAGTTCCTGTGGAGATGTAGGTGAGTGGTGCAGTGTGCCAGTGGGTCACAGATGTTTCACAGACTATAAGTAGTTTCGTGTCTGGGGCTTGCTCCAGCCACGAGAGGAATGTCACTGCCTGAGCCACGACCATTTTAATTGAAATACCTTCACGGGGACCTGCATGGTATTTTAATATTGGTTTTATCACATGAGGCGTGATGGGAATAATCATTTATTTGGAGAGTCTCCAGTGTGGTATTACCTGCTTCTTGATTATCAAAATTTGACGACCGATGTGGAGCGGCGGGCGAAGGTCCGCCTGCGACGCAGAGGTTGCGGGTTCGATTCCCGCCTCGGGACAAATGTTTGTACGATCTACAAATGTTTGTTCCGGGTGTTCTGGGTGTTTTCTATGTATAATAAAAATAAAAATATCTATCTATGTATTGTATTGTATTAAATATATAACAGTCATCTAGTACCCATAATACAGCTCTGTTTAACATCAGCTTACCTTAGGCTAGATGATGCTGTGTGGTGGTGTGTCCAGCATTATTTATTATTTATTTATTTGTTCCGGGTGTTCTGGGTATTTTCTTTAGATAATAAAAAATATCTATCTATGTATTGTATTGTATTAAATATATAACAGTCATCTAGTAGCCATAACACAGCTCTATTTTATAGCAGCTTACCTTGGGGCTAGATGATGCTGTGTGGATTGTTCAGCATTATTTTTATTTTTTATTTTTTGCCAAACTAATAAAAGCTTGTACTTATTGGAACCAGCTATAATTTGATACAATTATTTTTTTATTAAATAAGTACGTATTACTTATACATCGAAACAAGTAGACCCGGGACAAATATTTGCAGATCATGCAAAAATTGCCTCGCAGCGGATATCGAACCCGTAACCTCTCGCTTCTCAACCAGGCAATGGCTCACCGCGACACCTAAGTTGTCAATAACAAAGTCGCTCACGTAATCATAGAGAGTGCGCAAGAGTTGGCTCGTTACGTCTCGGCTGCGTCAGAATGGATTTACTTCCACTCCCGGAAGCTCACGTGATGTTGGATCAAATTTGCATCAACATTCGTACACAAATCCCACAGTGTGGTTTTAAAGGATTTGGCTTTCTCAAAACTAGATCAAAGATCTACAAATTCAATTTCAGACACCAGTGATGTAACAAATACCTAATTCTAAAGAGCTCTAACTCATCTTTATCTCAATGGATTTTCCATGTGCGTAATGTTCTCACAACGGTGAATTAAAATATAGTCTATGTGGTGGATAAAGACCGAATTCGCTTGATAGCCAGTTTGGTCTAGTATCAGTAGTCCGTGTAGTTTGTCCGATGATCGGCCTGACGAGACTTTGTTGTCTCAGTAGTTCTGTGATTAAAATCATTGACATTACTTGACATCATGTATTTATTTAGACCGTTTATTGACTGTTTCATGCTTCAACATATTCGATCTTTGGACTACTGAGGCATTTTGTCCGATAGTGACTGCCAGCCAAGAAAGTATATCATCTGTGTGATGGGTGAAGACCTTAAGTCACAGTATACATATAGTTCTGTGATGAAGAACGAACTCACTTGATAGTATGCCAGCGTCAGCTGTGGAAACATTAGAAGGCTGTTCTGATGATTAGCAAAATATCAACAGAGCCATTTAGTAGCCCTTTAGAGCATTCATTATCATGCTCTAGCGAAGGTCTATTTACACTGTTCAATAACAGCCTTGTCAATACAAAATGGCAAACATTTTGTTCTCTAAGATCGACATATTCATCACCTGGTATATTTTTGAAACTGGTATCGACATTTTTGTATTTACATGTATTATAAGTTTGTATTAAAAAAAACAATATTTATTTTATTCTATCAGTTGTTCTGGTTCCCAAAGTACAAGAGTTCTTTAGCTTGGGGATAGATGATGCGTGTAAGTAAAATGCCCGCAATTATTTGTTAGTTTTATTAAACTAAACTTTATATTATGTTGCCTCTCACTTTTATAAATAACAATATTGCCTAGGCTCGTAGATGTCAGCTGTATCCGACAGACTTCCTCTTGCTGCACTAATTACTGGCTTTCACTAGGTCTACGCTATTCTACTTTCGCTATCAATTCATTTCCAGTCTATTTGTTTACTGTTTGTTTATGGTTTATTGGATAACGAGAACAATGCGTCGGTACATCGATTGTCTCGTCCATGGCAGGCTATTGTCTATGTATGTACCTATTGAAGGTACACGCTCTGATCCCATGCACTGGTGATGGCCCCCAAAAGTAAAGTATAAGTTGGTGAGAGCCAGTGGCTAACTCTGGCTATAAAATAAACAGGTTGCCTAATGAGGCCTCATTAATAGGTAAGTACTTACATTTTTTTTCAGAGTTCCTTTTAATGCAAAGAGGTGCAGCTAAAAGGTATTCAACTCCTAGAGGAAGCAGTTGCATGAAAAAAAGCAAGCGCGGACAAAATCAACAAGTTATTAAAATAACTTGATAGGTACTTTATTATCAGTTAGAATAAATAAAACAGAGTTTAGTGGCAACTAGCGTCGAATAAGGACAAGGAGGACTTGGAACAAATTGGGCGCTTTCATCATTCTATTTATGTGATGATAAATATAACTAATTTGTTAAAATGAAGCGAGATATATTAAAATAAATGTAGATCAGAAGACTGTAAAAAACTTTCGATTAAAAAATATTTAATAGAATGGAATAGAAACTAATATTATTCAGACTACACAACCAAAATGATGAAAAGTCAGCCACTTAGCATTTTCCTACAGACACACTATACGCGTGTCAGGTACGACAAAGAACACTTTCTCGCGACACTACTTATTCAATAAACAGCTGAATGATGTTGATTAAACTAATCACTATCTTCTTGTCTACGTGTTCTCGCCATGAAAACAAGCATCACATAAAAGTAAGATAGAAGTGATTTACAACTCGTGTTCATTGAAGAGGCGCTGCGCTTATCCATCCTGCCTCCCCAAACACAGTGGTGTGTGACAGAGTGCTGTCACACGACACATCTAGCAGGCGCAATACGCATGTTACAACATTGTTAGCAATAACCACATACTACTGCCGACCTTGTGTTACAAGATGACATCTTTTGTTACCAATTTCCAGGGAAGTTTTATGTTATTTCGTTCTTTTGTCAAAGTGCAAAAGTTTTTACGAGATCTTGTTACCTACGAAGAAGTGAACGTTACTGTTTTTCATAAAATAACACTCTTTTTTTATGTCAGATTGTGGTGAAATGGTCCAATCGTTCGTCTGATGTAAAGTAGCCTTGGTATGACCTAAAGCTTTAAGTTTTAAAGTTCTGCGTGATGTACGTGCGTTCTACACTGCCCTTCGAGCCTCCATTGCTTAGAGGCTGAATTTTGCCCTTGCCAAGACTCTTGCACGAGCGTTATCGAACCTTGGTATTTGAGTTCACCAGATAGATACGATTTCTAGCTGTTTTATTATTTTAGTTCTACAATAGTAACCAAACTTCCAAAATCAACAAACGATACTCAACATTCCCAGCGCGCAGTCAAAATATTATTTATTAGTAAGATTATGTTATTTTATTAGATAGTTTGTTATTTTGCTCCGGTTTCGCAACGGTTTTTGTTTCGAGACTAATTGCAAATGGTGGCGATGAAAGCGCTTCCTGTTTGCTCTACAAAAATTAAACATGTCCATGTTACAGTCATCTACAGAAATGATGACTTTAGGTTTATAGGTCATTAGGTTTGTATTCGTGATAATATAACACTAACCTTTAGATAATTAACATCTCTATTACATATTTAATATTTTAAAATGGGTCTGTTTTTTTATGCATCAAAGACTTTTAAAACATTGTCTAGTTATCAGATACTTTTGATGTTACTGTATGTACCTATTCACTATAGTCCGATTATTTATGAGTTTATATTTAAACCAAATTGTTTGCAGAACTGAATGGGATGTGTGAATAAATTCCAACAGTAGTTACAATGAAACAAGTTAATGGAATGCCAAGCCATTCTAAACTCAAATAACACGAAACATTGTACCAGTGAGTTTCTCTAAGAAATAATGAAAGAAATAACATTTTGTTTATCGTAGGAAAATGGTGGTTACACAGAAATCGACCGAGTGGCAAATTGGGTTACCTTTTGTTTGAAGATCTTTTATATTTACCTATGCTTTTAGCATAACGCCATGCCATAGTGGCAAGCAAACGACCAACTTGTTGGAAAGTGGTTTCATATAAAGACTATACATAATATAAAGACTGGAGGTAACTACACGTTACCAGCTACCACCTCCACCTCTAGATTACCACCTCGACGAAGCTGCCACTTAATATTTGCAAAGGTAAAACTTAGTTCAATTCCAGTTGAAATTAGAATTCGTTATAGCGGCCTTGCAGTCCAGAATAAGAGAAAAACTCTAACTTTACATGTTACAAAAAACGCAGTTTAAAACGCTGAATGAAACATGAAAATCGTTCGTTCGTTTGTCAACTATGGTGACAGAGTTTCTAGGCCGCCCGTAAGCTTCTGTCATTTTCTAACAACTTTGAAAAAGCCGGGACCAACTGCTTAACGTGCCCTCCTAAGCACGGGTGCGCTCAGTTGAAATTGACACTGGCGGGGACCCATCCAAATGATGACTACGCGGTAGTGCTTAAATTCGTTGAACAACTTAGCCAGCTACGTCACGAGCGCTCCTCGACATGAAGATAGTATTTACTGTCCAGACAAATGAGTTGGCTTTTTGCAGACCCTACTCGTGTGAACCAAGAAACTATAACATGTATACGAGTAGAGTGAACTGTGATGGTAATGATGCATGCTTCTTCTGGATATGGCACGAGAGGCTACGGTAACCGCTGACCCGAGCTGTGACAGTTGGCAATGGGAGCGTGCTCACAATGGGCGTGTGACATGCGCTTGTGGCGCGCTGCCGTCACGCTACCTGACGGACTGGGTTAAACGACTCACTGTTAAGTATTTTGGTGAATCGTATTTTCAAAAAGGTTGCAAGATTATTATTTTTTTTTTTTTAAGTAGGTACATTGAACATTTTGGTTTTATGTCACCACCATCATGACATCATGTTCCCACTACTGGGACACTAGCCTACTCTCTCGAGCGAAAGTGATTGGATTTTGATCAGATTATTCCCATCTGTCACCCAGTTTTGTCCGCCTAAAGTGACAGATCGCCCACCACAAGGAGCCAATGCAGATTGGTGGATGGTACATGTCATTAAAATTTTTAGTTCTTGGATATACCGGTTTCCTCACGAGACGTTTTCCTTAACCGTATGAGAGCAATGACGTTGCGTACATTTTATGGTCGACTTGTAGAATAATGGACATGATTATAATCATGAGGAACAGTTTTTTTTATGCAAACTTTTTCTTCCCGCAGTTAATCAAAATCACTACTATATCTTTTCCAAGTTTCATCCAAATCCGTTCAGCCGGTAATGAGTTGTTTATGAATGAAGAACCACAGCAATTTCACATACTTAATTATAATTTTAGTAACTAAGTAGGTAAGTTCGTACGAGTGAGTGGCCAACTCTGATGACGTTGATAGGCCGCCCGAAGGCCTCCGTCAAGGTCATCATAGATTTAGTGTGATGTAGAACCAAAGGCTCAAGGTACAAGAGTAGATATACCGGGCCAATCGATCATACTATCATAACTTAGGTGGTAAATCTCTTGTGAATTCTTTTCCGACAGCTCTTGTTTGTAGAACTTTAGCAACAAGCTCTGTTCCACCGTAGAAACAACTTAATTTATAATTTCCTGAAGGAGTACTTTGGAATTTATAATATTTCTGCTGGTCTATTTATTGACCTGCCCCCCTACCATGAACTCTTAGAGCGATTCAAATTAGGACCTAAACTGAATTGTCAAAAAAATTTGTACCATGAAATTAATAATTATTGAAGTCATACAAAATTTTTTGACAATTCAGTTTAGGTCCTCATTTGAATCGCTCTAAGAGTTCATGGTAGGGGGGCTGGCTGCTTATTTTGTTATTTTTTAATGTCAGTATTAAATTACTTAATTAGCATTAGACAATTTATAAAGATGTATGGTCTTCATAAGGCTCAACTGTTTCATAAGTATTTGTTAATAAATAAACACATATAAAGTCAGTAATATTCGATGCTTTCCATAGTTGTTCTAAGAGCCATCAAAACTTGATAGTCTTTACGTTAAATACTTCTCAGCGACCAATAACGAGTTACCACTTCCCGTTCGAAATTAACTTTTACCGGCTGTTTTGAGAAGTGCCGTTAAAACACGGATGTTTGTAATAAGAGCCATTGCGACCTCTAGCATTCAGCTATAGTTAGTGTTTAGACGGCGGCTTCACGTGATCAAATATTATGCGTTCAAAAGTACCCAACTTTCGATATTTTTGTTTTTACGAGGTCAATGTTTAGGGCAAATACATTCCTACCTGATTTATGTTCGTGTTAAGAAAGTGTATGGTTTGCCTTTTTGCACTTTAAAATGTACGTATGTTTTGAAGATACAAATAAATGATTTATCTATCTATCTATCTATATTTAATATCTCGAAAAACATCGTGAGGAAACCGGCAAGTTCAAGAACTACAAACTCAAAAGAGATGTGCAATTCAATCCGCATTGGGTCTGCGTGGTTATACCATCACTCTCTACTATTAGTGGGAATATTAGAGAGCTGGTCATGATGATGACGATATTATGTGGGACGGGCTTTTAGGACCTTTAGTCATTAGACCATGATCTGAGGCCATGACGGATGCATTCAGACGGCACAGACTTATACGAACTTACTTATAGTCATTAGAACCCGCTACCTCACGACAACAGAGTGTAAGTAAGTAAGTAAGTAAGTGTAAGTTGTAAGAGTAGTAGAGTTCTCTGTGATGTAAGAGTAGTAGAGTTCTCTGTGATAGAGCTCGTCCGGGGAAGGACTACCACCATACCTATTTCTGCCGCAAAGCATCGCTGTGTTCCGGTGTGAAGGGTATGGTTTCCGGTGAAATTACTGGCACATGAAGCTTTCGATCTATGCCTTAAGGTGGCAACCCGCGAGTGATACCTCTGGTATTGCAAGCGTCCATAGGCTGCGGTAACCGCTTACCATCTTGTGGGCCGTACGCTTGGTTGCCACTTCAGTTGTATAAAAAAAAAAAAAAAACAGAGACCCTATGCACAGCTCAGCAAACGTTCAAATTATAGAATTGAATCTACAATGGTCAGAAATCAACAATTTGAAAGTCTTTTTAAATTATATGAACCTTGTTCTTGTCATTTATGCTGACGTTTCAAAGCTCTTCTTCATGAGCTCGGAGAAGAGCTTCTAAACAGCTTTGAATCGTCAACATAAATGTCAAAAACCAGTGTTTAAAAAAATAAAAAAAAAAAAACATATTGTAGAAGATCAACACGGATCAAGAGTCACAGGTAATAATGAGCTACTCATTAGGATGATCCATTAGTTGCATCAGCATACTGTTACCTGCGCTTAACGATTGCTAAGCACCTGCTTACGATTAGCTCGCTAACTAATGCGCTTTGCAGGCTCCACTCGTAACACAACTAGCGCAACTAACTTATGCGGAAACAAAAAATACGCTTGCAATGATAATAAACCTGATAAAAAGATAAAAGATATTTATTTTCAAAGATGAAGGTACAATTTCTTTGTAACATATATTGCTCGCGAAGTAGGTACATAATAATAGCGGTAGGTCATTAGGAAATAGTTACAAACCTGATAAAGTAACTCGAATCAACATTATGTCAATTCAGTACATGGTAAAGGCTCAAGATTGGTGTTCAGCACTCTTTGGGGAAGGCCTATATCCAGTAGTATGTTTTGTATTTTATGATTTTTTTTTATGACTGCAAGTGACAAGACAATCAAGTCGCTCACCTGATGTTAAGCGCCATACCTGACCATAACAGTTGCAGTGCTAGGTTTTAAAGTTACACCCAGAAGTACACGGTACACTGCGCTTATCACCTCGAGATGTTCTTGACAAATCTCTTTCGCTCAGTGATCAGTATTTCACTTGCAACAATGCCTTTCAAATCTAAACACAGTAGGTGATGCTTGGAGGCAGAATATCTACCAATGCAGTGTTACCCACCAAGACGAACTCTTGCTCAAGAGTCCTACCACCAGTTATGATGAAGATAAGCATCTATAGGAGTCCTCTGGTTGGTTAGACTAAACTAGTAAAATCAAAGTGAACTGTAAACACTGTTACAGCAAAAATGCTTCAGTGAATAAAAAAGAAATAAACAGTGAGCATTGAAAATTTTGCAGATGTTCTTTGCACTATCAAAACAAATCGTTTCCTTTTAACTAACCCGTTTAGCAAGCCACAATTAGAGCAACATTAATTTGATGTCGAGAGAAGGCGAATCACGGAAAACTCGCTTGACAATGGTAAACATTAACGTATCGCCCAGCTGTCAATGTCTATGGGATTACGATAGCGTCTCTGTCGTGCGTAAAATGAACTACCAAAATCCTACACAAATGAACAAATGAAATGAGTTTTTCGTGATTCGCCCTCAGAAAAATTTCTGTGATAAAGCACAGAAGACAGAGCTCAGAGCTAGTACCAACTGCGTTATGTAGTTTCTCAAGTCTAAGTTTAATTAAATAAACATGCTCACCGCACGCTCTCCGATGTTTTTAGTAGAAAAAATCCTGTGAGGTGAAGTAATGTAAATAAAAATCTGTACATCATGGTTAGCAACATGGTTGTAACGTAACGTAGCTTTTATTTTTGTCATATTTTAACAACTTTCCGCTTCTGGTGATTACTCAGAGTAACTCAGCTGGTGATTACACAAGTGGTTATTGCGCTCATCCATCACAATATCTGTCAGCGGTCACAACTTCCCCAAAACTCCTGTTCGTTTGTTTAAAAACACAGTGTAGTATAGGTCTCACAACGGATCTCGGCCGTAGTGAAATTAGCCGTTTCGATGCGCAATAGAGCTTTTTCAAACTAAATTGTCTTTGCGCATCACAAACGGCTAACTTCACGGAAGCCTAGATCCGCTGTGCGAACTATACCTACTTCATTATTTACTCATAAATAAATTCGTTTAAAAAACAGGGTTTTCCACGTCTTTGGGAAGGCTTAAATTTATGTCCCGCCATGGATTAGCTGCTGAAAACGGGTATAAACTGGTTTAGAGTTTATTTACTTAGCTCTGTAGAAGTTCTTAAAACAGTCTCTTGCTTACTTAATTCCCTAGGGACACCAGTATTATCTTCGAAAGCAAATCAAAGTACCTAATAATTAATTAATAGCCTTGGACGCTGTTAGCCAGTAAGTAAGAAAATACCTACTTGCTATTATTTTACTTTTGATTTTTAACAATAGGTATTTTAAATTATAATACGTATTTCTGGTACATAATTAATTGTCTACTTACATGTAGTTTTTTTATTTTCGATTAATCGGAAATGTAAAGCAAAAAAATCATTTTCTTTTACACTTAAAAATATATTTTAGCTTATCTAATTTTATTAGTCTTACTGGCGCCATCTGGTGAACTTGAAATGAATCGGTTAGTAAAACAGTTAACTATTTGGTAGACGCTGCTACGAAGTGCTTCGAGGGGAGCCTACGAGGCTACGAGTAACTATAGTTGATGTAATGCTAGATTTAACCACGAGATGGCGATTAAAATAAAAATATTTAAGAATAATACGTTATTCATGTACTACTTAGCATATTTTATTAATCTTGTGTAAGGTGTTTAATGTTTTGAAACCTGAACTAGGTACTTCTTAACTCTATAATTTTTCGAGAAATATTTATTGCTTCCGTTTCTTTGTTCATTCAAAAACTATTTACTACTTACTAAACGTAGTGCATTATTTCTCTTGGTATCTAAATTGTAAACGTGAATAGTCTAAGTTTTTATTTAAATATTTCTTGTGGTACAACCACTTTTCAACATCTGACTAGATTTAGATTAATAGGAACATAGGCTGTAACTGTATAACTTTATGTAGCAAATAGAGGTATATTTCAACCGTGCGACTTTGCTTACTTGTGTGGTTTAATGGCAAAAAACTAGTTTTTAGCTTTAAATCATAACAGTCAGAAAATAACGCAGGTGAACTGAGCACCCTGCAAGTGCGCAGCCTTGACCGACTGCTCCGTCACCGCAGCGGCGCCGGCAGCGGCATAGAGCCAACCACTCTACAGATATGACATATCTCCTTTTAGGTAGATCATTTTCTTATGAACTTACCTACATAAAATATTTAAGGACTAAAGAATTGAAGATATAATAATATAGTGGTTAGAAATCATGAACAAAACTGTTATTTACCACTTGTTTTTGTAATATATTATGTACTGACGTTTTGAAGCTATTTGGAAGCTATTCGAAAAGTTTGAAACGTCAGAAAAAATCCTAAATATTATTTTAAAATATTTTAGGAACTCTTCGGCAAAAGCTCGTCTGTGCAGCAGTGCCATAGATTCGGCCTCCAAGCAGCAGCATGCAAGCATCGCTGTGATAAGGTTTTAAGGGCACTGTAGCAAGTGTTTTTTTTATGGCAAGCTGTCTGTTCAGATAATTTTGTCAGTGTCAAGTGTAAACGTATACAAAACAAACGAATCAAGTTCTAATTTTATTTGACAAAAAAAATTTTTTGGTGACTCTTTGTCACTTGACCAACGACTTGACCGTCATTTGCCGAAATAAAAAATATGTCTAAACTATTTAAAGATTTCTGTTCAAAGAAATTTTGCGATAAAAATAAAATAAATGTTTTCGTTTTTCTTGATTGAACTGAAATAAATTTTAATATTATATTTTCTTAGACAAATTAAATAGAGGTACTAAACTAAAACCACAACTAGGTATGTAAGTAGGTACACAGACATTTAATATTTCAATGTCCAACCAATAGATTTAATTATCTACTAGATAATGTAGGTACCTACTTGTGAAGTGTGAAGGTTTGACTCATCTTCACGCTATTACTCTAGACATTCTATGCAAACTGCATTGTCGTCATGACAACGCACGGCAACACGCGGCCGATGACCCCGCGCTTCGCGCACCGCCGCCCTACGCACCGCCCGCCCAACACGCCCAAACCTTATTTATAAACAATTATCAAGGAAATGTGTGAGTGTTGCGGGTGCGGTTAGGGGTGAGTATTTAGTAGACAGGCTGCGGTCAGGGAGTGTTTATGTTTGTGTTGTGGTAACAAGTGTTTGTGTGGCGTGGACCTGATAAGCTGATTGAGTGGTGCGATGAGGACGCGAGGGGCCGTGCCCCGGCGGCTCGTACTGGCCGCGCGCTGGCGCTCACGATGCGGTGCTGCAAACAGGTAGGTACTTGCTGTTTTTAATTCAACTACTTATCCCGTATGGTGCGAGTTTTCTGATCCAAACTGATGTCAGACTCACACTATTTATATTAGTTAGTTTAATTTTATTATTTCTATTTTTAGGCTCGCATGTTTTGTTTTGTTTCCAATGTTGTCTGTGATTATTTTTAATGTAAATTGTGTAACGTTATTTATCTATGAATAGATTATACTTACTGTAATAAGTGACTTGCCTTGCATAACGAACATTGTTATAATCAGTTGAATAAATAAATACAAAATACCTACAAAAAAAATTATTTTGAAATCTTACTACTACTAATAAAGAAAATTTTCTAATGTATATTTTGGAAGTAAGCCTTATAGATGCAAAAGTTTACTCAATTACGCTAAAACGGCTGAACGGATGTAGATGTTTGACACCGACATAGATTATAGTCTGAAATAGCACCTAGGCTACTTTTTATCTCTGAAAAATATACGATTCCCGAGGAATAGATTTGTTTTAGTTCTCACACACTCAAATTTTCACGGGAACGAAGTCCCGGGCATCAGCTAGTTGTTCAATAAGTAAAGTAAAGTAAGTAAAGTAAGTAAAGTAAGTAAAGTAAGTAAAGTAAGTAAAGTAAGTAAAGTAAGTAAAGTAAGTAAAGTAAGTAAAGTAAGTAAAGTAAGTAAAGTAAGTAAAGTAAGTAAAGTAAGTAAAGTAAGTAAAGTAAATAAAGTAAGTAAAGTAAGTAAAGTAAGTAAAGTAAGTAAAGTAAGTAAAGTAAGTAAAGTAAGTAAAGTAAGTAAAGTAAGTAAAGTAAGTAAAGTAAGTAAAGTAAGTAAAGTAAAGTATAGTAAAGTAAAGTAAGTGGATGCGTAGGTAAGGAAATGTTTTAAATTTAGTTACTTATAACGAAATCATAAAGATTACATTGCAAGGTAATTCTATATATAATCTATCTAGCGATAAAGCTTCAGTGTTCTTTATCTTCCGCACATTAGATTATATTTGTTCAAAGGCACGGACACACAGACACACAGGCACACATTCTATTTGTAGTTTATTGTTATTAGTACACATCGTTGGCAAGAAATGAACTGACGTAAAGGCTGAAGATGGTAATGGTTATAGTTTACTATGGTGCTCACCTACCATAAATAATGTATTACTCCTACTTTAGGTGAAACCGCCTGCTCTATTGAATGTGTTTGTTCAAAGCACATTTAGTAACAAGTACATTCAACTAATGGCCTCAATTTTGTCTACACGTCTTTGAGTATAAAGAAACGTAGCTTATAGATATATAGGGTCATTCATTATCAACCTGACAAACTTAAGGGATAGGTTCCACACATAAAAAAATATATATGTACCTATATTTTTTATTTTTTATGTGTATTTTGTCTTAAAAATCCCAAGTAAAAAAAAAAAAAAACGATTACATTTTTCTACTCAATTATTATTTATCATTGTTGGGATTCAAGTTAAGCGGCGTAGTAATGAAATATTTGAGTGTGTTCCCCCGTAGCGGGTCATTGACACGCGCAGGTCAAGAACGCGCGGGTTATTGACCCGCGGTTCATTGACCCGCGGTTCATTGACGCGCGGGTCACTGACACGTGCCGAGCGCTGCCTTTTCGATTTCTAACAAGGATAACTAATTATTAAGCAGAATTAAGTAATTATTTTTTTTATAAAAAAATAATGTTTAAGTAATGTAATTTTATACAAGTTTTTTTAATGTGTGGAACCTATCCCTTAAGTTTGTCAGGTTGATAATGAATGACCTTATAAAGATTGAGTAGAATATATTCAGCAGTAACCAGTAATTCTTATTTACTCTTCTTTATGAGAAGTAGAATTTTTTGTGATAGAGCTCGTCCGGGACCATACCTATTTCTGCCGCCAAACAGTAGTGCTCGCATTACTGTGTTCTGGTTTGTAAGGGTATGGTTTCCGGTGAAATTACAGGCACATGAGACTTTTCATCTATGTCTCAGGGTGGCAACGTAAGTGACATCTCTGATGTTGCAAGCGTTGGCTACGGTAACGGCTTACCATCACCGCCGCACCTTTTAGGCCATTTTAGTGGTATGAAAAAATCTAAAGTAAGGTTGAGTATAATTATTTTTTACAGCTCGACTAAAATATAAGTTTAGTGCCTCGATTTTATGGAGATTAAAAAAACATGCTTAGTTAATTACCCAGATATTTTTTATACTTAATTAAAAACACACGTACACGGCAAGGTCATATGCCATGCCGGCGTTAAATCACAACCCACCAGCAAAACGAGACGCTTCGTGAGAACTGCCTCTAAATCACCAGCAAAGGCCACACCTTTAACATTGTATTTTGTAATAAAAAAAATAAAATTAAACTAAAAGTTAATGAGTACAGACCTGAATTTAAAAAATCTGCAAACCATACTTTTACCTATTTTTCGATAAATAGGTACTACCTGCTTTCTAAATTAGATGAGTTACATTATAATCTTCTTCTTATAAATAAAAATGAACTCGCTAGAACTCGAGAACGGCTGGACAGATTTGGCTGATTTTCTCTTGAAATGTTTGTAGGAGTCCAGTTAAGGTTAAAACGGTGAGAAATATTGGAAAAATTGCGAAAAAAAAAAACTCGAGTGAAACTGCGTCGGATCAGCTAGTGTTATACTCGTATAGTTATTTATTACATAATTAATGGTAACTTTGTCTCTTTGCGGATGTTCAATTGAATTGTATTGCCAATAATAATGTATTACATCACATGCATACTGAAACTGTTTATTCAGAGCTCTTGGTAACATAAATCTCCATAGTGTGCAGGATATAAGGATGCAAGCCAATGAAAATAGATTTTTACGATCTCCATGAGATAGCAGAGCGAGTGTGGCGAGAGCTTGTAAATTCGACTTCCGAATATGATTTTGAAAGAAATATATTTATATGCAAACCAACTGCGATCAAGTTTACTCTTGAACGCGATCGGTATTGGATAAGTATTGGAATATGACATTTCGTACTTTTGAGTGCAAACCTAGCGCCAAATTCAACCTTATTTCATGAGAAAAAAAAAAGCTATTATACACTTGATCAGTTTCTCAGTGACTCAAATAACGAATGATAGGTTTTATTGCTACCCCAAATAATGGTTTTATTATTTTATTATTATCACAAACTAGGTACCTATCCATTAATACTAAAATTGGTCCGCTCCTACTCAATCTTATAGTGCAACACCCTTACTGGGTACATAGCTATGTGTTGGCTGCTCTGATATTATTTAATATTAAGACCTGTGACATGTATTACCCTCATAATTATGATGCAATAAATGATACTGAATACTGAATACTGAAAAAAAATTTGGTCATTGAATTTAAGAGTATGGCAACAGAGCCCGGCACACCTCCCGCGCGTGACTCGCAGATAAGCTCTAAGTTATTTGGTTCTGATTTCAGTAAACCAGAGGTAGTTACTTAAAAAAAACTTACATAGTTTATAAAAGTTGTTAAAATCGTATTACTTAGCAGGCAGTTTTGGTAAGCACGGTCAATCTACGAGTGTATTTTACATTAATTCAGTAATTTAAAATTTAAGATTTTTACTTTAATTGTTTGTAACTTATGTTAAATTATATTTTTCGATAAATAAATAGTTATATTGGTGGGCATTACAGACAGCGCTATCTAGCCCTATGATAAGCAAAGCTTGCATTATAGAAACCAGATAAGTAATTTAAAAGTAATACTTATTCTACATAATTACAATTTTTTCTTTACTAAGTAATTAATTATGGTAGATATGGTAGATGAAAATGGGACTAATCTTGAAATCCAATGTTCGAGTTATCGGTAGAGATAACCTGCCGCTACTGGCGATAGCGGACGGACAAGAGACACTTAACAGCCGTCATAACAGTTCCGTCTATAGATGTTGAATTTACATTATTGAATGGGTAACTTGATTCCAGTAAATTGGCTTGGCGTCTTGAACGTCTTGCTATTTTTTTTTTTTTTTATACAACTAATGTGGCAACCAAGCGTACGGCCCACAAGATGGTAAGCGGTTACCGCAGCCTATGGACGCTTGCAATACCAGAGGTATCACTCGCGGGTTGCCACCTTGAGGCTAAGATCGAAAACCTCATGTGCCAGTAATTTCACCGGAAACCATACCCTTCACACCGGAACACAGCAATGCGAGCATTACTGCTTGGCGGCAGAAATAGGTATGGTGGTAGTCTTTCCCCGGACGAGCTCTATCACAAAGAACTCTACTACTCTTACATACTTTTTATTTTTTGATAATACGAGTATAAAAAAAGCATATGTTTCAATTGGTCAGTGTTAGGCATGGAGAAAATACTTTTTTTGATACCAATCAGGTGCCAAACCAGCATACTTACGAGTATGTTAAAAGATTTACGGTATCTAGGCATAAGTAGAACTCATAGTTTTTTATAATATCTGCGGGATTTTATCGCGTAATTTACCTTTTTATTTCCCCGACGTCTGCCCGCGACCACGGTTGTTGCAACACAACCGAAACGTCGGGGAAATAAAAAGGTAAATTACGCGATAAAATCCCGCAGATATTATAAAAAACTATGAGTTCTGATCGCGAAAGTTTAAAAAAGACTATTATAAGTAGAACTGTTTTATTACTTCATCAAAGTCTAAAGTTGAGACATTTCGACAATTAATTTTTGTTTGTTAGTTGTAGTATAATTTGGGTTTCTTCAAAGGAAAAGTCAATCAGCATCTTCTGGGAAAGCGTGACTAAACTAGGCCTCATCTACGCTTACCATCAGGCGAGATGTAGCCAAACGCTGAGGCGAACACAATAGGCCTGCATGGCCGGTGTTATATTAGCCGCACCAATTTAATAAAAATAATAGCCAAACGCTGACCCATTATTTATAAAAAAAAGAAAATTGGTACGAAGTAGTTCTACCATTTTTCGAGTTATTCATGATTAGTATTTTAGATAACATTTGATACTGTTTTGTAAGGAATCCTAATCGGCGCAACAGGAAAGGTTGATAACTTTCATTGATGAGTGTGCGTCTCGAGCGCGGCGCTCGTGCACAGAGGCTCGTGCACAGAGGCTCGTGCTCAGCTGTTCTACCGCTATCTGTCACACGCGCTCTTTATTTACAAAATGTGACTAATTAACCTAAAAAAACACGCGTCTTCTTGAGAACCGTCTCCGTTTTTCGTCGCTTAATAATACAATTTTTATTTTAAAAAAATCCGAGAAAATTTTGTTATCCCAGGTTTCATGTTCTAAATAAGTAATAATAATAGTGGTGTGGTTGTACGAGGAGTCTTCATGGCTGGTATTTTATAAGGTAAAATCAAATGGTTTATAATAATATTGCTTTTATAAATGTGGTTTTCCCTGTATCTATGGTGATAGAATAATCAAAGGCAGGTTTTCGTACACAACAAGACAATTTCAAACAGGCTTCGTCTAAACACATTGAAGTTTCCTCATCTGGAACGAACGGTAGCGGGTGCGGGCAGAATGAACCGTGTGAACTTATGCCCTTGAAAGGGTAGCTTTTATTGAACTCACAATACATTTTTATGTATTTACCCTCGAGCCTTAGGTGCGAACACGACTTAAGTAGATATTTAGATAATTAAGCAAAACTTTCTTTAAGACACAAGCAATACGAAAAACTTTAACTTCCAGTAGAATCACCTAGAAACGTTGAAATTTCAATCCAACAATACAAAAACAAACCTTACTTGTCTGCTAGATCTTGTTTTGCAAGTCGCTTGTGGTTTTATCTTATAATTCATATCAGAACAAGTTTAAATGCATTAAAATAATTCTAGATTTAGAATGCACTAACTAGCATGCAATCAAATTAAAACATATCAAGTCAACTAAGACCTATTTACTAGTAAACTTAGGGTTACAAGCATACGTAGTTTTAATATTATAAAATATGTATTCTTAGTTTTAAGGTATTATATGGGCCGTAGAATAAGTATTTTACACCTGTAACTTTTCTAATGTTGCCTGAAATAAAGTTTTATTATTATTATTATACGGACCATCTGATAATAGATAATTAGGGTATTTGATTATTAGTGCGCGATATTCAAGAAATATGTTCCACACATAAAAATAAATGTTTTTTTTAATTAAAATTTAATTAAAATTTAAAGAAAAAAAACATGGGTACATAATTTTTTTTAACATATTGTGTGGAACCTGTTCCTTGAATATTGCGTACTAATAATGTATATTATACCTGAGATAAAGTAACAAGTTAACTCTGTAGACGCAAACACTAAGACAGAACAAACATTTCTTCAAAAGTATCTGTAAGACCACCTCATCGCTTTTTGTAGCTAAAACCACAAATTATTAAAAAAGCTAAAACTTACAAATGAAGATAATAAGATAACAGCCACGGCTATGCCTCATGAAAGTAAATAAGTATCTGCTTCGTAGTTATGTACCTATCTTTAGGTATTGAAGATAGGAGACTTATTTTATTTTTGGGTTCCGAAGCCCAATTATGAATCAGAATCAGAATCATAATAAACACCTTAGTAACCTTAGTTTATACATGTCTGTATGTTAGTCCACATTTGACTTCAGACTGACTGACTCCAGCCAGAGTCAGGGTCGTTTTACTCGCAGACGTACTTTTATTAAGTAGTATTTAGTATGTTGTAAAAATAGTAATTAAAATGCAGTATGCAGATCTAAGGTAATCAAAAAAAGGAGATATTTTTTTTAATTCGCAATGTTTATTTTATTTAAATTTAGCTTAAATTATACTCATGGTTAAAAAAAAATGTCCAAACAATATTGAATTAGGTAGTTGTTTAGAGCTCTTCGAGAATTGACCAAACAAAAGCGATCGATAGAGCCGCGGATAGGGGCAATGCGCCTTATCTGTTTAATTAAACGATAGTCGACCTATGTGATAACGACTTCATTGTAAGCTATCTATTCGAGGATCTCGGTGGCGCGGCGGTGAAGCTAGAGGTAGCGGGCTCTATCACTGATGCGGGACAAATGTTTGCATTTGTCCAATTCTGATTTTTCGTTGAATTTCGTTGATTAGTCTAAACAGTAAGTATACATACATACATAAAATCACGCCTGTATCCCGTAGGATAGGCAGACGACAGATTTATAGATTTATATTGCACAACAATCATGAGACTTCTTTTGGCAAAGCGACGTTTCGACTGCAAAATTTCGACCGATTCGGCCCAAATGACACTTTCAATTTATATTTATTTACTGACATTTCGGCCACCATCGAAATACTGCAGCTGTTTTGTACAGTCACAGAAAAGTAAATATCAGAATAAAGTATTGTATTGTGGGATAAGTGTCTACGGCACGTCCTCACCGTATTTTTACGTATTTATCTATTTTACTACTCTTATATTTAATTTACTGTTTTTATTTGTGAACGGAACGAAACTAAGCATATTTGGTTCGTTACAGTGTACTCTTTGCTTCACTCACTTTCATCACATTCTTCATACAAGCTCATCGGTAAAACTAAACAGTATAATTTAGGATAAAATCTACCATACCATTTAATTAAAGTAAGTAATACGTATGGTATTCAGCATTACCATCAACAAAATGAGTGACAATCGTCAGTCATAGTGACCTATTTCCACCTCGTAGCAGGCACCGTACTTACTTAATTGCTTGTTATTTACAAGCCCCGAATTCGAAGTAAACCAGACAATTGGGTTATGCTAAACAAAAACTCGTACACGACAATATTGTCCTTTATTAACTAGAGTGTCGAGCACCGGTGGTCTAGTGGTAGTGACCCCACCTTCCGATCCTAAGGTCGTGGGTTCAAACCCGGTCGTGCACCAATGGATTTTTCTGTTCGAAAAATTTATGTGCGCAATGCCAGTGCTCTCATACGGTGAAGGAAAACATCGTGAGGAAACCGGCATGTCCAAGAACTAAAAATTCGAAAGACATGTGCCATCCACCAATCCGCATTGGGTCCGCGTGGTGGATTAAGACCCAATCACTCTCGCCTGAGAGTAGGCCAGTGTCCCAGCAGTGGGAACATTAGAAGGCTGTCATGATGAACTAGAGTGACCATCTAATTAGACTAGTGACTAGTGACTAGAAGTTATACTTTACTAAGTAAGTACTTACCTACCTAAGTACCTTCTTTTAGGCAGAACCGAACATATTACAGCGATCAACAAATATTTACTCACAAAGATTCATTAAGCAAACAATTTAACTTTGCAATTTAAATAACATAAAAGCGATTTTCAAATCAGAGAACAATGGCTATTGGATTAGTGGGACTAACCCGAAAGGATAATCTAAGTACTTACTTGAAAACCTAAATAAAATATGATCTACCGAGTTATATATGACGTAAGTATTTTGATATAAATAATCCAGTTGGTCCCTGCCACCACCATATTTAATAGTTTACGATTTACTTCGTTTTCTAAATTTTTTTTCAGTAAGTGCATTTCGTCGACAAACTTGTAATGTAGCAACCTTAGAATAACAACACGTAGAATGATAGTTTCATTTAAAATTATTTCCAAAAGCGTGTTCATAAAACAATTGATGTTTGCGTGAGCGGCCTATGTATTATACGTGATTAATGATTATATACATGGTGTTAATAATACACCATTTTGAAATTATAATTTTGAGAGACGTGCGCACGATGACTTCACATTGATGAATTGCCGCTTGACTAAGTGAGACTAATAAGTCTCACTAAAAATGATCACAATTTGCGTGCGCGTACTTCGTTTCTCCGTGTTATTATTCTAAGGTAGCAACTAGCAAGGCCATATTTATTTACAAATATAAGACATATATTCATGACTCTTTTCGTTCTCGTTTAAATCTTAAGTATAAAATAACCCAAAAATTTACTCAAATAGTAGAGCAACCGCGTACTAGGCGGATGGTTAGGGTCCAAGTCCCGCTTGAGGAAATTTTTTTAAATAATTATTATTTTTAGTACCTATTCCCATAGTGTTATGCTTAACACTAAATCTAAAGTAGAGTAGACACCCGAGTACCCGAGTAGACTCTGGTCTTTGAGAACCCTGTCCACTTGCCACCTCCCACCTCGCTCGAGTGCGGGTGACGCACGCGGGTCAACAGCACACTCACTCACCCTATTAACTTAACAACGTGTCAACTGCGTTTTCGTAGCGTGTGTCGCGCGTCGCGTCGGGATCATCACGAATCCGCGGTTGACGTGTTGTTTCTGAGTTCACTGCCTTATTTAAATCCGTGGGTGTAATCACCGAAACATATAAACATTTTGTTATGTCGTTTGCACTCCAATATGTAACCGTTATTCCGAAACCTACTTCAAAGAGAGCTATAAATACAATATTATTTAGGTACTAATATTACCGAGTTAATTATGGTGTGGTTTACCGAATGCTAACCAATTTACACGTCAATAATTGAGTGCACCTACAAAAAATTTTGTAAAATCGCAGAAAATCGCTGTCATCAAGTAACATTAGCACGACCATGAGCTTGGAACAATAAAACTGCTAGACGGAAGCTATTTCCATCTGTGACGTCAAACAAGACATTGTGTGTGATGAAAGTAGACAAAACATCGTAATATTATTTGACAATCCACTAAAACAAAACTAAATGATAGGTACAACACGAGAATAGTTTTTTTTTTTTTTTTATACAACTGAAGTGGCAACCAAGCGTACGGCCCACAAGATGGTAAGCGGTTACCGCAGCCTATGGACGCTTGCAATACCAGAGGTATCACTCGCGGGTTGCCACCTTGAGGCTAAGATCGAAAGCCTCATGTGCCAGTAATTTCACCGGAAACCATACCCTTCACACCGGAACACAGCAATGCGAGCATTACTGCTTGGCGGCAGAAATAGGTATGGTGGTAGTCCTTCCCCAGACGAGCTCTATCACAGAGAACTCTACTACTCTTAGAGTAATCACACATTTCTAAGATTAAAGAAAAAAAGGTAAAAAGTGAGATAAAAGTAATCTATTGTTATTCCCTAATATTCCAGGTCTATATTTCTAAATAGTCTTATTTTAGCTTTATCTAAATACTCTTTATGATCTTTATGTAGATTCAACAAATTATTAATACCTACTCATACTGCAGTTATTAGATCTCTCTCGAACGTCAGTTTCTCACTGTTCTTCATGTCGTGCACAAGTCTAGCCAAAAACTACCCAGTAATACACTTAGTAATCCTAGTTTTCTCACTAGGTACCTAAGTAATTCCTGACAATAAATAAACATACAGACGACTAAATAACAATGACATAATACACATCTTAATCTATTACATACAGCGTATTTACTACAAAGTTTATTTACTTACCTCTAGACAACTAATTGTACATTCTGCGTAAACTATAAATGGCACAATTTGAAGGGCTCAAGTTAGATTGGAAGTAGTACTAAGTAGGTACCTTTGGGTTCATGAGAATTCCCCATACCCAATACGCCACTTGTTTTCCTCTTTCGATACCAAATTACGAATTTTATGTAGGCAACTTTGCTAATTATTATTCCTAATTACTTGTGCGTTAACTATTAATATTTTATCCGCGCATGCGTGAGCGGTTCCGGGAACAACGATATTTTGTTAATGAAATACGAAATAATTATTAAGAATTAAAAATAAGGAAGCTGCCAGTGTAGGTACGTTTGTATAAATGCGTTTGTTATTTTTGAGGAAGAAGTATATTAGGTGCAAAGACAATCTAGAAGATTAGGTGATACGACACAAACAAAGTAAGGTATCTTACTAAACGAAATCTCTTTCACGCAGACAACGTGCGTCTGCGTAACCAAGATTCGTAACCAGCTACGTAATCGGAATTAATATCGCGGGTTTCAGCTAGTACTTAAACAGCAAACCAAATATCTCAGATGTCTTCCTGCGAGTTTAACAGCGCCAGCGGTGCGGGAGCGTGTGGTGGACAGTTTAGGCCATGAAAGTACAACATAATTTTAACTTTCATAGCCTAAGCCTAATATCAATTTAGAAATAATAACATGCGCATTCTAAGTCTGTAAGTGAGTGTAGCCGTTCAATAACCATTTTTATAAAATAACAGAACTCGAAATCAAGAGCTATTTTTTAAGGAGTTTTAAAATCTATACAGTGATCGGCAACGCGCCAGTGATTCCTCTGGTATTACAAGAGTCCATAGGCTACGGTTACCACTTAACATCAGGGGCCGTATGCTTGTTTGCCTCCTTGGTGGTATAAAAAAAACAACTATTTTCTTACAAATTACAGTTTAGACTTTAATCTATTCCTTGAATGGTGTGGTGTGCGCTAATAATAAAAAACGCTGTGTAGAGTATTTTGAATCTTCGTATTTCATAAGACCGTGTTCTTTTTTTCAGTTAGTTATTGTTCTAAAGCATTGGCTCTCAGGTAGAAAGTTATTGTTTTTACGCACAAGGGCTGCTTCTTATTCCCATGAGGAGAGGAATCCACCAGATGTACAACACAGCTGTTCCAGACGAACCACAGGTGCATGCTAATGTCTGTGTGTGCGTGTAAGGCTACGTGCAGACGGGTCTGTACTTTAAACTAGCGTCCCGACTTATCACGGGTGGACATAAAATATAGCTTATGTTTTTCAGTGATAATTTGGGAATTCGGCTAAATTTAGGTCTATCATGATCCATAATGGTTTTTTTTATTTACGCGTTTTATATAATATTTTTGCTTCTAAAGCTGTAACCCATACAGAATAATTAGCATAGCTTGCCAATGCAAAATGTTAACTCGTGTTAAAATGTTAATGCGTCAATACGCATTGAACTAAGGAAACATGACAATAAACACGCATCCAATATTTTATAGCAAGGGTTAGTTTGTAGCAAGCCTTACGGGGACATGCGCAGACGCCGAACAGGTGACGTCCGAAATCCGCAGGTACCGCATCCCATGCACTCTCTGCCAAGGAACATAACTATCCTTACGGACTCTCTGCTCACTTTGTAACTCGCTCCCGAACGGGAAAGCTGTCTGTTGAACCTTGAAATGTACAAATATTTACACTCAATCGCTAAACATTTCGTGTTGAGTTAACGCAGTGTAGTCAAATCATGTGTATAGGTGTTTACGCTTGCGAATATTATTTTTAGGTGAGTTTAAGTGCTATATTGTATTATTAATTGTTTCTACATTCTGAGAATCGTGCAGTGATATTAACGTGTGTTTACATAATTATTATCATAACAATAACAAATAAGTAGTTATCATAGTATTCTGTTTGTTTTGTGAAGTACAGTTAAGGCCCATACCCCACCTAAAGTGGCGCCGCCACCTTATTTATCTTATTATTCCGTTTAATTCCTTTGTTAAACAGAATAATAACATAAAGTAGGTGGTGGCGCTAGTTTAGGTGCTGTATGCGCCTTAACAACAAGATAACGTTGAGAGAATATTATTTTCATGTTCTAAAAAAACATTATTTTTATCAATAAATTAACTACTATAATAAAGAGTAGTAGAGTTCTCTGTGATAGAGCTCGTCCAGGGAAGGACTACCACCATACCTATTTCTGCCGCAAAGCAGTAATGCTCGCATTGCTGTGTTCCGGTGTGAAGGGTATGGTTACCGGTAAAATTACTGGCACATGAGGCTTTCGATCTTAGCCTCAAGGTGGCAACCCGCGAGTGATACCTCTGGTATTGCAAGCGTCCATAGGCTGCGGTATCCGCTTACCATCTTGTTGGCCGTACGCTTGGTTGCCACTTCAGTTGTATAAAAAAAAACTACACTCCATTACCTGGTGGTAAGACTCTTCAGCAAGAGTCCGTCTTGGTGGGTACCACCGCAGTGTCAGATATTCTACCTCCAAGCAGTAGTGTGCAAGCTACACTGTGTTTAGGTTTGAAGGGCACTGTAGCAAGTGAAATTACTGACTTAACAACAATGTCTCGGGGTGATAAGCGCAGTGCAGTGCTACGCAAACACTTAAAAACTTTTGGGTGGCACTGCATCTGTAATAGTCAGGCTTAACATCAGGTGGGCGCCTTGATTGTCTTGTCACTTGCTGACAAAAAAAAACATAACTTGCCGAGGCCTTTAGTTCCCCCGAATCGGCTATGTCAAGTTCGCACTTCCTCGAACAGTTGGCACACAGTTATCTCTATCTTGATTATACATCTATGACAAACAGACAGACAGCCTGACGGCAGACCCTACAAGGTAGTGTTATTAATATTATTAGCATTGGTAATATGCTACCGATCTGGAATACCGATGCTGATGCACAAGTGTTATGGTTATGACGATCTGATTCATCATGACAGGCTTCTAATGTTTCCACTACTGAGACACTGGCCTACTCTTAAGCGAGAGTGATAGGGTTTTAATCCACCACACAGACCGAATGAGGATTGTTGGATGCCCCCCTACCATGAACTCTTAGAGTGATTCAAATTAGGACCTAAACTGAATTGTCAAAAAATTTTGTATCGAGAATTCAATAATTATTAATTTCATGGTACAACATTTTTATATGGGGTATGGGGGGGTCTTTAAATTTTTTAGTTCTTGGACATGCCGGTTTCCTGTTTTCGTTCACCGTATGAGAGCCCTGACATTGTGCACATATTATTTTCTAATAAAAAATCCATTAACTAATATTATAGATATTATCATGAATATTATAAGATGATTCTGATTCTTACACTGATGATCCTAATGATCCTTAGATCACTCGCATCTTTGGTAAATGAAAAAATAAATGTGTTAACAAAGTATTCAAGAGATTTCAAACCTTATTCATTGATCTATGATTGTAACCTCTAATAATTATCTAACTAATAATTGTAACACATAAGTTTTTATACTTTGGTAACATATTGTATCGAGACATCTTGCGTCATTTTGTCGCGGAAACTTCAAATGCCTATGTAATTCTGACGGTTGCTTATCTCTGGATATTTCCAAATATTGAAAAAAATATGGAAATAAAGGAAATAATAACAAAGTTCTCATTTTAACTCTAAGGAAATAATCATGGTAGGTACAATAATATACCTACGGAAACACCAAGGATTCCTAATGATTTAGGTTAAATTATTGAAGCTGCATGCATCAAACGACATAATCCAAGATTTCTACGGGAAGTAGGCAGGTAAAAATCCCAAAATCATTGAACTAGTGTGCTAACATAGAAAACCAAAGGTGTAGGTACTGATTTCTGGACAATGCCAAAATAATATCTGTGGTTTTGGCGACTTGACCGCATCTAGGTTTCAATAAGAACCGCAAAGTAAGCTCAGAGTCCTAGAATAGCACAACTCGTCGCAGTGCAGTTGCAGGGATGTGCCGCACGTGCTATAGGTATTTCTATCTGTATCCTGCCATGGTTGCAACCACAATTAATGCATAGATGTCGGTTTTTATCTAGTAGGATGCGCATTATTACTTAACATTTTCCGGATGTTATTAATAAACCAGATACTTAGCAGTAAATCTTTATATATTTAATGAATATAATGAACATCTGGATCAAAACCGCAAACTAATTAAAATGACAATCCTATTTCCAATTCGGAATTTCCTAAACCGAATTATCCTGTAGGTTCGCGTATAAATGAGGAAGCACGTACCTTTTACATCATTCATTTTTCGGTTTTGCAGAGGTGAAGACATAGCATGAAGTTTGTCTGACGACAGAGATGGAAGCAGCATGGCTCCCGACGCAGAAGACTGTGAGACCGCACGACTCAACGCAGACTACGACGTCCCTACCCACCACGGAAGGAAAGTCCTGCCGGATCGAGCGCTGCCAGCTCAAGCATGGACGGTGAACGAGGAGACCGGCGAAAACAGACTGTTGCTTCTCACAGAAATAGAGAAACCAAAGTCTCGTCTCCAAGCCGGTCTCACTCTTGGAGTGCACTCCACATATCCCCAAAAGTCATTGAGTACGAAAGTAGCGCAAAAGTCCAAGTTTCAGAAGAGGAAGGAAAAATTAATAGAAGTTCTCAAGCCGCCCTATTTTATATTATCGATGATATTTTTAATTGTGAGTATCTGCGTGTAACCATTTTTAAGAGTAAACCGTGATTATTAGTCATTTCAGTCATGCACATAACCACATGCTGTATAATAATATAGGGGTGTAATATTTTTCAGATCTGCATTCACCTGTTCGGTTCGAAAGACTTACATGCGTCTCTAGAATGGTCCCCGAGTCAATGGCGGCAAGAGCCCTGGCGGCTCCTGACCTACGGACTGGTCCACGCTCACGCTACTCATCTGGCTCTGAACGCGCTTGTTGCCCTTGCTGTAAGTACACCCACAATTGCCTATCCCTTGTGCGGTTTTAAACTTAGCAAAATATTTTTAGTATAACATAATATTGTGGTGTTACAGGTGGGCTGGCGATTGGAGCGCGAGCAAGGCTGGTGGCGGGTGGTGGTGGTGTGGACGGGCGGCGTGCTGGCGGGCGCGCTCGGCGCCGGCGCCCTGCAGCCGCACGTGCACGTCGTCGGAGCGTCAGCAGCTGTGTACGCGTTGCTCACTGCCCATCTACCTAATGTTTGCATCAGGTAGGTTTTTACCATAATATACTTTGAGACACACACTTTTACACTCTAGCTCGAAAGTAGGCCAGCGTCCCAGCAGTGGGAAAACTTAGGAGGCTGTCATGATGATGATTACACACTGTTACTTAATCTACACTACAAGAAAAAAGGCTAGCGCCTGTTAAAACTTTCTGACTCTGGGTTTCCTCTTGCAGATTCGGTCATATTCCTCTCTGGTGGTTTCGGCCTCTCAGCGTGATCGTTCTTGGAGCGTCGGAAGGCTGTTGGGCGCTGATGCGCGCCTCTCCGCAAGGGTCTGGAGCCGCGGCCGGACACGCCCCGCCCTCGTACGAGCACGTGGCGTGGAGTGCTCACGTCCTAGGCGCTGCTATTGGAGTGCCGCTAGCTTTCATTGTTTTTACTGGTAAGTTGACTTTTTTAATAACATATAATAACCCTGAGAGTTTGAAATCGTGACGCCTTTTTAGTAGCATCTTATCTTTCACCTGACTTGTTGTTGGAATTGAATATTAAACTACGTATAAATAAACCTTCCTCTTGAGTAACTCTATCTATTGATGAGAAACGCATTTTTCAAAGATCTAAGCGTACAGAGGAACAGACGGGTTAGTGTCAAAATCCCCTTTGAAAATCCCATTTGAAAACGGCGGGAAGACTTTATTTTAAACTCTCTAAAGATTTATTGTGTACCTGATTAATTAGTGTTTTTTTATATATTAGGTGAAAATGACAAAAAAGTTCACGTGATAGCAGCGCGCGTGGTGTCAGGACTACTCCTCATGTCGGGGCTGGTGCTGGCCGTTCTGTATTACTCCTACTGGGATGCTGACAACACCTGAACCACAAGTACCTTCTATCAGGTCATAAAGCTTCTACGACGTTCGAGAATGAACTAACGGGATGACAATTTGTTATAACGAGAATCAAATAACATATTAGTCCCGTGACACGAGGCAGTCAAGTATCTTATTATGGGAGAAACTCATAGCACTTTCGATTTGAGATTGATCACAACGAAAAAGTACTGGTTACAGTACAAAGACTAAAGTTCAATTTTCACATCCGTCCGCTATCAATGTGGGGTAGCTTTCGATGAATTTTACACTATACGTAGCATTGTGCATAAACGACTGACTTTTATAATTACCAATACTTATTATGAAAATAGGTAGGTACCTAAATAGTCATCGAATAAGATAAAAATGGCTCTATTTTAAGGAGTAGGTACCTAATGTAATGGAAATTTATATTAGGTATGTGCGCTATAAATATTATGCCACATGAGAATTAGTGTAAGTATACATAATTAAATTATTTAATTTACCTTGAATGCCGTATCTAAGGTACCTAAACTAAATAATGTAAGTAACATAAATGCTTTCCAGGAAAACTAAAACTAGTATGACCAACTGAATTATTTATAGCGTAGTTATTTTATTTTATAAACCAGTTGTTTTGTTACCTTTTGCCACCAGATGTAAGTACCTATGGTTAGAATTGGTTAGAATACTGGCGGGATTGCCACGGTGTATAATGTCAATGCTAATTTTCTGGCCAAAATACAAGCCAGCATTTATTTATTTCTCGAAAAAAAAAAATCGTTAAAAAAAAAGTAATTTACGCGCAAATTGTTATTTAGGTAATCGAAGTTCGTTTGTTCGTTCGTATGAGTCGGTGGCCAACTCTAGTGACAGAGTTTCTAGGCCGCCCGAAGACCTCTGTCATGGTTTAATAGCTTTAAGAAAGCCGGGACCGACTTAACGTGCCCTCCGAAGCACGGGAGCGCTCAGTTGAAATTGCCAATGGCGGTCACCCATCCTAATGATGACCCCGCGGAACAGTGCTTAACTTCGTTGATCTGATAGTAAAAAAGTAAAAAGTTATTTATTTGAAAACAGAAACTTATGGGCTAGCATTATTAAGTAGCATGATTCAAACTTAAATTATAAACCTTAACTATTTTACAACACTATAAAACAGGCAATGATATTTGCAAGATCGCTAACTCCCACCTTAGAATAACCTGTGTTGTGGGTAGTTAGTCTCTTTCGTCGAGCGTTGTTGCAAAAAAGAATAGAACAACTTAGCCAGCTACGTCACGAGCGCTCCAATACATCATCGAAGTACCTAGTGTTAATGTTTTAATTATTTGCTTACTTTTTTTTTTTTTTTTTTTACAACTGAAGTGGCAACCAAGCGTACGGCCCACAAGATGGTAAGCGGTTACCGCAGCCTATGAACGCTTGCAATACCAGAGGTATCACTCGCGGGTTGCCACTTTGAGGCTAAGATCGAAAGCCTCATGTGCCAGTAATTTCACCGGAAACCATACCCTTCACACCGGAACACAGCAATGCGAGCATTACTGCTTGGCGGCAGAAATAGGTGTGGTGGTAGTCCTTCCCCGGAAGAGCTCTATCACAGAGAACTCTACTACTCTTAAACCATATCGTACAAAATTGTAATTTACTCCAACTATTTTAATGATTTAACTATAGCGTATTGATTTCAATGAAATCGTTATGAATTGTTTTGTATCAAAACACTAAACTAGTAATTTAGGTTTTTATAAAAGGTAAAATAATGCATCCAATATCCAAAAATAACTTTGGTAAAAAGTAACTTAATTACTAGTGTGGTAACCAAAGACTAGTCAACTTAACGCATTTTAGTCTTGTGAATATTATGTAATGCTTAATATTGTGCCATTATAATGATATAACAACATATAATGATATAACAACATATCCAAAAAACCGTGTAGAATATAATTAATGTAAGTCAAAAAATGAAGTGCTTTTAATTCCGATAAAAGCGCGCCAACACTAGAATAAGAAAATTGTAAATGTGATGTGAACGAATTGTTAAAAGCTCGCTTATGTGCAACTGTGATTTTGATTAAAACTCTTTCTTTTAATTTGCTAGTTTAATTATTTAATCCTTCTTCTAAATATTCTCATTCTCTGCTCATCATCATCATCATCATCATATCAGCCGATAGACGTCCACTGCTGGACATAGGCCTCCCCCAAAGAGCGCCATGACGACCGATTTTGGGCCTTCACCATCCACCGACTTCCTGCGACCGCTTTAATTCTCTGCTCACTAATATTTAAAAATAGGATTAACAATTTAACCAATGTTAGGAGCTTTGTCATAAGTAGAAATGGTATTTGTTTTAATATGGTAAATGAATGGTATATGGTTTAAATAATATTTATTATAGACTAATAAATTAAATATTAAAACTAAATGTATTAACTATCCTAATACTAACTTATTTAATTGATTTAACATAGACTGATATTTGAGGCTCAATTGTAAAAATAACTAAATAAATGCATTTTTATTCACGACGAAGACGACAGTAAATGAACACGTTTTGGTTGAAACTAAATTTGTTTTCAGACACTGTATAGTAAATACTAAATACTGGTAGTTGTTCTTGAGATCATGTTCTGTACTCTCTTTATCAATAGCTAACGAGCGACCGAGCTGCACATGGAGTTGCCAGTGTTAACCACAGAACAGTCTGTTCTGTGGTGTTAACCAACTCCCGGAAATGACACTTAACTAGATTTATTTATCACCTGAAAACCTACGTTTACCAAACAATACCGATATTGGATTAAATTATGTGGTTTCTATTACTTTAAATTCTTCGTGTTATCATCTTCCAAAACTTGGTGCTTCTGCGAGTAATAGAGAATCAAACAAAACAGATTTTGCTATATTCTCAAAATGTTCAAGTCCTTCAACACTTCAGCTGCTTACATTGGACCCCAAATTCTGTACACCAGCATTCCTGGCAAGGAGTCGACAGCTCAGCAATTATCCTACCCACCCTGTACATCTGGCCGTAAATGTTACACCCAGCCAGCTTGAGAAGGCCGGGTCCTAGTCCAGACAAACCTTCTGGAAGCCTTGGACTTTCCGTGTTCGCATTTTGAACGATTTTGGTTTCTTCTGTCTGTTTTATCACCATTCTTTGAGTGGTCGGTCTAACAGACGTTGTCACAGGTCGTAGGGTAGTTCTTTTGATAGCAGTCGCTTCGCCAAGAACTAGATGATCTATCCTATTGATAGCGTTTTGGGGTATCTTTGGAGGAATGAATGGATGGAGAGGCATTGGTACAAATGGAACTACTGTAGAATTTGTAACTAGAGGCAACGTAGGCCGTGGTCTTCTAGTCGTCGTCGTCAGTTTGATTGGTGGTAAGTTTGGAGTTGTTGGCAGTCTTTTAGATATTGTTGTTGTTGTTTCGTAGCTATCACCACTCAACAAAAGTTTTAAAACATTTCCAAAAGAGAAACTTCCATCATCTTCTTCCTCTTCGTAGTCTAATGGTTGTTCTTCTTGTTCTGGTTCTTTGGTAGTGCTTGGTGTTGATGAGGTTGGTATTTGCGTAGTATTATTTTTCAATGTTTTGGTGGTATTAGTAGTAAAGTTTTTATCAGTCCCAACTTGAAACTCGTTGTTTTCAGTAGTCATTTCTGAAACGCTTTGATTGTTTTTGAAAACATTCTCAGTTGGCTCGTCAGTTTTCGTTTTGGTGCTATTCATAATTATTGGTGGATTAAAAACAGATAAGTTTTTCAAAATATTTGTCTCATCTTTCATCCTGATATTTTTTGGAGTAGTAGTTTGTTTCAAGATCTTTATCTCAGGGTGTGCTGTTGTTTTTTTATCTGTAAAAAATAATACAAAAGTCTTTAAAATTAAGCTGATTATAAAACTTTTGCGAATTCAAAGTAAGTAACTGTAAATAAACAATGTGTAAGTATCGTCTTTTAAAGTACCTACTGTTCTACCAATACCTCTATTACTAATTACCTTCATCACAAATCAGGGACCCACAGCACAGATCAGCAGAGCTGCTGCTGGCTGGTCGTCTCCTGCAGCCCAGTGGAGTGTGACAGGAGCGAGGGGAGCAATGCAACTCGCCCCACGCACACGTACACTCAGAGCAAGCCAGGATGATGGAGTCACCTTCAGGGATGTGGCGCCCGTCTCCAGATACACACTCTCCTAAAAAAATTGGAGTAAACAGTGGCATTAGTTTTAGTACTCGTCGACGTTTTTCACAAAACATGTTAGTTGTGAAAAGTCATCTCGAAATACTTCTTCATAAAAAATACTATTATGATTTGATAAGCTACCTCTAGTAATATCCAGTGGCATAGATGTTGTTAGATGAGGCACAGTTGGTCCTAAAGGGGTGCTAGGAAAAACTGCGTAGTATTCATCTATCAACCCCGATGGTCCTTTTGGCACGAAACCCCCTGATTTACAAAAACATTTAATTAATCATCACAATAATTTAAATTCATTTTATTTGGCTTAAAAAAAGGAATGTGGTAATTACCTTCAGTCTCGACTGGTGGTGAAAACAAATTCACAGCAGGAGTTTTTAATTTGTAAGTAGTGCTTGGTAAAGGCGGTGGAGTAACATCTTGTTTTAAATCAGAGATACGGCTTTCAAGATTTGCAGCCACTGTATATTCATTTTCTGATGTGCTCAAATCACTATTAACATTAGAGAATCCTGTGCTAGTCAGATCCACGTCCTGCGTTATAGATGGGTATTGTTTTTCTCCTTTGTCAGTTATAAAAACGGGAAACTGAGTTGAATGATACACAATATCTTCTCTTCTCGTGAAAGAAGTGTCTTTAGTATCAATGCTTGGGTAGTAAATAGGGAATTTATCTTCTCTTTCATGGATTGGGTACGTTAGAGTTTCTTTAGGTCGTTCATTTTCAACAACTGCATCCGCTGCTACGAAGGGAATTATTCTGTAATCAAATAATTGGTTATGAAAATGATTACTTATGATGTTTAAAAAATAACATCAAAAAGCAGCTTACTTTAAATTGGGCAAGGAAGGTGGTAAAGTTGGTTCTGTGTAATCAAAATCGTAATCTCCCTTAGTCTTCTTCGAACTGTTCAATGCTTCTGCAATGTCTATCGGTGTGGAGACCTTTGTAATTATTGGTGTTGGCTTGACAGTAGGAGGCTTCACAGTAGAAGTGTGGCTAGTGTTAGTCCTAAGCGAGCTAGTCACATTGATGATAAAAGATTCATTTTCATCAAATCCACCATTTATATTTCTATCGGTTATAATGTCATTTGGAGAAAAAGTATGATCCTCAAGATTAGTGACGTCAATAAGAGGTATTCTTGGAAGTGATTCCGATGTAATTTTTTCTAGTTTACTGGTGACATTTGAAGTCACATTCAAAGGAAGTGAGGTTGATGATAATTCAGCAGTACAGTTGATAGTTCCATTGATCATGATCCTGACCGAGCCATCAGGCTGTTCTGTTGATGTGGTGGTCTCTGTTGTTAATTCTGTTGTTGGTGATGATTCGGTAGTAGAAACTAAACTTGCTACTGTAGTCGGCTCATCTGTGGGCTTAGTTGGAGTAACTTCTGTTGTGTTTTGGCTTGAACGAATAGAGGCGTCGGCAGAAGGAGGAGGATCGCTAGTCTTCCTCTTTACTTTAGTAGTACTTACGAGGTTATGAGTTGCAGAAGTTATGCGTGTGTTTTTCACTAAATAAATACTGGCGAGAGTAGTTTTGGTGGTAGCCTCTTTTTTACTTGGAGAAGGATTTAGAAGCGCATCGTGGTCGTTTCTAGCCGATGTCAGAGCATTGTTTGACGTTAGTGCTAGAAAGTTAGGCACTAAGGGCTCTGAAATTAAAAAATATATATCATCTTCATTTGAAAATCGAATTATTTTAAATAATTTGGACGTTCACTGCCGAACGTCAGATGTGGTATTTGGTCATAGTTTACTTACCTGAATGTGCTCGGTCGCAGTGGTACTGGTGTGCACAGCACTCTCCCGGCCGCAGCAAAGGCTTGCAGCCCAGCAGCGGTGGAGCACAAGACAAAGGCTGGCACCGAGCAGCTCCGCGCAGACAGAAGCACTGCGTGCAGTTCAAGCTCGTCTTGACGGATACTATCTTTTCGCCTTCAGATATCCATTTGCCTTCAACTTTGCAATCTGAAACCATATGTTTCTCATTATAGTGCCACTAGTATAAGTTGGCGGTGGCGATTTGTGGAACTAAGTACATTAGTTTTCTGTTAAAGTTATAACCAATTTTAAGGCCGACATGATGTAAGCTGCTACCGTAACTTATTAGCAATGTGAGCATCACTGCGTGGTGGCAGAAATAGGTGTACTGGTAGCACTTCCCGGGCGACCTTGTATCTTATAGATTTGCTACTCATGTACTTATGAATGATGTGTTTTACCATGAGGATGCTTCTCTTCCGGTGGTTTCGTGGTCCGATGCTCGCAGTAGTACCGCTGCGGGCAGCAGGCGCCAGGCGCTGGCCGCGGCTTGCAGGCCAGCGGCGGCGGCAGGCACTGCGGCCGCACGCAGCGCCGCGCTCCCCCGAGGCAGAAGCACTGCTCGCAGGCCACGGTGGACCGCATAGCAGACCCGGCAGCGTACACTGTTCCGCCTTCCACGCACGCTGGAAACACTAACGCCTTGAGTCGTGAGCAAGGTCTTGTTGAATAGAATAAAATATTATAATTTATTAGCAAAGATGACGAACACATTAAAATATTAAGATTAACAACTAACATCTTTGATTCGTCAAGTATAGTCTATTTCACATAGGAAAGATGCTGACAGATTTGGTAAATAATAAAAGGAAAGTTGAAATGTCTTGGTCGTAAGCTATTTACAAAAAAAATAGTTACGTAGGTAGTATTAATATTTGTTCTGTGCCTAAGTGGCAACCAAGCGTACGGCTCACTTGATGGTAAGCGGTTGCGTAGCCTATGCACGCTTGCAACATTAGAGATATCACTTGCGCGTTTTCACCCGTGACGTAGTTTTTTTTTTTTTAAGTAATAATAAGTTTATTTATTTCACAAAAAGCAATGTCTTACACTAATATAAGTAGGTTTGTTAGCACAAGTTTGTTACAGTAGGTTAGTTTAGCTAAGGGGTAAGAAGTAGTGTCCATGCGGCAGGCATATAACCGTGACCCCACACTAGGATTCCCTGTATTGTAGTATCTAAGCCACATACCAACCCCATAGGCAACACTTAGATTGTAAGTCTCATGTGCCTGTATTTTCACCAGAAACATACCCTTCAAACCGGAACACAGCAATGCAAACATTACTGCTTTTGGCGGCAGAAATAGATATAAAAAAAATAAAAAAAAAATGCTGGACAATCCACACAGCATCATCTAGCCCCAAGGTAAGCTGCTGTTAAACAGAGCTGTATTATGGGTACAAGATGACTGATATATACTTAATACAATACAAATACATTGATATATATTTTTTATTTTATAGAAAATACCCAGAACACCCGAACAAATATTTGTAGATCGTACAAACATTTGACCCGAGGCGGGAAATCGAACCCGCAACCTCCGTGTCGCAGGACCTGCGCCCGCTGCGCCACATCGGTCGTCAATATGTTTGTAGTCCTTGTCCGGACGAGCCCTATCACAAAGAACTCTACCACTCTTAAAATATGTTTGTTGTTGGAGGCACTATCAGGATTAACTAGTACTTAGGTGACTTACCGTGAGCGATTGAAACGGGTGCATTGATGTCATCTTCATTCTCAAATCGGGCCGATGCACCATGTTCCATCATCATAACTCCATCTGGAATGAGATCAAAATGTATGATAGCCACTCACTGGTGTTCCAGTTTTTCTTCATTCTTTTGACTAAAAGTATCAAAATAACTAAGATTCAAGATTCAAGATATTTATTTGCTAACTTGTGCTAAGCACAATCAAATATTCTAAATAATAATAAATAAATAAATCTGTAAATTGATAAAACAAGATCGCTTCCTGTCGTCTATCCCTCTCATCGAGGTATTACCCTAAGGGTAAATACTCGATGATCCCTACATAAGTACGGCTACGCAATAATTAAAGTTAAAAATTAATAGTAACACACTCCCCGTGCGAAGCCGGGGCGTGTTGCTAGTTAATATAAACGTGGTATTGCGGACTCTCATACGGTGAAGAAAAACATCGTGAGGAAACCGGCATGTCCAAGAACTATTTTTGATTAAAACTAAGTTAAACCGATTGCAAACTAACTTTTGCTTTACCATGCAAATGTGTAAATTGATAAAACAAAATCGCTTCCTGTCGTCTATCCTATCGAGGAATTACCCTGAGGGTAAATACTCGATGATCCCTCTTTATGTACGCTTAGATTTTTTAAGCTATGCAATAGTTAAAAATTAATAGTTTAAGCACACTCCCCGTGCGAAGTTTTTGATTGAAACTAAGTGAAATCAATTGCAACCGAATTACGCAATCGGGGGACTGGCTTAAGACCCAATCACTCACAAATGTAGGCCAGTAGTAGTGGGAACAATAAAAAGCTGATATGATGAATACCGGGGCAATGCAGCTCAGGGCAGCAGGAGCCCCTGCGATGCAGCACATGGCACCTGTGCGGGGGCGGGTCCGGCAGCGCGGCGCACGCGCGGCGGCGGCACGTCAGCGCGCCGCGCCCGCACGCGCAGTGCAGGCACGCCTCCCCGGTGGGCACGGTGGCGCCCTCCGTGAACCAGCGCCCTTCGTACAGACAGCCGGGGGGCAGAGCTGCTTGTCCTGGAATCGGTAAAAAGCATTCGTTTTGAGAGCTTAGGTCGAAAACCACAATCTTGGTGACGCTGCGGAATACAGTTGAGAAACGAGAGGTTGCGATTCTTCCTTTCCCATTCCCGCTGAGAAATGTTAGGGTGGTCTGCAACTATCCAGGTCTGAGCGTATCATCTATACTAATATTATAAAGAGGAAACATTTGTATTTTGTTTTTTACGAATAAACTCTGAAACACGAAGTCTGAGTCTACATTAATGCTACATTATCCCTGAGTAACATAGGCTATATTTATTACTAGTGCCCTGGTTTTGTACGGGCGCAGTTTCATTGCTCCCGTGCGAAGCTGGGACGGACTGCTAGTAGTAGATATAGCTATCGCTAAATTATAATGACTTTTAAATTTGTGAGTTATATAATTATTATTATTTTAACCATTACCATAGCCGATGGACGCTTGGAATACATAGATTAGACCTAGATTAGAGCCTCAGGTGCCAGTAAAGAAAATTAAATTGCAGAAAAAAGACATTTTATTTACTCTGAGATATACGAGTATCTAATTACCAGACATCTAATTATAGCACCAGTGGTCTAGTGGTAATGACCCCGCCTTCCGATCCTAAGGTCGTGGGTTCAAACCCGGTCGTGCACCAATGGATTTTTCTGTTCGAAAATTTATGTGCGCAATGCCAGTGCTCTCATACGGTGAAGGAAAACATCGTGAGGAAACCGGCATGTCCAAGACTAAAAATTCGAAAGACATGTGCCATTCACCAATCCGCATTGGGTCCGCGTGGCGGATTAAGACCTAATCACTCTCGCCTGAGAGTAGGCCAGTGTCCCAGCAGTGGGAACATTAAAAGCTGTCATGATGATGATGATGAATTACCAGACAAGCATTTTTATTATAACACAAGTCACCTTTGATCACAAAGAGCTAGAGAGTCTACTCTTGAAAGCGACAAACGATAATCGTGGCATATATCGATGACAACTAAGTTCAGAGCAGGATATAAGCTGAACCAACTGTCACGATATTGCTTTTGTCCGCAAGAGTAGACTCCCTGAACAAGTTCTACGACATGTTTCTGTGATCTTTATAAAAACGTACCGAGCGGGCTGACGCTGACGGCTCGTCTGCTCTCGCTCAAGGCTGTCTCGGCTCCGGGGAATCCTGTAAGGATAAGCATAAATTATAACACCACGAGAACTGAGAACACAGATTTCAATATTAAATATAGCATTATTTAATTCTACTCTACAGGCATCACATGTTTTTTATACCACTAAAGTACGTATACGTACGGCCTACTTGATGGTAAGCGGTTACCGTAGCCTATGTACGCATGCAACATCAAAGTTACCACTCTGCGTTTTACCACCCTGACACGTTAGATGGAAAGTCGCATGTGCCTGTAATTACACCGGAAACCATACCCTTCGAACCGGAACACAGCAATGCGAGCAATACTGCTTGGCGGCAGAAGAAATAGGTATGGTGGTAGTCCTTCCCCGGACGAGCTCTATCACAAAGAACTCTACTACATGTGGCTTTGATATAAGTATGCCTTGGATATTACCGCCCAATTATAAAAAAAATTATCACGTTTTTATAAGAGTAGCTAGTCGAGTCTACAATGGAATAAATTATCGAATTGTTTAATATATTTCTTTAAAACGAGACACTATTGTTCAATCAATTTTTTGATGCAAACTAACAGTTATCTTGGTCATGTTGAAAAAAGCGAGATCAAGGAGTCAGAAATAAATTAAACGTTAATGAAACAATGTGTTTATTTTGAGTTAGACTCATCCTATCATGTATAGTTCTTTCGACGGATCTCGGCTATCGTGAAGTTAGCTGTTGAAATGCGCAAAGACTATTTAGTTTGAAAAAGCTCCATTGCGCAACGAAACGACTAACTTCACGATGGCCGAGATCCGTCAAGAGAACTATACCTACAAGGAATGTAAGTAGCTATCGTAACGTAAACAGGGTTTAATTAAGTAGGTAAAGTACTGCATGTGCAAACCTCGGTCGAACCTAATAAGGTTAGATACTGCTTTAGTGCACATCCTGACAATGGTCGCAGATTACAATACTGCGGTCAAAAACCGGTTCCCGAAATCGCAGCGCCCTTCAAGTGCGTCATGCTGAGTCTGTGACCCCGAACAGAGTTAGTTCGCTGGTGAGTAAGTAAGTACGTATGAGTCAGTGGCCAACATTGGTGGCAACAACAGCAGGACTAGAGCCCACGACGTTTGATACTTTTTTAATTTTTTTATTTATTCTATACAGAATCAACAGCACTTAGCACTATTTATACTTATCATAATGCCAATAAAAGATTATCATTATGTTGCTACGCGACGATACGAGGGTGCTCTATCAATTTTTATATTTGCCATTGAGATTTAAAACTTGTAACTAATTTAACGCATTTAAATAATCTTTGTGATGTCTTCAGCTCGTTGTTGGTGACGGAGTTGTAGACCAAACGAAAGTCTCTGTCATAATAAGAGAACGTTATAACCGGGCACTGTAATTCCTAACACGAATGATATCCTCGTTGTTTTACCTCGTTGCTTAATTTTATTATTATTTTGTATTGTAATCATTATAAATTAAGTGGACGCTATATATAGTGATTACAGTAAAGCATTTGATCGAATTGATCACCAATTGCTTTTGCAGAAGCTTTTAGATGCCGGAATTCACGGTAACTTGTTCAGGTGGTTTACTTCTTACATAGAAAATCGATCGCAGAAGGTAGTAGTCAATGGTTTCTGCTCTACCACCTGGATTTGTGTACCTTCAGGCGTGCCCCAAGGTTCCTTACTTGGACCATTACTTTTTTCAATTTTTCTAAATGATATTTCTTCCTGTTTTATCCACTCTCGCTTCTTATTATACGCTGATGATATGAAAGTTTTCAAGAAAATCAACAGCATAAGAGATTGTTATTTATTACAAGAAGATATATGTAGATTCGAACGTTATTGCTTCCGAAATAAGTTGGATCTCAACGTCTCCAAATGTTTTTCGATTACGTTCACTCGCAAACTGAAACCCACTAAATTCATTTATATGATTAAGGGAACCCCTCTTATAGATGTAGATGAAATAAGGGACTTAGGTGTATTGCAGGATTCTATGCTGTCCTTCGATAAACATATCGATAATATTATTAATAGAGCTAATCGGGCACTTGGTTTTATCATGAGACATGAGAGTTAGCTCACAATTTTCGTGCATTAAAGTTATCAAAATACTATATTGTGCCTATGTGCGTAGCATCCTCGAGTACTGTTCTCAAGTATGGAGTCCACAGTATGATATCTATATAAATAGAATTGAATTAATCCAGCGTAGATTTTTAAGATTTTTACAGTTTAAATGTAGGTGCTATGATGTTGATTATGTGTCTAGGTGTAAGAGACATCACATGTTGCCACTTAAAGAAAGGCGTAATATAGCTGACATTGTCTTTTTAAGCAAGGTAGCGCAGAGCAAAATTGATTCTCCCCAGTTACTTGAAAACATAAAATTGAAAGTTCCAAACAGATCAATCAGACAACCTACAGGGTTGGCAATCCCATTTAGTTTCACTAATTATAGGCAAAACTCCTATTTTAGCAGAGCAGTTATTGCATTTAACAACCTGGTTGATGTCTCTGAACTTGACTTATTTGACTGCAAAGTTTCAAAGATTAAAAACATTTTAGCAAGTAAATGGTTTGGCACTTCTCCGTAACTGTTTTTATTATCAGTTATTTGTTTATTTTATTATTTTTTTTATAAAAAAGAACACATATTTTTTTCTTGTATTCCTTTTTGTATATTATTCAACAAGCAAGCTTAAATTAGTTGCAATATGCGAAAACTTTTAATTGGTCTATAGTTGTATCTTTAGATTACTAATACTTTTGTTTTTAACGACTGTTTGTTTTCCTGTGAAATAAAAAAATAAAAAAAAATAAAAAAAAATTATTCTCTTTGTCTTTTAATTTTCATTACTCGCTCGAATTTAGTTTTTTACTATTGCATGCAGTCTGTCGTCTTTAAGTACAGTAGCACTAAGATTTAGCCATAATAACTTGTATCAGTTAATTATTATGAGTGTATATTGTGTTGATGGCACTTAAATATATAAAAATATTTCATTTTAGTTGATCTAAAAGACAGCCAGCTGATTACTCAGTTGCAGTCCAGCAATGTAATGGAAACTTTACAATGCGATGATGCAACGGACTGCGAAATAAATAATATCATTATAAGATGTGTGGGAACAAGAACGACCCACCCACAGCCAGCTAAATAATTATATTTTGCTCACATTTATGTGTGTTGTACCGAACCCTACCTCAAGCGAGGAAAACTACCTCACCGTAAAAGCTAATAATGTATTAAAGTAATACAATAAAATAGTTGTAGAAATATCGTTGAATTGGCCACGTGATCGTCTAGTAGTAAAAGGTAGGACCTAACTTGTGTTCCGTATTAGTAACCTAAATTCTTTTTAAAGGTGATCAAGTCTTGTCTACTGCGATACTTATTTTATAATTGTCTACTTCGATACCTATTTTATAATTGTCTACTGCGTTACCTACCTCGTCTAATATTGTACCTAAATACAGGAATGTCTACTGTGTTACCTATATTTATTTATTGTCTACTGTGTAACTTGATTCATATAAATATCAAGTTAAAATCTAATACTGATAGTACGTCGAGATAACATACTTCAGGCTATCGTACCTCGGGCTATCGTACATCGGGCTAACATACCTTTTATATTATCAAGATGAACGAGGATGATGATTATAAATAGAAACGGCTATAAGGATCATAACATAATCCTTATAGGATCAGAGCACCGCCCCGCTCAGATCAATGGGCTCGTCTCCAAACTGGACACCCTCTTCCGTATCATGAAATATTATCATGGAAATTATCGTGGACATCCTAGTGACTTGGATGCCCATCAATAATTCTGGGAAACAGAAACTGTATCTGTAAAACTCTACGAATTTCAACTTCAAGTCTGTCATGTATGTCTACAAGGGACAAGAGGGCATTATCTTTTAGCAAGTCCTAGTCGGAGGTCCGTCAGTCTTTATTGCCTCTCCAGTAATCCTGCATCTAGAAATGCAACTGGCACTTGGAGAGGTCTGTTCTAACTACCCTACCTACTTACCTGCCTGCCTACCTACCTACCTACCTACCTATCTATCCACCTACCTACCTATCTATCTATATAGGCTTTTTAGAAAGTTTTGGAAGAATAATTTAGTTTAGAACTTTCCAGAATAGCTTAGTTTTCTGACAGTGAAAATACTATAAAATCGGCGTTACTTAACCTTTGCAGAATGAACCAAATTCAGATATATAATTTGTGTTGTTAATGTCGTGGTAACTCCGGTCAGGACTTCGAAGAGGTAGCTCACCATCCGTGAACAGGTCTGGGTATTGCTGGTGGGACTTATACTGCCCAAAAGTCCGACGTAAGATATACCAAGCGAACTTAACGTAGCTCACCAGTTGTACATAGACTGGATTATGGTTACACCGGTCGAGACTTTAGTAAGGTAGCTCACCATCCGTGAACAGGTCTGGATATTGCTGGGTGGGACTTATTCTGCCCAAGTCTGACGTAGGATAAACCAAGTGAACTTACCTCGTTCACCAGCTGTACAGTCTGGGTATCGCCACTAGGACTAAATACGTCCAAAAGCCAAAGAAGAATTTAATATTGGTAGAATTCAGTTCACTGTCTGCATTGATCTAAAACAACACAATTTAATATAATAAATTCAACATCAAGATCAAACCCAACCATTCCTTCAATTTAGGTAAATATTTAAAAACTTATAAAAATAGCCCTTAGTAATTACTGGTTATTTCAAATGTACAAATAAATAGTAATAAGCCAATATCGAGAATTTCACTGAAACTACGGCAATTCCGTATCCGGACTTTCTAGCTTACAAACTCCTCAAAGGGCACTGAATCGATTCACGCTTTTTGTATTTAAATCACAATTATTCTACAGCTGATAATAATGTGTTTGAATCAAATATTTTGAGATTTTTTAGCCGATAATTTTCAATTTGTTATTTTTCACGACCTGACAGCCTGCCTACCAGAATTCCTGTCCCATTCTGACAGGAATTCTGGTAGGCAGGCTTGTACTCGTTCTCCACAGCTGTCTAGTAATGAGTTTTGAATATAATGACAAATAAGATTTTAATGTTTGTTTGAAAGCACTACTGATGTGTTTTGGAAATCCTAAACGCCCCAATAATAAATGTTCAAAGGCCTCCTAAACTATGTTTGTGAATAGAACGAAACTAGGCATAGGCTGTTTCGTTACAGTGTGAATCCATTAACCTGAGCACCGGTGGTCTAGTGAGCAGCGGTGGTCTAGTGAGCACTGGTGGTCTAGTGGTAGTGACCCCGTCTTCCGATCCTAAGGTCGTTCGTGGGTTTCAAACCCGGTCGTGCACCAATAGATTTTTCTGTTCGGAAACTTTATGTGCGCAATGCCAGTGCTCTCATACGGTGAAGGAAAACATCGTAATGAAACCGGCATGTCCAAGAACTAAAAATTCGAAAGACATGTGCCATCCACCAATCCGCATTGGGTCCGCGTGATGGATTAAGACCCAATCACTCTCGCCTGAGAGTAGACCAGTGTCCCAGCAGTGGGAACATTAGAAGACTGTCATGATGATCCATTGACCACTAGCGAGGGCATTGACATAGGTCTAGAGCGTCAGAAAAACTATAATAGTACTACATATTGATATTCAATCTTGAGGAAACTGAATAAGCTAACAATACATACGACTGAACCATTTTTATATTTTATTTTTATAAGATCATGTGATAACTTTTGGTTCAAAAATATTTAATGATATATAGATAGATAGAAAACACTTTATTGCATACCACACGTAGAGAAATAAAAACATAAGAGTAATACATAAAACTAGTAGCGGAAGTACAATGGGCGGTCTAAGTCAAAGTGTGATCTCTTCCAAATAGCTTTGATAATATTTGAATAAAATTTTGAATAAGCACAAAGAAAAGCTCTGACTCTTATTTCCACTGACAACGCACAAAACGGTTTACTCTAGAGACCTGAAAATTTCATTATTTTTATCTATAAGTATGCAGTGTTTTTATGTATAATGAAATAAGTAAAGTAAAGTAAATTCATATGAGTCTTTTGAGAGGTTGGCATTTTGCGAGGTCGCTCTGGTTTGTGACCTTCAGGCCCATCTGATGTTAACCGGTTACCGTAGCCTATGGACGCTTGCAAAACCAGACACTCTAAGACATAAATCAAAAGTTTTATGTGCCTGTACTCACGAATAAACATACCCTTCAAACCGGAACACTGCAATGCGAACATTATTGCAGTAATAGGTACTTAAGTGGAAAACTTCTTCAGTCTTGATACAGACGAGCTCTAACACAAAGAACTATCTCTTTAGATAGTAAAATGTATTAGAAGATGATTTATGCAGTGGTTAGTCAAGTGGTTAGTTGAACTCTCAGACAGAGTTTCTAAGCCGCCCGAAGGTCTCTAATGAAATGAAATTTATTGACATGTTAAAGATAATAATAATAAATAATAATAAAATGCTGGACAATCCACACAGCATCATCTAGCCCAAGGTAAGCTGCTGTTAAACAGAGCTGTATTATGGGTACTAGATGACTGATATATATTTAATACAATACAATACATAGATAGATATTTTTTATTATACATAGAAAACACCCAGAACACCCGGAACAAATATTTGCAGATCCTACAAACATTTGTCCCAAGGCGGGGATCGAACCCGCAACCTCTGTGTCGCAGGCGGACCTTGGCCCACCGCGCCACATTGGTCGTCGATGTTAAGTGCATAAACCCATTTTGGCTATTTTTTATGGGAATATTTCTACAAGTATTATAAAATACGAGGTAACGACTCTACGAGGTAGCAACTCACACACTTCGCTAAGAGACGTTTTGCCAGGAATGCACGTGTGTGGCCCTTCGTCTACGTAATATTATATTTTATTGCTTGTGGTCATTACCCGATCCTGCTCTTGAACGGCGGAATAGCCGAGCCCATCAGGATATCCATTACTTCACTGTTTACTTTATGTACGAGTGCCTCGCTTGTAATAAATGATGTTTAGATTGTAGTCGTCATAATCATAGCTTGAGAACCCTTCCGGACCCACGGCTACGTAATTTAACAGATAGATGAGATTCTATAGAAGAAAATATACTTCTTAATGTTAGTGCTACTGATTTGAACAGTATTAAGTCAGTATGAATGAACTAATAAATTACAGAGCTAAGGCTCCAAATTCTCCAAGCTATTTTTTTTATGCCAGCAAGTGACAAGACAATCAAGGCGCCCACCTAATGTTAAGCACCACGCCTGACTATTAAATGCAATTGCAAAAAAATTCAAGTGTAATAATTTCATTGCTTTTTAATTTCAATCTAATATGTTAGTTATTTATACCTACATACGAGTATCATACATTATTGCATAGAATAGAGCACATTTTTATAATCTGTCATCTTTCTAATTACACTAGATCGTTTCTGACTGACTGACAATCAACGATAATCTAAACCTAACCCTAGTGACCTGAAATTTTAAGTAAATTTTAAGTCGTTATTAAACTGCAAGAGGACGCAGTGGGGAGATAGAGTTTGTATTAAAATATCTGCGGGGAAAGGGTTTTCCTTAGTATTCTTTAACAACGGTACAACATTACAACTCCTTGATCAACCTGAGGTGTTGATTTACTGCACGTTGAACCTTCAATTGAAAATTTGAAAAATGAAAATGTTAATTTATTTATTTGTAACTAAATAATACAGATATAAACAATGAAAAACGATGATGCAGTAGTGTGTAACACTGTGTCTGTAATAAGATAATCTAAAATAATTTTCTAAGAACACTATAATACTGTAGGTACTATAGTAAACAAAGAAAGTTCGTAGCGGAACATATGACCACCTCTCACAAATGCAAATAAATGCTAAAAAGCCTACATTATTACTAACTTTCTCACATTTTAGAGTAGGTACTTAGTAAGTAGAATGTTCTGAGAAAACAATGAGTGTCGAATTGTTATTTAGTATCAACCTAGTGAACAGCTCACAACTCTACAAAGTGTACTTGACGAATCTCGAAAATGACAATCCGGATTTTCTAGGTAACCATTTTTGCAATTAATCAGAACTTGAATTGTTTAAAACTATTTAATAAACCACCAAATTCCTACTCAGGAACTCATGTAAGTACATCAACTTAAGTTGTAGAAAAGTAAAGGTAATTAAATCTTTATCAAAACCTCACAAGAAACGAGTAAAACAATAAGACGCGGCTAGTATATTTAGACAGAATAAGGTTGTTTAAAAAAAAACAACTTAATTTTATTGGTTTCACATTTATCTGCATTTTGAATAAATTAACATAAAGACAATGTGAATTAAGACATTCCACTTTGGCAGTATTCCAGTTGTACTCAGGGTTGGCAATTCTATAAGTGTACTAGACATGATTTTAATTTACCTAGGTATTTTATGTTCAAAATCACTAGCAATTTCTTGAAAAGCAAATCCTTACAGTGACCACTATTTAAACAACTAGGATATTTGAAGAGTATTCTATAATCCGTATTCCTAAAGCAAAAACTAATATTCATGCCTAAAGAAATTGAAAAATATACTTCAATTATCTTTAACATGACATAATTTATTGATTTGGTGGATACCCGGCGTTCCCGAAAGGGCTAAGAGTCTAGAGAAACTCAAGACCTCGTCCTGGGGCCTTACTTGCTATGATCAAAACGCGGGCTCGTAACAATATCTGTGTGGAATCGTCGTCGACCAGCCATGTTTTAGGGCTCGTCAGACTGTTTTTTCAAGGTCAACTATCGATGGCGAAACTATCGCTATTGAAACAACACAGATACGCCATTTTACAGTTCCACACCATGGCGCTTATAGAACACGTTACTAAGTTACACTACGTTATTGGTAAGGAATCTCTTATGTCATGGCGAATAACGCCCCTGAGTCTATCATAAACTTTGAGGTCGCTAACAACGTCGGTCAGAGCGACGACGAATCTAATTTCTAAAGAAGCGCCTTTGGAACACCCCTTCAGTTTATTACTATATCTTTTCCCCTCGGCGCAGCCCCGGCCGGCGGCGCCTGCTAGCGACCTGCCTAGTGGCAACCATACCAACGCATGTCATAATTACCATCGTCCAGTGCCTTCCTAACTGTTCATAGACAATTGAGTTTCACATAGAAGGCGCCATGGGAACTGCAGACGGATACTTCCGGGGGTCAGAGATGATTTTGAAAAAATTTAACATAATACTTTGTTAGCAATTTACCTTGAAAGATCTACTTTAGGTACCTATGTAAAACTGTGTGAACTCTGTATCAGATGTCAGTGTTGCGTGAAGATGCTCAAAGATCCCTTCCGCATGTGGTTTTATTAGTAACTGGCTGCTGGAATGTCGGCCTGCCGCCGCACCTTTACTTCTGGCACTAACCTCAAAAAGGCCCTGTTTCAATCCAGATCATTATCTATATAAATTCTAAATTTCATTGAAATCTGTTCAGCTGCTAAGACGTGATTAGTTAAAAAACATACAAACTTTCATATTTATAATATTAGGTGATACTTAATGATTGCAGCATTTATTAAATCCAATTAATTGGTTACATCAGTGAATACACTCAAATGACTATTAAAATTTTTAAAATGCGGAATTCACTTAGCTTTTATCAATATTTCGAGTAAGTATTTATTACGTAGTTTTTCAGTCATTTTAATTTCTTTGCGTAAAATTGTGTTTTTTTTTTAGTTTAATTGGTAGAAAAAAATCTATCTATACATAACTAAGTTCATGTTAAACATGTCTAAACAAACAAATGAACGAGTTAGTCAAACGGCGTAACTTGTTTTGCGTACACAACGTATTCCGGTCCCCTTGCTTGCCGAATGAAGTCAAAAGATTGCATCGTTTCATTCATAGCCTCTACGTACTTTCTTTATCTCCTTGAAAACCAATAAACCTTACAATGTAAGAGTTGAGATGATTTTTTGACAGAATTCAGAAAAACGGTAAATTATTGAGCAAGTATCGTTGTCATAGAGACCCATTTGCATAGATAATGCGATGCGGTATCCACAATATAAAATAATTTGTGAATCGAGCGCTCTTGGATATCGCAAGAGACTATAATAAGCTACCACATTACTTGCTGATTTAAGTCCATATTCAAGTTTTATAAGTAAACTAAATAATTGATATCTTGAAAAGAAAATCATTTAATAGATTTGATAGCTTTAAGTGCTTACAACTGTGGAAAATAAGGTAAAATCTGTAAAACTAATTTGTAAACGTATTAAATTTTCCATGATTTATAAAAATCTAATCTTTATCTAGTACATAACACAAGTTACTTGCTGTAATACCTATCTGTTCTGTGCTTGGGGCCAGATGATGCTGTGTGGATTGTCCAGCATTGTATTTAATTTATTTATTTAAAAATAGTTCAATGCAAGGTTTACGGTAAACAATATCTAACTGTGTAATAAATAAATAAATATAAATCTGTTATACAATCAACACTTGATAGACCTAGACATTCTTCACTTAGTTATTCTCTTCTTTCGTTTTTTAGTAAGTCAGTGTTACAGTAGCTACAAGCAATCTTGCAACAAAACAGCTGACTGTAACCTGCTTTCCCCACAGTGCGACAGTGCTGCTGCACTGGCACACACAATGGTAAAGGACTACGATTATCATCACAAAGCTTGGGGAAGCACTTACAAACTGTTTTCATTTTGTATCATCTTTTACTATTTTCTTTTTTAAAGTAAATAGTTTCTACATTAATTTGACTTTTTCTGATACGTACAATATTTTGGATATTTCTAAAAAACCCATGATGGCGTATTTTTACTAAACTGTAAAATACTGCAACACTTGTAATATTTTAGTTGTTTTAATGTACCTTCTAATTTTTGTTAAAAAACATGCGTAAATACTGTTTATTTTAGATTTTCGCTCCAGTTTTAAGACACTTGACTATCAGACAAAATGTCTGCTCTTGTCTGAAATGAAATGAACTCTATTCAGCCCCTAAGCATACACTTGTCAATCAAACAACGAACAGCTAGCTTAACCGCTATCAAGGAAATAATGAGACCGTCAAGAGCTAATCAAAGTTGGCAAAGCGCATTGACACGGCCGTGGTCAAGAGTGCCGAGCGGGCGCGCGCGTTCAACTCTTTTGTATGGGACGTTTGTATGGAGCAGCGAATTAGCCGTGCCACGGCCGGCGTGCGCATCGTCCGTCACCCATTGTTTTAGTTCACTATTTAACTACTTGGAAATGGTGTGATGCGTAAAACACATTAACTCGTTCAAAGCATCCACAGACCGTTAGTTTATTTAAAACTACTATCTAGGAAAACGGTAAAAGTAAAAAACGTATTGTTTTGACTTGTGAAATCTGATTGTACAACAAATATATTGTATTTATTCAGGGAAAATAGTAAATTATAATACTGTTGCAAACATACCAAAAATCCTTTGTTGAAAAAATATGATCACCAATAAAATATTATTTGAACTCAACGGTTCCCACGAAACAAAGCAGTAAACTTGATGTAACTTTTGTGCACAAAGCACTATTAGTGCAAATAACTAGATAAGTTATATTTAATTTGTCTATATAATAACTTTGCATATCTGCACCAATTTAGGAAACTACAATAATTATGGAAGGACATTGAACTTTTCATTGATGGAAACCAATGCAAAAACCGCAAAAGCAAGTTAAATCTTGTCAATGAGACCATAAATTAGGCTCGCTCGAACGTAAAAGGCAATAAAAAATGGGCGGTATTATCCTTCGCATATATCACTGGGGTCGGTGACCGGCGTTTTGCATGGCGGACCTGCGAGCGCGATCGCAGCGAACAGAGCGGCGAGCGGCGCGGCGAGCGGAGCGGGGGCGGGCATGGCGAGCGAGCGGTGCCGGCGACGATCCACGCTGCACTGAAGCCCTGAGAGAGGCTTCGCGGCTCACACGGCGACCTCCACACATGCATGACGAATGTGTAGAGGCGGACTGAAGCTTTTTGCAAAAAGCAACATAACCAAACCTACTTAGACGGACTTTATTTCCTTACACTGGACGAAACTGGAATTGCCTAGCTTTTACTTCTACAGCAGTTCTGTGACGTGAACTGGGGATGTGAAGCGTAACCATGATCTCTACTGTCACATAACAAGGTTCATTTTGGGTCGTGTCCTTTTAAATAGCCGATAGTTCATAGCGCAAAGTTTACGCATGTCACTGCACGCTTGTCGTTTCACCTGGATTCGACCAACTTTTGGAATAACAATTCTGCGGAATAAGAAATGTCAAATACAAGTAGGTAAACTGACAGGTTACTCGCGAATAACTACAATTTAATGGGAGAATAGTGCCTATTCGAGATTGGTTGAATCTAACCGATGCATGATGCGGTTTTTCGTGATTTTGATTTAGGAAAACGAATTTTTACAAGCACACTTCCAATCTTTTACCCCAAATTGCAGATCTTATTTTACAGTATCATTCACAAACGCGCTGGTGTCTCGACAAAGCGTGTATAGAACAGACGCGCGACCACAAACCTACGTCAGATTTTTTACTGATCATTGCATTTCTTAATTTTTTCATATCTATGGTCGGGCAAGACCTTCGCGTCACGCTGGCTGAAGACCTGCGGCCTATTTGATATAACTACTCTGATCTGCACCATATTACAGATCGTCGTCACAAAGACGTCATACAGATAAATTTATAAAACATCAAAGTGCAGACTTTCAGAGAGGCTGAACCCCTGACCCTAATAACTTTTGTTATTATTATGTTGAAGCCATGGACGTATTAGAAATTAAAAGTTTTGGAAGCAGTCTTTTTACACCCTGTATAGAGGCAGCAGTTTGTTAGGTACATCTTGTTTGGGGTATACGAAAATCCAGGAGAGCAAAGAGTACGTTGACTTAACAAAGTGTTTTTTTAAATGAGTACTTGTACTCTAACCTGATCTACTTTTTGCCATTTTCGAGTATTTTATACGAGTACCAACTTAGCTAGCTAAAGAACAATGAAATAATCAGGCACATAATTACTTAAATTATGTATCATCACATCATCATAATAATCTAGCAAATAGACCTCCACTGCTGGACATGGGCCTTCCTCATGACCATGACGACGGACCTTTTACCTCAGCATTCACCGACTTCCTGCGACCGCTCTAATCATCGGCTCATCGAGTGGGAGACCGTCCTATACTACGTTTTTGCATACTAATATACAAGTTTTAGTAGAGCTGTGAAAGTCGACATCAAGTCACATATGCGGGTGTTGCGCAAACATCGCCGTCATTGCATTGCCTATTACTATTCATAGATTAGACTATAAAAATATTTAATTTCATGTAAAATATATTTTATGGCGACAAAGTCCTATATAGCAGTTATGTACTTAGTTAAAAAATGTTCGTTTTCATGTCAACTTCGATCAAAAACCTGTCGAAGTAAGGTAATGTAGTATTCCTACATAATTATTATTGTTATAACGAAACCAGGGGTACCTAGTGTTCCTATGGTCAATAAATATTATAACTATGACTGTGAAGTAAGAAAAAAAAATTTCTAAGTAGCTGGTTATAAAATTTGGTACGCGCACCAAAGACTCATAAAACCATCAATTGCCTGAATATTTTTTGCCAATAATTAGTATACTAAATGTTAATACTTAATTAAAATTAGTGCATGCATCTCAAATTATTCAGTATCGGACTCTGGTGGCAAATTTTCTAGGCCACCCGAAGGCCTCTGTCATGGCTTAACAGCTTTGAAAAAGCGGGGACCAACTGCTTAACGTGCCCTCCAAAGCACGAAAGAGCTCAGTTGAAATTGCCACTGGTGGTCACCCATCCAAATGGTGCCTATGCGGAATAGTGCTTAACTTCGTTGATCTGCAGAACAATTTAACCAGCTACGTCACGAGCGCTTTTCAAAACCATGAATATTGTCGTACAACTAGCAGACACTTAGATCACAATTTCACAAACAATAGTTTTAGTTCTAATTATAAGGGCGGCCTCACACCGCGCCACCGTTACTTCCCAGACGGGCACGGCAACTGACACTCACCGCCTCCCATTAAAATTAACAACCGCGCAAAAAACGCGCGTTCGCCGTCACATACGTACTCATTAATTATTCCTAATGGAAATAATTCTAGTTAATTCTAGCGTTAATTCTCATCACTTATGAGCACAAACCGTGTTAATTCTATTAGCTGTAGTTACTGTTAGCAAAAGTAAAAGAGTTATTTTAATTAAAGGACTTTTCTAGGTAATGTTACAATTAAACAACTTAGCTGAGGGATTCGTAACAAGCATTAATACTAGTTAACGCCTGCGGCTTTACTCGCGTAGGAGCAGTATCTCTCGTATTTTAAATTTGAAACCTACGACGTGATGAGTAACAGTCATCCAAACATCAACATTTATGTAAGTCTTTAATGGTTTGAATTTAGTAAAATTACCTCTTTAGAACGGTATTTTTTTTAATACTTAACTAAGTGTGTAAGTATGTACCTAATACCAGATAATAAATTATTTTTTTACCACAAAATATAACTAAAACGAGATTATCAAAAGCTCTACATTAATACTTTTAGTGTAAAATTTTTAATAATATTAATTTTTGTAGCGTTTAGATTGTTTAAACATTTTTTGATTTATTTTTCAACCTTAAAAAACGATATGCCTCGGGGCCCCCTTGCAAAGTTCGCTATCGTACCGCAGTTGTACCGCGTCGTGTGCAGGCAGCCTAATGTGCATTCCCCACACACCTCCGCCACGGATAAGTGTCTGATGAGGGATAATTGTGAGAGCTGAGACTCTCGGTTATATTTTATAATTGGAGGAAATGAAACTCCGTAAGCTTCGCGATTATTCTCTTTGAACCCATAAAGGTAGGCGGATACGTGAGCCTTTTATAGTCCACAGTGCAATGTCGGTAGCAGCCATAACACACTGGCGGTTCGCGAGCGAGTTGAAAGCAAGACGAGGCAAATCGGTAGTGTGATAACAGCCTTAGGCTGTATTCGACAAACTTCTGCCCCACGATTACGTAATTCGGTTGCAATCAATTTCACTTGATTCCAATCAAAAAGTTACGTATTTTGTATGAATCTGACAGCTTATTGACAGTTCACTGATTGAAATCGGATTGAAACCGAGTTACGCAATCGGGAAGGAATAATATTCCGCGGAATAAAAAATGTCAAATACAAGTAAACTGTCAGTTGACTCGCGTATAACTACGATTAAAGCCCATTTAAACCATACAATAATTGCATGCAAGAGTTGCCTTGTCAAATTGATTTTGGAACTAAATATTTAAAAATGGATTCTTAATGATAAATGAGGCAACTATTGTATGGTGCAAATGGGCCATTAGAATAGCGGCCATTCGAGTTTAGTTGAATTCAGTAGTAGTAAGTAGCAGTTATTTCAAATTATGTCTTCGTATGCTGAATTTGATTTAAATTAAACTTCAGCCATTTAAATGAGAGTCCGCGTTCTTCCACCGCTCAAACAACTCAAGGGAAACCCTAGAGATAGAGGTCCACTGACAGAGTACATTGTTATGTCCACCGCTGAACATAGGCCTCGCCCAAAGAGCGCCATGACGACCGTTTTTGAAGTACTTCTTTATTAAAACTTAGTAGCGCCATCTATGTGTTTAAAACCCGTGGCAGGTAATTGTGGACCTCGAAACAGACAGCTTGCGCGGTACACAAAGGGAAAGTTATTTTAGTAGTTAACAAACCTTCTACGAGATAGCGCCTTTATGATAACGCTACGCAAACACAGAAAACCTAGATATTTTATACGCTATGATAAGAACGTTGTTTCATGCACGTTTTATGTGTCTAAAAATCTAAATTTTAATTTTATTTTGTAAATATAAGCGTGAATACATAATTACATACTTACATATACACTGGCATTGCGCATATAAATTTTTCGAACAGAAAAATCTATTGGTGCACCACCGGCTTTGAACCCACGACCTTTGGATGTCGGGTGTTTTTTTTTTTTATACCACCAAGGTGGCAAACAAGCATACGGCCCACCTGATGTTAAGCGGTTACCGTAGCCTATGAACGCTTGCAATACCAGAGGCATCACTCGCGCTTTGCCGACCCTTTAAAATTTTTAAAACGCCCTTTTTGAAGAACGCTGTAGTCTCCAGGGAATACCTCAGCAGGGAGATCATTCCACAGCCTAAGTGTTCGCTGGAGGAAGTTCCTCTGAAACCTTACGGTGCGCGACCAACCTGGCTCTAGAGTGTGTGATGGTCACTACCACTAGACCACCGGTGCTCTAGTGTCATCATCCCCTTTGAAGATCCCCTTTTAATAACATAACTATATAAAGATGATTTTTAATAAAACAATACCATCTTTCAGGATTAGATTGGACACTGAGCCAATAAATTGTTTTTTTTTATACCACTAAAGTGGCAACCAAGCGTACGGCCCACTTGATAGTCAGAGGTTACCATAGCCTATGTACGCATGCAACATCATAGATATATCACTTGCGTGTTACCACCCTGAGACGTTAGTTAAGAAAGTCTCATGTGCCTGAAATTTCACCTTATACCCTCCAAAGGGGAACACAGCAATGCGAGCATTACTGCTTGGCGGCAGAAATAGGTATGGTGGTAGTCCTTCCCTGGACGAGCTCTATCACAAAGAACTCTACTACTCTAATCTATTATTTTAAAACAGCTGTTGCAAAACGTTGATGTTCTGTTAATTTCTACTTGTTCATTGATTTATATTCCTCCAACATCTCTATCTGATTAATTAAAAGTAAAGTAAGAGTAGTAGAGTTCTCTGTGATAGAGCTCGTCCGGGGAAGGACTACCACCATACCTATTTCTGCCGCCAAGCAGTAATGCTCGCATTGCTGTGTTCCGGTGTGAAGGGTATGGTTTCCGGTGAAATTACTGGCACATGAGGCTTTCGATCTTAGCCTCAAGGTGGCAACCCGCGAGTGATACCTCTGGTATTGCAAGCGTCCATAGGCTGCGGTAACCGCTTACCATCTTGTGGGCCGCACGCTTGGTTGCCACTTCAGTTGTATAAAAAAAAAAAAAAAAGTATCTTTCACAATGACTAAATACCTAATCTTATATAGGTATGCAATACAGGAAAAAGAGAGTGCTGGTGGTCAAGAGATCTTGTAGCCTTCCGATCTTGACAACGGGCATGTTTTTTAATAACTTTATTAAAATTCCACTGTCCCCATTAACGGGGACACGGTTAATGGGGACATCGGGACGCTAAGGACGTGGACGTCGTGACTTTTTCCACTCGATGAGATTTACCCTTCAAAGGGGAGTTTGTATTTTTTTTTGTCAAAATCCTAAAAAGTAGGCTGAGCTTGAAGCTTTAAAGGGGATTTTGACACTGAAACTCCCAAAACCCCATTTGAAGGGGATCTTCAAAGGGGATTTTGACACTAACCCAGAAAATGTATGTTCGCAATGCTCTCAAATGGTGATATAAAACATCCTGAATTCCTGAGTAAACCGATGCGGTGGCATGTAAAAGATCTATAATTCCACAATCAGGAACAGTCAATTTTTGCGAGATAAAAAGTACCAAAGTGATATTCCAGACTATACAATGCGGATTGGTGGATGGCACATGTCTTTCGAATTTTTAGTTCTTGGACATGCCGGTTTCCTCACGATGTTTTCCTTCACCGTATGAGAGCACTACACATCTATCACTACACCTTCATCTAAATCCGTTCAGCCATTCTGACGTGATTGAGTCCCGCCACCCATTCATTTTCGCATTTACAATATTAGTGTGATTAATCACTAAATGTTTCACTAAACTTCATGAACACGACAGTTTTCTATTGACTATTAGACTATTTGACTATTCTATAGGTCGACCGTGTAAGAGATAACGCAATCTTTGACCATCATGCAGAGTTACTTACAAAGAAATATATTTAAATTTCACTATCAGGCTCAGACAAGAGTAGTAGAGTTCTTTGTGATAGAGCTCGTCCGGGGAAGGACTACCACCATACCTATTTCTGCCGCCAAGCTGTAATGCTCGCATTGCTGTGTTCCGGTGTGAAGGGTATGGTTTCCGGTGAAATTACTGGCACATGAGGCTTTCGATCTTAGCCTCAAGGTGGCAACCCGCGAGTGATACCTCTGGTATTGCAAGCGTCCATAGGCTGCGGTAACCGCTTACCATCTTGTGGGCCGTACGCTTGGTTGCCACTTCAGTTGTATAAAATAAAAAAGAAAAAAAAAAAAGACAGCATTTTGTAATATTCCCACTTCTGAAACATTCGTGTTAGTGTCAAAATTTTGGTAATTTTAGAGTCAAAATCATATTTGGAGCTTCCTCTCAGTTTATAGAGGATTTTGACACTCTCGAGCAAGAGTGAGGAGTTTTATATATCCAATAGCGAGAGACAACGATAATTTCAAAATTTTAAACACAATGTGTGAATGTAAATAGCATTAAAAATACAAATTAATAGTTATTCTACGCACATAAAATTAGAAACACGTTTGCTCGTAAAGTTGGTCTACTACTTTTATTTTAGGAAAGCAAAGCTGTTTCATATTTACATACTTACTACAGCTATCAGATTGTAAACTTAGATTAGGTAATACAATTAATAAAAACGTACGTCGTAGTGTCGAGTGTATCGACCTTTTGATTACTATTACCAGAACTAACGAAATTTACAAATACCTTTACTAAATTCGTTAGAAATACTAAAGCTTTTATATTAGATCCATATCAATTTAAAATACAACTTATGCAGGATAAATGAATTATTAAATAATCTCTAATATTTATATTGTTTGCATATTTTTGTATTAGCGCCACATCAGGTGCCTTCTCATGAACCCAATGACGTTACCGATCCAATTTCTCTGCTGTCAAATTTTTGTAATCTTGAAAACAAGGTTGAAATTGGCGCTTGGTTTGCTGTCAAAAGTACGAAAAGTTATATTCCAATAATTGTCCAATACCGATCGCGTTCAAGAGTAAGGCCCCTGTTCTGTGTTATTCTAAGCGCTTTTTTTTATATATAAACACACTTGTGCATGAATAGAATGTTACTACGGCTGGCAGTTACTGTAGCCTAGGTCGACTAGCAATACCGAGGCATCGCTTGCGCGTTGCCACCCTGAGTCGTCAATCGAAAGTCTCACGAGCATGTAATTTCACCGTACCCTTTGAACCGAAGCACTTTGGTGATTGTACTTTCCCGGACGAGCTCTACCACAAAGAACTCTGTTAGTATGTTTTAAAAACTTTAGTTCTTTCGAGTACCTTCTATATAATTTATGATAATAGGAATATTTCGAGTTCTTTAACAGGCACCAGCAGTAGCTATAACATCACTTTATAATCCTAATTGGACGTAACTTATAAATGATAGTTCAAGACGAAAGGCGCTGCATATTCAACGGATTAACTATTATGTCATTCACTGAACGTTTGTTACCACACAATATCCAACCTTACGCAACCGGATCACGATTCACATTCGCTTCTATCACCGTGTGTCGCCCTATGGGTTACGTAAAACAAAACCAGCTGGTGGACATCACGACCAAATTTATTACATTACTTATGTACAAAAGTATAAAAAGATGTTGCACAATATCACATTCACGGTCTGGACTTGCATCACCAATAAATAAGAAACCAATCTTTATTAAGAAAATACGGAGATAAATACTAAAGTGACAGCTCCGGTTCTTCCAATCGCAGTAACCACCGCGCCGTATTCGGAACAGGTGAACAAACGAGCTCCTAGCCTAGATCCTAGTGCCTATGCTAATTGTGGCCGACCTTGTCGATCTGGCCCTGGAGGTTGTTGATGACTTCGGAGGGAACCTGGTCTCCAAGAATCTCGTACAAGTTGATTCTTTGGTTTCCGGGGATGGACTCGTAAGCCGCTAACTCTATACCTTCTTGAACCTGTGGATAAAAACACATTTTAGAAGGCGCAGGCCATGATGGCGTTTCGTCATCATAGTATTGGGTTTTTTTTCAAAATAGACGGCACACTCTGTTTAGTTCTTCTCTCTACCGGTTCTCATCACCAAACAATTAAAAGAAATAATATTTTGTGTTAAGCAATCCCATGAATCCATCATGCATGAGAGGAAAAAAAATAAAGATTATTAGTTAAAATGTAATGCAGATTAAAATCTAGAGCTCGTGAAGGAACGTCGTGCGTTGGCTGACAGCACTGCTATTAGATGGAAAGTCAGATAAAACTAATAACTAGTGTTACTGCACATTACTCGTAAAGGTCTTTAACTTCCCTACGTGTCGTAGTTCCACGTGGAGATAGTTATTTCCTTACTACTGTAAACCTCGCAACTTTGTATGCGGTGACTTTTTAAATGCAAATTTTTTTTCCGCTTCGTTATCTAAGAGTTTAATTTCGGGACTTTCTTATGTACACAGTCTCCAAATTTCAGGCTTTTAGAACTTAAAGCATAGGATGGGTTTTAATTGTCGAGAATCAGGATCAAACCCGTGACCTCTTGTTTCTGAAACACTCGCCCACCACACTAATGTATCGTCATTGTTTAAGATACCCTCACCTTCTGGATGACAGCATCGTGGGGGATGAGGTGGGTGTTCTGCGCCTGCTTGATGGCCTCCTTGGTGTAGGAAGCACCCTCGCGGTAAGGCGCAGCGGCCGCTGCCGCCACCACCACCAACAGGCAGAGAGCGTACGAGTGCATGGTGCTTTCACTGGTGGTCTGAGGGGAGAGCATTTATTTAATTGTAAACAAGCATGTCGTCTGATTTTATTTATTTTCGGCCTTTTAGTGAAATACGGTTTTATTGTTTAATGTTAAGTACTACCTTCCTAACTATTAAGGACTCTAAGCATTTGGGACAAACCCATAAGGGTTTTTTAAATGCTTATAATTATATTTTTTTAAGTTAAATAAATAAATAAAAAATATTATTTCAGAAGATTTATTCTTGAGTTTGCTTTTTTTACCAATTTTTATTTTTTCAAGCTCCTAATTTTTGTAAAAATCGTACGTACAGTATTGACAAATGTTCTACAAATATTAACCCGAAAGTTTCAATATTTGTATTTTATGTCTGTGGTTCAAATACGCTGTGACGGCTGAACCAATTTAAATGAAATTTGGAATAGTATTAGTTCTGGACCTGAAACATCAATATGCATGAGGTAATGTTTTTATCTAAGTACCACCAGAGCGAAGCCCCATGCAGGAGCTAGTACTTCTAACTAACTCTAGCATTATGTTTGCTAGGCAAGACGCGCCTCTGATCACATAACCAATTGCAAAACTAATATTTAACGTCTTCAAATATCAATATCATTTGTACGGAAGTTAATAAACCAGCTCCCGATTGACCACACAACAATTCCAGTGATTTTTGTATTAATTTATTAACAGCCGAATCGTGTGATGCCAAATCAGGAGACAGGTGCTAAACGATGACACTGGAAAGTGCTCTAATCAGTTGTACACACACTTCCACTTTGACACTTTGATGTAACAAAGGAACAGCTTGAAGAGCTGGATTAGAAATGTTAACTATTGCATTATCAAAAAAGAACACACGTATTTTATCTATTCTTTCTTCCTGAAAGCTAGGTACTTTATAATCTTCGAAAGAATTCTAATACAAGCATAAAATATTATATAAACTGATACAATTAAACACTGCACTATCACACTTTTTACAATCACGGGGATGCGGTGGTCTGGGCTAAGTAACACCGTTTGTAAACTCACGCTTTATCTTGATAATTGAATAAACAAAACTTGAATTTTGATATTGATGCGTAGATTTGAACTTACGAACGTATACGACCTATATTAGGCGTGTATTTGTTAGGTCTCACCTGTAGGTTTGGGCGGGAGTGATCCGCGCGCGCAGCGACCCGTCTCATATAGCCGCCCCCTCCCCGCGGAACTTTCACTGCGAGGAGGCGCCTGCGCAACTGTCCTGACGATCTGATGAAGCTATTAAATTAGCGAGGTTTATTATCACAGCTTAAAAAATATGCAAATTTTACATGTTTTGAACCCATTTCAGATCTTTGCTAGATGCTAGTCCAAATCACTCAGAATCTGATCTGATATAACACATTAGTTTATCATATTTTTAAGCTGATCACTCTGATAAAAATAAAAACTAGTGAAATAGTTAATAAGGAAAATGTAATTGTCTCGAGAGCGCGTTTATATCTTTTGTATGGGAGCCTGTAAGCTTGCCCATTAGATGTAAAATACTAATAGATGTATCGATAGAGCACTTTGTTGTCTAGGAGGAACCTTGCTTTCTGATCTGACGGTCAGGGTTTATAACCAGTCGTGCAATTAAAAAAATGTATGCGCATGTCAGTGCTCTCAAACGGTAAATGATGAAGATTAGAAATCATAAATTAGTCATTTATTTTATAATTATAAAGTTACATTCAATAGTTTACCTACCTTAAAGTATAAATCTGTAGATTCTACTATTTAGCATACAAACCTAGTAGGAATAATCATTATTTAAATCAAATTATAAAAATCAAATTACCATTAAATACCGACATAACCAGAAGCTTAAAATTCAGAAGACACGTGTTATCTAACTAATCTGCTTTGGATCCGCATGTATTATATCACTCTCGCTTGAGAGTGACCATTTCTGTGTTATTTTTATCCAACATGGAGGCTAATGATCATGATGGGTACGAGGCTCACGTAGCATTCGCGTTTTGAAGAAGCTGCGAGTTAGTTTAGTGGCCTCACAATTTGAGGATTGAAGACACGCTCCGGAATCACTTTGCAAAAAGCCATTATGTATCGATAATGTTATCGATACACATCCGGATTACGACACGTGTTATAAAAAGCTGATGGAAAGATCTAGAAAGAATAGAAAGGCGTAAAGCTAGGGCTGCACCAAACACCTGATAGCTCTTACATTTCTTGCTGATGTCATTTGAACTGTACTATTGCAGTTGTCTATGCCCACTTTACATTATTCTAGTAGCATTTCAAAACAAATTAGAAAACAGAACACCATAGGCAACCAAGAACAATGAATAGGTACGAAAGTATGTCATGCACCAATTCATACTGCTGGGCAGAGGGAACAATAGAAGGCTGACTTTAATGCCGAACCAAACGCTTTTCATCTTCTTTTCTCATTAGCACGAGTAAAGAATGGAACTCGTTGCCGGGGTCTGTTTTTCCGGACCAATACAATTTAGGAGTTTTCAAGGCTAGAGTGAACAGGTTCTTTCTAGGCAAGCGTGCTCCATCATCGATCACACCATCACTTACCATCAGGTGAGGTGGTGGTCAAACGCTTGCCTATAACCAATTTAAATAAAATATAATTCCAAATCTAGCGCTGTATTGCAACTGGAACAATGTAATTAAATTGGGTGCTGGATTAAACTTACGAGATTCATAATGTAGTCCAAACAATATGAAGGAGTAAAACTTGCAATTCAACTATGGAGTCAAGGTATGGTGAAGGCACCTTGCAAATTTTCCAAAAACGAAGAAAACCCCAGCTCCGCATGCTACGAGTATGTCTTGCGTTCTGGTACCCACGACACAGGGAACCTTAGAGATGTATGTGACTGCTGGGTGTGTTATGTTATAAAAGTTACCTGTACTTTGAATGGTTTCAACACTTAGCATCTGAGATTTCTGCGAAAACCGTAAACCTTTCATATTTATAACGATTGTTTCGCCAGCGAAATATGTTTTCATACAAGTAATTGAAGGAACGTTGTTTCGAAATATTTACATAAAATTTGACAGTTTTTGTTTTTTATTGACCTGATAATGTTATATATTAGTTTCCTGTACAAGGTCCACCTAGCGGGACTCGTTATTTTTACACATAGATACAGTTTATTTCTCCAACCTGCTATGCCTATGATTGCATCTCTACATTACAATAGAAGTTAACATTATAATTATAATAACTGCTATTGTTTTCTACGAATCCAGAGCTTTATTACAAACGGGATCGACTTTTTTATAAAGGAAATTGATTTTCGCTTCGCAATAACTTTCCTAGCCTGAGGTAGTTACCTAAAACCATATTACTAATTGATAGAATAAGCCAAGTAAACCCATTTTGCAAGAGGCTGCTAGATGAAATAGGTTTTAAAAAAAAATGTCTTACATACAGGTCAAATTGTATGCATTAATATTAATATTCTGACATCTGATTTCCTTAGTGCTGTAATAAAGCTAGCTAAAAGTAAATGTTCAAAATACAAAAAGAAGTTAACACATTCTACAGATGCAGTATTTTGCAGCATTCATTGTGCAATGCCGTTTGTAATATGCGCAAATGTATTCGCAACTAGGTGCTTGCTTATTAAGATGAAACTTCAATGACCATTCTAGCAATTTGTGTTTTGTTAGATGTATGTAAGTATCTCAGAGTATTTCATGATTTACTAATATTCTTCTATAAGCTTTGGGTGGCACTGCATCTGTAATAGTCAGGCGTGGTGCTTAACATCAGGTGCGCGCCTTGATTGTCTTGTCACTTGCTGACATAAAAAAAACAACAAGAAATTATATTCCACACACAAAGAAATACATTACGTTCTTTATTTTAAAACATTAGTAAATCGATTAAATTTATCTGGTTCTACATATTTCTTATATATTATGCAATAATGAATACTTATTACCTATCTTTATGTATGTTATGTGGAACTTATGTATTACATCGTACAGTGAAGGAAAACCTCGTGAAGAATCCGGCGCGAGCCAATCACTCTCGCTTGAGAGTAGGCCAGTGTCTCAGCAGTAGGAACATTAGAAGGCTGTTATTATGATAATTTTATTGGTGGTCACAGTAAGTCTATATTAAAATGGGGTAATCATGGGGTGTCGTGGATAATCAGCGTCTGACTTTACCAGCCGGCCTGTTTCAGGCGGTGGAATAGTGAGTTATAAAACCGTTGTAGTCCATAAATCTCTCACCAGTGGCTCCAAGTAGCTGTCATACATGCAGCGGCCACACCCCGGAAGTCACGTTAATTCGTGGGCTAAACCTGGTAGAGGGGGGCTTGAATGTTTCGATATTTGAGCCTTTGCGGTTGCTCCCCGCATAGTGTAGTCTGCCTTGGCAACTCAGCAATCCACCTTCGGTGGCAAGGCAACAAGGTATTGTGGAAGGCCTAAAAGGCGTCGATAGGGGTCATATAGTTATCGTCGGCTAGACACTGCATCCAGCCTTCCTCCAATTGTAGCGGTTTTCCGTTCCATTGGGTTCAGGGGGGTTGGACGAGAGAGTGCACCTGCTGTTGCGCGCCCGCTTGTGCACTTAAATATCTCCTGCGCATCTGACATGTTTCTGCTTACTGGATACCGAGTTAACAAAGTCCTGCGGCGACGGGTAGAAGTAGAGAGCTCTGGCTATGATGCCGGACAGGGTTTGTCTAATACCTGCACGTAGGCGGCAAAGGGAGAGTGGTCGCTTTTGCACTGCAAAGGGGTGACAGTGTGAGCTCGGCAGCACACTTTGCGACGAAGCAGCTCTATTTAGAGAGGCACTGCTTCCCCCGCTCAGCCGGGGAGGGGGCTAGAAAAGGTGTCCCAAAAAAATGCTTACCCCAAGAACATATGGGAGGTAGTAACCGCGGCTGCCTACGCATCCATTCACTCGTGGTCAGAATAAGAATAATAATAAAAATAATAATAGATATAAGTTTAGTGCTAAGAACAACACCGTAAAAATGACATTTGGTGCCTGGAACGTGCGTACACTCCTCGACCGTGCTAGCAATATGTGCCCCGAACGAAAAACTGCCATTGTAGCTCGTGAACTTGGACGCTATGATGTGGACATCGCTGCTCTCAGTGAAACTCATCTGGCGGAAGAGGGAGAGCTAGTTGAACAAGGTGGGGGATACACGTTTTTCTGGAAAGGTACAGCAATATCCGAACCGCGAAGATCTGGCGTGGGTTTTGCTATTAAGAACAAAATTGTTTCTAAACTAGAGGAACAGCCCATCGGTTTATCTGATCGAGTTATATCTCTGCGCCTAAGTTTAGATGATGGAAACCATCTTAACATCATAAGTGTCTATGCTCCAACACTCGACAAAAGCGATGAGGTGAAGGATAAGTTCTATGAAGAGTTAACATACACCCTGACTAAAATACACCCTAGTGAGAAGATCTTACTGCTAGGTGATTTTAATGCACGTGTCGGCCGTGAATTTGAAGCTTGGCCACGTGTACTTGGAAGACATGGGGTTGGTGCCATGAACAGCAATGGACAGCTATTATTAAGTTTATGTTCGCAATTTAATTTAGCCATCACTAACACCATGTTTAGACTTCCCACGAAATACAAAGCAACATGGATGCACCCGCGCTCGAAACACTGGCACCTAATTGACTATGCAATAGTAAGACAGCAAGATCTTGCACAAGTTTCAATCACACGTGTGATGCGTGGTGCAAACTGTTGGACAGATCACAGACTCGTAATTACTAAATTGGGCTTGCGTCTTCGTCCACCTTTTAGACCTACAAGAGCTAAGCCTACTAGTCTGTATCTGCAAAAGCTTGAGAGTAAGGAAACACAGCAGCAGTTTGCTCAAGCCCTAAACATGGTACCATCAGATGTTGTTTTTGCTGATCAAACTAATTTGGAAAAAACCTGGCAAGATCTGTCCATGCACATTTTGGACACAGCTAAGGAAGTCCTTGGCTTGAAACCCCGCATTAATGAGGATTGGTTTGATGAAAATGATGGCATACTCACTGAAGCCATATCTAAGCATCGCGCTCTCCTTCGTTGTCGTTCTTTAAATAGTCATAATATGGCAACTAAGATCAAGCAGAGTGCCTCAGATTTAAGAAAGCTGACTAGAACGACTAAAGATGACTGGTGGCTAAATAAAGTCAAGCAAATTCAATGGCTCTCAGACACAAACCAGCTTGGAGCTTTCTTTAGTGAAGTACGGAAATTAACAGGCACACCGTATCGTGGAAATGCACCTCTTAAATCTACAGACGGCACGCTCATTACCAACAAAGGAGAAGTTTTAAAGCGATGGGCCGAACACTTTAACCAATTACTTAATGTTGATCGTTCAGCAGATCTAACTTTTATAAGATCACTTCCAGAACATCCACGAGTAAGTGGTTTAGACTCCCCTCCAACCCTAGAGGAGGTTGTTATAGCTATAAAAGCCCAACAAAATAAAAAGGCAGTTGGCATTGATAACTTACCTGGGGAGCTGTTTAAATATGGAGGAGAGGATTTACACAAAGTAGTACAGCAATTATTCGTGCGTATGTGGGAAGATGAGGAAGTTCCTTCCCAATTTGTGATATCCCGTATCTGCTCTCTATATAAGAACAAAGGAGATCGTGCAGATTGTAACTCGTACAGGGGCATCTCACTTTTATCTACCTCTGGTAAAATCTTTGCAAGAGTACTCCTCAGTCGTCTAATAGTGATATCCGAGAGTATACTACCTGAAACCCAGTTTGGGTTTCGGCCAAACCGTGGAACCTGTGAAGCAATCTTCTCACTGCGTCAAATACAGGAAAAGAGCAGAGAGCAGAGGCAACCTCTGTATCTTTGCTTTGTGGACTTAGAGAAAGCATTCGACAGTGTTCCTCGAGATGCTCTCTGGATAATTTTGGACAAACTAGGATGTACTAATAAGTTTATTAAAATGATTAGGCTTCTTCATGACAATATGTCATGTTGCGTTTCTGCAAATGGACAGCAATCAGAGTTATTTTCCATCACCTGTGGAGTTAAGCAAGGTTGTGTGCTCGCACCTACCTTATTCGCCTTATATTTCTCTGTTGTTGTTAGGGAAGCATTGCATGATAATACAGAAGGCATTCGAATCCGATTTCGCACAGACGGTGGTATTTTCAATTTAGCTAGACTCAAAGCTTTTACTAAAGTCTCTTACGAGATAGTTACAGAGATCATGTATGCTGATGACTTGTGCTTTGTTGCTGAAACCTTTGAGGGCTTGCAAAGTTTGATGAGTAAACTTGACGCTACATGTAATAGATTCGGTCTTAAGATTAGTGTAACAAAGACTGAAGTAATGGTAATGGATGCAGAAAACCATGCTCCGCCGAATTTATCTCTGGGCGACAAGAACCTCAAGCAGGTGGACAAATTTAAATATTTGGGTAGCATCATAACATCAAAAGCCGATCTCGACTCTGAAATTAGCAATCGTATCGGCGCCGCTTCCGCTGCTTTTGGAAAGCTTCGAGTCAAAGTTTTCCGTTCTCACAACATCAAGTTAAGCACAAAAATTAAGGTTTACATGGCGATTGTCTTACCAAATATTTTATACTCCGCAGAAACGTGGTGCCTGTATCGAAGACATATAAAAACTCTTGATAGGTTTCATCTCAAATGTCTCCGCGATATTATGAACATTCATTGGTCGGATCGTGTTAGGAACACTGATGTACTTCGACGAGCAAATGTCTGCGGAATGGAGGCGTACCTAATGCGTCGTCAACTTCGTTGGTGCGGGCACCTGTCACGAATGTCCGACGAGAGAGTAGCGAAGCGCACTTTCTTCTCTGAGCTTCAGGATGGCAAGCGGAAAAGTGGCGGCCAACTCCTCCGTTACAAAGATGCTCAGAAAAGAAACATGAAAAAGTGCTTGATTAACCCTTCTCGTTGGGAGAAACTGGCAGAAAACCGGCCAGAATGGAGGCGTCTTGTGCAAAATAGTGTACATAACTTTGAAAATGAACGTAGGCGCGAACTAGATTTAAAACGCGACCATCTTAAAAGTAAACCGCCAGTTAATATAGATTACAGCTATGTCAACGGTGTTCTGACATGCACTTTATGTGCAAGAACATTTAAAGCCAAAATTGGTTATGCCAGTCATCTCAGAGCCCATCAAAGAAAATAATTAATTTTATAAAGTAAGTAGAAACGTTGTCGCCGTGGCCGAAATCGGCTTGGATGACATCATATTAAAATAGTTTAAATTTGAATTATAATTGAGTACAATATGTCAGGATCTTCGGCGTGATAAGCATATTACCTCCTCAAAGTGCAGTAAATTGGTCTTTTAAAAGTTTGTGCGAGGTCTTCAGTTAGCAGAACTACTGTTATAAAGATGTAGAATTAAAAGTAGTAGAGTTCTTTGTGATAGAGCTCGTCCGCGGAAGGACTACCACCATACCTATTTCTGCCGCCAATCAGTTAGGCTTGCATTGCTGTGTTCCGGTTCGAAGGATATGGTTTCCGGTGAATTTACAGGCACATGAGACTGTCCATCTAACATCTCAGGGTGGTAACACGCAAGTGATATCGTAGCATATGATGTTGCATGCGTACATAGGCTACGGTAACCGATTACTATCTAGTGGGCCGTAAGCCTATAAAAAAAAATTGTATGACTTTGTGTTGGTAAACATTGATTAGGTAGATACTTATATAGGTACTTATAGTAGTTCGGTATGACAGCAGCGGGTCGGAGGTCGCCGCGGCGCTGGCGCAAGCGCTGTGCCACGGTCGCGTTAGGCAACCCCTCGAGTGCTTGCTAATTGCTCTGACTCACTAACCTATGAAAGTAGCTTCTATTGCAATAGAATACAGACTATCTTTGAAGATGTATTCGGGTGCATGCGTAACGCAGAACTGTGATTTAGTTTAATGGGATATACGTGAGAGGTGCACGGTATATTGTTATTATTACACGTCGTGTCCCACTGCTGGGCAAAGGTCTTTCTCCCCCCATTTCTTCCAGCTTCCAGACTTTCAGAGCTCACCAACCAATCCACTACCACCAGTCACCATCACGATAGCCTTCTTATGTTCCCACTGCTGGGACACTGGCCTAATCTCGAGCGAGAGTGATTGGGTATTAATCCACCACGCGGACCCAATGCGGATTGGTGGATGGCACATGTCTTTCGAATTTTTAGGTCTTGCCTTTGGACATGCTGGTTTCCTCACGATGTTTTCCTTAACCTTTTTTCTTTTTTCACTACCAGTTTACTGCCGTCAAGTCGTTTTTTGCAGTAGGTTACGTCATTTTTTACTTTTCGTTAATTTTTGACGGCAGTAGTGGATTATAAATGGAAGACACGAAATTCATTGTGACTTAGTAAACGTAATGTAACGGAAATGTTTTAATTTGTCAACCTCGGAGGCATGGTGCACGGTTGAGAAACTAGAGGTTACGGGTTCGATTCCCGCAGTTCACATGATCTACAAATATTCTAGCTATAGAGTAAACCAATCTTCATTATAGCCTAGTTGTTACAGATGGACAGTCTAACTGGGTCATAGGCTCCAAATGGTCACATGGTGGCTCGCTCGGCCTCTACCTACACCTCCATCTATGGAAATAATCAAATCAGTATTTGTTGCATCACAGAAGTTCGATTTGAAGATGGGGTTTTAGTCAATGGAGTGTTAATAAAGTTGGCTGGTGTGGCATAAAAACTAAAAAATAATAAAACACTTGTCAGTCTAAGTTTTTTTTATTTGTAAAAAACAATAGAATTAAATAATACAGTGAGCAATGCGCTTATTGCCGCGGAAAAGGACAGTCTTCCGGAGCAACAAGCCGCACACAGTCAACTGAACCGACTGAACTAACTGAACTAACTGAACCAAATAACTCGACCAAATAAAGCGAACAACTCAACTCACATACACAATAAATAGAACCTTACTCTACGCTTGAGCCTTCTCCAACTCAACCGTCGCAATACTTAGTGCATAAATAAACGTAAGTGCGATCACATTCAATACTAATCTAGACTAATACAAAGTTTCATAAGGTCTGTAATATTTAAAATTTTGTACGAATTTAGCTGCGCATCGGATCAGCGACGGAGTTCGTTCTCGAGAGAACGGAGGAACTAAAACTAGGGTGTTCATCGTATGTCTGCAGTTGTCATGTTCGTCATGATGGTGCAGCTAGAGCGGATGGCAACGTGGCGCGGCGCGTCACAGGTGACTAGCTTGGTTGCTTACTTATACATCGCGATCCTCTCACTAAACAAATAAATAACTTAACCTAACACGAAGGGCTACATACTATTTTCGCATAATTTGACACATTGCAAGAGACGCGTGGCGCGGATCTCGTCCCTATAGCTAGTTATAAATAATTTGTCCGGCTAATATACTAAATAATTTCAACCAGTCGCCGGCTGTCGACGATTTTATATTATACGGCTCCCTAATCAACGAGGAATATTCGACAGGGCCTTGAACTATAAACTAATAGTCTCTACGTTAACTTACAGTTTCGAGAACGAAACATATTTACTAGAAAATGCTGATAGCTGAGGTTGCATCGACTGGCGACGGCAAGGGTCTTACGGCTCCACGCTGAGCGTCGCGTTATCTGGCTGCGCGCTGATGGCGGGGGCAGCCGTAGTGAGCTCCGCCGAGCCGCTGTTCACCTCCACTGAGTTGCCGGTCACAAACTCTTTGGAGTTCTGGGACGTTATTCCCTCCGTCACCATCTCCGACGATGCGGAAGCCGGGGTGCCGTCGGGAAGTACGGGCTTGACTTCCTGCAAAATCACTTTAGTGGGCCGTCTGTTGAAAGTTGGTACGTAGGACTGAGTTATTATTTCGATATCCTTTTTCTCTGTCTTAGTCACCGGCATGTCGTCGGACACGTTGTCGATGATCGGTCGGCGTGTAGTCGGCTCGACATTATCATTTGGCAGCAGCGAGTCAGTAATACCTGCTGATTCATCGTCTTCCAATTCCACTACTTTTTGTTTGTTTACCGGAACACCCTTGCTTTTAAACGGAACTTCGGTAATAGAGTTTTGATTAAAGTTCTTATTTTTGCTCTTATATCCCGCATTTACCGGTATCAGTTCTTCTGAGTTGGAGTAAGCAGTAGAGCCTCCTTGATGTGCTTTGAATGGAACATCGGTATGGTCACTCATTGAGGCTACATCGCTTACTAATTTCATTAGGTCTGAAAGAGCATTTTTATTTCCATCAACACCATCTATGATAGCGGCATTTTTATCAGAATCACCAGGAATTTTAATCAATTCAACGGCATCGGTCGAGCTCTCGGATGATCCAAATGAAGTCAGAATAAACTCGGTGGTCTCTACATTTTCTATCGTTTTGCCATCCACTTTAGCTACTGCTACGGCTTCTGAGCTAGCTTTTGGTTTATCAGTAGTGATGCTCAGGCTAGTCAGTGGGTCAACTGTTGAAAAATCAAGAGTGTCTTTGGAAACATTTTCAGACGCTGACGACTCGTGAGGATTTTGATCGCTAGTCTCGATGGGTAAAGAACTCAACTCTGTTTGAGAAGTTACTTCAGTAGCAATGTTAAACTTTGCTATTGAGCTAGTGGTTTGATCTTGAGGAATGTTGGAGTTCGCTTCAGTTGCTGTGGTCTCTATTTCTTTTTGGGTTGTTAAAAGAATTTCATTCTGTGTCGTGGAATGGATTTCATGTTCTGGCTTAGCTTCAGCAGGCAAGAAACTTACTCTTTCAAAAGGAGGTTCAGGTGTGGGTAAAAAACTTACTCTTTCATATGGAGGCTCGGGTGCCTTTGTGGTTTCTTCGGACTCCTCATATACTTCGGTCGTTTCACTAAACGTTGATGCTACTGTTATAGTCGGTAATGTCTGAGTTGTAACATCATGGCTTTTATCTGTCTGAGTTAATGCACCTTCAGTCTCAGTGGCTATGCTATCAGTCACAGTCGTTTTGCCTTCGGTCACTTGTTCAGACGAAGCTCTGAAGATCTCGGTAGGGATAGCTGACCTGAGTTTAATTGTTGGATTCTGTCTAACTATAGGGGCACTCGTCCTTGCTGTCTCTTGGACTGTACTGGATTCAGTTGCTGCTTCAGTAGATCGCTCTGTGGTGGACACAAACGTATTAGGAAGGTATTTGACAGTGGTTGTAAAGGACTCTTTGATGTCTGCTTTAGTTGAAGTAATAATACTAGTGATTATAACTTCAGGAAGAGGAGCGTGGTCTACTGGCATGTGGTCAGCATCTGCCGATGGTTCCGGAACAATCTCATCTCCATGGTTACTCAGCACTGACAGATCATCAGGCAGAGGCGGGAATGCTGGATTGTGATCGAATAATGACGGATCCTCTTCCTCTAGTATAGGGGCTTTAGTTGTGCTGGCAACAGGTAGGGTATCTGGTGTTACAGATGGCGATCCCATAGTAGCAATAATAGGAGTAAGTTGGGATGGATAAATGTCGCTGTTGATGGAATCCTGGGTCGATAAGCTTATTTTAGAGGGAGCACGGGTATCTTTATTCTCTGTTGAAGTCTTGATTTCTTCTGTATAAACTGTTTCAGGAGATGAATGAACTTCTACGACTGTGGGCATTTCTGGCTCTGGTTTCGGTGTTTCGAAGTCTGTGTTGGTGCTTTTTTCAGAGGTCGCCTCTCGAGGCATCAAAGGTGACTTCGATGATGAGTATTCGGCTATTTCGATACTTGGTGAAGGGATCTCCTTGATCTTCACATCGGTGATGATCGGGATCTCAGACACGGGTGTGATTTCCTTGATGGTTATTTCCTGTTTAACGATTTCTTTGGGCACGGCGGGAAGGCCAATGGACCCTGGACTAAACGCAGGGATGGTTGGAAGAGATGACGTCATTCCAGGTAATGCTGTGACACCTGAAAGTAGACAAAAACTTTATATTATTGTTCTAAGTTTCTTACTTATTTTATGTAATGTTAAGTAAATTAATTCTAGTATAGCATTTTTTAAATTAAACATATGTGCATGCGTCAAATAACTGAATTTTTCCCTTTGGCCACGGGGCATTTTTTTTCATGACCAACATCTTACTTTTATGTGTTATTACAGTCATATAAAAAAAACAGTACCTAACGAAAAGAAAGATCATCTAGTAATATTCGTAGCTAATGCTAATGTAAAAAACACTGATAGTTTAGTGGTGTATGACCAGTAATCTGGCATCGCCAGCTGATCATCCTCATCTCGCAGCGAACAGTTTTTTTTTTATCTCAGCAAGTGACAAGACTATCAAAGCGCCCACCTGATGTTAAGCACCACGCCTGACTATTACAGATGCAGTTCCACCCAAAGCTAAAAGTTTTTAAGTATTTGCGTGGCACTGCACAGCGCTTGTCACCCCGAGACATTGTTGTTAAGTCCCTTTTGCCCAGTAATTTTACTTGCTACAGTGCCCTTCAAACCTAAACACAGTGCAGCTTGCACACTACTGTTTCGAGGTAGAATATCTGACACTATGGTGGTACCCACCAAGACGGGCTCTTGTAGAAGAGTCCTACCACCGTTTGTTCGTTCGTTCGTTCGTTCGTATGAGTCAGTGGCCAATTCTGGTGACAGAGTTGCAGGAGGTCAATTCTCGTGCCATAAATAAATGGTCACATGTGATATATATCGTCAAAACTGTCAAAAATGTATAGAAATTTTGACAGTTTTGACGATATATATCACATGTATAAGTATAAATTAGGTAATTAATTATAATGATCTGACCTGTAAGCATAAATATTTACCAATAAATTTGATTATTCTAATTATTCTGATTATTCTGTAACCATTTATCTATGCACGAGAATCGCCCTCCTGGGTGTAAACGTAATGTAACGGAAATGTTTTAATTTGTCAACCTCGGAGGCATGGTGCACGGTTGAGAAACTAGAGGTTACGGGTTCGATTCCCGCAGTTCACATGATCTACAAATATTCTAGCTATAGAGTAAACCAATCTTCATTATAGCCTAGTTGTTACAGATGGACAGTCTAACTGGGTCATAGGCTCCAAATGGTCACATGGTGGCTCGCTCGGCCTCTACCTACACCTCCATCTATGGAAATAATCAAATCAGTATTTGTTGCATCACAGAAGTTCGATTTGAAGATGGGGTTTTAGTCAATGGAGTGTTAATAAAGTTGGCTGGTGTGGCATAAAAACTAAAAAATAATAAAACACTTGTCAGTCTAAGTTTTTTTTATTTGTAAAAAACAATAGAATTAAATAATACAGTGAGCAATGCGCTTATTGCCGCGGAAAAGGACAGTCTTCCGGAGCAACAAGCCGCACACAGTCAACTGAACCGACTGAACTAACTGAACTAACTGAACCAAATAACTCGACCAAATAAAGCGAACAACTCAACTCACATACACAATAAATAGAACCTTACTCTACGCTTGAGCCTTCTCCAACTCAACCGTCGCAATACTTAGTGCATAAATAAACGTAAGTGCGATCACATTCAATACTAATCTAGACTAATACAAAGTTTCATAAGGTCTGTAATATTTAAAATTTTGTACGAATTTAGCTGCGCATCGGATCAGCGACGGAGTTCGTTCTCGAGAGAACGGAGGAACTAAAACTAGGGTGTTCATCGTATGTCTGCAGTTGTCATGTTCGTCATGATGGTGCAGCTAGAGCGGATGGCAACGTGGCGCGGCGCGTCACAGGTGACTAGCTTGGTTGCTTACTTATACATCGCGATCCTCTCACTAAACAAATAAATAACTTAACCTAACACGAAGGGCTACATACTATTTTCGCATAATTTGACACATTGCAAGAGACGCGTGGCGCGGATCTCGTCCCTATAGCTAGTTATAAATAATTTGTCCGGCTAATATACTAAATAATTTCAACCAGTCGCCGGCTGTCGACGATTTTATATTATACGGCTCCCTAATCAACGAGGAATATTCGACAGGGCCTTGAACTATAAACTAATAGTCTCTACGTTAACTTACAGTTTCGAGAACGAAACATATTTACTAGAAAATGCTGATAGCTGAGGTTGCATCGACTGGCGACGGCAAGGGTCTTACGGCTCCACGCTGAGCGTCGCGTTATCTGGCTGCGCGCTGATGGCGGGGGCAGCCGTAGTGAGCTCCGCCGAGCCGCTGTTCACCTCCACTGAGTTGCCGGTCACAAACTCTTTGGAGTTCTGGGACGTTATTCCCTCCGTCACCATCTCCGACGATGCGGAAGCCGGGGTGCCGTCGGGAAGTACGGGCTTGACTTCCTGCAAAATCACTTTAGTGGGCCGTCTGTTGAAAGTTGGTACGTAGGACTGAGTTATTATTTCGATATCCTTTTTCTCTGTCTTAGTCACCGGCATGTCGTCGGACACGTTGTCGATGATCGGTCGGCGTGTAGTCGGCTCGACATTATCATTTGGCAGCAGCGAGTCAGTAATACCTGCTGATTCATCGTCTTCCAATTCCACTACTTTTTGTTTGTTTACCGGAACACCCTTGCTTTTAAACGGAACTTCGGTAATAGAGTTTTGATTAAAGTTCTTATTTTTGCTCTTATATCCCGCATTTACCGGTATCAGTTCTTCTGAGTTGGAGTAAGCAGTAGAGCCTCCTTGATGTGCTTTGAATGGAACATCGGTATGGTCACTCATTGAGGCTACATCGCTTACTAATTTCATTAGGTCTGAAAGAGCATTTTTATTTCCATCAACACCATCTATGATAGCGGCATTTTTATCAGAATCACCAGGAATTTTAATCAATTCAACGGCATCGGTCGAGCTCTCGGATGATCCAAATGAAGTCAGAATAAACTCGGTGGTCTCTACATTTTCTATCGTTTTGCCATCCACTTTAGCTACTGCTACGGCTTCTGAGCTAGCTTTTGGTTTATCAGTAGTGATGCTCAGGCTAGTCAGTGGGTCAACTGTTGAAAAATCAAGAGTGTCTTTGGAAACATTTTCAGACGCTGACGACTCGTGAGGATTTTGATCGCTAGTCTCGATGGGTAAAGAACTCAACTCTGTTTGAGAAGTTACTTCAGTAGCAATGTTAAACTTTGCTATTGAGCTAGTGGTTTGATCTTGAGGAATGTTGGAGTTCGCTTCAGTTGCTGTGGTCTCTATTTCTTTTTGGGTTGTTAAAAGAATTTCATTCTGTGTCGTGGAATGGATTTCATGTTCTGGCTTAGCTTCAGCAGGCAAGAAACTTACTCTTTCAAAAGGAGGTTCAGGTGTGGGTAAAAAACTTACTCTTTCATATGGAGGCTCGGGTGCCTTTGTGGTTTCTTCGGACTCCTCATATACTTCGGTCGTTTCACTAAACGTTGATGCTACTGTTATAGTCGGTAATGTCTGAGTTGTAACATCATGGCTTTTATCTGTCTGAGTTAATGCACCTTCAGTCTCAGTGGCTATGCTATCAGTCACAGTCGTTTTGCCTTCGGTCACTTGTTCAGACGAAGCTCTGAAGATCTCGGTAGGGATAGCTGACCTGAGTTTAATTGTTGGATTCTGTCTAACTATAGGGGCACTCGTCCTTGCTGTCTCTTGGACTGTACTGGATTCAGTTGCTGCTTCAGTAGATCGCTCTGTGGTGGACACAAACGTATTAGGAAGGTATTTGACAGTGGTTGTAAAGGACTCTTTGATGTCTGCTTTAGTTGAAGTAATAATACTAGTGATTATAACTTCAGGAAGAGGAGCGTGGTCTACTGGCATGTGGTCAGCATCTGCCGATGGTTCCGGAACAATCTCATCTCCATGGTTACTCAGCACTGACAGATCATCAGGCAGAGGCGGGAATGCTGGATTGTGATCGAATAATGACGGATCCTCTTCCTCTAGTATAGGGGCTTTAGTTGTGCTGGCAACAGGTAGGGTATCTGGTGTTACAGATGGCGATCCCATAGTAGCAATAATAGGAGTAAGTTGGGATGGATAAATGTCGCTGTTGATGGAATCCTGGGTCGATAAGCTTATTTTAGAGGGAGCACGGGTATCTTTATTCTCTGTTGAAGTCTTGATTTCTTCTGTATAAACTGTTTCAGGAGATGAATGAACTTCTACGACTGTGGGCATTTCTGGCTCTGGTTTCGGTGTTTCGAAGTCTGTGTTGGTGCTTTTTTCAGAGGTCGCCTCTCGAGGCATCAAAGGTGACTTCGATGATGAGTATTCGGCTATTTCGATACTTGGTGAAGGGATCTCCTTGATCTTCACATCGGTGATGATCGGGATCTCAGACACGGGTGTGATTTCCTTGATGGTTATTTCCTGTTTAACGATTTCTTTGGGCACGGCGGGAAGGCCAATGGACCCTGGACTAAACGCAGGGATGGTTGGAAGAGATGACGTCATTCCAGGTAATGCTGTGACACCTGAAAGTAGACAAAAACTTTATATTATTGTTCTAAGTTTCTTACTTATTTTATGTAATGTTAAGTAAATTAATTCTAGTATAGCATTTTTTAAATTAAACATATGTGCATGCGTCAAATAACTGAATTTTTCCCTTTGGCCACGGGGCATTTTTTTTCATGACCAACATCTTACTTTTATGTGTTATTACAGTCATATAAAAAAAACAGTACCTAACGAAAAGAAAGATCATCTAGTAATATTCGTAGCTAATGCTAATGTAAAAAACACTGATAGTTTAGTGGTGTATGACCAGTAATCTGGCATCGCCAGCTGATCATCCTCATCTCGCAGCGAACAGTTTTTTTTTTATCTCAGCAAGTGACAAGACTATCAAAGCGCCCACCTGATGTTAAGCACCACGCCTGACTATTACAGATGCAGTTCCACCCAAAGCTAAAAGTTTTTAAGTATTTGCGTGGCACTGCACAGCGCTTGTCACCCCGAGACATTGTTGTTAAGTCCCTTTTGCCCAGTAATTTTACTTGCTACAGTGCCCTTCAAACCTAAACACAGTGCAGCTTGCACACTACTGTTTCGAGGTAGAATATCTGACACTATGGTGGTACCCACCAAGACGGGCTCTTGTAGAAGAGTCCTACCACCGTTTGTTCGTTCGTTCGTTCGTTCGTATGAGTCAGTGGCCAATTCTGGTGACAGAGTTGCAGGAGGTCAATTCTCGTGCCATAAATAAATGGTCACATGTGATATATATCGTCAAAACTGTCAAAAATGTATAGAAATTTTGACAGTTTTGACGATATATATCACATGTATAAGTATAAATTAGGTAATTAATTATAATGATCTGACCTGTAAGCATAAATATTTACCAATAAATTTGATTATTCTAATTATTCTGATTATTCTGTAACCATTTATCTATGCACGAGAATCGCCCTCCTGGGTGTCGTACAGTTTGGAATTGGAAATACCAGTTAAGGTATCATCCCTACCTCGTAGCGGGCAGTTGTCGTACTCCGGGCAGCAGCGGCCCGGCACCAGCCGCGGGCTGCAGTCGTCTCTCACGAAGCACGCAATGCGCCGGCACACCACCTCGCCGCCCTGGCAGTAGCACACGCGGCACGGGTCCTGCGGGTCCACTAGCTTCTCGCCGTTGCCGTAAACACGACCTTCTTGCTCACATTCTGAAAATAATCATTATGATTAGTGAACCAAGCGTTGATATTCTGCCTCCGAGCAATGGTGTGCAAGCACTACCGTGCTTAGTTTTAAAGGGTAACTGTAGCAAGTAAAATTACTGGGCGAAAGAGGCTTTATAACTACATCACGCAGTGCAGTGCCACACTGTAACTGTTATGATCAGGCTTGGCGCTTAGCATCAGGCGAACGACTTGACTGCAACTGGACTAGACCCAATCACTTTCACTCGAGTGTAGGCCAGTGCCTCAGCAGTAGGAACATTAGAAGGCTCTCATTATGATGTTTTTTTTATACCACGAAAGTGGCAACAAAGCGTACGGCCCACTAGATGGTCAGCGGTTACCGTAGCCTATGTACGCATGCAACATCATAAATATCGCTAGCGTGTTACAATCCTGAGACGTTAGATGGAAAGTGTCATGTGCCTGTAATTTCACAGGAAACCATACCCTTCACCATTACCAGAATTGCGAGCATTACTGCTTGGCGGTATAAATAGGTATGGTGGTAGTCCTTCTCCGGACGAGCTCTATCACAAAGAACTCTACTACTCTAAAATGATGAAAGATGATGTCTAGTTGTGGTCTATATCTGGTTATTACGGTATGGTGGACTGATGTGTATGCATATAAGTCGCTTCGCGGGTCACCTTCAGTAATAAACTAGTACTCTGCTAAGAAGGTTGTTTCACTTTACTCCATAAATCTCACTGGCGACGAGGATGGGACTCACCGCACTGGTAGGTGGGGCAGCAGTGGTCGGGGCGGTGCAGCGCCTTGCAGCCGGGCCGCGGCTCGCACTGCTGCTGCGCGCAGCGGACGGCGCCCTGCAGGCACTGGCAGCGCTCGCAGGGACTCGAGCCCGGGAACTCGTCGCCGGGCATGTACACCACGTCGCCTAGAGCACAGCTCCCTGGAAAGTTCACAACAGAGAACTATATTTAAGTAGAATGAGTGATGTCGCATGCCGAAAAGACGGGCTAAGTAAGGGCTGAGTAATCCTTTACTCACAGCGAAACTCAGTCTGCTCCCAACCGGGGGTGGAGTGGTGGTGTGAGTGCCTAGAATTGATTGCCGCGTGCTTATCGATGTTTTTAAATCATTCATTTTCGCGCGGTCTGTTTCCCATCACTAAAATACATTTGTGTGTGAAATACAAATACGCAAAATGTTACACGCTCGGTTTCCATACAAATCGACGAACTCTTTCGTTCTACTTAAATATAGTTCTGTGGTTCACAAACATGCTGTAAAAAATACCTGCAGATAAAACTTAAAAAACTTTTATTTTTAGTCTTATACAAGAGTACCAACTTGCCACTAGATGCTGTCTAAATTATTTTCATTTGATGGTAAAGGCCTTGATTGGCCTTGAGGCAAACATAAACATCTGGATATCGGTGGATGGGGAAGGCTCAAGATGGTCTATGTTCGGCAATAGACTATATTGGCTGGCATAATGATGATTATCAAACAACTATTATCATTAAAGGTTTAGTAACTTTTAATAAGAAAGAATTCTAAATAGCTACCTTCTTTGAGTCCCATATCTGCGCTGGTGACATTCTGCATTGGCAGCGGGCCTAGGGGACCTGAAACAAGAACAAATAAAATATAATAAACATATTCACAGACAACTATAATTATTAAATAAATAACTTTAACTATATTGTGTACTACATTACTACACTAAAGACAACGCATTAGGTAATACATTATAGAATAGAATAGAAAAATATTTATTTTGGCGCCCCACAATAAACATAAAAATAACAATATAAATTAAAACTAAATGAATATTACGCAGGTGTGGTGGATTATCATAACAGCAACATGTGCCAAAGTTCAACAGAGTTGAATAGACTAGAACACACAGATATAGACCCTACACTAGAACTGTAGAGCCTGTACCTAAATTGACATTGACCATTGGACAGGGGTGCACTCAGTTCTGGCTACTTACACTTGCCACTGAGTGTGCTTTTGTCCAATACAATTACTTTTATTATTACCTGGTTAAGTTGTGAAAAATATGGATACTTGTTCTGAAATAAATTATTTTTATTTTTTATTTATTTTTTTAAAGTACAGATGATGATAGGTAGACACGTATACCTAGCACAATCTATTTTATTTTTCAACATGTTATTCAAATAAATTAACTGTTGAATAAGGGCACCAAATTTAGGGATCCCATTTGTCCGATTCGAAACCTCGATGTAAAATTCCCACCGAACACTTTTTCAATAAAAAATACAGTAAATATTCCAAATTGCCCTCGGAAACAGCGCATGAATGCCGGTTTTAATGCTTCCTTATATTGTGCGGGCGTGATGGATGCGATGGGCGCTCATTTCGCATCCACGATACGCTAAAGCCTCATTCACACCTACACACCAATGTTGCTTTCCATCATAATGAAGTGCTGTGTTAACAATTTCATTTACGAAATGAGAAAATTATGCGGATAAAAAACTGAATTCATTTGGAGCTATTTGATGACTTGGGACTGGAATATACCTAAATAATTCTCTAAGAGTAGTAGAGTTCTCTGTGATAGAGCTCGTCCGGGGAAGAGCTACCACCATACCTATTTCTGCCGCCAAGGAGTAATGCTCGCATTGATGTGTTCCGGTGTGAAGGGTATGGTTTCCGGTGAAATTACTGGCACATGAGGCTTTCGATCTTAGCTCAAGGTGGCAACCCACGAGTGATACCTCTGGTATTGTAAGCGTCCATAGGCTGCGGTAACCGCTTACCATCTTGTGGGCCGTACGCTTGATTGCCACTTCAGTTGTCACACCCTACTGTCATGGTAAGCTCCTAAATCTGTTCTAATAAAAAATACCACGTCATTTCTGACTTCCATCCCGCCAGTGGGGATGAACCCTTACACCCCAGCCATTACCCTTCCTTTGATTTATGTTCGGAATCTCCCTGAATGCTCTGCACGCTTTTATTTCGTGTTGCCGGAACTCTTAGAAACGAATGTTTGTAAGAAAAATATGCTGTAGGTAGAGCTTTTCTTTTACATAAAAACACGGCGTTTTTTGCTTGTATTTACGCTTCGAGTATGGTGTATTTTGTTTAATGCAGTGAGTAAGTTCGTATGAGTCTTTCCCTAAGTACTTACATAGGTATTTCTTTTTTAATGTACTATCTACCTACCTAGTTTTTTTTTTACTTATTTTCTTAAAGTTACAAAAGTTACCTGCCATTACCATTACCCTAATCTAATTACATAAACAAGATGGCAAACACTTTGCCATAAAAACAAAACTTCTTCAAGCAACGGCAAATTGCCATAGAAATTCTTTGAAAGAAAGAGCCAATCATTTTGTTTTTAGAAAAAAACTGAAATCGTATAAAACTCTCTCTCGATAAAAAATGTCTTGGCTTTTTCAATGTTGTTAACTTGTTAGGCCATCATGACGGAGGCTGTCGGCCGGCCTATTTACTCCGTAAGTAAGTAAGTAACTTACTTACATAAGAGAGAGTATGTAACTTATTTACTTACTTAGGAGAGAATATAAGTTCGATATCTAAAGATGAGATTTTATGTTGTAAGTGAACGAAATGTGTAGCGCGCCTGGTAGCGACTCGCGCGCAAGTGTCGTCGATGTCGGACTCTCAATTAAATATTGACACAAGTTGTACACTAAAATTTGTTTTTTGCAAAATAGGTATACCACGTGATATTTAATTAGTTTTTCATTGGTGTTTCATACAAGTAGGTAGGTGGTACCTTTATTCGCGTGCATCATATTTTTTACTTACTTAGGTAGGTACCTACTTGATTTTTATAAATTGCCCATTATTATTACTTTTGTGTATATTTCAAGTTAAATTCAAAAATATTTAGCCACCATGGAGTACAATATCATACACACAAACTTTAGCAATTAAAGAACCAATTTCATAGTGGCCTAGGTCTTAGTAACACCATAGAGAAATTGGAAAAAAATATAAAACTAACATTATAATACAATTTTATTTTTATGTAGACAAACAAAGTTCTTTATGAAACATTTTTGTTGTGTTGAGTTTCCTAAAACGGGAACACTGGAGGTCCGCCGTGACAGCTATTAGCCAATGATCGTGACGCATCTTGACTTTAACAGTACTTAATAACCCAGTTGTTCGTTAAACCCGCCATGTTGTTTTGCATTGTGTTGCACTCCTTCACAAAGATAAACTTACATAAGATTATGAAAGAAGCCAAAATAAAATAAATAAACAGTGATAAATGGTTTCTTTAATAATTATTTATTTATCTAGACCCCTACAAATGACCTAGACCCGGCTCCACACTGCGTGAAACAACTCTTTTATGTAATTTTAAGTGTGATTGTTGTTAGGTGACTTGTTGTTTGTCTGTTCCTCGTTACCTATATTACGATCCAGTGTATGTGTACATACGTAAGTAAATACATTATGTGGGTCGAGTGACGTGTGTATGTGTGTCGCCGCCAGCTGAGCACAGAACCTTTATTTACTTTAGAGATAATTGATATCCGTGCGTTTTTGGGCCATATTGCGTTGAGAGTTTTCAAGTTACCTATTACTCTTTGGTTTTTCAATGAGCACTTTATGATTATACAAATGATTAACAGGAACTAATCAATTACTTAATTAGAAAAAGTTAACCAAGTTAAAGTGGCAGGGGGCAGGCCAAAAAGCTCGCAGAACCTGTCACCGCTGGGGAATCAATAATAATTCTCGAATGGCGACTGCGAACCTGGAAAACTAAGTTTACTAAGGCGACCCGCCACTCGATATGAAGTCGGTAGTTAGTAAAGGTTCAAGATCGATCATCATGGCACTTGGGCTGAGGGTTATGTCCAGCAGTGGACGTCTTTTACCTGATATTCTGATATATTTATTTAAACTAAAATATTATACGTAAACCATTGCTAAAGTTCAGGGGGTAACCACGAGTTCATATAGCAATATTGAAATAACATTACATTGTTTTTTTACATGCCGAAATTATTTTTTTATACAACTGAAAGGCAAGCGTACGGCCCACAAGATGGTAAGCGGTTACCGCAGCCTATGAACGCTTGCAATACCAGAAGTATCACTCGCGGGTTGCCACCTTGAGGCTAAGATCGAAAGCCTCATGTGCCAGTAATTTCACCGGAAACCATACCCTTCACACCGGAACACAGCAATGCGAGCATTACTGCTTGGCGGCAGAAATAGGTATGGTGGTAGTCCTTCCCCGGACGAGCTCTATCACAGAGAACTCTACTACTCTTGACGAATGTCAATATAACATTGTTTTAATATTGCTTTTGAGCTTGTGGTGGAGCCCACCTGTTCCTGAATTCTCGTAGTTAGTGTAGGTATAACACTATAGCATAGCTGGTTTAAATTGCTCTTAATCAACAAAGTAAAGCAAACCAGCACAATTATCTTGCAGTACAAAGTATGTATGTATGGTGTCAGGTGTATGATCACTGAGCAGTTGAGTAAAACCGGTTGTGGTCCAACAGCCGACCTCGCCCTTCGCGGCCGAGGGCGGGCGGCGACCTCTATCTAGGGCAGGATCCACTCCATATCTCAAGACGCTCGCCCCGGAACCTACTTTGATATAAAGTTTAAGTGGGGCGAAGTTTTCCAATATTTTCTTAGCGAGTTTCCTTTGAGGCGTGAATAATACTCGGGGTATTTTTTCAGCATTTTTTGGGGATGTTTTTATTAATTATGTGTTACATAAGTTAGATGATAGTAGTTTTTTAAAAGTAGGATAACGAGAGTCATCATCACGACCAGCTTTCTGATGTTCTCAAGTTACACTGGCGTATACGCTCGTGCGAGTGTGATTGGGTCTCAATCCACCACGCGAACTTGTATAGTTCGCACAACGGATCTAGGCTTCCGTGAAGTCAGGCGTTTGTGATGCTCAAAGACAATTTAGTTTGAAAAAGCTCCATTGCGAATTATCGAATACTTACTATTTAATTATCCTTTACCCTCATAGAACAAAACATACAAACTTCATCCCCTCACAGTTTCTCTACGAGATAATTTTCGCTAATGAAAACTATCTAAAACTAACAAACCCCTACCCTCTTTTATACCCAATTTCCTCGCTTCCCTCTAAGCGGATCAAACCCTCAGCCGCGCAATGTCATCGCTGAAAATTAATTTCCTAATAGGTCTTCCAATCTCCCGATCTCATCTCCTTCGATAAGAAACCGCCTGATTCGGCAGGTTGCTATATAAGCTTGCCAAGTAAGGCGCTATGTGATCCCTCTGCCAGTACCATATCCAATCGCGTTTGTGTTCAGCCCGTAAATGTACTACTTATGTATACTTCTCTTCTTATATTAATCTATACTGCGTCTGGTCTCAGATCTCTCGTGAATATTTTATAAGCTAAATGTAGCTTTGAGGCTATTTAAACCAAATGTACCTACTACCTAATATTCTCTTACATCGTGTCCTTATACTTGCACTAGGTTTGCAGGATTGGGAAACAAAAATAGCTACAAATATAATTATTTTTTCCCTTTTCAGCATACCTAGCATAAGTAGCATATCGTAAATAAAGTTTAAAAGCTATTGGCGCAACACAGAAATTATAACCCACTTGAGTATTGAAAGGTAAGGTGTTTCTGCACTACAAACTATAAAGATAGTTGTGGGTCTGCCTGGAAGGCGCCTCTTGGGTATTTCCGTGGAGTCATTAAGGTCGAGACGAGAGGCTACTGTCGCCTTTAATTAAAAGCTGGGGAACATGTGGCGCTTCTTATTTCGTTACTGGTGGCATGTGGGAGTAATGGAGTAGATAGTGTAGGTAGGCTGTTCATTAGTGGAACTTCTCTACGAGATAACCTTATTGTACGCACAAAAATTATCAGAATCTTTCAGAACGCTCTGCAAAAATGGTCTTCGAAAACGTTAATGATCTCTGTTGTGTGAAGGTTACCACTTTAGTATTTAAATAGAGCTATTTTATGATACTTTAAACTTTTATCTCGAATTCTGCATTTCAATGTTAAAAATCCATGATTTGCGCCCATTATTTTGTCAGTAAGGGCTAAAATATATCAACAAAACAACAAGCTATGAAAATATCAACAAAAGAAAAAAATCAAAAATTGAGGAGTTTCGACTTTTTCATATCTAAAATAATGGCAAAGTGACGTTTCGACCGAAAAGTTTTCGACTGATTCGGCCCATATGACACTTTCAATCTCGTAGGATGGTGAAGATTGTGCTGTTTATGTTAGATATTGGAGACATTTGAAGATATCGGAAGTTTTTAAGGGTTACAAAATATATATTTAATCAACACACCACCACCACGACCAAACCACGGTTTTGACCCACGGTCCAAAGGCGCATAGGCGGTGCCGCATCGTCTTTAGATATGTGTCTTGCTTGACCCTTAGCGCATTGTAAAAGAGTACCTACGTACCTCTACTCGAGCAAAGTTATGCGATCGACGAGTTTTTACCTTTATGACACGTGACCCTACATTGTATCGCAAATATAGCAATGTTCAAATTGGTTCTAGTCCTTTTATTTATATTAAATGTTTGTAAGATTGTCACACAACATTGTGATTTGCATGAATAGCTATTTTAAATCACGTGGAAAATGCAATGCTATAAAAAACATAACTCAACTTTTAACTGATAAATGAATCGCAATAGAATCGTATTGGTTATCTAGTCGATTCATTCTTGGTCCTTGATTATACATTATTTGCAATAATTATCGTCCGTGACGTAGCTGGCTAAGTCGTTCTTAACAGATCAACGAAGTTAAGCACTGTTCCGCGTAGTCATCATTTGGATGGGTGACCGACAGTGGCAAATTCAACTGAGCGCTCCCGTGCTTCGGAGGGCACATTAAGCAGTCAGTTACGGCTTTTTCAAAGTTGTTAGGCCATGACAGAGGCCCTTAGCGGCCTAGAAACTCTGTCACCAGAGTTGGCCACTGACTCATACGGACTTACTTATCGTAATAGCAAAGCAGAGAGCGAGCGAGACAAATTCATAATTGAAATTCCCACATCGTTAAATAACAAGTGATTTCTCTACGTAACTTTCCGCCTGACTTTATTTCTAACTATTCAACCATTGCCGCTTTATCTCCACCGATTGGGATGCTCTACTACAAAAGCATCGATGTATTGGTTACTGCGGACAGGGGTATCCCGCGGGCCACTAGGGATAGTACGGCGTGTCACGGTTGCGATCGATAGACACCTCCCCTCCCTTTACAAGGTAGCTGCCTGCTATTTTTACGGCTAAAGTTGTATGTTTTGTCACTGCTCCTAGACTTTACACCACGCTGACATTACCATGGGGTCACCGTTTGGATGGGTGCCAGTGGTAATTTCAATTGGTGGTTTCCATGCTTTGCAGGGCACATTATTCAAACTTTTTCAAAATTGGGTGATCTACAAACTCCGTCTTCAAAGTCAAGTCACGTTTTTAAGCTAAAAGATTATAATTTCCAAGCATCAAACGTGAAATAATGTTTCCCAATTTCCCGTTTAAATAATACAAGCACTTTGATAATCCACCAGGAACTGTTCCACCCACCTTCTGTTTGTATTTCGGCCTCGAACATACCATTATTACAATGTCACATTGTTTCAACAAAAGGCTTTGCGAAGTACTATGACATGACTTTAGTAAAACCCGTCAAGAGCAGGCGTTACTGAAAATATTCCTTGCTACAGAAGAAATATTACCGTTATGTGGGCCACTCATTTTAGTTTTTGTTTTGTTTTGTGTTGTGTCAATAGGGTAATAAATGTAGGGCTTTTTAGGATTCCGTTTTTATTTTTTTATTCAACTAAAGTGGCAACCAAGCGTACGGTCCACAAGATGGTAAGCGGTTACCGCAGCCTATGGGCGCTTGCAATACCAGAGGTATTACTCACGGGTTGCCACCCTGAGACGTAGATCGAAAGTTTCATGTGCCTGTAATTTCACCGGAAACCATACCCTTCGGTCCGGAACACCGCAATGCAAACATTACTGCTTGGCGGCAGAAATAGGTATGGTGGTCGTCCTCCCCGGACGAGCTCTATCACAAAGAACTCTACTACTCTCAAAATGGAAAAACGGTACCCCTAATAACTGCGAGTGAAACCGCGAACCCAGTTAGTAATCAGTTTTAAAGAAACAATAAATAATTATTATGTAGCGTGGTGAAAGGTTTGAGCGCTTTAATTACAGGATTAAAAAACGCAGAGATAAGTTATCGATACATTGTGGGTGGAGCAAAAGAATAATGAAAACCGTGAGATATTAGGTTAGCCTGATTGATCGATTGCTGCTATATAAATTATAATCTCATGGGTAACAATCTCATTAACTGAAAAGTTACTCCACAATATTTCAATAATGAATACCATTTATTAAGACCTACCTATGTAACGTTTTTTATGTAACATATTCTGTAAATAAATTATTCTTGATACTTAATTAATAATGTATAAGTATAAAAATTAATTGCTGTTCGTTAAAAATCGACAAAACGTCTGGTCTGGTCTGGACTGATTTGGCTAATTATGGGCCTAAAATATTTCGGTGAGAAAAATTACGCGAGTACCTAAACCACGCGGGTCGGCTAGTAACTAAATAAATAAATAAATAATGCTGGACAATCCACACAGCATCAACTAGCCCCAAGGCAAGCTGCTGTTAAACAGAGCTATATTATGGATACTAGATGACTGATATATACTTAATACAATACAATATATAAATAGATATTTTTTATTATATATAGAAAATACCCAGAACACCCGGAACAAATATAGAGGAGAAATATTCGTGGATCGTACAAACATTTGTCCCAAGGCGGGAATCGAACCCGCAACCGCCGCGTCGCAGGCGGACCAGCGCAAACTGCGCCACGTCGGTCGTCCATATCAATTAATAAATGATGAATACAAACGGTCGACCAAATATATTTTTTTTGTTTTTAAAGTGTTAACCATCACAATATGGGAATAGTATCTACCATTGGATAATAATATCCCAAAAATATTTCGCCTGAAGCCTCCACGTTGTGGGTTCAAATCTCGCTTGAGGCGAAATAATTTTTGGGATAATATAATCTTTGGTCGAACAAATCATCTGTAAGCTGTGCAATGCTAGACCGCGCGGACTCAGGGCAGGGGGCTGGCCCGACAACATTCCGCGCGTGACTCACGCGGACGCACCACGGTACGATACTGTCTTTGTTTACCAACGCAAAAGGAGCAAACTTCTGATTTCGTGGTACTAATACCAATCAGATAAATGGGACAAAAATTTGGGCAAGCAATTCTAAGGATCGAAGACTTAAGAGACTTAACCTGTGAATACAATAATTGCATTATGAATGATATATCTGTCATCTAGTACCCATAATACAGCTCTGTTTAACAGCAGCTTACCTTGGGGCTAGATGATGCTGAGTGAATTGTCCAGTATTATTTATCATTATTATTATTAATCACGACGGCTCACACAGGACCGGACGGGGTGGAAATCTTTGGAGGAGGTCTATGTCTGCGGACAAGCTGATGTCTGAAGAATTTAAAATAATACAATTTATAAGTTGAAATGTAAAATATAATTCAGCAGTAAAGGCTATATCTAATCTAATCTAATCTTATTAATCAGTGAATATAACGAACCAACTTGTACTTTCCTGAAGAGGGCAGAACGAAACCCTATACTTATTGTCATTCTGTCTATCTTTTATCCCTTTTTTCAGGAAAGGCTAAAATAAAATGGTATCCTTGAAGTTTATACCAAAATTAAGGTCTGTTAATAGAAAAGTTTTTGTGAAGTTAATAGTAGAAAAAAGCGTCTGAAAATCTAAAAGAGAGCTACGAATTAAAATTAAAAGTGATGAGCATTCGTAGTAATTTACGAAATGGAGGTTTTTGCCATCAAGAGTATCTAGTTGAGTCTTTTAAATTACGAAACCCTCAGAGCGTGAGTCTCGCTTGAACTTGTAAGTATTTTTGAGATTCTGCAAGCTTTTTTTTTATTTTATTTATTAAGGACACCCAACACAGGATAACACCATACACACAAAATCTTATTCCAAAGGTTTTACACTCAAGTGTTCCCATAATTATAGCCTTGTCTCCGGGGGCGGGGGCGGGGAAGCTGTGGACCGGCGACAATAATTACTGCGCACGCATTACTGCTACTTCATTCACATGGTTAGCCTTGCACGCACGGCGGCGATTCGGGTTGCTAACCTAGCTAACTATAGCTAGCTTAACTATTATTGAAAATCTTAATGACAACAGCCAAGTAGGTAGAGTTGGTTGTATTTATATTTGAAACCTTTGAGTACATACTATTACTACATACTATTTGTATTCTGTATGTAATGCCGCACATCGCGAGATTTCAGTTTGTGGCGAACTATGGACAAAGTTTACCGCAGTGTTTTTATTGATTATTTCTGTTGATTGATATCTATGATATTGATATTGTAATAAGTTTATCGAAAAGAATAAAGAGGTCGGTAGTTACTTATTCACTTCTTAATAAAATAATCTTAACTAATGTATTTTAATTGTGTGCTAAGCCGTAAACAGATTTTATTTTATGCCTAATTGAAACAAGTTTAATATAGTACACAGTAATTGTATCTAACAATATAATTTTAAATTAACTATAATATTTTATAGCGTGGCAGTTAGCTACCACAGCGCGCCCGCGCAGGCTGTAATGACCGCACATCGCGCTATCTCTCGGAATGTTATCGATACCAAGTTCACACGCGTAACAGGCTCTGTGATATAGGCACCTAGAGGTACCTCCACAATATCGGCTGCAGCGCTACATGTGCACGTTCTAGAATAAGTTTTAGATAAAACTAAATTGACGAAAACGCGTATTATTTCAAAATGAAGCAAAATATTCTAAAATGCAAAAAATCTAAAAATATGACGCGTGTCATACGGAGGTTCAGTAGATGTGTAAACTACCTGCTTACCAGTATCTTAGAAACCAAAGTTTCTAAGATACTGGTAAGCAGGTATATAGGGTCCTATCTAAAGTACTAAGTTTTTTTATGGTAGGATTTACGTACAGACCTATTTACATGGTTTTTGGTTGCTTCTCCTGTAATTTATATTTGCTTGCAAGAATTGGTTTGTCAAATCGATTTCAAAACAAAAATCCACAGTAGAGTAGAAGAGACCCATACACGGCTTAATAAAAGAATTGTCTCGTCAAGATTATTTCAGAAAAAATGTGCGAAATTGTAATTATTGAACTACAATTCAATTCAATAGGTCAACAATTTAACAAAACAGTAATAGATATTAAGCCGTATAAATTGGCTTATGTACTCATTTACACAATGAATGTTTCAAAAATGAGTAATCAAACGTATTAATAGTGAATGACGAATGCAAAGGTCAGCCTTGGCAGAGCTGCCGGATAAACCCGACACTTCATCTCCAGGTCACACGTGAGCCGCCTCCGAAGAGCCTCATCAGGACTCGGCTCAGATCACATCAGTGACGTGGCCTTATTTACCTGATTAAATGCGACAGAAGCAAGAGTTATGGATAGGCAAAGTTAATTTATCAGATGATAAATTGAGTTGCGTCAACCATAGTTTATTTTGCTTGTTTTACAACTATTATTTGCAACGAGGCAGAATTAATAATTAATAATAATAAATAATTGTTTCAAATTGCAAACGAATCTGTCTACGCGCAGTAAAACTGGTCCAGGTGGTCTCATTGGTTCACTTAGGTAGTTATTATAAATTAAATTATACCTACTTATTATTTTATTATTATTGAAGAGCACCGGTGGTCTAGTGGTAGTGACCCCGCCTTCCGATCCTAAGGTCGTGGGTTCGAATCCGGTCGTGCACCAATAGATTTTTCGCTACGAAAAATATGTGCGCAATGACAGTGCTCTCATACGGTGAAGGAAAACATCGTGAGGAAACCGATATGTCCAAAAACTAAAAAGTTCGAAAGACATGTGCCATCCACCAATCCGCATTGGGTCCGCGTGGTGGATCAAGACCCAAACACTCACCCGAGAGTATGCCAGTGTCCCAACAGTGGGAACATAAGAAGAATGAGAGACCAATTCTAGATTTAGATTTACAAGTGCAACACAATACCTATTTGCCATTGAAAGCTAACACCTGCACATGAATTATGACGGTTACTTCATAGTTTGACCTTTGGCTCTATCAAGATTCAATCAAACACCAACAAAAACAAGACAGGTGTTGATTTTATGGGAACTTAACAAAAACTTTACAATTTATTCATAAACCTATAGAAATACTAAATATTATTAGCAAGTATGCGAGGTCGTGTTGCTATTGTTATTCAGTATTTTTTTTAAACTTGCATGCTAAGCTCGTTAAGGCATCCCACCCTAAAGCATAGGAAAATGTGTTTTGCTTATATCCTGGAAGATGTGCACATACCTGCGTTAGTTAATGCTATGACGTTGAAGGTGAGCACCAGCGCCAGCGCGATGAATCTTGTGCGCGATCCCATTCCGTATTTTAACCTGTAACAATAAAAATAACGTTACAGAAACATTGTATTGTGTTGTGTACATAAATAGCTTTAAGTATATATAATTTCTCCGAACGTTAATCGTATAGGTACTGCGATTATCCAACGCGGCGCGCCGAGATGAGACGACCGGCGACGCGACGTGGCGACGGCAAAATTTCATCATCACCCACAGCCTGACTTCACCTACTGCTGGGTATAGGCCTCCTTTAGTTTGTGCCATCTACCACGATCCTGTGCTAATCTAATCCACTTACGGCCCGTGACTTTCACTATGTCGTCTACCCATCTCAGCAAAATTTCAATAAAAAAAAAACAATGAATACCTACCCGTATAGATCGTTTATATAATTATTAAATACTGCATTGAATTTATTATTTTATTAAGTTTTGTGACAGTAAAATCTTGAAGCAGACAAAAGTGCAGATCTTAATATTTGTATTCGAGGTGCGCGGGCCAAGAGTGGCGCGTGCCGGGGCATTGACCTAGGTTTATGCAACCCTCAACAAACCGCCAATACTTGCTACGAACGCATTGTACCTATAAATACCTAATTAAATAATTATAGTTACTTAGGTAGTAGGTATGTAGGTATTGTGCGTTTTTTGTTCTTTTGCGTTGATTTCAAAAACTAGTTTTGCAATAAGTAATTAATTAAATAAAAATTGTCCTAAATTTTTACACAGTGCCACAATAGCCAATGTACAAGAAAGACCGAAAGGGTAACGGACAATGCCCCATAGTGAACACGCAAACAAAATACCACGAATCCTAAAGCATATTTTTTTAATATATTAACCGCCCAAAATTTATTTATAACAATTTTTAAATAACAAAAAAGAACCCCCATTTGAGATTTTAAGAAACAAACACAGTCCCCAAAATAGCACCATCGTCTTTTGAAAGTTGGTTAATATAACAAAAAAAAATAACTCAAACAATTTTATCTTGAACAATTCAATTGGAAGTTCAATCAGAAAACAAATGAAGAGATAGGGCTGAGCCGCTCCTGTCGCGGAAGGAGATAAACAGGCGACGGACAAGTGCCCGCGATCAATCTAAAGAGAAAAATGCTTCAATCGCTCCGAATAATGCTCTGCCAATCGCTCCATGGAGACCGTTACCGACAATTTCATCGTAAAGCCGCGACATGCTCGGCCATCGCTTTATTATTAGAATAGAATGTATTTAATGAACACTAAAGAAAATGAGACAAAGTAGAGCAAACGCTTAGGCAAGCTTAGTGAAGGATGCCCTCTGGCTTGATGGAACTATGATTTGCGCCTGGCAGAGAGTGGATCAGAAGAGCTGTAGATCAAGATCCTTAGAAGAGACCTACGTCAAGCAGAGGACTGCAATAGGTTGATGATGACAGCTATAATCAGTGCTACAATGGGTGGTCTTAACAAGTGGTCGCGGGGAAAAGATTGTAGATCGCGGTTATATGCATGATTATTGCAGAAATAAGATTATGTTCGGTAAAGCTAAAGAGCATCGTGACCACAAACTAGCAATCACATGTCACAATACCACATAACATAACATTGTGATATCTGCAGACTTTTGTTTATTAGAGGACATTAATCTATTGACGCAATCAAGTTACTTTATGATGGTTTGTGGCAAACAACAAAGGAAGAGCTTCTAAATAGCTTCGTAACGTCAGCATAAATGACATGAACAAGTGGTAAAATGTTTATTCTGAAGGTAAAATAACCGTTTATATATTTTAAAACAACAAAAGTGTTCACCACACTTAGATTTGTTATAAAGAGGGATCATCGAAAAAAAACCAGTCATGTTTGTTGCCAGATCCAGATTTATTTCAATAAGAATAATTTGAATTTGAAGTTATTATTTTTTTAAATAGTTAGTGCTTCCATGCGTCTGCGTCTCAACCCGGCACTGGGTGCACGACCGCGGGTCATTTTCCAATCGGCTGCTCTCAATAGAATAATGGGTAATGGTGGCTATCAGCTCATCACTCACAATCCGTGTGAAAGCACCCTCTCCGATGGTTCCAAGCGGCGGCGTGAGAAGTGTGCGTTCTCGATCAGAAGACTCACCTCATTTTTTGTCACTCATTGTCAAGTTAATCGCATATACCTACTCGTATTAGTGTCGTCGCGTCGGTCTGAGACGGAGGGATATTAAACTCTGAGCATTTTTAGAGTTAATTTCTCAATCGGCAAAAATCTATCTTAGTTTGGTTGCTCCACAGATCCGCCGATTTTAAGCCTGCCATATTTATGGATGGTCCAACGAGGAGATAAGCACCGGTTTATTAGAGTAGACAATAATAACATGCAATGTATGTAATACATTACCCGGTACCTATGTAGTATTTTATATTTAGTTTGTAGATATTAGAAAACATAACATAATCCAGATCGGATGACAAAAATTAAGTTACAAAAAAAGGAAATTATCAACCGGATAAGAAAGTGATTTCTACTCTACATTCACAAATCAAGTGTCATTTCTATTTAAAACGAAATCAATCTGACGATCACATTGACGATTGAGAACTGTTATTACAATATTCGTACTATTAAACATTTTTTCGCGCAATTATTATAATATTCGTACTATTAAACATTTTTTCGCGCAATTAGGAAGGAGTATCAACTTTACACATACAAAAAAAAGAATTTAATTAAAAAGTTTCCTAACTTTTCTTTTTGCACGTTCGGCGCTTAATTTTTTACATTAACTACAGTTATATCCGGTAAAAAGTAACCTATGAATATGTAATAACATTCTACGGAGTGTTGTAAAAAATATAATTGCGAATAGTTTTACAGAGCATTATAATAATATCGAGCACAGAACCAATTCAATCGCTTTTTTAGGACAACTTCTATTTGTGGTTTTTTGCTATAAGCTCGAGATGATTGCACTTGTTAAATATTACTGTTGAGGCTCCGCTATTGTGATATTTCACGACATTATTAGGTCAACGTACGACCCACCGGGGCTATTGGGCAGTTTGGCAGGCCCCTAAACAGCGACGGCGCCGGCTGTGCTTATTGGCACAACCGCCAAACTGAGATCGTGTTGGGGCTTTACAAGCAGATTTACCATTGCTAATGTTAGTAGGGTACATTTTCCAATAAGAGTCAAACGCTTTTAACCTTGTTCACCTAACTAAAAGTCTAAAGTGATTTGGTACGCAAGCTTATATGCCACGAGGGCTATAAATAAAAATGGACGGACATTTTATAAAACGCCATTTAAAAATTTTATACAAAACATAGAAACACCAAGACTCGTAACAAATATACAGATCATGCAAACATTTGTGCTGATGCAGAAATCGAACCCGCAACCTCTCGCTTTCAACCGGGCACTCGCCCACCGCGCCACCGGCACCGAGGTAGTCAATAAAGATCGCTATTTTAAACATAGAGAATCATTATATTTGCGCGCAGTAAATAGTTATAAGTCTGTGTCAATAGCGGCTTAGCGGAAGATGAATATTTACTGACGAGCAGAACACGGTGTGTTCAAGGCGGTTATGAGCTTTTTACAATTATCCGTAGAGCTTGAACTTGATCCGCGACGAAGAGAGAAATAAAACGTTTATTTGTTTCTAGCGACACACACATACATTTAGTTAAAACCAGGATAAAGACTAAGTGACTGAATCCTTTGCACTGCTTACGCGAGCATATTGAAGTCAGTATGACCCGACAGCGTTTCACTGACTCCAAATCAATTTACAATAAATCAGTAGCGGGTCAGCACTGACTTTGTTACGGACTCAATGTAAATCAAACTTACCATCATAGATGTAGCTAAACGCTTATTTATCATTTTTAGAAATATGTATAACATAAAACGAAGTTAATATTTATAGAATTGTGTAATCGAAATGAACCGAAATATTTTCATAAAACAACAAATATTTCTGTTGTTTGTTGTGTTGTTTGATGGATCGCTGTCTGTTGATGTAAATCAAGCTCCGAGTAAACACTGGAGGATTGAATAACAAGCAAGTACCTACCGTTACTGATCTGTATCTAAATCTCACTGCTAAAGACGGGCCTTATTCATAACCATACTCTCCTCTATATAAACCTCTGTCAGAAAGAAAGAAGGAAAGTATTTATTTGACAACAAACTGACAGTTAATTGGTGTCTGTTTATTGACGTAAGAAGAAAATTCTTACCGAGTCGCTAAAATAATAGTTTCTTTCTGAATTGTGAGGGCGTAAATAGAAATAGACCCGATTGTCTTTGGCTATCTTGTCAAAACGACATGGGTCTTCCCATTTTAATAATTTTTCTCGTGTTACTTTAAGTTTTATTGCGTAAATTTGGTGGCAGTTTATCCAATTTAACTTGTTTACTTAGCACAAGTGTTAGTAATTGAAATGGAGGGGTAATGTTGGTTGGTAATTTAGTTAAAGACTTTCCAGGAGAATTTTGAAAGAAAAGTCATCGTTTCTTTCCAAATTTCGTTTGTTTACGTTGCTAAGCGACAATCAAACTAATACACACTGGCAACATTGTGGCAAACTAGCCACAGAGGCCATAAAACAAAAGAAGAAAAAGAAAAAAAGAAGAAATAGACCCTGAATAATTGAAAAAATATAAATAAAAAAATGCCCTTGCATTACTCATTTACAATTCACAACATCTTTTCATTTATATCCTTGTGATATGATTGAATAAACAGATCTTTTACTTTACTAAATATTTATAAAGAACAGTAAGATCTATTTACTTTACAATGTCAGACTTTCATAAAAATCAGAATTTTATACATTTTATAATAATGGCAAACAAGCATATTGGTTGATAATTTCTTTTTTTTTTGTACGGCATAATACCCTTTGACTATAGAAATCTTTGGGCATACCGATGGTGAGTTCTTACGATAACCTATGAGCGTTTGCAATACTCAAAGTCAAAGTCAAAGTCAAAGTATATTTATTGCTAGTAATACATGTACAGATCAGATGGTGGGATAACCTATAATAATTGTAGGTATTACCTACAAAGATTTCTGGTATATAGTCAAAGATTACCTACGACATGCCATCCTGAGACGTACTAGATCAAAAAGGCTCATGTGCCAGTAATTTAATAAGTATACTTTAAATTTTATCGCAAAACTTTGTGCTAAATTAAAATATTGCAAGCATTAAATTAACAAAGATGACGACGCTAAACTAATCCGCGCGTTGAGAAATCGCGACCTCTTAACCAAATAGCTATACTATTTTGACGTCACAACTCACAGCACGGCGCATGCGCGTTGCGTCAGCGCATTGTGACGGTGCGCATGGGCAGTGCGTCCGTCCGAAGCAGTACAATAGCATTATTCTAATTGAATAGGTCTAGGTAATAATAGTATTTATATTTATAGATATCAAGACCTATAAAATAAATTATAGAGTGGAACATGAATGAAGTCGCGTAATTCTGCACTAGACATTTTTATAATAATAACTGTTAGTTATATAGTATAGTATAGTCAGGCTTGGCGCTTAACATCAGGCGAGCGCTTGGCCGTCTTGTCACTTGCTGACATAAAAAAAATATGGATTCAACTTTTTTTTTATATATTTTTTTTTTTTTGACAATCCACACAGCATCTAGCCCCAAGGTAAGCTGCTGTTAAACAGAGCTGTATTATGGGTACTAGATGACTGATAATATTAATACAATACAATACTTATATAGGTATTTTTTATTATATATAGAAAATACCCAGAACACCCGGGTCAAATATTTGTAGATCGTACAAACATTTGTCCCGAGGCGGGAATCGAACCCGCAACCCCTGCGTCGCAGGCGGACCTGCGCCCGCTGCGCCACATCGGTCGTCAAATTAATTTAGTAGAGATAATTTATAATTTTGTAAATTGTGTAAGGTAACAAATTGTTTTTATTTGAAGCAAAGAGTTTTGTGTGTATCTGTTTTGTGGCAGTTTTGTATTGTATAAGATTAAAAATCCATGCTTGAGTATTGTTGCTTGATTTCTAAAAGACGGACCTTAAAATATACTATCACCAATTCCAATATTAAAATCAAATGGGCCTCTAGTTTAGTAGTCATCGGGTCGAACAAAGCAGCTGTTTTAACAAGCCCATTTCAGCGAGACCTTATCAGAATGTCACAGAGTCAACAGCAGTGCTCAATGGTACTTCAAGATAATCCGGGTCGTTCTATTAACTGAGTCTATTCTTTTTATCTAGATCGACCCGGGGGCGGAGTTAACGACCTTTCTGTGCAAATTCCTCAACAGACAATAGTACCATGTTTAATTATAACTGTGGTTAACGAAGGTATGGTACTTTAGCTTAGATTCAGTACGATGTCGCTGATGTAAATAAGACACATTGCTGGATAAATTCATTTAAGTTTGCAAAGACTACATTCTCGAGAAAAATTTTAAAGGTTGTAAGTTGTTTTTAGCAGTAACTTACTAAGTAGTACTATTTTAGAGCAAAAAGCCTAGTTTTCAACCTACAGAAAAAAACTGCACAAAGCTCATCCTTCATCAAGATAAGCTTCACTCGATCGCCGTTGAAATATTTTCGGTTTTGCATAACTAGGTCAATGAGGTTTTTTTTTTTTATACAACTGAAGTGGCAACCAAGCGTACGGCCCACAAGATGGTAAGCGGTTACCGCAGCCTATGGACGCTTGCAATACCAGAGGTATCACTCGCGGGTTGCCACCTTGAGGCTAAGATCGAAAGCCTCATGTGCCAGTAATTTCACCGGAAACCATACCTTTCGCACCGGAACACAGCAATGCGAGCATTACTGCTTGGCGGCAGAAATAGGTATGGTGGTAGTCCTTCCCCGGACGAGCTCTATCACAGAGAACTCTACTACTCTTTTTAGGTTATTTTATGGTAGGTCGCTAACAGCAAACGTCAGGGCAGAGGCAATTTTTTTATAGAATCTCGCGTTTCTTTGAGCTCCCTTAATTTTTTTACAAACAAAAATCACCTCATCGCCTGCACGTAAACATAAAGTACATAATTATCTGAATGCAATGCCACTTATAACATCATCATCATAATCACCGTCCCGTTCTACAACTCCATTAAAACGTTATCGACAGCCTGATGTCTGTATTGAAACAAGTTTTTCCCATCAGGTACATCACAGCAACCCTAAATACATTCCAGGGAGGCCATGCTACTAATACATCATATCAGCCATTACACGTCCACTGCTGGACATAGAATAGGCCTCACCAAAGAACGTCATGATGCGGTCATCATGACGTCTTGAGTCTTCACCATCCACCGACTTCATGAGACCGCTTTAATGTCATCTGTCTAATTAAAAATGTCAATTATGTATAGGACGGCCGGGCCCCCACTTTATGGACCGATAAAAAGGGTGACAGGTCAAACTTTTCAATGGGATCTGTTAGCGCTCGTGACGTAGCTGGCTAAGTTGTTCTAAACAACGAAGTTAAGCACTGTTCCGCGTAGTCATTATTTGGATGGGTAACCACCAGTGGTAATTTCAACTGAGCGCTCCCGTGCTTCGGAGGGCACGTTAAGCAGTCGGTCCCGGCTTTTTCAAAGTTGTTAGGCCATGACAGAGGCCTCCAGGCGGCCTAGAAACTCTGTCACCAGAGTTGGCCACTGACTCATACGAACTTACTTTACTTTTGTGCGATCGGTCACCGTAGGTGGGCAGAGCTCAGTGACAGATGGGAATCGACCTGACATACTGATGCAATGACACACAAATTAAAGTTTCATGATCCATGATCGAAATATTTTTAGTTTTTAATGCAACTGTAATTTTTCTGTAATTTACATTTATTCTTGCTAAATAACATGTTATTATGATTTTGATATACTTACACTTTTGACCTGTAACTTATTTGTTATCAATAAAATACTATGACTATGACTATGTCTGTAATTGTATTAGAAGCATTGTGGCCAGAGAGGGCTGGGTGCGAATACCTCGGAACTAGTCCTCCCCGGTTGCTGCGCCCTAATCTGTGCCAGGCTGTATAATAGTCCACGCCTTGCCATCACCGCGACTCGAGGAGCGGACGGGACCGGACGGGCGACGCGAGACATGACCTTATGATAGAGGGTGCAGGGTGCAAATTAACAGTGAAGCAAGACTATTTACATAGTTCTTTGTAGTAGTGCTCGTCCGGGCAAGATATACTTATTTTTGCCGCCAAGCAGTAATGCTCGCATTGCTGTGTTTCGGTTCGAAGGGTACGGTTTCCGGCGAGATTAAAGGCACATTAGACTTTAGGTCTACGTCTCAGGGTGGCACCGGGTGATATCTTTGGTATTGCAAGCGTACATAGGCTACGGTAACCGCTTACCATCAAGTGGGCCGTAAGCTTGGTTGCCACTACAGTGGTATAAAGAAAAAAAATACGCGAGGAAATCGGCAAGTCAAGAAGAAGATTTGGTTCATCGGTTAACCTTGCAAAGCCAATTTCATCATAACTTATGTAATGGAGATAAATCCATGAAGAATAATAATCGCTTCATCTAAAACTCGTGACTCACATGGACATTAGCTGAATAATCGATCCGTCTCAACTTAACAAAACCTATTAAAGCGAACAGAATCTAATAAAAATATCGTAAAATCCTTCTCTGTGTCTGTCCAATGCGCAAAATAAAAGGAATGTTAGGTCACAGAAATCATCTACGCAGTACGCCATCATTATCATAATAATGCCAATAGATGAAAAATGCGAGCGCTCTTATTTGCTGAAAGTTAGCTCACAAACAGATAACACGTCAACTGGCCGTTATATATCTGTTACACATAGTTTGCTGTGTAAATGTCAACCAATATTTTTTTTGTTATAACTTGATAATATAGCTTTTAGTGGTGTTATTTTTAACTTAATATCTATTGTTTTATAACTTGGTATGGCTTATAATAGTTAATTTTAACAGTGTAGAGTAATTAATATGAACGATTAGTTGAGATAATCACCTGATATGGATCAAATGGAACGCTTGACGCGGAAGGTTTGGCTTCTCACCATTGTGTGCTTTTTACCTCAATTCTCGAAATAGTTAATTACGTGCTAATGAATGAGGATGCTTACCACAACACTGTTTTAGATTTTTTATTGAGGAAGAACCTTTGTCTGGTTCGTGACTTGATTCTGTTTGTTCTGGAGAAATTTGATATGAGAATGCGTGCTGTCCACAAATGCGCGTTGGGCCTACGTGGTAGAATAAAACCTAACACCTCTCGCTCAAGAGTAGACCAGTGTCCCAGTAGTGAGAACATTAGAAGGCTGTCATGATGATGATGAATGTACTGTGCTTAGCTAAATTGTAACACATTCGACGGAAAATGCTACGTTCAAGTGGTGAAGTGTTTCTGATTGAAATTGTCCGTAAGATGACGCTGTTCAGGATTTTCCGATAAATGTGCACAGTATTCAATAATTTCTAATGAGGTGGCCTAGTGGTCATAGCGTTTGCCAGCCAAAGATCGAAAAGTCAAAGCAAAAACACGTAGCGTAGGTTCGAATCCTGTCTGCCAGGATTTTGGACCAATTTCCTACTATCAGTAACTTACCTACCTAACTGATTCTGATTATTCTGTGTCGTTACGTAATAAAGACTGTCCGTGCGATTCGCTTTGCCGTAGAATTGGCAATCGCGTGTCCGCGGCCCACGGTCGTGATCGACTGAGGAAGGATTGCACGTGACTATACTATTCAACATAACAAACCTTATTTACTAAAAATTTTATTAATTATATGTTTCTAGGGGTAAAAGTTTTCGTAGTACGAACATTTGTCATTGAATTGACCCTACTCCACCAGTTTTTATTTTGTCCCTCAGAGCCGTCTGGCCTGTATAAAAGCTTTGTGTAATTCAAAATAACGAACTACATAATTATATTCCACGTACTACCCAAATACATTCAGCCGCTAAGGATTTGCGTGGAAACAAACAAAAGAAATGATACAAACTTCCGCATTTATACTAGTGTAATTAAACTTTCCACAAAGCCCCATTCTATTATAGAAAGATGTTTGCAGCCATGGAGCCTTCAAAGTGAAATGGGCTGCAGGGAGACAATGGCAGGCACCGGACGGATACACGAGTGGTCCAATGTCTGCGAGCGACACGCGACAGGGAGAGACATTTGCAAAGGAATTTATTTCGTAAAATACAGTTCTAGAGGATCAAAATGTTGTCAAATTAATCAAATTGATAATGTAAGTAATGCCGTTGAAGTTGATTTTATACGTATTACCAATTTTAGCTTTCACTGACAATTATTATTACTCAACAATAAATTATGCAAGCCCGTAGGTATTGTTGAATCTTATTATGTGTGTTCTAATATTTTATACTCAATGTTGCGATATTTCTATGAATTTAAGTTTTTATGTTTAATTAAAATGATATTTAAAATCACAAACAAAACAAATAAACGTATTATCTTATTAATTTTATTTAATTTATTTAATTTTAGACACCTAATGCTTAATAAGATGAAAGGAATCATCGGGTGATCTAGTTTGTGTTGGCATTACACAAAAGCTGCTTCTTGTACCGCGCGAGCGAAGCCACGGACAAGAGCTAACATAAAATTGAATATTTAAATAGTCTGTCCTGTTCTCTGATTGCTTATCTCTTACCTTGGACAAAGACATGGATGTGTCCGGTATGTCTATGATTATGTCTATATCTATGTCCATGCCTTTCGTATATAACTGAACACTTTCGTTTTCCAGCACAGGTCACTCTCAACCATGGGACAATGGAATTTCAAATTCATTGTAGGCATAGAAGACCTTTCATTGTAGAAATGGTGTCGTCATTGTTTTGAAAGCACTGAAGTGCAAGAGATAACATTGAATGGCTAAGGGATGGTTGAAGCCTGCTTGCAAGTTGAATCATTTACAGAGATAGCGAACAACTGAAGCCTAAAAAAAGAAGCTTCTTTTTTATTAAAAGTGTACATTGTATTCATGCATCGCGGTTTTTGATACGTAATAGTCAACTCGCTAATAATTTGACAAAAAGTATCAGTTGCGTACTAATTCTAATTAGTACGAATCTTTTATGGTAATACTGATAAAATTTAGACTGATAAATCGTTTGCTTTTATTTTTCACAGTTTGTCTTCAATAGCAATTGAAAAACCGTTCTTAGGTTTTTCAATATTCTTTGTCCCGTTTCCAACAACCAATTATTGAGAGATGACGAACTGATTCTACGAATCCTACGTGAGTTATTGACATAGCGGCTTCTACGAAGCTATGAGCAACTATTTAGCGATGTGTTAACTTTAACACGGAATTTGCAAACAGTGTTCTGTAAAATTGACCTCTAAAATAGTATTCCACCTGGAAAAACTAAGTTTTTATCTCCCCGTCTCTACGTGTGAGTGTCTAATCATGCAAATTATGTTTACCATGAGCGCGTACCTCGGAAAAAGGAAAACCTAACGAAGCTATTACTCACACGGCAGCAACGTGTAACAAGGTGTTCGACCTTCTGAGGACCTGACGTGAATGTGACTCCCTCATTATTGCCCAAACGAATATAACCGGCATGTTAAATCTATGGGAATAAAAAGGAACGCAGCCATTTGCATTGAATCACTGAATTACGTCATTAGTCGTGAAATAGAGGGTCACGCATCCTTTTAGCCAAGCAAGACACACTGTCTTTTAACACGAAACTCGTTCGTTTAAAAACGTTATGTTTATTTTATTTTTGGTCGTGAACAAGCAGGGGCAGTACTCTCTCAAGTAAATGACTTGTCAAGTACGAGAGTGATGAGTGATAGCAGCCAGTAAAATATAAACATGTAAATTGCTTATTATCTAATGTAAAACACCTCAAAAACATCACACACTGGAGCTTCGTAGTATTATTATCATGCACGAATTCCGAAAATTATGAGGTCACGTTTGTTTATGGTTATCCATGCCTTCTTTTATCGCAAAGCTCCAGTGTAAACCATGATTTAGATATGACAATTCCAGAGCTACAACGACCGTAAGTGGATATAACCACTTAACATAGCTGTTTGGTAATTTAGTGTCTGAGCAGCCTATCTCGACATGCCTTGAATTCAGACATCCTAATTCTCACGCCGAAAACGTCTAGCTGCGCTTACATAAGTGCTAGATCAGACTGTATGGTACACGAGGAATTCGTAAGCGCGTGCTAGCGTCCACATTGCTGTGCTGTGAGGCAAGGCTAGACAAAACTTCACCGTATTCTATGGTACTACTGGGAAAAACCCTTCTATAACTGTACCTGCAAAGGAAGTGTGCTACTGAAAATAAACGTTTACGTTCTTTTTCTCAATTTCCGTGCTTCGGAGGGCACAAGAAGCTGTCAAACCTGTTGTTTTCATAGTTGTAAGACCATGACGGAAGTCTTTAGGCCTATACCTTCCGTCACCAGAGATGGTCACTGACTCACACAAACTATTTGCAATCATGCTAAAGTCATTTGCTTCCTCTCAAAATGAAATCATACAAAGATTAAATGATAAATTTTCAAGGAATCGCTGAATACAAGGAAAAAGCTAAAATAAAACTTGTTCTCAGAAAAAACAATCAATAAGGATCAAAGTAACTCTCCCTAATGGAATATCGTTGTAATAAAAAAGAAATACAAAAATTAAATGAAAACGTTAAAACTTTATTAGTAAAGTTCTTTACGAGACGAGGCTAAAGAATTTTACACGCTTTTATTAAGGGCTAGTACGCAAAGATTTTTTCACAAAACCAGTGTCCACTACAACATGGTCGCTATATATTATAATTATAGCGTATTTCTTCGAATATTGCGATCTCTCAAACATGAGATTGTTCAAAGAGAAGGAGAGAGAGATTACCCCAGACACAGATTAGATAACTGTAGGTTCAGTTTGAGAATCAATCAAATCAAAATTCGAGGCTTGTACAAGCTCTTTTTGTAAGGGTGTCGCTATTCTTTGCTCATTATGATAACAAGAGTTGGTATTATTTTTTTATTTTTGAGGTAACACCGTTTAACAGCTGGTAACACCGCAGCTAGTAATGAAATATAATCAACACACGAGTCCTTGCCGGCGAGCCATGTCCTCGACTCAAAGAGTGACAATGCGAGGTAAACCCTGCGGTTAGTCAGAGTTTCCTAGCGACGCGACCGACGCGACGTGACCCACATCTCATTGCGACGACAAAATCTAATATCGCACGCCCGTGGCGATGTCAACTCAGAGGTTACCATAATTTATTCCTGTTTGTATTTAAGCGATTGGCTTTTGTGTGAATCTTGAAACTGTTACCATTATAATTGCTTGCGTGTATCGGAACCAATCCTGAAAAAATTTATTGTACTAAGTAACTTAAACTATTTCGCAAATACTTTTTCAAATTCTTGGCAGTGCCTGAATGAACTGAGGAAAGGCAAGGGAAAACAAACAGTCAGCCGCACTGTTCGCGTAATGCGTCTGCGCCCTAAGTAGTTGAATTGTAACATGCTAGAGTATTAGAAACAGTGATCGGTATATCTTGTTTATAAAACCTCCTTTGAAGGTCATCGTGACCAGTTCAAACTACTCAAGACCAAGCTAGTGAAGACCAAACCAAGTAAGTATTTACCTCAACGGGCATTTTATTCTGCTGTTGTGTTAGATCGACCAATTTAGACTAAACGACCAATTCTGGCTGACTGACTGGGAGCTTGTTTCGTTGGTTATTGTTTCCGCATTCCAAAATTGGGTCAAATAAAGTAACAATGGTTTTAAAATGCAAATTACAACGATCGCAACTGTAACTATTTTGTGATTTAAGTAAATGAGTCACGGCTACCGTCGCCAAAGTGATCTGTATAATTTTGTACACTAATTTTGGTTCTAACTTCTATGCGCATTTAACCCTTCTAATAATATGGAAGCGTGAGTAGTATCCATGGAAGAAGAGGTTGGTGACTTGCTAAATTGGAGCACGTTCAAGTATTATTTGTAACCTCTGACCAATGTCCAAGAGAGCGACTCAGAACAGGCTAAAGTCCCGTACACTTTCACCCGCGGGCACGAGCGTCAATCAACGCGGCCTCCTTGCGCACGCGCACGCTCCAAAATATATCATAACTTCAGCATAATAAAACATAAACTCGTACAGAGTGTTTACTTTGAGCTTGTAACGGGGTTTCAGATGCATTAGTTACTAGTCATTATAACTAATATCTCGTACAGTTAGTTGGATGCAGTGACCTCTATCCGTCAGTTTAGAGCCTTCCGCTCCGTTTTGGGTACTTTCTCGACAAGTTTTTGTGTCAATACAAGTGCTAATGGAGGCTGAGACCGTGACTCACGCCAACGAAAGTTTTGGGTATTTCCCGAAGCCGGCCGGCGTCATAAGAAGGATTCCAGACCATTTTATATAAGTACCATAGAAAACTGGTTTAACGCGTTAGGAAAACCAATAAAAACACTACGTAATTCAATGATTTATCAAGGAAAATGTTGTTATTGCGTTTTATAGACACGTCCGTTTGGTGCTTTTGGCACTGAAATAATACTTAGTGTTTTGCGTAGTCTGAAATCACAATTATTACCTGACCCCCTAACCTCCTGACCCCCGAGTACCAAGCAATATAAATAAGACTGCATGTCCTCATTAGTCGGTGTAGTAGACCAATAGGTCGCAGGTGTGTCCTAGTCCTAGGTACAGCACTAGAAATAATTTCATTTAATACTGCAAATCATTACCGACGTATTTGTCATTCATTTGTCTTGGCTACAAAAACTACCATTTCTTACTGTGGCCGGCTTTATTACTAAATACTAATGTTCTTTGATGGTCGGCGCTCACTGGCGAGATGACCATTTGAGCATGCCGAAAAATTACTTAGCATCAATCTCGAATGTTTGAGTCTTATTTTAAAATATAATAACAATGACAGTAGCATTTTATTTTAAGTTTTGTATTATACTTAGGGTGAGTAGCACCATCTAATGTTCGACGACGATTGAACAATTTGACGTTAGAATAAATAATAATAAATAAATAAATAAATAATGCTGGACAATCCACACAACATCATCTAGCCCAAGGTAAGCTGCTGTTAAACAGAGCTGTATTATGGGTACTAGATGACTGATATATATTTAATACAATACAATACATAGATAGATATTTTTTATTATACATAGTAAACACCCAGAACACCCGGAACAAATATTTGCAGATCCTACAAACATTTGTCCCAAGGCGGGAATCGAACCCGCAACCTCTGCGTCGCAGGCGGACCTTCGCCCACCGCGCCACATTGGTCGTCAAAATAATAGAATAGGAAACGTAGTACAAGTTATCATGCTAAAATATACATAGAAGTTAGTATCTAAGGTAGCAAAGCTTTTCATCCAGCAATAATTACAGTTCAAAAGACACGCGTAGGTAGAAGATAATAAATGTACCGGTCAAAAGACTTGGAGGGTCGTAATACGAGTTCGTAGTACTATAAACATCAAAGGACTGAAAGAGGACCTAATAATACTTCAAAGGACTAAAAGTCGTCTTACGAAAGCGGTTTTTTACACGGCTCTGGCTTTTAACCCTTGTTGGAGAGCAAAATGTTTCCTTGGTCTGCAAATATTTATAAAATATGTCAATATTTTAGAATTAAATGTCTATAGTGACAGGCTTACTGCTAATAAAAACTATACCTCTCTCGTTTCGGCTGGATAGTCGCCCAACGCGCTAACAAGTAAAAATGAAAAAATCTGACTGTTGTAAAAGAAACTTAGCTACAGTGGTATGTGTTACACGGTAGCGCACTCAGAACAATAGGAAGATGGACTGATTAAAGTCCATGGGAAGTGGACACGTCCAGCTATTGTGTTAGATCTGATTCTGTCGAACTAATGTAGATATAGCCATGTCGTTGGGTCAGTTTTTGCCTAAAAGTGCCGTGCATTTTACAACACATCCTTTAGACTATATAAAAAGATGTATATAACTAACAGTTTACACCAAAACTGTGGTATTTATTTAAATTCTACAGTGCTACGCCAGTGCTACGCGTGTGCTACGACTGCTACTACTGATATAAGTACAAAATTTGGACAATATTTGCAGTGTTGCAATATAGAGAAGGCCTGAAAACTGTTTATTCATTCATTATTTATATACTGTATTATATATTCTAACTAAAATTTCGTATGCACTCCGTACAACACTAACTGGATTATTTTTAAACACGCGAGTGAAGCTGTGGGCAGGAGCTAGTAGAAGATTGAATCTATTTTTTGCTTGACTTGTTGATTTACGTTCAAGTTAGGATTACACAGAGTTCACCACGGACATTGATAATGAGCTCGTGAAGGTACATCTTCTGTCGTCAATCACTTGCGTTGTAAAATAATTACATTCATTGTTTTAAACGTCTCGGCATTGTGTTATTCACGTGTCAAGCTACATAATATTTTATAGTAAGTACCTATGCTAGTAAGTACCTACGACCACACTTTTCTTTAAATAAAACCTTCTTCTATGAGGGTCGGCGCCAGCGTTTAGACAGGCGTATTTTTAGCCTTAGACGTATGGCAATAAAAACTAGGAAATACCTGGGGTAACTATCATTTGATCCCATGAATTTGATCCCAACTTAAAGTATGACATCACCGTACAGCTACATCTCATTTGTACTCACTACACACACGTATTTAGCGTAAGATCCTGTGCAATAAGTAATCCACACCTGAGAAGATATCTACAAAATATATGTTTTATGGGCAAACCAAATTACTAAGACTCCCTGCGAATTTGATTAGCTTAGAATAAGTGATGCGAGTAGTTACTGAGTAATGTACGAGTATATTACGAAGCTCTTTCATATAAAGCAGAAAACGGTTGAAAAAATGCTCCGTTATCGAAATTGGCCTGGAAGATATCATTATCACCAATGTGATATGTTGCAATAATATTTCCAATAGTGTATTATTGCTCCTTGTTCTGATCTTATCGCGTCATGGAAAGAGCATCGGGTAAACGGAATCATTAACACAGATACCCAGCAATTACGTACTTACATAATTTTATTTCATTACGTTACGGTGGCTATTGCCTGACCATGCCAAACGCAAGTTCATATTGTTGTAATTATATTAACAAACAAAGAAGGTGGTGTTCAAACGCTGGTCTATAGACCATAATAATAATAAATAATAGTTAATAAACATAGTAATTTTTTTTCTTGGTTACAACCAAGAAAAAAAAGTTAACAACAATAACATGGTATTCAGTATTCAGTATCATTTATTGCATCATAATTATGAGGGTAATACATGTCACAGGTCTTATGTAATATTAAATAATAGCTTTTTTTTAATAGCATTTCTTTTAATTTATTTTCAAAAATATTATCTTTTTCTATATTTTTAATACATTCAGGAACTTTGTTATATATTTTAACAGCCATTGTATACGGAATGAGCTGTGCATTTTTAGTTTAGAAGTAGGTATTATTAATTTATGCTTGTATCTACATTCGAAGCGACGTGGTTGATCAATCTTTTTTGAAAATAATTGAGTGTACTTTCTAACAAATTTACATATTTCTAAAATGTATATTGAGATCATTGTCAAAATTTTTAATTCACAAAAGTGTGGTTTACAACTGTCAGGTTCTTTTATATTAGCCAAGATTCGAATGCATTTTTTTTGGGATATAAACAGGTCTTGCGCGTCAACACTGTTACCCCATAGTATAATGCCATAACGTAGCCAGGAGTAGGCATACGCGTAGTAAGCCGACATAGACGTCTTTAGATCGGTTGCTTTTCGCAGTTCTCTTAGTGCGTATGAGAAGCTTGACAATTTAGTTTTTATTTTGTGAATATGATTTTTCCAGTTTATATGTGTGTCAATATTTAGTCCTAATAGTGTAAATGTATTAACGCATTCTAATTTAATGTTATTATATGTCAAATTTATGTTAATTTTCTTTTTTTGATAAGGTCTAAATTGCATTATTTTTGTTTTTGTATAGTTAATGTCAAGGTAAGTTATAGGATGTCCCAAACAAAACGCCCAGCGATTTTGTCCATGTTGAGTTTATCATACAAAATTCAACTAACCGCTGCGTCCTGAAACAATAAAATTTAAAAAAAAAAAAATGTACCCCTACACATTAAAAGAAACACAGCTACAACTTCAAAACCCTTGGTTGCTGTATCTTGATGACGCATTGACACTGTTTCGACTCAATTTCGAGACTGTTCATCAGGGTTGAGTGACATAGACATAGAGTGATATCATTCCTCCTCCGAGGAGGAAGCGCCTCCTCGGAGGAGGAATGATATAGTTCACGATAGTTTTATTAGTAATATTTTATAGAAGTTTTTTTGCACTGTACAGTAAAAGAAGTAATAACAAGTAACATGAACTGTAGAGTCGATTCACAAAATCTCATGGCGATTGAAAGCTTACTCTAAATCGTGCTGTCACCGGGGTCACCGGGGGCGGCGCCGGCGCCGGCGCCTCTTGTACCGGTCGTGATTATGACGTACGAAAAACCAAGACAGAAGTTAGTTACGACTGGCACACTCACCGCGTAACTATTTCGTAACATTTATCCTTATCCTAGCAAGATCTCACACTAAGCATGAATAATCTAGCTACGGCTTTTAAAACGGCAACGGCGGGTGTGGCGGTGGTGTTAGGACGTGAGAAGTGTGGCTTCGATTCCCGCGGTGGGACAAATGTCTGTATGACCTCCTAGAAGCGTTGTTTATATAATTGTTCTGTTTTTTACCCTAATAAAGTAAAATATACTGTTAAAATAAACTGTTCTGCAAACAGTAGACCTCGCGAACACAAACTTTTAAAAGAAAGCAATTTAATGCATTTTGCTCCTCAAAATGCATTATTCTTCTCGTCACGTCGAAAATCCTACTCAGATCTTCGCCAAACTTTTATTATACCATCTGAAAGTTATTCAACGAGCAGCTTCAGTAGGTTTGTACGAAATTGCGAAATGTTTACTGTTTATTGAATGATATAATAAATAAAAACCGTCGAAGAGCTTTACAATCAACAGACTCGTCAACCTTTGAAGTAAGGTGGAATGTCGCTATATTGTCGCTGCTAACCGCACGTCCGTCGTCCAGCGTCCAGACACCAGTAATAAGTAGGTAAGTACTGCTGTGCCTAGTAATGACCTTTAATCTTCCACTTCCTCCCTCGCACTCATAACTTCATTAAACGTCTCAGACATGAGGGGTGTTGTTATTATCTTGTTATTTTTTGCTAAAATAGTTTAAATACTGTCTCCGGACAAACGCAATGTTATTCTAGTGTCGACAGAGTTCGCCATTGACTCGTTAATTATACGGTTTAAAATGACTTCTTTACATCAGAATTACTGATTATTTTACAGTAAGTACCATAAAAGCTTGCAAAAAGCGTTCATAGAACTGCCATATCATGTGACATCAGGTGAGCCGTATGCTTACTTGCTAATTTATTTAATAGTATAGATAAAATTACAACCAATAAAATATATACTATATTAAAGCAGTCTCTCGTAAAATAATATGTTAATTAGTCACTTGGTAGGTATTTAAAATACATAACGGACTGTAACGTGATACTCTGTTCCTAAACACGCTAATTCCACGCGCGCCATTCCTCATGATAATCATTGTTATGATGAGTTACGTCGCGCACGATGCGGTTCAATTTGAGACAAAATATTTGCATGACCTGTGAATATTTATTTAGGGACGTTTGATGTCGTTGGTACTAAGTACTCCTAGCACTAGTAGGTTCTAATACCCACGATACAGGAATCAGAAAATCCCAGTGTGACCCAGGAACTGGCGTAAATTCACCTAGCTTTAAAGCTGGATTCGACCAACTTCTGGGATAACCATTGATCTTTGTAATTTTATTGAATAAAAATATTTTGAATTCTGTAGATCGGATTAGCCCAGGATAGCGGTAGATGGCACAAAAAGAGAGGCCTTTACAGAGCAGTGGGTGAAATCAGATGTGGATGATGATGATGACTGTAGGTATGTAATATTTTGTCTAGAGAATGTATCAGTGTATGGGTGGCATCACGTGGCATGAGAGCGCGCGTGGCCCAGCATTCATTAGGTCGGCGAATACCAGTGGCCATTTCGTTATTCTAATACAGTTGTGGAAAGTGAATTTATGAAATGATTTGACGGCCACAGAGTACGGTTGTCTATTATAATAGTAGTAAAATAACTAATACAAGCTACGATCGCGTCAGGTCGGAACATTAACACATTGAACAACATAAGGATGACTGTTAGAAAATGCTGCATAGCATTAAGTCCTCCCTTTGTACAATTTTGTTTTTTGTGTAATAAAGAATTAAATAATAATAATAAATAAATAAATAAATAACATAAATTTATTATTGCATGTGCAATGATTATTATTTTGTTTATTAAGAGTATTAAAAAATGTAAAAAAAATTATTTAGTAATTAAATAGTAGGTACTATTTAATTACTAAATATTTTTTTATTAAAAGTAATTAAAAGTATTTTAGGCATTCATTGAAATAACTCTATTAAGTTTAGGTGCGGTACCTAAACCTAGTTGAAAAATAAGGTTTAAGTATTGTTTATGCCGAGAAACTTGACAAAAACATTTCACTGACTCTACCATCAAATAATAAATTCATAAACTCACCAATAAAATTTATTTAAAAAAAAAAACCTCTAACTATCAAGAATAACCATAGAATAGCCAGAGATGAGACAAACGAAGTGACCGTTCCATCTAGCCGTACTGACACTAAATAATACTGTAAAACTAGACATTAGATGACGCAACTCTGGCGCACTTTCACTTCCTACACGATGGACAATAGCCACCACCAGATGTTGCTCCTCTTCTGGTGACCATCCATTGTTCTTGTAACAATCTTGTTTTTTAATACCTTGACATTGTGAAGGCGCTTTTGTGTAAGGTTGTACCTAAGACCGAACTTGTTTTGAACGGCGCGGCGTCTCGATCATCCGTGACGTTTCTAAATGATATTATCCTTGTGATATTATTGAATAAATATATTTTTTACTTTACTTACTTTTACTTAAACCCATAGATGGATGTTGATAGCGAATTAAGTGCCATCGACTTGAAAAGTTAAAGGCTCTTTTCCTAAGTAATAACTTTCTACCAACATAAATACCATCCCGAATTCTCGTTTTGTCTAAAAAAACATTCAACACCCTAATTAAAAAGATATTTTTATTACCATTTAAATGACCAATCATAATCTCGCAGAAATAATCAAAAAAATAAGAAAAGGAAATTAAACTAAATGTTGAGCAAAGTAAAGGTACAAAGTCATTGTCGAGGGCCCATTGTCTGCTAATCTCCCAGCCCAAGAATGGTTCAAATAGACTTGGATTGGACCCTCTTCACTTGAAAGGAATGTTATTTGTCGTTATTATTTCATTTCATTTGTACTGATAAAAATAAGCAATTTTGAAGTATTTTAAGTGTAGATTGACTGATTGATTTATTGGTTGATTGACTGGCATTATTAGCTGGCATACCACTGGGTAAACTCGTACTTTTTATTCTTAAAAATGAAAGGTTCCTATAGGATACGACATAAACTGCATTATATTGAAACTACTCAACTTGCTAATACTTGCATGATTAATAGCTTAACATATCTTAAAGAATTTTTGTAGGATAAGATTCAATAATTCAAAACCACACCTTTGGTAGCGCGCTACAGGAATTTACTCAAATGAAAATGTACCTTCAGTAATTACAATTTTTTTTAGTTATAGTAAGTAATAACTTCAAAAGAAAAAAGGTTGTCGAACAATAATATTGTGTTGGTAACAAAGTCCTTGGAGTCGAAGCTGCAATATAGTGCTGAACATATTCCGAGTTGACGTCATCATGTCCAAAAACATTTAAAAAAACCGGAGTTTTCAATCACTAGAAGTCCAAATCTCAGGAGTACTAGCAAAGTATGTTTGTTTGCAAACCTTAGTGGTACAAAAAAAAGTCACGGGTACTACAGTTAGGCTACCAAGTAACCACCATGAAGATAGAAGCCTTGATTGGCAATGAGGTGACAGAGGTTTTACTAGTTAGGCAGATTCGAAACTGCGAGCCATTATCACCGCTACATCAAAATTCGTGTTGCTAAAATCATCAAAAAAATTTGTACACGGTGCTTCGAAATCGCTTAAATGTCTACATATTGATGTCAGAGTGGAATTTTTTTGCATTTTGTGAACTTTTAATGAACTTTAAATAATAAGAAGGTGAGTAGGACGTGTGTTGGCAGATCGTTCCCTAGTCACGGCAGCGACGCTATTACTGACACCGGTAGCGAAGCAGTCACAGAAATTTGGTGGCTGGTGAAGGCTCAAGATCGGTCGTCATGGCACTTTTTAGGTGTCCTACAGTGGAATGGCTGATGAGATGGACGTAGGATGTGGCTGCGCCTTCGTTCAAGTTAAGATCTCAGAAGCTCTTCTCGCATATTCTTTAACTCAGTGCAAACAGTTCTCTAAAGCAGACTTTGTATTGGCGTGTCGTATCAACATAACGCATACGTCATCAAGAACGTGATTCTGAAAGCTATTCTTTGAGTTATCGGCAGTACCGTACCGTTGTCCACATACAGGATGTGCCGTCTCAAGTTGTGCTCGCGACGCACATAATCTATTCGAGTGTATGTAAAGTAAGCGCAGCTCTCGTTATCGTGCAGTGTCCGGTGCACGTCGCTATGCGCCCGCGCCGCAGCCTGCGCACGATCGTGCTCCTAATTGCGATTCCCCGAGCGACCGGCGACCGCGACAAGCGCCTCTTGCGACACCGCGAGTCGCGTCGCGTCGCACCCGCATCCACCGCGGCGTATTCTCGATTCACGAGGCGCACCGGCGATTATATTGCGCAAGTATCCGCGTTCGCATACGAAACTTCATTATTCGCCACGCGCCCTCCGCGGAACAATAATTCAACGATCTTAATTGCATAAGCTACGCTACGGGCGTTTACCCGCGGCCCGCAGATGACTTATCAAACTCATTACAAACTTGGTCTGTTTGCTCCATCATTGTCGTCGCTTATCTGCATACAATCAATGAGATGGCGAACGGCGGACGACGACGCGGACAGCCTGCCGCGCGGCTCCGCTCGGGCGCGACCAACGATGCGACGCGAATCCACGTTATATGCGTAACCTACATTTATTATATTATACGAGTTTTAATCGAGGAGCGAACGACCCGTGAACGCAATTGCTGTAACACACCAACCAGTAGATGCCAGGGTCCGCCGGCACTGGCTCCGAGCGACGACGCCGGGGCGGGTGGATGCCCGACCGACGACGGGTGCACGACTCGGGAGCAAGCCTCGCCTAGCTCCAGCCCTATGTGGGAATCTATTTCTGTCCAGTCGCATCTCCAAGGATAACCGGCCTGACTCACGCATTTTCTGTGACTTTTTGCAACGATGATACAACAGGTTATTGCATTGCTTTTTGATCGTTATGCAAAAAACCAAGCAGAGGTAATTGCGTCACCAATTAAAATTCCTTGTACAGTAACACACAGCCTTGGACCAGCAAAGTGTCATGAAATGAAAATCTAATCCTTAAGTACGTGTAAAGCAGATTATTATTCCTACGTGGCTAGCATCTTTTTCCTGCTGATACATGGCACCAGACCACTTCTCAATGACGGACTTGCGAACATAGCGCTCAATATTCCTGGCGTTGCCTTTGACTGGGCCCTCGCCAGGAATATAGCTGAACTGATGATATGCAAGCTAACAGTAACCTCTGAAAACTAGACGTGTCTTGACTGGGCAATCAATATTTCAATGCTACAGGATAACTCTGATGTTATAGGAATAGCGCGAATGAAAATTATTTATAGCAAAGAGCAACATAAGCGTGTAACCCTCGACCGCAACCTTAAACTAAAGTTTGAGGGTCTTATCGAATCCCGATTCGATCCACGGTGAGTCAAGAGTGAATCACATCATTGTATTCATGATTCTGTATCGGCATCGATACAAACATCGCGATCGAGCACCTGATATCAATTAGCGTGCGCAGAGGTTTACAAGCGCAAATATTCACCGCAACAACCAACAACGTGCCGAAAACAAGGACGCAGGACGTTTCCATGTTCCGGAGCGAAAACGATGGAAACGCCGGGAAAAAGGAGCGCGTAACCTACCGAGTTTATAGAGCGTGCAACGTTGTTTGATATAAAATACACTTACCGGTTCATCGTGTTGTTATAGAAGACACTTGGCGACACTGCTTGTCGGTATGAACGTGTTTCACAGCACAGTCGCGTAATTATTGAGGCGCGGTAGCCATGCCGGGACGTGCGCGCGAGGCCGGGGTCGCTGCGCGAGTGCCGGCCGCCGCCGCCGCCTCGGCCGCGCCGCGCCGCCGCCGCTGCCTGCAAGCTTGCACGATGACTCTGCGACATCCTGACCCCATGAGCCTGTCGCTCTTGGTACAGGACCTGTCTAACGCTTTGCTCTTCTGTAGCCATTTCAACAGTTGGCTGCTCCGTTCAGCCAGTCTGTATACTTTGCACTCATTATGACTAAGTAATGGTCCAACTTTGCCACTTCTCTACTCCCCGGGTGGTACATCCCGATTGTCATGTTAAAGAGTTCGGTGAGTAAAATTTATTTCTTTCTTTCCCCATCCACCAATGTTTTCGAAAGTAAGACAACAGTAACCGCGTTATGGAGCATCTTTTTTTACACACCCCGCACAAAAATATTCCTTAATATAGTAGAAAGACTATAGTTCTCTGAAAAGGTGTCAGTATTATAAATGTCATCATCTGCATCAGGAGTGCTCATCAGTGGTGATCATCATCATCATCATCATATCAGCCGATAGACGCCGCGTCCACTGCTGAAAATAGGCTTCCCCTCAAAGAGCGCCCATGAGGACCGATTTTGAGCCTTCACCATCCACCTACTTTCTGCGACCGCTTTGACGTCATCGTGCCATCGAGTGGGGGGCCGTCCTACCCCGTACTCCACTTCATTTTCCTGCGCCGTGGTCGCCATTTGAGAATCAAGGTTGTCAAGCATTCAAAAACGTAGCCTGCACTTTAAATGTTTGCCCCACTATCGTGGAATTGGGAAAATTGATTCACTTATAATAGGTAGAGCACTGGCGACGGTTCAGCTGTAGGTGACCCCGCCTTCTGATTCTAAGGGCTTGGGTTCGAAACCAGTCGTGCATCTAAGGTTTTTCTATTTCGCGCAATGCATAGTGCTCAAATGGTGAAGGAAAACATCGAAACTGGCATGTTCAAGAACTAAAATTTGAGTCGTAGGACTTGTGCCGTCCGCAAACCGCATTTGAGTGTGGGTGAATTAAGACCCAATCACTCTTGCTCGAGAATAGAGCAGTGTCCGTCCAGTGAAAACATGAGAAAGCGAACCTCACCATGAATGAATAATGGGTCAAAAATTTACGTAAAAAAATCTGTTGAAGTACCTAGTTACCTCACTACTCAAGGAAAAATATTTAGGTAGCGTGAAAAATATTCCTATTTCAAATATATTGCCGAAATACATAGGACCATGCACGCTGGTTTTTCCAAAGGAAATATTTTTACACTATTTTTCTAAAAACGCAGAATTTACCTGACAAATGCTGATCAGATCGTAAAGAGGCAAGAAAATCTATTCCTCACTGAGTAAAATGTGCCTTATCATTACATGAAATAAGACTTAGTTTCGAAGAATAATTCAAGCGCTCTATCGACTCATTTAATAAAGGTATCTCGCTATGTTTACAAAGTGTGCAATTTTCATAGAATCACATGTTTTATGCAATGAGCTGAGGTGGTATTATGAAGTATTTCGCAACAAGCTACAAAGGGCTTTGTAAGGAGTTTGTTTGCTGAAAACCATTTGTATTTTTTAAGTAGGTACACACTTTGCTAAGGTAACTTAGTTTTTACGGTACCTAGAGTCAGGTAGAGTCAAACTAATATTATAAAAAAAATTGCACGTTTTTCAGAAACTAATAAAATAATCATCATGATGACAGCCTTCTTATCTTTTCACTACAAGAACATTAGCCTATTCTTAAGCGATTGAGGATCAACCACGCAGACCCTATGCTTGGTAGACGATAACTGTTAATAGATTTACAGTTCTTCGACATGCCGGTTCCACTGACATTGCTAACACTAACCCCATTTTTTGGTTAGAAAAATCCACTGTTGCACGACTGGTTTCGAACCTGCGACCTTAGGGTCGCAAGGCTTTATTTAAACTCACAAAATTTGGTACCATGTTTCGGTAGTACAAACACCTATGTTCTTAATATACGAGTAATGTGTCGCAATAAAATACATAAAAATTTAATGATGTCGCAATTCATGTAAAACATATTTTGCAGTCAGTTATGCCTATGTAAACACAGACAAACAGAAGGCCTATCACGAAAAACTCGTACAATCGTAAGCGTAACCGTATCGCTCAGCTGTCAATTTATATGCGGATTTTTACAGCGCTTCTTCAGTACGTAAAATGAACTACTAAAATCTAATACAAATTGACAGCTGGACGATACAGTGGATGACTCCCATCTGTCACCTAGTTTTGTCCCCTTAAGGTGACAGATCGCACAAAAAAGTGCGATCTGTAACCCTGTCAATAACGAGAAGAGAGATAAAACAATTTCAAAACTAATATTCAATCTATCCCCCCGACTTACGTTTACGATTGTCAAACGAATCATGAGCCCTCAGTTACCTATAATTACTAAAAACAAAAGTATCTTTTTTTTTATATACAAATAAGTTAAGTAAACAACGCCTTGACTTTCATCTAAAAAATAACTTTCAATCTTTATTGAAGGTGATGAACTCAAAACAATGTTACGTCCTACGCGAGGTCGTGGCACCGGTGCGGTGTGGGCGCGAGTGTCGGCTCATGTGGGGTAATGTAATGTACCCACTACACTAGTGAGTGTGTCACTGATCTCGTTTCACTCCTACTAAATCGAGGGAGGGAAATACTTGGTAATACTTTCGATACATCGTACTTCATTTTGTAGGTAAACGAGTGTTGTCTCATACATAAATCTTCTTTACCAAATTGATTCCCACCGTCTATAAGCTCAGATCTTATAGCTTCGCAACTTTCATCAGATAGAGTGATTTAAGAGGAAGGATTAAACGTGCGAAGCCGGGGTGGGTCGCTAGTAATATTAACTAGTAACTGCCTTCAATGCGCGATAAAAACAAGAAGACCTGAAATGTTCACTTTGTGTTCATCATAATGTGTAGGTGAAGAAAATAATTCCCAAAATTCATCTCTTACAGAGGACGACGAAGAGTAGTAGAGTTCTCTGTGATAGAGCTCGTCCGGGGAAGGACTACCACCATACCTATTTCTGCCGCCAAGCAGTAATGCTCGCATTGCTGTGTTCCGGTGTGAAGGGTATGGTTTCCGGTGAAATTACTTGCACATGCGGCTTTCGATCTTAGCCTCAAGGTGGCAACCCGCGAGTGATACCTCTGGTATTGCAAGTGTCCATAGGCTGCGGTAACCGCTTACGATCTTGTGGGCAGTACGCTTGGTTGCCACTTCAGTTGTATAAAAAAAAAAAAAACGACGCAGCAGAAAAAGAGTATGCATGAAAAATGCCAGCGCGGACAAAGAGGTGGGGCGTTTTTTAAATGACAACTCTACTACTCGTGTAGATATATTTCTATTCTATTCTATTCTATTATTTTGCCTATCTATACCCGAACCCATAACCTTTTTGTCAAAACCATCTCGGCAGGGCCTCTGCGTCGAATAGCACCGTGGCAGCCTCTATTGTATCGCAGTGAATAGACGAGCAGCAGGTAAGCTCAATTAGTCAGGTAGAACACTGTCTTGCCTGATTTACGTGAAGGTTAAGCTGTCAAGTGAAGAGGCATTCAGCATGTCGGGAAAACCCTGACTATTTCCGGTAAGTATTTACATTTGAACTGACAATGGTATAGCTAAATGACGCAAATTTTTTACAAAATACAGGTAACAACCGAGCAGTAGGGGGCCCTGTACTTTCTGTTGGCGATTGTTTTGTTGCGACTTGCGACAGGCTGTTTTGTATTTTGTATTTAGAACCTTTTTTTTTTTTTTTTAAATATGTACATAATTATATTACATTACAAAATATACAAAATACATATGAAACAGTTGAGCCATCTAAAGACCGTTACAAACGACCTATAGATAGCTCAACATATCCAAATCACTACCAGTAGGAAGCGTTGAATTTGTTATAAAAACATTTTTTTTTCTTTAACAGTTTGTAAATCACAGAGTTTTGTAAATTATACTCCAACGTTTTATGTTACAACCAGTCTATTATCTGGTTTGCCTATGTTTAGAAGTGTTGAGGTCGAGGCTCAACACTTCTAAACATAGGCAAACCAGATAACTCAGACGTCTCGTCGGAAACGTAACAGAGACGTCCGGGTGGTTTAGTTTGTCTAAAGTGTGCATTGCGATCAAAGACATTGAGAATAATATTTTGTTTATATGCTCAAAGATTGCGATATATTATTTTTGCTGGCGTTGCACTGTCGGAGGCGCTCTCGTCTATGCCTTAGTAATAATATCAGTCAGGGGAGAAGCTTTTTTTTTAGAAATATTCATAGGTCATTGTCGCCACAGGGCCTTAACTGGAAATTGTCGCCTTAATAAGCACATGTTTAAGCTAAGGCTGAGTGACACACAAACCTGCAGACTGTGTAATGAGGCGGACGAAACGCCTGCGCATCTGCTAGGAGAGTGTGGACCACTAATGCAAAAACGTAGCATACATCTGGGTAGGCACATCCTCAGCCCAGATGAGCTAAGAGACATCACCCCCAAGCAAATCCTCCAGTTCTTAGCGGCAGGGCTTGGAGGTGAACTGTAAACGCCCCCTTAGGGCGAAAAAATAAGTGGCGAACACAATAGGCCTGCATGACCGCAGTGTTATATTAGCCGCACCAATTTAATAAAAAAAATTTTTAAAAAAAATAGGTCATTGTGGTCATAGCGAGCCTGGGCTATGTAAATAGTGGAAGCAAGGGGATCCTCGTTTCTACAATATACTCGTAAGTGTTTACAAGCCAGGAGTAAACGCGTACACTCTACAAAGGTTTATGTGCAAAGTATTTTTCACCTTCTGTATGCAAAACATAAGAACTGATTTACACAGTTAGGCTCACTAAGGTCAGTAAATCTTTTAAAGGGCAATGTGTACGCTTCTTTAACAAAGTCCCAAGCGACATACAAAATTTATCAATTGGCAAATTTAAAAACTTAATTAAACAAAATCTGTCTCAAAAAGCTTACTATAAAACAACCGATTACCTAGATGATAAAAAAGCTTGGGACGAATGTGCTCCAACTCTACTTGGAATCCATAACAATAGCAAGGATCATGCCAAAAAAGCGATAGGAACCCAGCCGGTGTTGTTGCCAGTTCTTTTACGGCATGGGCGCGTTGGAACTGGTGTAAATTTTCCTAGCTTGTAAGACGTTTCAAAGTGATCCTTGTGATTCTACTGAATAAATAATTTTTGATTTTGATTTTGATTTCATACATAAATATGTTAGAAAAATATTTTCTTAACTTTTTTAAATGAACATTATTAAAAATGAAAGGCTATATTCTCAAATAAAAATACCGACATGATGATATTTTAATCAAGCTTTTCGCACACAGCAGAGCAAGCAATTAGTGCATGCATGGTTTCAACGTCGCAGCTTACATCATAGCTGCTTGTAGGGGTGTCATAGCGGTGGACATTAACACCCTGTCTCACAGTTTTATTACCATTGAAAGCTTTGGCTCTGTAGTCTGTACATGCTGTTGTTATTTACCGGGTGGTAGGACGTTTCAGCAAGAATCCCAGATATTCTGCCTCCAAGCATCAGTCGTTGTAGCAAGTGAAATGACGAGACGAAGAGAAAAGACCAAGCGTGAAGCGTAACATCAGACTGACTAAAAAATAAGTTATTAAAATAGAATCGATGGTGTGCCTGTGTGCCTTCAAAAGAGCAATTCCACTAAGAAATATTGCGAACGAACTTCAGCTGAAACGCTGCTTTTCATTTTTTTGTATTCTACTATTGAACAACGATCCAGCTGGTTTTAGTTAAGTTAAATAGAGTTTTTGTTTGCCCTTATGTAATTTTAGAATAGATTTATAATGCAAACCGAAACTCCACAGGAACTAAACTACAGTTGGAACTGAATAAAACGTCAATCATTGCTTATTATTAGAATCTGGCTTCCAACCTCAGTAACATTATGTTACATTATTATTATTTATGTACTCATAGTATTTTTTCAGCCTTTTTTGTATAGCACTAAGAAATGAAAATGAAATGAAAATGAAAAAAGTGTTTATTACTGCATAATACATCATAAAAGGAACAACATACAACTAGGTAGGTACAACAACTGGATATCCAAAACTATAGTATGTATACATGCAGAAACTGTTATAAAAATAGGGTGATGTCTTATGATCCCCACACTAGGCTAAGCCTGAATCGTGGGAACCTACGTACGATTATTTAGTTTACGGTAAGTATTACCTAGTCTGACATTAACTAGTATTTAATTGAGTAGTTGTAATTTTATTGAGTTTAACTATTGTATGACTTTATATAATGACAAAATTTGTTTTTTTTTCTAAAGTAGTAAGTATAAGAGTTTATATAATGTGACTAATAGGTGAGTAGATTTAATAAGTTAAAAATTATATTGGTACTTATATACGTTTTTCAATAATAAATTTTTAGTAGGTATCACATTGCACCTCCAAAAAACATGTTTTCTGTTCTATCATAGCTAAGTGTCAAGAGCCATTCTCTCACTATAGGTTTTGCTTGGCGCACGGATAAACATTTTATTTGTGTATCACAGTGTTTAACAACATTATTGTAGATTTGAGTTTTGATATATTCACCGAAACGTTGAGCGAAATGAATAAAGTTATTCTATTCTAATCTATTCTGTCAAGCAACATTTGTCAATCAACAAATCTCGTCCTGTCAGCCGGCTCCAGCGGTTCTGGTTCAAGTGCAAAACTCTCATAAAATATGCAGATTCAATTTTGTGGAGCACCTAGGCGGGTGTTTGTTGTTCAAAGGAGTCTGCAACTGTGGTTGGTCAGGACTATGCTATAGGTATGCTATTGACAAGCAACACTGAAGCGCTAAAATGGTGAAATTTTGGCTACAAAGGAAAGCCACTTAGCACAGCACACCGTAACGCTTGTATTTCAACAGTCATACAACATAATAACATTGAAATTTAAATAAATAAATATTTGCTATTTTTTTCCCGCTACGGGACATACCATATGTCAAAAAAAATTATTACAACAAGATAATTAATAAGTATGTTTTAAAAATTTTAATGTATGTCAAGCGCTTATAAAACCTGCGTTACAAATAAAATAAGCTGAGGTATTAGCATAACTAACGCATGCGCGTGCGATGCGTGTAAATGCAGTGCAAGTTTGCGGGAAACGCGAGAATGTCAATATTGTAACGATTACATAAGTACAAGTAACGCCGCGTCGCCCGTTGCCATGTGAACTGAACTTTATTTTAAACATTCTTACGTAAAAATTCTTCAATTTTTCATTGTGCCGGGTTAAAAGCCGCTTCACGTATACCTAATTATCTTTCCTATTTATCTTTTTTAATCGACTTCCAAAAGGAGGTTATCAAATCGACTATGATTTTTTTGTATGTTTGTTACGCGGTGGGGTGACAGATGGAAATAATCCGATCATTCCGCCATTCCGCCAATTCAGCCTTAATCTTGAAATAGGTTTTTGTTATTTTTCTAAAAAATATTTATACGTTTATTTTTATAAATGGCTCTATCTGTCAAATGAGATTGATTAATTCTTGGTACCTACATGCCATTTTTTTGAATAATTACAACAATTTTTTAGACATTACTTTTGAACTTTTTGTTCTAGCTGAAGGCAAACTCGAAACATAATTTGCAGGAAGAGATTGTGTTTTTAAGTAACGTTAGAAAGGAGTTACATTTTTTTAGAAATAACAAGGTTTCGAAGTATCTTAGAAGTGACAAGCGCGAATTAATGAAATTAGAGGAAACAACTTTCATAGTAAAATAGAACACATTTTTGAGGTATTGTGCTATACCTGCAGTAATAAGTAGGCACACTTAGCACTTTTAGAGTGTGGCGTGATGCGATGCCTCGTCAGCGCTGCGTTTGCGCCGCGCGCGCGTGGTGCCAACTGCCAATTAATTAGCAAACTGCTGACTTGACGATGTATTTTTCTTGGTTAGTGCTAGTTCTCATATAGGTATTGCATCATCTTAAAATACAATGTTAAAATATGATGCAAATAAGAGTAATTATTGCTACTTTTACACCGTGCTCACCAGACCCTTGATCGTGTTAATTAAAAGTCATCGTTTGTAAGTGATATTGTTAATAATGATAACAATAATATTACTAACTAATAGATATTAATTTTTAGACAAGGATTGCCCGCGCTAGATTACTTTAGCGAAGAGGTAAACCACAGTAAAACAAAAGCTACGATTAGATTACTAGGTACTACTACTTTACACATTACCGCACTACCGTAGGTTTTTTCTAACCTTAAATTAAACTAACGCAACACGGTTTTATAAAATCTCTGAAAGCAACAATACAATGATCCTACCAATCGTTACAAAAGAACCTGAGTAAGTACATTTTTATAAACAATCATTGAAACATCACAGCCTTCGGGCTGAAGTGGTGACCTACATTACGTCGAGAGAGGGAACCGTCATCTCCCTGCAGAATAGCTACCTGCCGCGGAAACGAACATAACTTGCAACTCCGAGAAAAGCCATTTTTATCCATCCGAGACTCTTCCCTCGAGATGCCTAGATTCAATAATAAAGGTTCGACTAATGCATTTTTTTTTTTTTTAATTGATACCTAGAACAAAATTAACAGGCAGGTATAGTTCTCACAACGGATCTCGGCCGTCTTGAAGTTAGCCGTTTCGATGCGCAATGGAGCTTTTTCAAACTAAATTGTCTTTGCGCATCACAAACGGCTAACTTCACGGAAGCCTAGATCCGCTGTGCGAACTATACTTGCTATAGCAGAATTTATTCATTAGAAATTGAGCGAGGTAGGCAGCAAGTGCAAAAAAAAAAGTGCCAGCCGCCCGTTCTCCGCACAAACCTCGTTTCAGGCCCACAGGCCCGCGGCGACGTCCCTGTCAAGCTTGGAAAGAGACGTATAAGGTATTTGATGTGCCTTTTAAAAGCAGGCAAGTGCATCATTATAACGAAGACGAGAGGACGACCGACGTAGGTATGTCACTGCCCTAACATGACGCTCCATAATACCGTAAGGCAGTAAACCTTTGTTTAATTGGTTTTTTTTAGCGGCGGCTCCCGAAGTCCTGTCGCCTGACACAAAAGAGATAACAACAACTACGTCTGCTTGCAAAATTACGAGGGCAAGGTACCGTTAAGTGTTGGAATTTACAACTGAGATCGAACCTTGATTAGATCCCGGAGCGGTTTGTCAAGTACCGGTTAATTAGGCTCGGTGTGGCGCCATATTTATATATTTATTATCGATCTTTCAGGGTTCTGGAGCCAAAAGAGTAAACTCTTTTTTTGACCAAGGCATAGGACTAAAGGTAATCCAGCCCGGCTAGTACCATTTTATCACATAAGAATAGACAAAAATTACATTTGTTTAGACAAAAATGTAAATTTCCTTTACATTCCGGTAGAGAAAACCGGAGAAATCGTTGTTTACGTTGCCAGCCGGGCTTTTAATAACCCTAATAACAAAACTAAATGTAGCGTGCCTATCACAAATACCTAACCTACCACATAATGTTTGTTTGTTCAATTGTCTATTTGTTTTACATACAAAACTTGTTGTAAGGAATTGCTGCTGCTCTAGTTATGGCGCTTGTATTCCTTCAGATTAGTACCTCAACGACACAGCACTGGCACTTTTTTAAAACTCAGTATTTTGTAGGCTTTCTGTAGGCTTTGACTATTGACATAAATAAAGAAATCTTTGACTGTTGGTGTAGAAATATGGCTTGGTCTAATAATCCAAAAAAAAGATTAAAGATTCCCCTGCGAAGGGTATTATTAGACTTTTTGTCTACAAATCCCCTTACAATCGGATTTAGCTGAGGCAGGGGATTATTAGACAAAAAGTATAGAAATCCCCTTAATCGTAATTTATTTTGGTGGAAGGGGGTTATTAGACAAGAATAAATAAATACTCTTAAACCTTCATTTTATTAAATGAAATAAAGTTAATTCGTATAGGCCGGGTGAATTAGCCATAACTACAATTTATTTAACGTGACATCTGACCCACCGTGGCTCACTTGTGAAATGCCCACCCTCAGTAGTAGGTAGGCACCTACTTATGTACTGTCCATATTAAAGGTATAGGCAATCTGACTACATTTTTGGCGCTCTACCATTTGTAAAAATTCAAGAAAACCTTGGTTCCCTTTTCATGAACGACTACAAAACGATGTTTTTGAAACAGTAGGTACCTACATGGTCATAAGCGACCATTATACTATACATTTATACAAATCGATTGCAGTAAGGATTGTCGTCAGATTAAAAAGAGTTTTACTTAGTTCTTGCTAAGCAGACAAGCGAGGTACCCAATTATTGGGTACCTCGCTGAGACTAGGTAGTGTAAAGCAGCTGCCGGGCCTGCCGGTGCTAATGCATGCCATTGTGGCAGCCACGAGTGAGTAGCCACCACAGACTACTAGCTAGGATGCTAACTAACTCGTGCCTAGCTCTCTCTAGTAGGTACGTGTATAATACTAGAGATAGCGAACACACGCTGTGGAGAGTGCTGACTGGAGAATGCGGAATATTCAATCAATTTGTCGTCGATGAGATATCGGAGTGGAATAGAGCTAACTCAAAAGCTACAGTGGGTAAATACATATTCAACCGATTCAACGGGACTTTTACACCAGTTAAGAAGGTGATGAATCAAACTGCAGCTACCTAGTTGGAAACAGCCCGGCTAACTTAAGAGCGCTATCCTTGATAATCCTTGAGTTTTCTTGTAGCGCGTGAAGTTTCGAACACTATTGTGGCTCGTGTGTTGAAGATATTTTAACGAAAATAAAAACATATAAAAGCTTTATCCCTTAAAATTTAAACCAACAGAACAAATATTAATTAACTCAAGACACAACTGATTAAAAAAATAATTAGTAATGCACGTTTCGTAAAATGAGCAATTCCAGTCAACTTTCGATCATGTTTTCTATGAAATAACAAAGTCTAACATATTTCCAAAAATGCAATTATAATAATCACAGTTTTAAAATTTAAGTGTACAGAGAAAAATACGACATGTTAGTTCAGTATTTTTGAAAAAAGATGGTCTAAAAAACGCGTTCTTTTCCCAATTTTACGCTTGTTATTTCTGCTAAAGTAAGAAGTTTACAATAAAAATACACCTACTAAATTAAAGTTTAAGTTTTTATTAAATAAATACAACAAAGAAAATAGTCTAATAGCATTGACTTTTTTTAATACGAATTTTTTTAAATCACACCTTAGCGCACTTATAATCATATCGATCGAAGCACCGACTCTCAAACCGCGCTGAGCGCTTATGGAGGGAGGATGTATCGCTCCTCCTCGCGCGCACTATTACATATACTATATAAAAATATATTCAGGCAAACTTCATGATTTATATCGCTAAATCTTGGAAAGGCCTCTTAAACGCCGTAGGCAGACCAACTTTAGACAATTGCTTCTCTGTATAAAGAACGGAAGACAATTTTTTTTTTTATAAAAACTGATTCTACCTACTTTACATGATTATTCTCAATGTCTTTGTTGTTAAAGCGAAAATTTTGGATGTTTGTTCATCTTTAACTCGACAACCACTAAACCGATTTGACTGAAATTTAAAACATACGATAAATAGATAATTACCGGCAATAGTACATAGGCTTTTTATCCCGGAAAAAGTACGGTTCCCGAGTTCCACGCGAACGAAGTCGTGGGCGACAAGTTGTATAAAATAAATACGATAAACTAAGTGGTACCTACAATATTTTTTTTATGAATTAGCCTGTGGTGTCCGTGTCCCACTGCAGGGCAAAGACCTCCCTTTCTTCGCTCCAATCATCTCTGTTTTGAGCTACTGTGGATCAATCTTCTATGAAAGCAGTTGGCAAATGGGAAACGTGAAGTGTTCACGTTTCCCATTTGCCTCCATGTGATAAAATAATGTAGAATAAAATGAAGTGAGCCTGCTGTTCACCGTCATGCCAGCAGAGGTCGTCAACACGTTCTACATTGGCCGGGGGCAGCTCTGCGGTGTAGCTATCGATCTCCGCCGCCCGCCCTGCGCTCTATCAATAATTGTAACTCAGGTATATTACCAGACCTAGCTTTTCTATCCCAAGGGAGAGAGATTGATAGGTTTAGCTGGCACTCGTGGCTTTGCTAGCGGCAGCTAAAAAGGCACCACCGTAAAATCTCATGGCATTAATCATAATTATATTCTGTTCTATTTTATGTGTTTCAATCCAGGTCATCATTTGGCTTGCAGGAAGCTTGCAGGTATAGCATACACATTGTTATATCAAATTGAATTTGGTTTTGCTGTAACAAACATTCTAATTTAAAAGCATTCGATTAGCTAGGTACCAAAAAACAATTGACGATTACATCGTAACCCAAAGAACTCATCGCAAAAACTTACTTACTTCTTACCTGCTTTTTACCAAAAGAACTTCGCTGAGGACAGGATTCGAACCTGCGCGGGTGGATTTGAAGTCCAACTCCTTAACCACTCGGACGCCTCAGCTAATGCGACTAGTGTTGAAATTATACAATACTATACCTAGTTCCTACTCTATTACTGTCATTATTTTTTCTAAAGTGTAAGTACCTACTTACTTACCTAGTAACTCTACCTACCCAAGCATCCCCCCCCCCCCACATTCCTAGGTCTCAGAAACCGAAGTTTCATTCGATTCCACGGCAATCATATTTCAGTCCCTCCCTACAATGTATATAAGTATCAAACATTTGATATTCTTCAAGTTCTTCAACTCGAAAGCTGAGAGACGACGACCGACATACCGACGATACAGTCGAAGTGAAAATTATGTAGGTACTATAAGTACCTACCTACCTTGAAAGTATTTTATAAATTACTTAATACTTAATTATTAATTTAGGTACCTACCTACTTATTAATTTAACCTAATCTAGGATAGATACTGTAATTTACGAATGCAGTTAAAAATTATAAGTTGAAGCTAAGTAAGATTTTAATCCACATTTTGTAGTGATGTTTGTTTGTACCTCCTAGTAGGTAAAAGTATGTATGTTTCAAGTAAGTAGGTAAAAAGGTTCGTGGTCGAAAATCCCCGTAATCTCTTGCGAAGGGGATTTCCGAACTTTTTGTTCACAAATTCCCTTACAATCGAATTTAGATGCGGCATGTATCTACAGATTTTTTTTTTCGACGAGAAAAAGCATGACCTATTATATTGACTGTACCTTGGAAGTGGGTGCGCTGTATCATTGCGAATGAATGGTGCGAACTGTGAAATCGGGGTCGCATTTAGCGCGGGAACATTCCGGGGAGAGCCGGGAGAGACCTCCAGTGTAGCGAGCAGCGGCCGCCGCGCCCCGCGCTGAGCGCACTCGACTGTGAACGCTGCGATGCATTTGTTTGACTCACAAAGCACTTGTGAGCCTGTAGCAGCGCCTACCGTGGAAAATATAAAATCTAAAAATTCTGTGTAACCTACTTATCTCTATTTTTTATGCTAGCAAGCCCCAATGAGCCAGGCTACCAACGATTAGCGCTGGAAGAGTAGACAAAACTGACGTATTTTTTCTTTCTCTAACAGCCTCTACATTACACAATAACTAACTATAGTTAGTGTCAACTTGAACTTGATAGGTACTAGGTAGGTAGTCATTTTTCTTTCTTTCTTTCCTTGAAAATTATACATACTACTGCTTAGATATAGATGGTATATCTGGCAGTGTGGTAATATTACCAAGATAGAATCATCCTGAAGAGTCCTACCACAAGGTAAAATAATAGATAGTGTGAGTGAGGCCTACCAAAGGCTTGGTTCGGAAATCCTTAAATTCTCTGCGAAGGGGCTTTCCGAACTCTTTGTCTTCAAAACTCCTTACAATCGAATTTAGCTGCAGCAGGGGATTTGTGAACAAAAAGTCTCAAAAAATTCTGAAATCCTCATTCGTGTAGGTCGGGTGACATAGCCCAATTGATAACACATGCCATAGCACATGCTGAGTGGTGGCCATTTTTGTTACTCTATATTTTTAGTAATAGCTGATGTAATTTTATTTGTTGGTAACAAAATAAACGTTTTTTATTATTATTATTATTATTATTATTATTATTATAACTAGCCTACTTTAATGTAATCCACCGTATTTTTTTTAGAGGGTTATTGTGAGTTCTCATGGTAGCGCTACTTAACCCACTGCACAAGGCGCTCTGCACTCTATTGCGCCGCGTCGCGTTTACACATTTTAGCTTTGAATGCCAAATTGTGCGCTAAAAGCAAGCAAATGGCTTTTCAAATCTATCTACCTACCTTCCTAGAACACGACACGAGCGTCAAATAAACAAACATTTCATTTCCTAAAAAAATAACGGGTTGACTTGAGAACCTCCTTCGTTTTCGTAGGTTAAAAAAATTATAATAGTAGGGAAGCAGAAACCCATACCCTCACCAACCTACGAGTATATTTTAGTGTCTACGTATTAGTAGTTTAGTAGTATAGTAAAATATGTATACCACCTAGGTATACATATTTTACTCTTTGACCTATACCAGCGAAAGAGTTTGTTCTTGAAGAATTTAAATTTTTCAAAGTTTTATTAATACAAGGAAGTTTTTAACAAGAGTTTAATAAAAATTTAAAGCCTTCGATTTTATGTTCTAGCTTTCTATGTTATTTTAGTAGCTAAGAAACTACGCTAGATTTATTTTGCTTTCTTCTTCTCTTAATTTTTATTTTGCTTTGAAGGCGGGGACCAAGCGAGAACACCTAGTCCCTAGCATAATTTTTGTGATAAACGACGAATGCCATGCCTGCGCCTGCGAGTGCCAGCTTCTATTTTTATTAATTACGCTGGTACCTGTCTATTGTTTTTATCTAAGAATAAGAATAAGAATATTTTTATTGTAAAACTATTAGAAATGTAAGATGGTAAAATTAAAAATACAAAAATAGTCCAACAGTATTTTTATTATATTATTATATAAGTTTTTAAGTTTTGTGGGATAAATGATAGGCGAGTAGTTGTAGCAGTAGCGGCAAACTATTAGTTATAAACTTGTGCAACTGACATTGACATACGTAGACTTTCAGGCTCAGCTTTCATGCTTTTAATTTGCTTGCGTCAAATCAAGTCAAATGTCAAAAGAAAGAAACGCAACATTTCAAAATGGCCGACTTGTCATTTTCAGATGTTTTGTTGTTTTAGAAAAATACGTCAAAATAAAGTTATCAAATGCATCGCTATACAAACAGAAAAATTGTAAATTCGTTATCTCGTGACAGTGATATGTATCTGAGTTGAGTCGGGCTCAGGCGGTGTAGCATGATACGCGATAGATGATATCGGGAGTACGCAATAGAGGCGAGATGCCGTGCGAGAGTTGCGCGGTGCAGTTCAGCGTGTTCAAGAGGAAGCGCGTATGCTACGAGTGCGAGCGGTACTACTGCAGCGGCTGCATGCGGCGTGGCGGCGGCGCCATGTGCGCGCCCTGCCGGGTGCTCTCCACCAGGCCGCTGGCGCGCTCCTCCATCGCGCACCTCAAGGTCCGTGACCTGCAGTGCTTCCTGCAGCGACAGAACGTCTCCACCAGAGGATGTGTCGGTCAGTACACTCCCAGCTTTATCATCGTTCAGTTTATTGCCCTTAGAGTAGCAGGGACACCCAAAGCTTTAAGTTTCAAGTTCTGCATGGCATTGCACTGCGCTTGTCACCCTAATACATAGACATGATTATTAAAAACTCTTTTACCCAGTAAGTTCAATTGCTACAAATCTATCAGTATAGGTACTTTGAATCTGAACAAGTAATGTTCACACACTACTGCATACAGTAAAAATATCTGGCACCACCAAGTAAAAGGTAAGTTAAGACTACCTACTTAAAAGACAGTATGAGACTGCAACAGTATGAGACAGCAACAGTATGAGACTGCAACAGTATAAGACTGCAACAGTATGAGACAGCAACAGTATGAGACTGCAACAGTATGAGACAGCAACAGTATGAGACTGCAACAATATGAGACTGCAACAGTATGAGACTGCAACATCAGTATGAGACTGCAACAATATGAGACAGCAACAGTATGAGACAGCAACAGTATGAGACTGCAACAATGTGAGACTGCAACAGTATGAGACTGCAACAGTATGAGACTGCAACAGTATGAGACTGCAATAGTATGACACTGCGGTAGTGCTAATATTCTGTTGTGCCAATACATATTTAATTTATGTTTTACTAAAAACAGAAAAATATTGCTTAAAGTTTAAAAAACATTTATTTATTTTCAGAAAAAGATGAGCTCCTCAGCCTATGTGTATCACACGTGAACAGTGCAGCATACAGGCGGCGCGGCTCACGCAACGGCAACGGCACATTCACTCTAAAGGGCTTCACCAACAACTTTAACGAGTTCATCAGCTCTGCCTTCGACCTCAGACTTCCAGGCGCCCAGCCGGCACCCGACGTTCCCTCATCACAGCCACGTATGTTCAATTACAATCTACAGCCACCCCGGCTTCGCGCGGGTGCAATAAAGATACGATCAAATTGTACGAAAGTAGTGGTTTGTTTAAAATAAAATTCTTTGTTATCAGAATGACATAAGTTGCATACACTACCTAAAACAAGCTCAATGCAATAGATAAGCAATGTTCTGTGAGATTGTTTTAGTTACATAACAGGTTGGTTGATGCATAACTTGCTTTTTTTATTAGGTACAAAATAAAAAAATAAAAAAAAAACTGAAATTCAACTGTTGAAAGTTCTATTAACAATAATAAATGTAAGTATTTGTCTGCAGGTACAGCATGCCGTAACTCGTCACATGTGCACATAGGGGTAGCAGTCCCTCCACAGAGCCATTCACGTGCTGATATCCAACAAGAAAGGTTTACTGTTGCTCCTGGTACGTTTATACACTTGAATACACATGCGAGCTTCATTTAAGGTTACCATTACAACAGAGCTTCTGTGAGAAGCTTTCTGAGTCAGTGGCCAACTCTGTCACCAGAGTTGGCCACTGACTAATACAAACGAACGAATGAGAGCTTCTGTGATAAACCTAACTTGTTTGGGCACCATAGACATTGTTATCGACATTTGCGTACTAAGATCGTCGCGTCGGGCGGCAGCTTTATCATAGACAACTATAGAGGCTACCAAGCGTGCAGCCCAACTGATAGTAAATCAAACTGGGTGATCATGGTGATTTTATTGAAAACTGTTTGAATTGTTGTTTGAAACGACGACGCTAGGCTGTCTGTTGAATGACCTAGGATGCTTATTCTGTTGTTGCTGCTGAGCGTGTCTTGTCCTAACAATTCTGTCATCAGAATAGATGAAATAAGTGTTGGTATGGTTCAGGCGGCGAGCGCGACGTGCGCGCGTTCCTGATGGAAGAGGGTGAGGGGGGAGCGGGGGTGGGGGTGGGGGTGGGAGGCCCCTCGCGCGCCTCCTCGCGGGACAGCGAGCTCGTGGACTCGGCCGACTGCTTCGAGATCGAAGATCTGGATGACGCGGGCTGGGAGTTCATCACGCGCCCCGCCGAACCCCTGCCCAATGGTACGATCCTTTTTACTCTTTGAGCCTCATTCATAAACGTAATAAGAGTAGCACAGTTCTTTGTGATAGAACACGTCCGGAGAAGTACTACCACCATACCTATTTCTGCCGCAAAGCTGTAATGTGAGCAATGCTATGTTCTGGTGTGAAAGCTATGGTTTCCGGTGATATTACTGGCACATATGGCTTTTGGTCTATGCCTCAAAGTGGCAACCCTCTGGTATTGCAAGCGTCCATAGGCTGCGGTAACCGCTTACCTTCTTGTGGGCCGTACGCTTGGTTGCCACTTAAGTTGTATAAAAAAAAAAGTATTTTAAACTTCTGTTCGCTAAATGTGTCTTTATATCTATCATCGTCTTGGTTGGAAATAAGAATGAAAGGCAATACTTAGTATGCTGCTGATAGAGATATTTTTTTTATTAATAAGGGCATTTATCTCGGTCTCTATCTTCGCCGTTTTTTTTAATGCGCGTTCCAGCTTTCTGACCTGGTTAGATGATATAAGTTAGCGACTAACTAGAAAGTGGTTCTTTGTTTTTAATGAAAATCTAAATGGGGATATCTATTTTTCAGATTCCGAAGTTCTGATGAGCGCCACAGAGGGCGCGGCGCGTCGCGAGCCCGCCCCGCCGCCGCCGCGCCCGCGCGCCGCGCCTTCCAGAGAGTACTTGGACCCAAGTAAATATATGCGAACTTGAAATACCAAAAAATACCATTAACTTACCCCACCCCAGTCGCAAGTTTGCTGGTACCCCACGAACATATCACTGGCACTGAAAGAGCGCGCAAAAGCGTGACCTCTCGCTTTTGCAAGGCCAACTTTGACACTCACACATAGAACGGCACTGTTTACGTACACAAACTATGCATGTGGTGATTACGAAACTTTTGTATCATACATTTTAGTGAGTGTCCGGGGTGTGGAATAAGCTCAAAAACTACTGGTCCGATTTCAAAAATTCTTTCACCATTAGAATGCTACGTTTATTTATTACTAGCGACCTGCCCCGGCTTCGCACGGGAGCGGTTTCATTTTTCATTTATTTATTTCAATAACAATTTTACAATTGTGTCTGAAAATACATGCAATATATGTACAAATTAACGCTACAATTATTTAACATGCAAAATACTGAATCATAATTAACAAAAAAAAAAAAAAAAACAGTTTTATTCAATTTCAATGTCGCTTTTACGCATAAAATTATCAATCGAGTAGAAACGCTCTTGTAACAAATAGTTTTTTAATTTATTTTGACTTGCGGTTTCACTGCACCCACGCGAAGCTGGGATGGACTTCTAGTCTATACTAAAATTATATTCAGGTGCACTGCACTGCACCAAATATTTTTTGAGAACAATAAAGAATTCCGATTTTTTATATTACTCTAATAAAATTTGGTTTACCGTGAAGTGTTGGCACTTAGAAGTACTTCCAAACAAATATAATAACAAAAAGTATAAAACCCCTCGGTGCTTACTAATTAATTAATTAATTAATTAATTATCTTGTCAGCTCAGCAGGCAATTAAGCACAGCAGTGGCTCTGGCGGTGATAGTGTGAATGTGTGTTGTGCAGGTTCGAGTCCGGGCCTGGGCGCGCGCGCGGCTTCGGAGCTGGACCTGCGCTCGTCGGGCTCCGCGTCGAGCGCCGCCGCGGACTCCGGCAGCCTCAAGGACGAGCCGCTCATGGACGCCGCCCCCCTCCCCGCCGACGGTGAGTACTTATTTACCTCGCCCTCCCACACGAACGCACACTGAAAGTGGGTTTGTGTTATGTAACTGCCACGAACTGGTTTCAAGAAAGAAAATGATAGCAGTTTAATAAGCGGAATTAGGATTGGATCGAAATCCTCATTGAATTCAAGAGCACCTGATTCCCACTTCCCTAGAAGGCGTGATACTCACTGAAACGAAGTCTATAGAAAAATTATATCATATCAATGGTTGAATCACTATTCACGCTCAAGTATAATTCATGAATATTGGCCGTAGAGCTATACATAGGTACTAACCTTGTTGGAGATTCATAGATCATGCATGACTTTAGAAATATCATCAACCACAGCCTTCACAAAATGTACATCATTATTATTATTAAGAGCCTGTAGTGTCCCACTGCGGGGCAAAGGTCTCCCTTCCTCCTCTCCAATCATCACGGTGTTGGGCTACTGTGTACCAGTCCTTTAGGTAGGCGTCAATTTCGTCCATCCATCTTCGCCGTAGTCTGCCGCGAGTTCGTTTTCTATTTGGGAGCGTCCACTCTGTGATTGATTTAGCCTACAATGCATCCGACATGCGGCAGACGTAATAGAAATAAACATATTTAGATATGAATCATCATCACCAACTCAGTGAGTAGAAGTGAAGTGGTGAACATAGAGTATACAGGGTGTAAGAAGACTACTACCGAAAACTGCAGGGGTTCAATCAGACCATGATTCTGAAAGTATTTAGCGAAAAAACACGCAAAAAATAATCTAGACTTGTCTTGTACGTCCTTTTAATGTGGCGCAGCGGGCGCAGGTCCGCCTGCGACGCAGAGGTTGCAGGTTCGATTCTCGCCTCGGGTGGGACAAATGTTTGTACGATCTACAAATATTTTTTTTGGGTTTCATGGGTATTTTCTATATATAATATAAAATATCTATCTATGTATTGTATTGTATTAAGTATATATCAGTCATCTATTTAACAGCAGCTTACCTTGGGGCTAGATGATGCTGTGTGGATTGTCCAGCATTATTATTATCTTTTTTGGTTTGGTTTTGGGGTGCTGTACCACCCGCTTTCGTTTTCGGTAGTCGACTTTAGAGGCTGTGTATAATATCCAGGCAGCAGTCGGCTCGTGACGCTGGAGGGCCTGTCGGCGCGGTCGCAGCTGGCGGCGCTGAGCGTGCGCGAGCTGAAGCAGCTGCTGGCGCGCAACCGCGTCGAGTTCCGCACCTGCCTCGAGCGCCAGGACCTGCTCGAGCGCGCGCAGATGCTCTACGACGACCACAACCACTACAGGGAGGGTGAGATTATATACATATACATCTATCTGTACCGCTGCACTACCAAACTAACTTATCACAATATCAAGAGGGCTTATGTTGTTGCTAAATCATATCAATATAACCAAGTTTTTTTAAATACTACTAAAGTAGTATCTGATAGTTACCGGAGCATATAGAGTCTAGTCTGCCAGGTGTCACTTTGTTGCCACCCTGAGGCGTAGGTTGAACGAAAGTCTCATGTGTCTGTGATTTCACCGGAAACAACCGGAATTAGGTACTGTAGTAACATTTCTCCGAACGAAGAGTTCGTTCAGAGAAATCTTACTACATCTCACAATTAATTATTCGATTTCAATTTCCGGTGTTATATTTTTTGTATTCGGTTGCTTAGAGCTGGACAAGCTGCCTCTGGAGGAGTGCTGCAAGATCTGCATGGCGGCGCCGCTGGAGTGCGTGCTGCTGGAGTGCGGGCACATCGCCGCCTGCACGGCGTGCGCCAAGCAGCTCGCAGAGTGCCCCATCTGCCGCCAGTACGTCGTGCGCGCCGTGCGCTTCTTCCGCTCCTGACTGCGCACTGCACTGCGACCTGCACTGCGCCCTCTGCCGTGACCCATCATTACCGTATGACATGCCGCGATAGATGAAGTCTCGATATTGTAGCAGAGATATAGCGGGTAGCGGCCGCCATGCTGCTGTCGGACCCCAGAACGCAGTCGGCCAACATGTTGGCGAGACTTGGCGCACCAGGCGACTCGACATCTGCATTATTGAGGTAAATTAGTATCGTAATGTTTATGAACGACACAGCCGTGTGTGCCGTTACAACGCTTGCTGCCAGCAGGTCCACCATAAAACTTTCTGAAGTAACGGACCGTAATTTCGTGCAATTCGTGCCATGTCAGTGAAATAATTGCACGAAACTTCATGGTAGCTATGCGCTTCGTTTTTCGTTTGCGTTTCATTTAATCACAGAACAGATGTTAGTACTACGGTTCAGCTCCAAGATTACAGATATAAATTTTCATTGCAAGCCAGCTGATTTCAAGTTATTTCTAGAAGCTTCTAAAGGCCGCCGGCGCCGGTGCCATCTTGAATTGTCAAGCGCGTGTCCCAATCCCAATTCATTCAACGGAGTATTGCTTTTTATGTAAAATGTCTGTGGTTTATCTGCTGTGCTGGACACAGCTTTTGAATGGAAAGTGTGTTGCGACATGTTTAATTAATGTTGAAAAATATGATGTGTTCCATAAAATCTACAGCAAATTAATCTAATTGAAGGTATTTGGCAAGTTTTGTCAGAACAGAATCTACATTTTTGTAATCAGCCTTTAGTACTGTTAGTAAAGTTAAGGCCCGTATACTCAAAAACCATACATGAGTGTGAATCGGGACTCAAGCGTCGATTTTACAAAAGAACTTCCTTGAAAAATTTTAATTTGTAATTTTATTTTTATGTTTATTGTATCCCGCAAAATAAATACTTTTCTATTTCTATAAAAACTGTCAAAAATATATGCTTGAGTATCGTTTTGAGCTTCTTGAATACGGACCTAAGTATACTAACGCGAAAAAAGGTCAGGAGGCACTTAAGTTTCTAAAATAAATGTGCTACCTCAACATTATTGTGCAATTGTCGTGTCGGTTGAACAGCTAGAATCATAATAACCAGAGGTGGAACTGAGTTAAAGTAACTGTAAATAATTATAATATAACTTGAATCAAACACAAATTCATTGATTAGCAAATCAACTCAAAATAACTTCATGATTCACATTACTCCGCTTAGTAAATGTTTCTCTAATCATGATAATGTATGTGATACAGTCATGCTAAACTTCGCCGACATAAGTAGTGATTTGAAGCTGCTTGCAACTGGACAATACTAATCATAGCCAAAAGTGAGGAACAGCGGGCCGGTTACGTAAACCTCTCGCATTGAACGTATTCTCTCGATTGCAGTCTAATTAAAATTTAATTTGTAAAAGATGTATATGCTGAGGCTGCACGTTAACTGTATCACTGACATATTACTTGCCTAATACGTATTAGGACAGTGATATTAAAAGGTTTTCAACTGTCAAACTTGTGCAATCAAGAGAATGCGTTTAATATCGGCTTACGTAATTGTCCTCTGATGTGTAAATAGTTTTGTATTGCTGACTTTTATAGATGCGTACTTTGGGGACATTAATATCGAGAAGTACGATTTAGTTTCATAAATAATTTAGGATAACGAGTAAGAAGTAGGAAGAAGTAATAAAATTCATAAAATAATTTGAATTTTGATTTCAACATTATTTTGATTTTAATAACTATTTGGAATCAGTAAAATATGTTAGCTGTAAATAGTGATAGACCATACATTTTTATTATTTATAAATGTAAAATTGTATAAATGTATTTCATCGTTTCTCTGTTTCTTTTACTCTGCTTTACAAGAAACTTGTTAGAACTTGTATTGAAAAACATCTGCATGATGTGGACTTAAAACATTTTTGTTAGTTTTAAGAATTGAATTAAATTGTTTTAGCAATTTAAAGTGAGGCAAATGGATGGCAAATCAAATAAAGCTAAGACAAGTGTATGTACATTCATTACCTAGGTTAGCTAACCGAAGGTTTATAATTCCATAATGGTGTTGATTCTGCTGTAACAATATCTAACTAAAAATATCGCAGGCCTCTGTATTTTAGTTCATTCGAAAGGACGGCCGCAATTAGATAATGTTACAGGAAATTCGATGGTAATAATTTTCATTTGCGCAATCAACATGTTAATTTTAAATAAGTGCTATGGTATGTCCCGCGAACGCTTGGTATACAAGCTTCTGACGAGAGCATATTACTGTGAATATAATGAACGAATCCGGCTATCTTAACACACACTTATCAAACACTCAGGAGTCTGGGCGCTACAAGGGAATTGCAATTCTGTTTGACGCGTGTTTTGTCTATGCTGAGTACTTAGTGTACCTACTTGGGATAAATTCAAAATACAGTCGAACAACATTTCACGCAATCTTTGTATATTTAGGTAAAGGTATTTTATTCTTGTTGATGTTAACTCGTCGGTCATTGTCATTGATGTTATTAACCGTATTTACATTATGGTCGTAATTATTTTTTATAACATTATAGTAGGATCGAATCTAGCTGTTTTTTTTTACGGATTAAAATCGAATCCATCTATTGTAAAATTCAAGTGATGATTTGATGATTAGAGTATAGTTATTGTATTATTTATAATGTTCTATCCGCCATTATACACAAAGTTTAGTGGAATCTGATGAGGTGTCTCGTCTCAGCAATAAACGGCAGAGCTTTTACTTAAATGCCTTATAACTAAGTTCAAATTAATATAAATAGCTCGACCTGCCTTAACGTATCCTATTACAATTGATGTATTTGTTTTATATCATAATCACTGTATCACGAATTAAAAAACACAGCAAAATTTTACATTTCGTTTTTATTAACAAAAATATCAACATCTTAAATAAAATTGTTATTCTGTTCTTGTTTCAATAAATATTTAGTTTAGCATAGGCAGGTTTACCATTCACAGATAGTTTATAAGGTGTATTGTCTATTTCTCCACTTAGGTGCTCCAGAGAGATTCAGACAATGTTTAAAAAGTTACGGCGTAAAAATCCTTCAACATTTTGAATCCTGCTTTTTGAAAGTTTATTTAGTTTTATGCCCAAACTGTTTGAAAGTGTTGGCAGAGATACGCCAGAACTTGTTTAACATTGCCGTAAACCCTGGTGATGTGTGGAAGGCTTTTTTTGCTGACGAGACGGTCAAGTCTTTCACCTAGTGTTGAACGACACGCTTTTACCAGTGTCTCTAAAAAATTGAACTCACTGGAAGCTTGACAATAAACCGTTTAGCGAGTCAGAAACTGTCGTAAAGATGGAATAGTTCATGGAATGAGCGTACGGACATGGTAAAAAAGTTCGTATGAGTCAGTGGCCAACTCTGTTGACAGAGTTTCTAGGCCGCCCGAAGGCCTCTGTCATGGCCTTACAACTTTGAAAAAGCTGGGACCGACTGCTTAACGTGCCCTCCGAAGCACGGGAGGTTTAGTACTGTCAGCGGATCTCATATCAGATTGGCACTACTGTTTGCTGCACAAGATTATCTTGTGAGAGAGAATTAATAATTTTATTATAATTATTATCTCGGCTGTCGTGGAGTTAGTCTTTTGTGATGCGTCGTGAAGTACCAAAAAGCTTCACTGCGTATCAAAATGGCTAAGTTGACGACAGCCGAGATCCGCTGGCAGTATATATGCGCAATGTGCACTAGTCGCGTCCGACGGCGTGGGTCTCGGGCGGCTGGTCGACGCGCAGCAGCCCCGCGGCGAGTGCGAAGTACCCCTCGTAGTGCGCCGCCGCGCCGCAAGTGTCGTAGTGGTAGTGCCCGCCCTCGCCGTGCGAGCTGAAGCCGTGGAAGTGCTGCACGCGCAGGTCCAGGCCCTGGCGGGAGAGATCCATGTGATTTTATTGAATAAAGCACTTTTGACATACTTTAGTACATCTACGTATGACAAAAAAATCATACGTAGACGTACTAAAGGGATTCGCTCGCATGTTTTCTTTAGATATATTATTTCAGACTATATTCTACATAAATGTGCCAGTAGTACAGATTATTATACTTACGTACAACCTTGCTTGCTTGATGCAAGTGCGGTTATTAATCGTAAACGTACTAAATTCCACTGTAAGGCAAAGGCCTTCGACCTTTCTTGCACTTCATTATAGAATGTATTGCAACAAGCTGGTTAAAGTTAATAATTTCAATATCAAAGTCAATCTGAACTTTGGTCCAATGCCACCGAGTAGAGGTCTGAGGTGGCATCGCGACAGACCACGCAACCGATGGCGAGACTAACTCAACACTGACAAGACTATCAAGTCGCCCTCCTGATAAGCGCCACGCCTGACCATAACAGATGCAGTGCCTAAAGCTTTAAGTTTTTAAGTTCTGCGTGGCACTGCACTGCGCTCATCACCCCGAGACGTTAAGTCTCTTTCGCCTAATAATTTCACTTGCCACAATGCTCTTCAAACCTAAACACAGTATCTAATGCTTGCACACTACTGCTTAGAAGTAGAATATCTGGCACTGCGGTGGTACCCACCAAGATGGACTCTTGCTGAAGAGTCCTACTATCAGGTAAACCTTCAGTGATTTTTATTTTATTTTATTTATTAAGGACACCCAACACAGGATAACACACTTTTACACTCTAGTGTTCCCATAATTATAGGGCATCACAGCATGCGCAATAGTAGCAACAAGTGATCAGTGGAAGATATTGACGTTAGACTGCAGTCTAAAAAACTTATTGCCCAGCAGTCGGATAATGCAGACAGCACAATAACAAGGCGTTCTCAGTAGGAAGTCTCACCAGGTCGCCCGTGACGAGCGTGCCGACGTTGACGATGGGCGCGCTGAGCGAGAAGTAATGCAGCCAGCCGTCCACGTCGGAGTCGGAGCAGAGCTCGGCGCGGGAGAAGTCCGGCATCACGTGGTACTTGGCCTGCCCGCCGCGCAGCACGAACGTGCCGCCCAGACCTGACCTCGCATGTATAGTGCCACAACTATTAAGGATCGTTCAAACCAACGCGGCGACGCGAAAGCAGAGAGAAAGCGGACTTTGCGAACGCTGTGTTGCCGCGTCGCGGGCGCGTTTGGTGTGCAAGGTGGCATTGCAGCGTCCGCCGCGCGGCTGACGCTTCCACTCCACTTTCGCGTCGCCGTGTAGGTTTGTACGATCCTTAACTTGGCGGGGCTAGGCGCCACTGTGCTCTACGTTCAAAATTAATTTTCTGCCGCGTCAAAGTGATTTTTCAAGACTTGAGTTAGTTTCACAAATCGCCACCGCCAACTTATACTTGTGGCACTGTAAATACATCATCAGATATTTACGCGGTGAAAATTACTGAGATGTTTCTCTTCCCTATTCCGTCACAGACACAGACGCGGCGAACCGCTACACTCTTATGTTATTGAAATTCCACCAATGCGTACTAGTCGCTTTTCATCTCTCTTATTTTGTTTATTTGAGTCTTTATCAACATCTTCTCAGTAAGCGTGATTAAATTAGGCCTCATCTGCAATTACCATCGGGTGAAATGTAGCTAACCGCTGACCCATCATTGAATGGCTCCGGGCAGCTATCGCCTCTGAAAGCTGAAGGTTTTTAAGTGACGACCAGGCAACTTACAGTTTTATAGACTTACCGACAACTTTCTGGCCATAGTGGTTCTTTAGCGTTTCCCTAATCGCTGTGATGAAGTTAGATTCTCCTATCCTATTCTTAGCGACTACTTTGATAACCTGAAAGTAAAAAAAATATTAAAATACGTTCAAACTTATATTCAGCCTTGGCACCAAAATAACGTTGGAAGTATCCTACTTTTCAAGGTTTTCCCTAGCTAAGTAGGCAGTTCCCAAGGTACCCTACCTTTCCCGGTTTCCCCTCGCTAAGTAGGTAGTTCCCCAGCAGTGCGGTCCTGGTCTCTGTGTTCGGCAGCCGCTGCTGCAGGAAGCCGCTGGAGCCCTTGGCGGCGCCGACCGGCTCCACCGACACAATGCGAGTGCCCTGCTCCACGGAGCCGTTGCGCACACTGAGGTTGATTATACCCTGCAATCAATGCGTTCCTTACAGTATATCATTCGTTCATTCGTTCGTATGAGTCAATGGCCAACTCTGGTGGCAGAGTTTCTAGGCCGCCCGAAGGCCTCTGTCATGGCCTAACAACTTTGAAAAAGCCGGGACCGACTGCTTAACGTGCCCTCCGAAGCCCGGGAGCGCTCAGTTGAAATTGCCACTGGTGGTCACCCATTCAAATGATGACCCCGCCGAACAGTGCTTAACTTAGTTGATCTGTTAAGAACAACTTAGCCAGCTACGTCAAGAGCGCTCCACAGTATATCATGAATCGTCATAACAGAATTAACTTACTGCGAGTCATAACCTAACTCTCGAGAGCGATTGGGTCCATCACGCGAACTTCAATGCGGTCAGGTCACTATTTCTTTTGATTATTCAGTTCTTGGACATGTTTTACACGATGTTTTTTTTATAAATTGCACTAAGCACATTTATAATGGAAAGACTGTCTGACTATAGAGCTCGCGATGTAATAATAACACGGATCGCTTCTGCCTTTTAACTATTTGGATGAAGCAACCAAATATATATGTAAATACTAGCTGTTGACCCCGACTTCGTTCGCGTGGAACTCGGGAACCGTACTTTTTCCGGGATAAATAGCCGATGTCCTATTCCCGATCATTATCTATCTATATTTCAAATTTCAGCCAAATCGGTTCAGTGGTTATTGAGTTATAGAGGAACAAACATCCAAACCATCCATCCATCTTTGTTATTTAATTATTTGTGTATTAGTTTCTATTTTGTATGCTATTCTATTAATGTTCTCGACAAATCTCAAAAATTTTCTTTTTTTCTTTCTTCTTTCTTTCAAACTGCCGCATTTATAATAATAGTGTTATAAAAGTGAAATTATCAATGTCAGCATACCGTTACATTTCTGCTTCATTGAACCAGCTTCAAACAAACAAGGATCGGTAAAAGTGTCGCATACCTATAAGCTAAGCACGTACCTCGCAGTTAACTCCGAGATAGGGCCAGGGTCCCGCCCCGGCGCCCGCCAGGAAGGCGGGGTCGCGCTGCAAGTGCCGCAGCAGCAGGCTCAGGTCGTAGATCTTGTCTCGCCGCACGAGGGGCAGCAGGTATGGAGGCCCGCCGATCTCTACAAGCTTTACGTCGCCTGACAAACCTGAATCACACGAGTTACTTATCGAATTGAGCTCGGTGGCGCGATGGGTGAGTGCCCGTTTCAGAAGTGAGAGCAAGGAACATAACTATCCTTACGGAAGTGAGAGCTTGTAAATTAGATTCCTGTTGCGGAACAAGTGTTTGCATTCGGAACTGCTAAACCAGAATAGAAAAGAAAACACTTTATTGTACACCACACATAAAACAAGAAAATAATAGCTTAAAAACTAAAAATTGCGGAAGTACAATGGGCGACCTTATCGCTGAAAGCGATCTCTTCCAGACAACCCTAGGATGAATAGAGACAACGAGTAGGTACGTTAAGAGTTAAGCAGCTGTTTAGTGAAGTAATAACATGTAGGTATGGTACTATTATTAATATAGTTACCTACTTACAACTTATGTGCTAGTTAACGCCTTATTTATTTTTATACAAGTTCAAGAGCAAGCAAGATAACATTATTCCTGACACTACACTGAGATAACGAATGAAAACATTATGTAAAAACGTATCTCAGATGCGTGATCGTTGCCTGCCATTAATTTTATGTTATTTAAATGATCATTACAGAATAATTTGTGGGTAGTTCCGCCACTCTTGGCCACTGGTAAAACTAATATTTAGGTAACATGAGAATTTGATAAATCCGCGCATCACAAAAAGGCGCATTAACGGACAAGCATTCCTTAAACAGAAATAATGCTGAATAAGTATGTACCGACCTCGGGGACCAGAGATCTCGGGGTCAGCCGAGAAAGCGTTGGCGGGACGATCTCGACACCATCGGACGGTGATGGTGAAAGAAAGCTCAGGATCTCTACCTTGGGGGAGACCTTTGCCCAGCAGTGGGAATAAAAAATAATAATAATGTGAAACCTGGAGAAGTGAGATTGAAGGGCTCCTGCGTGAGGTCTGGCGAGTCTACCACCGACACGCTCACCGTCTCGAAGGTGTCCGGTAGGCCGCGGGCCAGCACTGAAACCAAATTAACCATGATATAGAAATCTTAGGCTGGTACCTAGGTGTGCATTATTCCACAATACACAATAAATAAGATACAGGCTTGCTTAGACTCACCATCTACCACCTCAGCCAGTGGTGGAACATGCAGCGCCTTCTCTTTGATAGGCACCTTCGAATAGTCTACGGATGTCATTCTGTAAAAAATCATGGAATGTTACAAAAGTAACGAAAATTGCTCGCAACAAAACGGTAGGTTATTCATTACGGTTTTTACTTCAAGATTTCAAGATATTTATTTGCACAAATAAGTGTTACAAAAGGTCTTAAAAATAATATACTTTGACTGTTAATACCTAAAAGCTAACGAAATTTGTAAAACTTCTTCATTTTATAACTTGATAATTATACCTACGTACCAAAACAATGATACAGGCCATGTAGAACAGTAGAAATAAATTAAAACAACAAAATACGTACATCGCACCACTAGTTCAAGTTTCCTTGATAAAATGCGATCGCTTTCCTTATTGCTTCGCAGCGCACACAACACAACAGCGTACCGTGAACCTGTACACCAGACTGACTGAACGCCAACACTTTTACTTACTTAGTTCCCAAGGTCGCCGCACTTACCGCTACACACGAGAGTAAAAATACAGTTTTACAATCATTGTTGATTATATTATGTAAATAAAGAGTAGTAGAGTTCTCTGTGATAGAGCTCGTCCGGGGAAGGACTACCACCATACCTATTTCTGCCGCCAAGCAGTAATGCTCGCATTGCTGTGTTCCGGTGTGAAGGGTATGGTTTCCGGTGAAATTACTGGCACGGGAGGCATTCGATCTTAGCCTCAAGGTGGCAACCCGCGAGTGATACTTCTGGTATTGCAAGCGTCCATAGGCTGCGGTAACCGCTTACCATCTTGTGGGCCGTACGCATGGTTGCCACTTGTTGTATAAAAAAAAATAAAAATAAAAAATAAAAAATACGTACTGTCGCTCTGGTATATTGAGGCTAAAGTCCCAAAAGTATACTAACCTGGAGCTAACAATAACTACAAAGACGTTTCAGTTTTTGCGTAGTTATTGGTGATTGAACTGTGCTACGCCGCGTCGGCACTGAATAAATGACTCTCGGCCACTCTCAGCTCGTATCTTGTTTATTAGGTTGTTTGATCGCTGGTGGCAGGTTATCAAGTTCATTGCAAGAGGCAAAGCTAACTTATGATTTACGATGGGAGTACTGGATAAAATAATTGATAGATTCAGGCGTTACTTTGCGGAAATCCATTACAAAATAAAAAATAGACGAAAAATCTCGAGATCGAGATTTTTCGTCTGTTTTTTATTATGGATAAAATAAACTTAGATTTAAAAAAAAAAAAAATATTTATTGCTTCAGTCATCACTCAATACAGCAGCAATTAAAATTAAAACATAACTTATAATAAATTTGAACATAAAGTATACGCTTACACATTAAAATAAAAACTTTACTTTGGCAATAAGATTGTAATTTACTTCATAATTTCATGAATACGACTGTTTACAAATATTAAAATATCTAGGTATCGATTGGGCGCGAATGTTACATCAACAGTTAGTGTATATGTCAATTACCTAGGGAGTTTGAAGCTAGTAGTAGTAGTCATAGTATCATAGTCATAGTAGTAGTCATAGTAAGCTTGCACTTGTTTAATGAGACAGTAATGACTTATCAAGTCCTTCCACCGCAAGTTATAGCCACATGGCTTTTAATAAAACTTAAAATCGGTATAGCTAAGGCGGGCCTTCCAGAATATACTTTAAATACGCACGCTTCAAGGAGCTTTTGGTAAGGAGGCGCTTTACACACTTCAATATAACATCTACTTTACCTACTTTATTATGCACACCTTGATATGAAAATAAGTTATTTTACCATTAAGTATAATGCGAACATTACAAGTTCCACACTCATTTCCAGCACTCAGTGCTTTGTCTCGTATCACAGCCTAACATTTTAACTAACGTGGTTCACCCACTACTCTCACATACATAATGCACCAATACAACTGTTCTATAAATATATAATACAAGTACACGTTCAATTTATATTCTAATCAATAAAAAGTAATTAACATTTAGAATTATATCATCAGATTTAACTAGACAAAATAAATGTTAGCAAACAAATTGTAATTAAAATATGCATCCACAACCAACTATCAATAATATTACAACTATACATCGCCAATACCAGTAAAGGCCAGTGCAGACTATACTGGAGCCAGACATCTCTTTATGATGAGCACTGTCCTTTTAGAAGTACACATATTGACATAGAATCTACATTACTAGTTAGGTACAGTTATCACAACAATGTCTCAGTTATTGGAAACATAGCCTCCTCGGCCGAGCATTCCTCGTACACAATATTTCCTAACTATAAAAGAAATATCAAAAGGTACATCGATACAGAGACTAGACTGAGTTATAAAATGTAACTGGTATAATTGCGAGAAAATGTTATATCGATAATGTGATTGGATACGTTATATCTAAGTTATATCTAATAGCGTTTACAATATGTTTTAGATATTTATGCATCAAACGAACACCACAATAATAATTCTTACAATCTAAAGTCCTACCAGTCAATAATTTACGCTACGTTTTAGTTTCAGTTCTTTAGATTGGAAATCTATTAATTTAAAACTATGTCAAAAAATGCTGACGATATAGGCCGTTTATTCCTGGTTTCAGGATAACGATAAGGCAAGCCTAGAGTCGTAAAGACGAAGAAATACACAGTTTTACAAGTTTTCCGTAGTATTTCTTAGTTGTAAATTGTGTGTTGTATCAAATTAAATTGTAATAAATTGGGTGGAGGTGGTGGTATGGTCACAGAACAGATAAAGTAGCAGGCAGGAGGGCTAGAGGTCTATGTGCGGGTGCAGCGTGTGCACGCCCTCGTGGTAGAGCTGGCGCGCGTACGCCGCGTGACGCGCCACCCACGCGGCCAGTGCGGCACTGTCGCACTGCACGCGCGGGCGACGCACGCCCTCCGCGCCCGCCCCGCGCACGCCCAGCTCCACGAAGTGCGCCTCCGCATCCGGTGAACTCACCACCGTGCACGACACCAGGTTGCTGCAACAATACACACAGCTAGTTACCTGCCGCCGCCGCCGCCGGCTGATCGCACGATAACTACATTTTGGACTTTTTTTAGATTTAATATAAGATGGGTTGCGGTACCTGAGGTGCGTCTCCATGACGACGTGCGGCGCGGAGTGCTTGCAGGTGAAGATGCGCAGGTAGGTGTCGGAGAGCAGCGCGCGGATGTCGTGCGGCGTGTCGCGCACGCAGCGGTACGCCAGGAAGCGCTCGCTGTAGTCGTTGTTGTTGAGCGCGTGCAGCAGCGCCAGCCCCTGCGCGTGCGCGGGGCAGTAGCGCGGCAGCAGGCCCCCCGCGCCCCACACGCAGCGCGGGCCCCGCGCGCGCGCCGGCACCGCGCGGCCCCCGCGCCGGCTGGACTCGCGCAGCGCGGTCGCCGTCTCCGCGGCGAGGTCGAGCACGCCGATCACGGGCTTCGTGACCGTGCCCACGAGCCCCTTGCCCACGCCGGTCAGGAACCCGCCGAGCCCCTCCTGCGTGGCGCCCTCGTAGCTGTGCTTCACGAGCGACGTCATCCCGCCTGCCGACACGATTTAACAGCTCAGAGATAGGTCCGGCGCCGCGCCGGGGAGCGAGCCGGTGCCTGCCCGAAGGAGGAACTCACCGAGGATGCCGAGCCCGAGGCCGCGCAGGCCGGCGGTGAGGTGCGCGCCCCGCGCCTCGCTGCGGATCCTGCGCCGCGTCTCCTCGTGCGACTCGTCCCCCACCACGCGCTCCAGCCCGTCTCCGAGGGACTCTGCACAATTTTACACGGTTTTATGTACACGAAATAAAGAAGGTGTAATCGGGCGGCAGAGGAGCAAGTCTACGGACCTGAGACCTTGGCGGCGGAGTTGGAGATGCCGTGCGTGACGTTCTGCAGCAGCGCGGCTACGTTGCCCTCGAGCAGCAGCCCCGACACGCCCTCCGACACGTCCGCCACGAAGCCCAGCGGGTTGCCCAGGAAGTCCACCGAGCCCAGGATCTTGGCCGCTTGCCACTTCAGCTCCTACACGGACAAACGAACGACTGGTAATGGACTCGAGTACACGGTGTTATACCTGTGGTTTCTGATCCTGTTCCTGCATTGCGCACATTTTAGAACAACCCATGACATAAAACTTCTAAATCATTTACTGCAAACGATCTTCATTAAAGCGCGTGAAGATCCTCGCACGCCAGTTTTCCAGCAGTGGAAACATTATAAAGTGATCGACTCACGTCCTTGAAGTGGTGCAGCACCTGTCGCGCGAGGAAGGCGGCGGTGTCGAAGACGTGCGCGCGCACGAAGGGCTCCAGCTCCACGGCCGCGTCCTCGAACTTGATGAGCGTGAGGCCCAGGCGCCGCTTCAGCGCGCTCAGCGGCCGCTCCAGCTTGTTGGCCGTGCACATCGACAGGCGAATCTGCACACAACACACCTATTAAGACCCGAGACGGCTCATTTCACACAGGGAACATAAAAATGTCTCTGGAACTTTCCATTACTTTTTGTTATGGAGTCTGTAATAACTTAAAATCTATGGATGTCCGTTCTGCGACCGGTTGAAGTTTCAGACGTTAGCTGTAGCTTCCGTTTGAGGCTATTTTTGGAAATCGACTTGAGACAACATGATCACTAGCAATTTATCGTTCCACCAGATGCGAGTGAAAACTATACATAAGATATCACAACTAATGATACACCACACATTCGATGTTAATGCAATATGAGTACTTCATACACAAACAATTAACATTTCTAACCTGGTTGCGTATCGCCTTAATAAGCCATTGAAAACAAAAAGAAAAAACACCCAATATTAGAACTTTCTAAAAATTCGTAAAGCAAGTTAAATACACAAAAATAAAATCTCAAGATTTAATACCAACATCCCGCGCTCTTTGCCGATTTCCAGCTACAAAAAAGCCGAGATTTTACCAGGACATGCAACTTGCAAATATAAGGGTACGGTTTGAAGACAGTGAGGAGGCTTGTCAGCATAGGCGGGTGGTGGGACGGTGTTCACCTGGCTGGGGATGAGCTCGATCCTGGCGAAGTAGTATCTGGTGGCGTGCAGCGCGCACAGCTCGTCCAGCATGCGGCGCGTCTCCCACTCCGCCTCGTCCGGCTGCTCGCGCGCCGCGCCCCGCTCCGCGCCCGCCCACGCCCACACCTGCAGGATCAGTCTGCACACACACATACACACACACATTATACAACGCTAAACAAACTACTAATCTAACATTTTTTGGGTAATAAGGTGCAACTTTTAGGGATGTTTTAAAGGTTTTTTAACGAATTGGTTTTTTCGCCATTATGAATTTGTACCTTTACTCTGTGTTTAGTTCATACCATTTTCAGTTACAAAATTGGCTTGTATAGAGTATTCTGTTGAGACTAAGGGGGAGGGGTGAGCTGAACCTTTCTTCCAGTCGGACTGCAAGCGGTCGCAGCGCTACCACCAAATGCTTGAAAAAGTATGCGTTGTATCGTCTGGACGGAGTTCGCTGCAGTTCCACCGCCGCGTGCAGCGCCGGCGCCGAGCCGGGCAGGCAGTACAGAAGCACCGGGCTCGGTGTGCCGAGCAGCTGTCGAATATAATTATTAGTATGTATTTTCAATACGTAGCAAACATTTGCACTTTAATGCACTCGTCCAATCTTGGATGACGTAGGGGGTCAAACTATGGGGATGCTATCGGAATATCGAGTTTTACAGATGCAAGCATAGTTCTATTGTTTGACTTAATTAGAAACAGAAACCTTAAAAGTTAGAAATGAAGCGCGCGTACCTGGTTGTCCCACTGCATGTGTGCGAGGGTGAGCGTGGCGGCGCGGTAGTGCGGCGCCTGGGACAGCTCGAGGCTGAGGCCGGCGCAGTGCGCGTGCACCAGCTCCGCACGCGCCACCAGCGACACCGACAGCCCCGCCAGCGCCACGCGCAGTCCCCACTCGCTACGAGAACCCACCTCTCTCTGCGGATATACAGATCCTAAACACGCTGCAACACGCTTTATTTAAAGGTAAACGCACCGGGGAGTCTACTTACGTTGTCTTCGTCGTCGTGGGGGCCGCCCTCGATCCAGCCGGCCTGCGGCGAGGCCTGGTCGCGGATGGTGATCAGTCGCGTGGGCCCGTCGGCCGTCAGCGACACGCTCAGCCGCCCCGAGCCCGGCCGCAGCGAGTGCCACGCGACCGCCTGCGCACATCGCACGATCACAACATCTCAAGCACACGACTCAAATAACGCTCTAAAGCGGTTTACTGCTTTTTAACCTCCATTTTGTAAACAAATCAAAATTTACGTGCACATTGTAATTTAGAGTCTAATGATGAATAGGATTAAAAAGAAGTAGTGGTTGCTATAACTTTTTTTTTGTATATCAAAGCTGGTGCCCCGAGGAGCCAAGATCCAACTGGAGTTCAGACTTTAGTGTCTATTGATGATCAGCTGTAAGAAATGAATCAGGAATTTGGAACTTATGACGTTAAAAAGAAGTGTGTGTGAAGGAGGCACCTGGTCGGGCGGCGGCGTGGGCGCGGGCGAGGCGAGCGCGAGCGTGAGGCGCGCGCCGGGCACCAGTCCCGCGGGCTGCACGCACAGGTTGCGGTGCGCGCACGCCATGCGCCCGGCGTGCAGGCGCCACGCCTGAGTGGAGGCGCGCCTCGGGTCCGCGCGCCGCAGCACCAGCGCCGCCGCGCGTCCCGGCCGCGGCGCCGCCTCCTCTATGTCCAGCACCTGATCCACCGGGACCACGTCTCGTTACATACACACTCGAACGCTCCTCATTCCAACAAATACAACCAGATAATATGGAATTGGAATGGGAATAAATAAAATGTGTCATCAATTATTTTATTTAAATTACACACTTTTTTAAACAATAATGCTAAAGAGGTAAATGGTAACGAACATACCATAGAATGCGGCGACAACGGCGCATCATCGGACAGCAGCACATCGGTGGGTTGGGGAACGGAACTGCCTTCGTGAATCAGCTGCCCGCTCGGACCGCGACGCCATAGTTGCGATCTAGACGCAAATTCACAGATTACTCAAGCTTTTGAGCAAGTGAATATCAATTGTGTAACAATGGTAATAAAAAAATTATCAAATACAAAAGAAAAGTACATAATACAATGCGTAATTTTAAAGATTTATCAAAGAAATTGTGAGTTTATAAAATCGTTGTCGAGTACGACTCAAGGCTTGATGCTTGGCCCTTTATTTATTTTTTGTACAAGATACATATTTACCGATCTCCATATCTCTTGTTTGCGAGCACGACCCTGGTCGTCCCCAGAGGCACCTCCAGCACGAGGATGGAGTCGTCGCCTCCCGGCCCACTCTGCATGTTGCCACCGACCATCAACGAGTTGTCTTTGGAACTTTACAAAACGTACAGAAGGAAGGGTTAGTTAGAACGACCGCATGCTAAGATTCTGGCGTCTAGCTAGCAACGATAAGCTTGGTGCAGAACGCTTGGGCGCGGTAGGATCTCGGCCATAGTGAAGTTAGCCGTTTGTGATGCGCAAAGAAAATTTAGTTAAAAAAGGCCCATTACTCAACGGAACGAAACGGGTAACTTCACGATTGCTGAGATGCATCAGCAGTACAACACCTGTGTCGGGAATGCAGCAAGGCGACGTAGATGAAGTTCTGGTAGAGCAGCTGGTGGTGGTCCCCGAGCGCGGCGAGCGGCACCGTGGTGCGCGGCCCGCCCGGCGCGCGCAACGCCAGCGCGCCCGCGCCCTCCGGCTCCGGCAGCGCCCAGCGCGCCGCGCCGTGCGCACCCACCACGCACTCCTCGCTGCACCCCACCTGCACCACAGCACACTTGAGCCCCGCGACACACTCGCAGCCTCGCGGCCCCCGCTCCGTGTACTAGTGTACATGTACCTGGTGGAACATGATGGAGACGGGCGAGTAGTTGTGCAGCGCGAGCGGGGGCGGTGCGCTCTCGGCGTCCGTCAGCAACACGAAGAGCGTCGCGCCCTGCGCCGCCACCTCCACGCGCACCAGCAACCAGCCGCCGCCGCCCACCTCCCTGCACGATCACACACACCGCAGCCTTACATACTTATTGGAAGCTTGCATAAGAAGGTGGACCTTGAAGACGACCAGTTGGATACGATCAAAAAGGCAAAAGAAGGTCAGATTGACCGAAGGAAAGATGGACTGACGACATCATAAAAGCCGCTGGAAAACAGTGGATGAAAATAGCGGAAGACATAGAAATATGGAGTAAATTAAAGGCTTATACCAAAAGAGAGATTCCTATCTAAGAATAATTAAACTAAAACCAAAAAATAGAATAGAAAAAAAATTGAAAAGAAGGACAAAAGCTATGATAATAAAAATAAAGGTTTATTGACACAAAACTAGTTTTTCAGGCATACTGTTCCAACATCGCATCGAGAAGTTCGACCGGATGGGGGTGGGTAGTGGGTAGTGGGTAGTGGGTACCTGCAGGCGATGGTGAGCGTGCGCGGCGCGTCGATGCGGAAGCCGCCGGACCAGGCGGTGCGCGGCTCGTGCTGCGCGCGCAGCAGGCGCACGCACAGCAGCTGCTCGCGCTCCCAGCGTGCCCAGTGCCACGGCAGGTAGCAGCCCGCCACTGCCGACACGTGCGTCGCGTCCGCGCCCGGGTCCTTCTGCACACCACACACCACATACGCGGGAGCGTCAAACCATTGCTAGCTAACTATCATGCATCAGTGCCCAACTCTGATTATAAAGCCTAAAGGAGGTTAAATTGCTACCTGATTTCATCCATCCAAATGATGACCTCGTGGAATGTTGTTTAATTTTGTTGACAGACTGTGTGTGTTTAGACTGTATTTAAACACACACATGGGCACAAATCGAGAGGTCACCGAATGATAAGTACAATCCGAACAATTGACTGGCGATAGCGGAGGTCAAACTGATTGAATATGTGATTATATTATTGAGTAATGTAAAGCGGTGGTGTATCTCACGAGCGTGGTGGCGGTGCAGCGCTGCGCGAACTGCAGGTGGTGCGTGGTGTTGTTGTGCAGCTGGTAGCGCGGCGTGAAGGTCACGATGTTGGTGTGCCGGTAGCGACCCCGGCCCGCGCGCACCGACACGCCCACCGCGTACACGCGCTCCTCCCCCGCCCCCGCGCACCCAGCACCTGCATCCCCATCCCCTGCTGCCTCGCCGCGCACCTCCAGCTTCTTCACGCCCACGCCGGGGCCCAGACCGAACGGGGAGCACCACTGCGGATTATTTTTTAAATTATTTATTTGATTCACGAATCGAAAATAACACATAACATTAACCATAAATCTAGCTTAACATTAACATACACTGTGTCTATACTAAAAACATTAAACACTGCATGCATAAAACGTAAACGAACGTAGAAAATTAACAAATAGTAAAAATTTAGGTAGGTAAGTAATAAAAACTAAAGAAAAATAATATACAAGAGAATTATTCGTTATCGGTGACACAACAGCTACAAAATAACTAAGGGTAAGTTGCACCATCTAGATATTGCAACTCACCCTTAGTAAACCTTAATGTTAGCTTTATAGCACTGTTTGCACTTTAAAATGTACGTGTGTTTTGAAGATACAAATAAATAATTTATCTATCTATCTTATAGCCTGACGAAAGGCGACATCGTGGCTACGAAGACGTTGGCAGGATGATCTCGACTCCTTCGAAAGAAGATGGGACATTGCAAAGGAGAGAGATAGTTGGAGGAGGCCTTTGCTCAGCAGTAGAACGAAATAATTAAAAAAAAAAGTTCAGGAGGGTGACAGACGCATGAACAAAAAAAACTGCAGTTTAAGCAATGCCCCAAGTCACGCCTTCTAATGAAAATAGCTACAACAATGTAGTGATTATGGTACCTCTGGTGTGCCGGGCAGCGCGGCGCCGAGGCGCGCCTGCAGCGTGGGCGCGGCGTCCTCGTCGGCGAAGGCGAACAGCAGCGGCGCCACGCAGCGCGCCAGCTCGTGCTCCGCGAACTGTCCCGCCGCCGCCGCGCCTCCCTCCGCGCGGAACACCAGCGGCAGCCCCGACCGGTTCACCAGCCAGTACGCCGCCGTCACGCACACCTGCACACACACACGACCACTCACACCACTACACCCACCAACAGGAAAGCTACTCCTATAAATCTCTGTCAGCTCAGCTAATTTATTTTACATCTATCATCATCTCTGTTCATTGATACGCTGAAATTTACACTTTTTTTTAAGATTTTCTGAGGCCGATTGTGTTCGTGTTTCGCGTGCGCTATGCGTATGAACTTACGCACGCACACGGGTAAATGCCGATTGAAGCGTTACCAGCTGTAAGGTGAAACGACGCGGCGAGATAATTAACTCTGAACAATTCCCAAGTAAAATAATCTGAATACAAGGTAAGAAAACCGCGATATTGAGCGTTTTATGGTGTCTATTTTATGCTAGGAGTAAAATCTACGAGCGCCCTAAAATATAAATTTAAGTTAACTTACTTTGACTCCATCGGTCTTCTTCATAGTGACCCTCGCGTTGAGATAGAGTCTCCTCCCCTGAGTGTCCCTCAGCTTGAGCCGCGCGCTGAACGAGCCGCCCTGGCCCTGCGCCCCGGTCGGGCCCCCTATCATGAGGGGGGTGGACCAGCCGAATCCTTCCAGCTTCACGCTCAGTTCCACTCCTTCTTCTACGTTCACCTGGCAATTCATAATAATGACAGGTTCTTTTGAACTTTTTCCAGGCACCAGCCCCTCACAAAATAGGTATATATTAAGATTACCTAGATTTAGCACTTATATAGTATCTACCTTAGCCAACTAGTTTTTATGAAACCTTTTGTGAAGGGAAAATAAAACTTTTTTTTTTTTTTTCATAATAAACTTGCGACTTTATGGCTGGCTATTACAAGATCGCTTGGCTACTACGGAACAAGTGAATATATAGATGCCGGCACGAATTTACATGGGTTCGGGTTTTGAATGTACACAACTTATTTTCACAGTTAAAAACTTAATTAGATACGCTAGTGCTAGATGCGCAACTATCCCCAGTTTAGTAGGTGTCGCTAGACGTACCTGGTGGAAGGGCGTGGTGTCCCCGGGCGGCGCGGTGCCGGCGGCGGCGCGCGCGGGCCCGGCGGCGCGGTACTGCAGCTCCAGCGGCAGCAGGTTCTCCAGCCGCAGCGCCGGCACCAGCGTCAGCGTGTGCGCCGCTATCGGCGTGCCCTTGTCCGCCGGGAAGCGCTCGCGGATTATCACGCAGCAGAACCTGGAACGTACAACATGTACATACAGATAACAGTACCCTTGTGAAATTACTGGCACATGAGGCTTTCGATCTATGCCTCAAGGTGACAACCCGCGAGTGATGATACCTCGGGTATTGCAAGCGCCCATAGGCTGCGGTAACCGCTTACCGTGCGGGGTGGGGGGGTGTTTGTTTAGTGAGTAGTGGGTAGTGGGTACCTGTAGATGTGGTCGGGCGCGCGGCACTCGTGGTGCAGCTTGGCGTGGGGCGCGCGCCAGTCGAGCGCAGCGGGCGCGGGCGGCGCGGCGCAGGAGGCGAGCGGGCGCGTCCACAGCGCGCCGGGGTGCGCTCCCAGCGGCGCCGCCCAGCGCGCGCCACCCGCCACCACGGCGCTGCGCACGCCGCTGCCGGTCCACTGCGCTGCGACATATTTATTTTTCGTTTGAACAACGTCATTCATTTTACTATAGCTAACACTTTCTACTCTAGTTACCTATTTCTATCTATAATACTTCCATAAAGTTGGATTCCACCAAACTTGGAATAACTATTCCGCGGAATAAGAAATGTCAAATACAAATAAACTGTCAGTTTAGTCGCGATTAAAGCTACGATTTATTCGGAGAACAGTGCATATTCGAGTTAGGTCAAATCCACCCTAAATCGAATTTAACTCGTGATTCGTACTCGCTACCGCAAACTATAATGGGTGTAGGTATGTGAGTCGGGTACCGCAGTTGACAAACAGGGGGTGTATCAGGTGGAGCGGCGCGGGCGGCAGCGCGCAGGCGGCTCGCGTGGCGCGCGCGCGCTGCAGCGCCGCACACGCCGCGCGGTTCTGCCGCGCCGCGCATGCGCACCACATGCTTCTCTCTGCCGTCAGTTCACCACCATTCAGTACGCACTAACTATACACATCACCGATAGAACGTGAAAAATATGCGTTTCCTTGCAAAATTTGAGTTTCATCAACATTATATTGTGTGCCGCAGGCCCCCGGCTTCTACTCCTACCTACCTAGTGGTGGTAGTTTGGGAATAAAAACACAAGGTCTGAACCGTTACAAATTTAATAGAGATATATAACGGTAACTAACACAGCCAAATCGAGCACACAAAATTTATAAAGGTGTGGGTTCAAGAATAAGTTTGATCTGTTTCCTATATTAGCCGACGAAGCACTCCCCTGAGGTGTGCCAGGCCGTGTGATGGTGGGTGATCCCACAGGGAACGGCGGTCCAGGAGTGCTCCAGAGCGTACAGGCGTAGCGGCAGCGCCCGTCGGTAGTGGGGGAAAACCGGTCGAATCTCCCCGCTACCCTTCACCCCGATAACTAAGCGTCCTAACTTTATTTTACTGACAAATAAATAAAATTTGCCTAATGAAAACTATATAAAAAAAACCATACCTACTTACTAAAATATGTAACGCATCGTTACAATTGTTTCAATGACCTTAAAAACTCGCTAGTTTAAAATGAGATAAAAACGTTATTAACGAGTTTGGAACATTGTCTAACTTTGACGTTTTGAAGAACAAACATCACAGTATAATCAGACCTTATCGCTTGAAATACTCTTGATGAAGTTTATCAAATGCGGTACCACATTAGGAGCGTATGGAGGGTCTTACCGGCGGAGGGTGCGTGGTCGACGCGCACCTCGACGGGGTGCGGCAGCTGGTTCACGAGCTGCAGCGCCGAGCGCACCGTCACCAGCTTGCGAGCCGACCCCTCCAACGACACCTCGAACACCAGCCACGCTTCCGCACCCGTTTTCTGGACATCAAAGAAGCTTTCGATTAGATTGACGAAAAAAATATCCCAAAACTTACGTAAATGCCACTTTTAATAAGGATTGATATTTCAGTTTTAACAATAAACCTTTGATAGCGATTACACTTTGCGTTAAACTAGTAAAAAAAACATTTTTATACATTTTTATTAACAAGCGTATAGCAAGGCTTGCACTTGGGACTCGTAGTATTCATAAGTAATAGCGGAGCGAGATATAGTACCGCATGCGTGAGGAGGCGGAAGAAGACGCCGACGCGGTCGACGCAGACGGGGTCGGGCGGCGCCCAGGGCTCGAGGCGCAGCGCCAGCTGGTGCAGCGTGTGCTGCGGCGCGCGGGCCCGGCTGCGAGCGCGCCCGCGCCGCGCACCGAACGAGAAGGGCTCCGTGTCGCCCGCGCGCACCACCACCCACGAGTCGTCCGGCGTCGACCAGCTCGTGCTGTCCTCGCGCAATCTGTACACAGTACATTTATCTTTACTTTCACTTTTTTTTTATACCACCAAGGTGGCAAACAAGTATACGGTCTACCTGATGTTTAGCAGTTACCAATGGACGCTTGCAATACCTTATCATTTTATAATGATAAAAGTTGCAAAACCGACGTAACGTGACGTGATCAGACTACGAGGTATTGATTTAATTGCTTAGCCCACCGATAAAAAATAAACGAAAAACTTGTATCTGTAAATTATATAGTTGGTTGTGGAAATGATAATATATCGCCTGATTTAAAAAAATGCTGGGAAGTATATAAAATAATAGAAACTCTCCTGTCTTTTTCAATCTATCAAAGACGCAGGTCACTTTGATCGGTAGTGAACTAGAAGGCTCTTTTGCTGAACTTTTCCAGTCACTGCTGCGAGGTTCATCCCCACAGCTAGTCCAGTACCGCAAGGTGTAATACGTACACGTCGGAGGTGGTGATGAGCGTGGTGAACCACAGCCGGTGGCCGGTGTGGTTGCGCAGTGCGTACGGCACGAAGGGCGAGCGGCGCCGGTGTCCCGCCGGGCTGCCCTTCGGACTCTGCTCCGTGCCTCCGCCCTGGAACATTCACCAAACCGATCATGGGATAGAACACACTAATCTTTTCTAGGATACCCCACTGTTAATATTAATTACATAAATTTTCTTCATGTTATCTGAAGAAATATCGTAAGAGTTATGATATTTTTCATCAGTCAAGAGCACATCACCTTTATTTATATCTGAAAATTACAATAGTGCAAGGTACAGTACGTGCAGCGTATCTAGGCAATCGTGAAATTAGTCATTAGTCGTTTGTTCGCAAAGACAATTTAGTTTGAAAAAGCGCCTTCGAAATGGCTTAGATACGCCGCGCGTACTGTAATGATTAATGGATGACTGATATGGTAGTGATGCGTTTTTTCTCACCTGCGGTGCGTAGAAGTCCGCCGCCCAGTTGGCGCGCACCAGCTGCCAGAGCTCGATGAGTGATGACGTCACGTTCGTGTTCAGCACGTCGTGTGAGCTCACTTGCACCTGCACTCGCCCGAGTGATAGCTCGCTCGATAGCGTGTACTCCCACGATGTTTCGAACCTGAACCATCAAATACCAACGGAGAACTTAAACCTTCAAAACTACGACGAGTATTCACTAAATACAGGAATACAAAATCAATTACTAGTGCTACAGCGCGGCGATGACTTGATGTTATTTCGACACGATTCTGTTTGGTTTAGTACTTTTAGTGTGTCAACTGTAAGATTTAGCTTGCATCCGGTTCTCTGATAGAGGGGTACAAGGGTGGCTGCCGTGTAGGTTACCTCCAGGGCTCGACGGCGGGCTCCCAGCCCGACAGGGTCCTGTTGTAGTAGTCAATGCTGAGCACACCGCGAAGCCGGCCCCCACCCGCGCCCGCGCCCCCCGCCCCCACCACGCCCGGGGGGCCCGCGGGGGTCGACACCAGCATCGGGTCTTCGAACGCCTCCTCCACCTTGCGAAGATCCTGGACATGATGCGTTAAGATTAAACGTACCACCCTGAACGCGGAAGCATATCTTATACTGTGTTCGGTCGGGGCGGACGAACCTGTTCAACCTGCAGCTCGCTGAGAGTGACTTCCAGAAGCGGCACGTCGGAGTCCAGGCAGTCGTCGATCACGCACAGAGTTATGCACTCCGCGTTCACCTGCGGGTGACACACCGCACTTCAAGCAAATAAATCATTTCATTTAAATCACATTATTTATCACCGTAAATTAAAATCAGTATGATTCGTTTAATGAGTCGACTCGGTACAACAAATCCCGTTTACCTGCACCGCTTTGAGCGGGAAAATGGTGTCAGCGGGCGGCGGGGCGCGCGGCGGCGGCGCGGGCGCGGCGTGCGCGCGCATCCAGCGCGGCGCCGCGCCCCAGCCTCCACTGCGCATGTGCACGATGTTAGCCGGCGCGTCCGTCTCCGACTCGGTGACACTCTTACCTGAATACAACATGAGGGCCCATGATAATATCATCAGATAGATGACCACTGCCGGATATAGGCCTCCCCCGAAAATTGCTATCACGGTCGATCTTGAGCCTTCGTCATCCACCACCTGACGACCGACCGTTTTAATGTCATTGAATCATCGTCCTAGTTGTTTCCCAGTTAGCAGTTCCTATTTGAGAACCTTTTCCTCAGCGGTTATCGGTTCTGCGAGCTACATGCCACTGGCACATCAACTTATTCTGAGCGTTATGTCGGTAACCTTGGTTCTTCGATGGATTTGCTTGTTTGCGTAGTGAAACCTATCGGAAAGCATAATAGAGAAACCTATAAGAGAACTATTGTTTTACTACATCCAAGACTAGGATGTAGTAAGGAGGGCTCACCGGAGAGCGCAGTCCTTGCCTGCACCGGCAGCGACTGCAGCATGGACGCGAACATGCGCATGTCGTGGTACGACAGCCGCAGGTCCAGCGTACTCATCGCCACCTGCAACATTCAAGGTCAAGGTTTAAAGTGTTAAGATCATCCCGCAAACGCTTTCAATTAAAATATCTATAGCATAAACACGTGGGTACCAGGCGTAGACTGTCAGTAAGAAGTCGATAAAAATATCTTGAAATTACTTCTGGATAAAACTGCCGGTTTCTATGAGAATTTTATATTTCTTTACGATAAAATCGATGATACAGGTATGACCGGAGCATGTGCGCGAATAGACCTGTGTCGTTTTTTGAACGCTACCGACGTGCAGTTGAGCAGTGGGGGCAAACCTGCACAGGTAACCTCTCCGGTAGAGCTAGCATGTATGACTGGCATGGTGATGGAGGAGTGGAGGTGGAGTGCGCCTGGCGCCTGGCGCCTGGAGAGGGAGGTGTACTAACGTGCAAGAGGCGCTTGTCGTCGATGGAGACGTGCAGGTGCGCGGGCTCCACGATGGAGAGCGCCGTCTCCTCCTCCAGCCCCAGCACGCACGAGAACACCTCCAGCTCCGTCAGCGAGCAGGACACCGGCCGCATAGCCTCCGCGCCCCGGTACGTTATCACCGTCGTGCTCTGAAACGTAACGACCACCAAAATTTAAATCAAAAAATCAAAATCAAAAATTATTTATTTCAATAGAATCACAAGGATCACTTTGAAACGTCTTACAAGCTAGGAAAATTTACACCAGTTCCAACGCGCACATGCCGTAAAAGAACTGGCAACAACACCAGCTGGGTTCCTATCGCTTTTTTTGGCATGATTCTTGCTATTGTTATGGATGTCGAGTAGAGTTGGAGCACATTCGTCCCAAGCTTTTTTATCATCTAGGTAATCGGTTATTTTATAGTAAGCTTTTTAAGACAGTTTTTGTTTAAGTTTTTAAATTTGCCAATTGATAAATTTTGTATGTCGCTTGGGACTTCGTTAAGGAAGCGTACACATTGCCCTTTAAAAGATTTACTGACCTTAGTGAGCCTAACTGTGGGAACAGCGAGTTTATTTCTATTTCTAGTATTAGCATTATGATTTATCACAATTTTTCTTAAACAGATTAATATTTTTGCAAACATACATAAGATTTTCATAAATATATTGACAGGGTACTGTCATAATATTACACCATTATTGCGTGCCACTACACTGCGCTCGTCACACCGAGACGATTTTTCTTGTGATTTCATGACCTTGTGGCTAAGATTGAAAGCCTCATGTGCCAGTAATTTCACCGGAAACCATACCGGAACGGAACACAGCACAGCAATGCGAGCATTACTGCTTGGCGGCAGAAATAGGTATGGTGGTAGTCCTTCCCCGGACGGATTCACCTAAGTATCTTATGCCCAGTAGTTTCAATTGCTGCGTGCCCTGCAAACTTAAATGTAGTAATGTTTGCACACTACTGCTTGTAAGCAGAATATCTGGCATTGCGCAGGTACCCAAGACGAACTCTTGCTAGAAAGTCCTATCACCAAATAAAAGTCAGCTCAAAGCTGAGTACGTACGTTCATAACACGAGAACCTCTAATTGGCTCTCTATTGCTAAAGGATGTCTAATTTACTGTAATAAAGCTGTTGGTTCGCCAAAAATTTTTATAAATAAATAACACGAAAAATTATGAGCTTTGCTTGTGTGACGCTAACATACAAAATCGAAATAAAAAAATAAAAAAATAATTTATTTGTTTAAATGTGGTAGGTGGTAGTGGTAGCAAAGAAACAGTATACAAACCAGCTAAACACTAACGCAATGTGCATGTACGCGACTCACACAAGCAACTTCCAACCTTCCTGCTTTGCAACGAATAGTACCCTGAGTATAACGGCGTTGGTGTCCCAGACGGAGGGGTCCTCGACGAGCACGAGCTGCGAGTCTGTCACGTTCAGCTTCAGCTCGATCTGCTGCAGGGGCTCCGGGGCCCGCGCGCCGCCCCCGCCCGCCCCACCGGCCCCGCCCCCGCCTCCCCCGACCGACGATGCAGCCGCACTGCTGGAACCAAGCTATTACTTACCAGCACTCGCATGAAGAAGAAAACATCTCGAATCCGACATACTCTACCTAGAATTTATTGTTATTTCAAAGGCATATGTCATTCATTATTAATGGTGCATTTCGCGACGCGGAGGAGGACGCTCGCCGTGTCACTCAACCCTGATGAAGACTCTCGAAATTGAGTCGAAACAGTGTCGGTACCTCTTCACCGATATACCGGTACGTGAAAACACCCGTTTGTAAAAATGAATGGTGATAGAGTTGCTTTTTTTTTTTAATGTCAGCAAGTGACAAGACGATCAAGGCGCAACAGATGCAGTGCCACCCGAAGCCCATTGTTAAATTTCTACGTGGCACTGCACTGCGGTCATCACCCCGAGTGCGAGTGTGGTGCGGTGTGGTGAGATGGTGCGTACCAGTGTTGGGGCGGGGGCGCGAGGAGGTCCGCAGGCGGCAGCGGTGGCTGCGTGAGGAAGTGGTGCGCGCGCTCCCACCACTCCAGGATGGCCATCAGACGCATGTTGTTGATCAGGATCGTGTACGCGCACGTGTCGTGCCGCTTCCTGACAACACAATCGGAACCAGTGCACTGAAAGGAAGGCTTAACCCACCAGTGGGTAATATCAGGCTAAGATAATGATGAGACTGACTGGCTATCAAATAAAATAATTCTGTATTTTTGTGCATGCTGATATTCCAACGGTAGCTTAGTTGGTTAGAGAGCGTTCGCCGAGCCTAAGACAAACGTCCGAAAAGTGTATTGCAATTTTAAATTTGTGATGTTTTACAGCTTGAGTTTACTAAGACGTAACATTTCACGAAAGCCTTAGCCTGTTGAGAGCGTCGACTTGCAGTAAGATAAGTAAGGTTATCATATTAGTCCCTGTCACGCTATCTCTTACCCACGTATGGTGTGCGCTGTAAGTGTGAAAGAGACGGCTCGACGCAGAGACTACTACATAGTTAGGTTAGAGTGATGTGTGCGTACCTGGCGTGCACCTCTGCCTGCACGCTGTGCCGCTGCTCGGGCATGGGCTGGATGATGTGGCTGAACACGTTGCCGCGCCGGTTGGCTGGCTCGTGCGCGAACCGCGTGTCGCTCACCAGGATCTCCTGCAACAACGCACGCGCACCTATAGGTTCGGTCGAGTGTCATTCATTCAAACTAACCGCTAGATGGTGCTGTTCAAGATTTTCCCGTTAACTTTTGCATTTGGAATTATTAATTTGTACCACTACCAAGGCCACTTGATGGTAAGCACTGTTACCGTACCCTATGTACACTTGCAACATTAGAGATCACACTTGTGAGAGATGGCTTAGCGGTTATGGCGTTTGTCGGCCTAAAACAACAAACGCAGGTTCAAATACTACCTGTCTGAAAATTTTGAATTGCATTTGACATTGAATGATGATGCCATGTTATATTAATGTAAGCGAAAGTAGACAGTAGAGCGAGTGTTGGTACCTGCGAGACGAGGTCGATGTCCTGCCCCATGTCGGAGTAGGTGTCGAGCTCGAGGCGCGACTTGATGAAGTTGATGCAGGCGAGCGAGGAGACGCCGTGCTCCGGCTGCAGGCGCACGCGCACGTCCTGCAGCTCCAGCTTGATGGAGCTCGTCGTCCACACCTGGAACCACCCCAGCACCCACCTTCAGCAACCTATGTATGGTACTGCCGGCGGATCTAGCCTGTCGTTAAGTTAGCCCTTTGTGATGCGTAAAGACAATTTAGTTTAAAAAACTTTATTGTGCATCGAAACGGCTAACTCAATGACAGGTTAGATTCGTTCGCAGTACAATACCTCCGGCGTCGAGTCCGCATGTCACAGGACACTCAATGAAATTTATGAAATAAACAAGTCATTATCACCGCATGCCTAGTTTGTGTCCCGTAAATGGTTCCTTCTTCGTTCTGGGAGTGTCACGGCGAGATAGCGAAATATCATGTTTCGCGCGCTGTCCGTTTCTTGAAGATGTGACCAACACGAAGACCAAACGCGTGCGTAATAGCTCTTAGCTTCAGTGGCCTCGAACTCGCAGAGGAAAAACCGGTGGGAGGTGAGAAGTGTATACGTAGTGCTGATATCTGTTCTATGTGTGTTGTGTGCGGGTGGGTGTGTGTGTGTGTGTGAGTGTGTGTGTGTGTACCTCTCGTTGGTCGTGCAGCGGCTGGTGCGGCGGAGGCTCGTCCAGCGCCTCGGCCAGGTTGTGCGCCAGCACGCCGCGCACCAGGCGGTACTGCGCCGGGTCCAGCGCCACCTCCAGCGTCGTCAGCGTGCCCGCCAGCGTCATGTCTGCCACTGGAGAACAACCTTTTCTTAAGAATGCGCTATTTACTCACAAAAACCTATGCAGAACTCAGTATCTATTTCAGGTACGAGTCAAATGTTTTGGTTTTTTTTTTTTTTTGGGTTTCCTAAAAGTAAAAGACCGATTTGAAAAAAGAAACTTCTACAGAAAAAAATATGAATAATGGTTGTTTTGATTTGAATCTCACAAACCCTAAGGTATATCAAAATGACTGTCACTTTGATGGGTAATAACTATTTGATCGGTTACTTAAGACAATTTTTTTTAATCATCTAGTTTTTGTAAACAAGCAAATAACTAAATTTTTCTCTTATTCCGGACAGCGCGGGAGTCAGAAGCGCCACGGTGAAGCGCATTCCAATTTCAACTTTAATTTAACAACGTTACGTTAGAAATAAAAAAGTCTATTGCTACGAGGTGCTAATCTATGCTATGGTTCATTCCCAAATCACATTAAAACAGGTAGAAAAAAGTGTGTACCGTTGTGTGTGGGGCTGGTGTTATGTTCTATTTGTAGCGTGAGGTGCGCCGGCGCGGTGAGCAGCGGCGGGCCGAGCCGCAGCCCCCGGCCCCCGCCCCCACCACCCCCGCCCCCGCCGCGCGCGCCGTGCAGCGTCAGCGACTCCAGCTGCACCGTCCGCACGTCCAGCAGCTCGCGGACACCTGCACATTATAACACAACACTATTCCTGCGAAGGTCTTTGCCCTGCAGTGTGACACTACAGGCCTAAAACAATAATCCTACTAATGTTATAAACGCGAAAGTTTGTGTGGGTGTGGGTGTGTGTGTGAATATTTGTTACCACGTATCTCCGTGACGAGTTTATCAATTGAGATGAAATGTAAATTTGTAGGCTTAAGTTCTGGAATAACACATAAGCTGCTTTTTATTCTGGAAATTTAGCATTGATGAAATAATACGCGAGACTTTTAGATTAATTTATTTTAATAAAAATATTACAATGCATGAGTGACTTGTGGAACTTGAGTAGACAGAGAGAGAAACAGTGTTGCTATTCTTTTTTCACTAGGTGCTTGTAATAAGTAGGTAGGGATGTAGCTACGTTGCGTCCTTAACTTCAACAAGCATAAAAACTGAAAAACCGCGGGTGGAGCCGCGAATGCGCTCTAAAATATTAATAAGAATAAACTATTCCCGCAATTATTAATACACGTGCAGCAAATGAGTAAATGCTGAAGTGGTTAAAAGATGCGGTACTCACTAGCATCAGGATCAGTGAGCGTGCTGACGCTGGGCGCTTCCCCGGCGCGCAGGAAGCGGTTGGAGAGCGTGAGGCTCGCGGCCTGCACGGCGAGCGCGGCGCGGCTGCGGCCCGACACCGGCACGATGATGACGGGCGCCGCGCACGACAGCGCCAGGCGCATGCGCGGGACCCGCGCCGACTCGCTGCCCGCCACAGACACCTGCAACCAACACTTCTATGCTATAGTTCTCACAACGGATCTCGGCCGTCGTGAAGTTAGCCGTTTCGATGCGCAATGGAGCTTTTTCAAACTAAATTGTCTTTGCGCAATCACAAACGGCTAACTTCACGGAAGCCTAGATCCGCTGTGCGAACTATACCTAAACCTTATCTTTTTTTTTTTTTATGTCAGCAAGTGTAAAGTCAAGGCGCTCACCTGATGTTTTTTTTTTCGCAAGCTAAGCCGCGGGCGAAACCTGTTAAGCACCATGCCTGACTATTACAGATGCAGTGCCTCCCAAAGCTTAAAGTTTTTAAGTGTTTTCGTGGCACTGCACTGCGCTTATCACCCCGAGGCATTGTTGTTAAGTCTCTTTCGCCCAGTAATTTCACTTACTACAGTGCCCTTCAAACCTAAACACAGTAATGCTTGCACACTACTGTTTGGAGGTAGAATATCTGACACTGTGGTGGTACCCACCAAGACGGACTCTTGCTGAAGAGTCCTACCACCAGGTAAAAGCGTACGGCCCACTTGATGGTAAGCAGTCACCGTAGCCTATGTACGCTTGCAACATCAGATATAACTTGCGCGTTTCCACCTGAGACGTAGATCTAAAGTCTCATGTGCCTGTAAGTTCACCAGAAACGAACCCTTCGAACCGGAACACAGCAATGCGAGCATTACTGCTTGGTGGCAGAAATAAGTATCTTACCCCTAAAATAATCATAATGACGATGCAGCATACCTTGAGCCTGGCCTGCATGATGACGCGGCGCAGCAGCGCGAAGTCCCGCATGAAGGCCTGCAGCTCGTGCACGAAGCGCTTCGTGTGCACGTAGCTCAGCGGGCCCATCTCTATGCTCAGGCTGGTCTCGTGGCCCGCCGCCTCCGCCTCGGACGCGCTCAATCTACACACACGTTACTTCTACATCTAGGGAGGACGTTCCGAATTCGACACTAACGACGGTAACCTTTTATGGCGGATTGCTATATTTTGTAGTTTAATTTTATAAAAAATGTTATGAATCTCAAAACAAATCAAATCTCGCCTTTAATGTAAAAAGGAATATGGTTTTTATGTTCCTTGTATTCCTTTTCATAAGGTGTGACGTGATTTTTGTGATTCTTGGTTACTGTCATCATATAATGCCCATTTAGAAGTAGTTTATAAAACAAGTGAAAACTGGTAAGTGTGTATGGGCACCTGTTGTATTGGAGGGTGAGTGCGCGGGTGTGGTGCGTGCGCAGCGTGTGGCGCCAGTGCGGCGCGTGCGCGCTCAGGTCGCGCAGAGCCAGCGCACCCAGGCGCGCGCACACGGAGACAGTGCGGCGCAGTGCGTCCCTGTGCGCCGCCAACCGCACGCGCGCCACCCGCGCGCCGCACCACTCCCCGCGTCCTGACACCACCACTGCGCTCAGCGACACCACGCGCATCTCCGTCACTGACACGCCGCCGCCGCCGCCGTCTGAAGCCTCCCTCTCGCCGCCGGCGTGGGCCAGCGAACTCTCTGGAAACGGTCCGCTCTTATTACTCCTCCTCGTATCATTCATTATTTTGTCCCCCTAGTCTGAACATATTAGACGTGCATCTTTTGGTATTCACTCAAAAATTCTATGGTCGCGTTCACCGCACGGTCGGAACGGCAAAATATATCATAAAGAAACGTCAAAGAATTGAAATAATACAGATACAGATACAGACCGCCTTCTTAAAAAAGCAGGCAGACTTTTTTTAAGATATAAATTTAAATCCCAGTGCCCCTCGTCCTCTCCCATCCGAAGTTTACTCTAGACGCGTAATTATGCAGTCCCACAATCAATGAAGTAGCAGTGTACCTGCGGCGTGGAGGTCTCCCTGCACCTCCGGCTCGGGCGGGTCGTCGCCGGCGATGCCGAAGAAGTCGAGCACGGCGACCCAGCTGTCGATGTTCACCACCAGGTTGAGGCTGTTGAACTCGATCTTAGTCAGCTGAGACACCTGGTGGTAGTTCAAATCGGTCACAATTTATGCAGTGTAAGCTGTGTGGTCGATCTATTTTCTACTTTAGACTCACAAAAATGAAAGTTCTAGATATTAATGTTTACTGACTCTTGTTGGCTCGATAGGTGAATGCCTGGTTGAAAAGCTAGAGGTTGCAGATTCAATTCTGGCTGCATAGCAAAAGATTGCGTCTGCAAATATTTGTTTCAGGACACGATGTTTTTGTGTCATAGTATTAAAAGTTTCTGATAAACCACGATAAGAAGAATTCTAGTGTGGAGTGATGACTAATGTATGTACCTGTTAGGTGTGCTGTGTTTATAATAGAATAAGTAGTGGGAGTGTAGATAAGGTACCTTATTGAAGTTGTCATGAAAACGCGGATGCTTGGGATCTCTCGTGTGCACCCACACCCACACGAGGTTGTCATCCGACCCTGTCTCCTCCCTCTCCTCGTCTGTCTCGCCCTCCTCGCCATCTCCTTCCCCCTGGGTATCTCTGTCCTGTTCCCTCCCGGCGTCGCCCGGCGCGCCGCACTCGGGCGAGCACGGCGGGGTGGGGCCGCACTTGCTGTCTTGCCTTTTGTTATTACGCTCTTTGTTCTAAAACAAACATCAGAATAAAGAGATCTTTTTATTTTTGCCACTGAGGTGGAAAATAACGGCCTACATGCCCACATGCTCATAAGTATCACTCGCAATGCTACACTGATTATAATGTAAAATCTTCATGTGCCTTAAATTATTTATTTATTTTTATTTATTTTGTTTATTTGAGAAAACATCGGCGATTTACAATGTATGTACTTAAATAGATTATTAATCCTAGGTATAAACTAAACGTAAGGCTAATAATAGGTTTCTAGATTTGTCTGAAGTAAGCAAAGTTGTTGGGAGCAAAATATTTGCAAGTTATTATCTATCTACATTTTTAATAACGATCAGTGAGGGACAATACAAAGATCTTGAATGAAAATTATCCCTAAGTAGTAAGGTAAGTATCATGGTTTCATGGACATGATGCTTATTGCATATTGAGTGTGTGGGAAGACTGTATAGGTAGTAATAGTAAGCATAGTAATGATTTCATTGGAAACGACACTCTATTGAAGAAGCAGCACCGCGTGCATTATAAGCACAACTGTTATAGCCGGAACCGACAATTTATAGTACCTTCCGAACAAAGATACCGCACAGAGGCGTTATTCGCTATGACATAAGAGATTCCTTACCGTGTAAATTAGTAACGTGTTCTAAACGCGCCATGGTGTGGAATTGTAAAATGGTTTTCCGTATCTGTGTTGTTTCAATAGCGATAGTTTCGCCATCGATAGTTGACCTTGAAAAAACAGTAAAACGAGCCCTAAAACATGGCTCGTCGACAACCATTCCACGCAGATATCGTAACGAGCCCGCGTTTGGTCATAGCAAATACTCCAGATCAAATCAAGGTTCCACTGCAGTCACCTATCTAAAGATGATCTTTCGGAAGTTGCTTATCTTCGTTGATTTGTTAAAAGCAACTTAGCCAGCTACGACACAAGCATATTTTATACAAACTTCACCTTCCTGCAGATAAGGACAAAATGCTAATACAAAATAGGTTAGTCAAGCAAGTTAACTTAGGAGCTTAGAACCTTACCTCAGCAGCGACGTTGAGCTGGCCCGGCAGCGAGTTGTAGTTGTTCCTGGCGAAGTGGAGCGAGCTGATGCTGGCCAGGTCCTCACCGGGGTGCTCCGTGAGGAAGTCGGGGCAGGACTTGGAGACGAACACGGCTTTGGGCGGCATCTGCGGCGTGTGCGACACCATCAGCATGCGGTGCTTCGAGTCTGGCTCCTTGGTGAGGTCCTCCATCGTGATGGAGTGCAGCGACACCTGGTGGACAGACGAGGACAATAAGTAAGCTATTGTGATTGCCAACCAGTGGAGTTTATAAGCCGCTCGAATGCATAATATCATGTCCAAAAAAGTAACGAAGGTTCAAGTAATCAATGGCTAACTCTGGTGACGGATTTTGCTAACGGTTGTATACTAACGATCCGCATTGGGTCAGCGTGGTTGATTAGGACCCAATCCGCTCTCGCTTGAGAGTTGTCCAGTGTCCCAACATTGGGAACATATAAAGGCTGTCATGATGGTGATGATAAAGAAGAGAAGAAGAGTAAAACAGATGTTATTTTAAAGTGAGTGTGCTGAGTGACCTGGAGGGTAGTTTCGTACTCGTTGGTCTTCTTGTAGTTGAGCGAGAACTCGCGGAAGGAGAGATCGACGAGGCTGCGCTCGCCCTCGCCCAGGTCCGCGCGCAGCTCCACGCTGAACACCGGCAGGTCGAAGTTCACTGCAACCACAACGTACCTATATAGAACCTTACAAATATTCTAATATAGAACTATATGCGTTTATAGAAGAGTAGCAGAGTTCTTTGTGATAGAGCTCGTCCGGGGAAAAACTACCACCATACATATTTCTACCGTCAGGCAGTAATGTTTTGCATTGCTGTGTTCCGAGCATTGGTGGTCTAGTGGTAGTGACTCCGCCTTCCGATCCGAAGGTCGTGGGTTCAAACCCGGTCGTGCACCAATGGATTTTTCTGTTCGAAAAATTTATGTGCGCAATGCCAGTGCTCTCATACGGTGAAGGAAAACATCGTGAGGAAACCGGCATGTCCAAGAACTAAAAATTCGAAAGACATGTGCCATCCGCCAATCCGCATTGGGTCCGCGTGGTGGATTAAGACCTAATCACTCTCGCCTGAGAGTAGGCCAGTGTCCCAGCAGTGGGAACATTAGAAGGCTGTCATGATGATGATGATGATGATGTTCCGGTTCGAAGGGTGAAATTACAGGCACATGAGACTTTCGAACTACGTCTCAGGGTGGCAACCCGTGAGTGATACCTCTGGTATTGCAAGCGTCCATAGGTTGCGGTAACCGCTTACCATCTTGTGGGTCAGTCATCAGTTTTTGAGATACTCAGTTATTTACTCAGTCAAGTCAATATCAACCGTAGTCAGAGTATACTAGTCTGGTTTTTAATTCAAGTCCAAAATAAAAAATAGCCTTTTATTTCCTTCTATGTTCTGAATAAATGCTTTTATTATTTATTTTTATTCTATAAATGTTTAGGATTAAATAGATAAAAATAATTTAAATTCAAATTTATAAATTAAGTATTTTAAATTATTTTTGTTTCTTAAAACTTTAATTTTTATATTGCTTGATTAGTAAGTATTTAGGTAATTCAAAATTTTATGTGGTTGAAAAATGTTTTTTTTTTATTATTAGTTTTGAATGAGGACCTCTTTGGTAAAGGCCCTATTTTACGGGGTTGAAAAAAAGCGTTGTTACAGAGGGACAGAGGGCGGGAAGCGATTTTGTTTTATACTATTTATAGATATAGAGTAATAGAGCTCCTTGGAATTTTGTCAGTGTTTGATTTTTTTATACAAACTTCACTTTCCGCTGCGTTGGACGAAATGCTAATGTGGTATGGTAGGACACTTCAGCAAGAGTACTTTTTTTTTTTTTTTATTGGTTATAGACCAACGTTTGACTACTACCTCACCTGATGGGAAGTGTTGGTGTGGTCGATGATGGAGTCCGTCTTGGTGGGTACCACCACAGTATCAGATATTCTACCTCCAAGCAGCAGTGTGCAAGCATCATTGTGTATAGGTTTGAAGGGCACTGTAGCAAGTGAAATTACTGTGCGAAAGAGTCTAACAACAATGTCTCGGGTGCAGCACTTTAAAACTTTAAGCTTTGGGTGGCATGGCATCTGTAATAGTCAGGCGTGGTGCTTAACATCAGGTGGGCGCCTTGATTGTCTTGTCACTTGCTGACATAAAAAAAAGGTCAAACAAGTGAAGTTACCTATGAGCAGTGGCGTGTTGGCGGACAGGGGTGCAGCGGAGAGGGGTGCGGGGCGCGGGGGCGCGGGGCCCGCCCGTGCCGCCTGCTCCGCCGACAAGGACCCCATCTCGCTCTGAAACAACAATATACCTTTAAGAAAGTAGTCAGCAATCAGGTTGAGGAATACCTTACATTATAAGATCAGAAAAAAAAAAATATGAACATTAGTGACTAGACTGATATGATAATGATGAAAATACTCCATCATTCGCTGCAACTGTATTTGTGTCAGTGTACTGACACATATATTGAAACTTTAATATTGTCTGGGACATGCCAGTTTCCTCGCGGTGCTTATCTTCAATGTTTGAGAGCACTGGCATAGCGCATATCCATTGATACACAACCGATTTTTGATCCATTGGTGCACAACAGGGTTCGAACGGATCTAAAGACGAAAGGTAGGGGTAACATCAGGTAACAGTAAGCCACCAGTGCTCAGCATAGTACCGGCATGGCAGGCGGCGAGTGCGGGGGCGGAGGCGGGGGCGGGGGCGGGGGCGCGGGGGCAGCCCCCGCCGACACCCACTTGAGCGTGTCCAGCAGCTGCTCGTACTGCTCCCGGCGCGCGCACACCTGTAGCCCGCCCACCACCGCGCCGCTCACCTCGCACTGCAACAAACACATCATAGAATAACTACAAAGAAAATACGTTTATTCATGGATACAAAGGCATAGGTACATATAAAAAGCAGTGAGCGAGCAGCAGCATGAATAAAAAACTTCGAAATTTCAAAAGTCGTATAACAAACATTGTTCGCAAAGGCCCCTCCTTCGGGATTGTATAGACATTATGTAAGACCGTGCATATTTTCACATTATTTATTGCATAACTTACAAGAAGCCTAGGATTTTTCCTCCGAGATGTTTCCTTCTGGCTTCTTCATGATCCATAATACCTCCACTTGTTGTAAGTACCTGATATCCGAACTGTCGTGATGGTAGGAGGTTAGTCCATCTCTCGATGTCATTGATTGGAACGTCGAATCGAGGTGAAATTACTCCGCACTTGTTAGGTCTGCCGGTGAGATTGACAACAATAATTCCAGCTCTGTGGTCGTCAACAATTTCGAACGCCCCGATGTAGCCGTGCTTCATCATCACAGTCAGAAACTTGACGATAACTTTAGAGCAAGGCCTGATGAGAACTTGTCTTTTACCGCGCTTTATAGCATTGTGAATAGATTTCAGAGTATCACTCAACACGTTCATACGCACCATGCCTAGCCATGCCATTTATAACCTGCCCAAAAGAATCGAAATGACATGAACAGTCCAAAAAGGATATTGTAGTAAGTACAGTAATCTAAGTAATCTAAATACCTGGCAGGAGGAGTCGTCCTTGTCTGAGAGGTGTATGTTGAACTGCAGCGCCGTGTTGTGCAGCACGGGCTTGCCGCGCGCCACGTCGTACAGCGCGCGCATACTCTCCGCGCCCGGCTTGTGCTGCTGCAGCTTGTCCGACACGTCCAGCTGCAACATATACACTACATGTACGGTCTAAGTACCGCACAGTTTTGCAATGCATGCCTTTTCTTGGGATAGCGCGAAAACGGGCAACGCGATTCAATCCGCTACAAACACGCGACTCATAAACGCCTTCATTAATTAGTGTTAAATAAATGCAGTGTCAAACATCTTTACTTTTACTAATGTCCCGAACACTACATTAGTAGGGATTCTACGGGGAAGTACCGTATCCATTTATGCCACCAAGCTGTACATTTTCAAAAGGACAAAATTTCTGTTGGACCAACCTCGTGTTGGATAAATATAGTTTTTTGACATTAAGGCTGCGTTTCCACAAGAGATGTGCGAGGATGTGTAGCGAGAGATGTGTTTGTTAGAAACCAATAGAATCACTTCATAAAAGCTTAGAGCGAGGCTAGGTAAATCCCTCGCTACACATCCTCGCACATCTTCGAATTAATTCCTCGGAACATTAGAAGACTGAATGCTGAGGTACGAGTAATAGATTATTTTGCTTATAGGGTATAATAGTACTCGGCGGATCTCGGCCGACGTGAAGTTAGCCGTTTGCAAAGATGCGATGAGCAAAGTAGAGGTGACCGACCAAAACATTGTAGCCTTTGTCAGTGTTGACTGTTGTGGACAATGGTACCAATGATACGGATCCACATACGACGGGACTTGCTACGAATCCTGTTAAGTTAAGTTTATTTATTTATTTATTTAGGCACACAATACACGATGCAAACAACAAAAATCATAATTATATCTAAAATACAGTTTTGATCTGGGGCTATTAGAATATGACATTTCGTACTTTTAGACAGCAAACCAAGCGCCAAATTCAACCTTGTTTTCAAGAGTACAAAAATGAAAATTGGGATTGGATCGGAATTGTCATTGGATTCAAGAGATAGGCAGCTGGTTTAAGTTCAAAAAAGCTCCATTGCGCATCGAAATGACTAACTTCACGTCGGCCGAGTTCCGCCGCTGGAAGTACAATAGAAGGAGTGATACCTTGTTGTAAAGAGGCAGGGTGCACTCGTATGTAAACTTACGGAGGCGAGCGAGATGTCCCTGACGCGCACTTTGTAAGTGGTGTTGTGTGGTGAGGCGGGGCGGTTGGAGAGGCTCATGCGGCCCAGGTGCGCCACCAGCACGTGCGGGCTGCGAGCCCCGCGCGGGACCACCACCACCGGAGACTCCAGCTCGATGCTCACGCTAAGGATATATACATATCTACATACAACCTGTATTCCAACTATCAATCAGATTGGTTGATACTTGTCAACTTTAAAAATGCGCGCTACACAAAGTGCACATGTTATTTTGTAGTCATAATGCTATAATAGGTAGTAACTATGTTCAGCTGTAAGTATATTAAGATTTACAAAGTTTAACCTAACATAAATTATATAGGCGCTGCAGCCTGCAAAGTTATAAATTTATATTAACTGTTGTGTTATACTAAACTGTGTTCAGATTATAATACTTGTATTTTTAATGACAAATAAAGAACTTTTAAAAACAAAAACCAGATTGGTTGATAAATGCGATCTGTACTGTAGGCGAGCACAACCGGCCAGACTGACTGACAGACAAAAGCATATTTGGCCAATCTCGAAACTGAGTCGCTTCGCTCGCTCGGTCAATTGTAACCACGCTGAACGTTACTGTGTCAGAGAACAGCAAGCTGCGATACGAGCGCTTCAATATTTATCTTTTAGAAAAAGTTATGTTTCAAGGTATAGTTCTCACAACGGATCTCGGCCGTCGTGAAATTAGCCGTTTCGATGCGCAATGGGCTTTTTCAAACTAAATTGTCTTTGCGCATCACAAACGGCTAACTTCACGGAAGCCTAGATCCGCTGTGCGAACTATACCTACCTAATTATTGTTTTTTTTTGTTACCTGAGCAGGATATTGTCCGCGTGCCTGTCGGCGCCGGCGGGCTCGTCGAGCGAGGCGCCGACGCTGACGGTGCGGCGCCGCGGGGACACGCCCTCCATCGACTGCGACAGGCGCGGGTTCATGTACAGCGACTCCCTGTTCAACAAGTACCACTCACTTTATTCGTTCGTTCGTATGAGTCAGTGGCCAACTCTGGTGACAGAGTTTCTAGGCCCGAAGGTCTCTGTCATGGCCTTACAACTTTGAAAAAGCCGGGACCGACTGCTTAACGTGCCCTCCGAAGCACGGAAGCGCTCAGTTGTAATTGCTACTGGCGGTCACCCATCCAAATGATGACCCCGCGGAACAGTGCTTAACTTCGTTGATCTGTTAAGAACAACTTAGCCAGCTACGTCACGAACGCTCCACTTTATTACAATGTTCTACCTAAATTCGAAACGTGTCAAAGTATTTACTCCTTCTTCATATATACTATTATAATAAGTCAGAGCAAATTTAATTCAAAGTGCTCATTTTTTGACTGAAGTTTTAACAAAGTGAGAGACTAGGCCCGTATTCAAGAACCATACTTGAGTGTGAATCAGTGAGTGTGGGTGAGTGAGTGGTGGGTGAGTGAGTGCGGGTGAGTGAGTGCGGGTGAGTGAGTGCGGGTGAGTGAGTGCGGGTGAGTGAGTGTGGGTGCGTGGTACCTGGCATGGGGGCGTCCGAGCGCCATGTCGGCGGCGGCGGCGGCGGCGGCGCGCAGAGAGCGCGCCAGGTCGGCCAGGTACTGCTTGAACTGCGCCAGGCACGAGCGCAGCTCCAGCACCAGCGCCGGCTGGTGCGTGTACCACACGCGCGCCACGCGCAGCGACACCGCCAGCGACACGCACACCCGCTCTGCACATGCACATCGCACAACTTTTATACACCTCGTCATTACAGAGTATTTTATTAATAGCGCATAACAGTCAAGGAAATGTTCCACACATTGGGCTCATTGACACGCGCAGGTCATTGACGCGTGGGTCATTTACTCGCGCCGCACGCGGCCCGTCTCGATTTCCAAGTAGTAATAGACCAGATAAATTTTATCGATTTACTCAAAATTAAAAAAAAAGGTAGTGTATATTTTTTGTGTTTGGAACCTATACCTTGAATATTATGCGCTAATAATTAAAAATCCTGTATAGAGTACCAACTACCATACTGTTCTTGTACGGTTACGTACATGAGTATAACGTAAGTCAGCTAATTTGCGTTCATGCGAAACGGAGTGCTACCGGGGACATCGCGCGAGACAGTCGCGACCGGGAATCGTTTTAACTAACTTACTGTGCTATTGAATAAACATTAAAAGTTAAAAAAGCTTTTCTTGTAACTACTTACTTACTTACTATTCTAATGTGCGACCACTAACTGGGATCGTACATTTGGTCCTTCGAGTTTAACTTAAAAGCATTTTGGGGTGTTTTGTAACCTTAAGCTACGAAAGCGAATCGGCGGTTTGGCCTCCCACAAGCGGGTCTCACCAAGCTGGTTGAGAAGGCGCATATTTCGTAGCGGAGGGTCGCAGGCGCACTGAATGCTTAGGACATTCAAGTGTTAATAAAGTGTGATCGTAAACTATGTGAATCATTGGATAACACTTGGAGAACGAGATTCAGGTAAGTACCTACTTTCCTGTCTTCGTGTCCTGAACCATCAACTGGAAAACTTCCACTACTTAACTACTGAACTATCTGTTACTTTTAACTAGGTTTTTGATTTAAACCTGTACTATCTTGAAAACTAGTAAAAATGGAAGAACTTGCAAAACAAGTGAGTTGCTTTGAGAATATAAAAACTTTATGTTCTAACTACAAAAAGGATGGCAGTTCCAGAAAGACTGTCGACTACTTAAACAAACGTCTTGAAGCCCTGGAAGAATTCTGGGTGGCATTTCACGAGAGAAATGAAATAATCGTTGATAAAATAGAAGATAAAAGTCAACATAACTACTTTACTAGCAACGTTTATGGAAAAACTAAAGAACTTTACGAAACTACTAAAACGAATATCATGGAATTACTGATCTCTCACCGATCACAGGAAAAAGAAGAGACACTAGATTCTAGTATTGATTTCGACCTATCTGGCATGCTGGAGGAGAGGCCCACAGTCGGGAAACATGATGTGGAGCCTGGTGAAAAATTAACAAAACAACTAAGCCGTCAAGAATGTAACTTCAAGGCATTGGAAAGAGCCATGTCAAAAATTAACATTGATCTAATGACAGAAAAATGGGAACTCGAAGATCACCTCTCTATTCTGAAAGTAAAATGGGATTCTATTGACAAACAGCACTGGCAACTGGAAGATGCCCTAGAGGGTTCAGATTTGAATTACTACTTTACCAAGTTTGAAAACATTGAGAAGAAATACGACGAGCTAAGAAAACTACTAAATAACAAGATATGGTCTAACATGCACTACGAAAAATCTACTCCAAAAATCGAAATACCAGAGTTCCATGGTGACTATGTTCGTTGGATTTCATTTAAAGATCTCTTTCTTGAAACTATACATAAAAATCCTACTATCTCTAAAACACAAAAAATGCAACACCTAAAAACTAAACTAAAAGGTGAAGCTGGACGCTTAGTACAACATCTCACGGTTAGTGCGGAAAACTATGACTCGTGCTGGGAAATACTATTACATCGCTACGACAACCGTCGTCTCCAATTTTCATCTTACATGAACGTCATGCAACATCTTACTGTCATACAAAATCCCAACGCATTCAACATCAAAAAACTACATGATGTCATAACTGAAAGCCAAAACGGACTCACTAACATGGGAGTGGATGTAACGAGCTGGGGTCCAATGATCGTGCACTACATGTCGCAAAAATTGGATGCTGTAACTTTTAACGAGTACTCAAAGGAGATTCAGAACAATAGAGAATTGCCTAATCTAACTGAGTTTTTAAGATTTTTAGAAAACCAATTTATGGCATTTGAAACTATAAAAAATCACCAGAAAGAAACAAACAACTCTCAGAAACAAGGTGGAAACTCGAGCTCAAATAAGCCGACAAAAATAAATTACAACGAAACACAGAACAGCTCAAAGAAACAGACCTTATTCAAAGGTAATAAGAACTACTCGAAATCTTTCTACACTGCATACGGGAAATGTCCCTTATGCGATGGGAATCATGTTCTAATGCAGTGTGCAAAATTCGTCGACATGAACATTTCATTGCGCAACAGTACCGTCGCAAAATTGAAAGTCTGCAAAAACTGTTTATACGGTCATGGGAACACGGATTGTAGCTCTACCAAGACTTGCAAGGAATGTAATTTGAAACATCATACGCTGTTGCACAATGCAAAAAAGACGAATGAATCAACTAAAACTGAATCTAAAAACCCCGAAAATACTTCAACTTCGGGTCAACAAGCTTATCACTCAGCTACTGCAAACACTGAAGTACTACTAACTACTGTCAAAATAAGGGTCAAAGGAAATGATGGTACCTACAAAACTTTTCGTGGACTACTTGACCAAGGCTCACAAGTCAACCTGATTTCGGAGAGCGCTGCTCAGATTTTACGTCTACCACGGAAAAAACTTAATGCTACGGTATCTGGTGTGGGATCCGTGTCCGGAGACTGTAAAGGGCGGGTACAACTTACCTGCAAGTCAATACACAGTGACTATACTTTCAACACTCAAGCTTTAATACTAAAAAAGCTAACTAATAACTTGCCAAACTCTACGTTTGAAAAGGCTAACTGGCCACATCTACAAAACTTAAAACTTGGAGACCCTGACTACAATGTGACGGGCTCCGTTGACTTACTTCTATCAGCTGATGTCTATGCTGATATCTTAATGGACGGCGTTCTGAAAGGAGATCAGAACTCACCAGTCGCCCAGCAAACTCAACTTGGGTGGATACTATGTGGAAAACTAAAAACTTTTAACTGCCACGCCACCATAATTGACCTCGCGGATATATCCAAATACTGGGAGAGCGAGGACATAAATCAAACTGAGGATATCAATCACGATGACCAGTGCGAAACTCACTACCAAGAAACTACTAAAAGAGCCCCAGATGGAAAGTATATCGTCCACATGCCAATGACGAAAAACTTTGAAGCTGAACTCGGCGAGTCAAGGCGAACTGCGGTCTTACAATTTTTACAACTAGAAAAAAAACTAACAAAAAATGAAAAACTATCTACTATGTACAAGGACTTCATGAACGAATATTCACAACTCGAACACATGAAACTTACACCAAAAACATCGACTAGTGAAGTTCAATGCTACTTACCTCACCATGGAGTCCTACGTGAAAACTCAAGTACTACTAAACTACGAGTAGTGTTCAATGCCTCGAACAAAACTTCAAGCGGCAATAGCTTAAATGGTCTCATGGAAAAAGGGCCTAACCTACAGAAGGATATCCAGGCTCTAATCCTGAAGTGGAAAACTTATAAATACGCCTATACAGCTGACATAGAGAAAATGTATAGAGGAATTTGGTTAGCCAAAAATCAACAACGACTGCAAAAAATCATTTGGCGACCTTCACCATCGGAACCACTTCAAGAATACGCACTACGCACACTAACTTACGGTACTAAATGTGCACCATGGCTAGCGATGCGAACACTCAAACAGCTGGCGCTAGATAACGGACACAAGTACCCAGCCGCCGCTAAAATACTGCAAACTCAGCTGTATTTGGATGATTTAATCAGCGGAAATAACTCACTTGAAAGAGCAAAGGAACTACAAAAGGCATTAATTGAGTTATTAAACGAAGGGGGAATGAACCTACGAAAATGGTCGGCTAACTGCCAGGAACTACTTGAACAACTAACTGAAGATCAAATTTCGACAAAGCGCACATTTGACTTCGAAGATGAAAACACAAAAACACTTGGGCTCGCATGGAACCCTAAAATGGACACATTCATGTTTGACTGGAACCTTGGTGAAAAAACTACTAAACCACTTACAAAAAGAACTTTACTATCTGAGATATCGCAACTATACGATCCGATGGGATGGCTTTCCCCGGTAACTGTGTCGGCGAAACTTATATTTCAAAAGGTGTGGGAACAAAAACTTGAATGGGACGAGCCACTACCACAAAAAATTCAAGACGAATGGCTGAAACTAAAAGTTGAAATACCGGATCTAAAGTCCATCAAAATAATAAGATGGATCGGAGGCACTGAGAAAAACATTGAACTAATGGGATTCTGTGACGCTAGCGAAAAAGCCTACTCGTGTGTCATATACTCGCGCGTCATAGATGAAAATGGGCAGCTGGCACTGAACTTACTCGCCGCTAAAACTAGGGTTGCCCCAATCGCACAAAAAGTGACGCTACCTCGTCTCGAACTGTGCGGAGCATTACTATTATCTCAGCTGATCGAAAAGGCAAAGAACTCACTAAACGAAAATAACATTACTATTTGGGCCTGGAGTGACTCAAAGGTCGTACTAGCATGGCTGCAGGGAGAACCTAAAAAATGGGAAACCTATGTAGAAAACCGCGTGAAAAAAATTACAAAAGTGATACCGCCCAAACAATGGGCTTATATTGAATCGAAAAACAACCCTGCTGACTGTGCGACTAGAGGAGTAAACCCGAAAAAACTACTAGACTTTGGCTTATGGTGGAACGGCCCAGAAATACTAAAAACTTTTAGAAGAAAAGATGAAAATGAAACTATGAACTGCCTATTTACAACTCAGATCGATACTAAACAAAGGGACGCCGCCTTAACTAAAACTAAAACAAACGAGAACATTATTATTGAATTGATAAACAAACACAGTTCATTAACAAGAGTTAAGCGCGTCGTTGCTTGGATAATGCGCTTTATTACAAAGACTCGCCACGGCTTATCGACAGCGGTGAAACCTGATGCCGCTCGTGCCGATAAAGCCTTATCTTCCTACTTGACAACAGCGGAACTACTTGCATCAAATGAGCTAATTGTAAACTTTATTCAACGAAGCGAATTTGAAACGGAATATAAACTACTTACTACAAAAACAGCGCTTAACAATAAAAGTACTATCTACAAACTGAACCCTTATCTAGATGGAGGAGTCATACGAGTTGGGGGCCGTCTTAACAAGACTAACTTACCACTAGGCATGAAGAACCCTATGATCTTATCAAGAAACGGAAGATTGACTGAACTAGTTATTGAAGAGGCCCACGCAGCTACTCTTCACGGTGGGGCACGACTGACACTCGCATACATACGTCAACGCTACTGGATCGTAGGCGGCAACCGATCAGTTAAAACTCAACTACGTCGGTGCGTGCGCTGCAGTCGGTATAAGCCATCAGATAATAGCCAGATCATGGCCGATTTACCACCACAACGAGTTACCCCCTCGCGCCCTTTCACTCAAACAGGAGTGGATTTTACGGGACATGTTGAAGTCAAACTGAACAAGGGGAGAGGGGTGAGAACTTCAAAAGGCTACATAGCCATTTTTGTGTGCATGGCAACGAAGGCCGTGCACATTGAACTTGTATCAGATTTGAGTACTGAAATGTTCATCGCTGCGTTTCAAAGAATGTGTGCAAGGAGAGGTACACCAAAACACATGTACTCAGACTGTGGTACAAACTTTATCGGCGCATCAAAAGTTCTAAGAAACGAATATGAGCTCTGGAAAACGGAACTATCGTCAGAGTTCTTTACTGAGATCGGAAAAATGGAAGTAGAGTGGCATTTTAATGTCCCTGCCTGGCCGAGCGCGGGAGGACTCTGGGAGGCGGCAGTACGATCGATGAAACACCATCTACGTCGCATCTTAGGAGATCAGAAACTGACTTACGAGGAGTTTGCAACATTACTGTCTAAAATAGAAGCATGCATGAACTCAAGGCCGCTTTGCCCACTCACTGAGGACCCAGAGGACTACTACAACTACTTAACTCCAGGGCATTTCCTAACTGGAAGCCCTACAATGACGCTCCCTTTGTCTAACTATGAAGACGAACGAAACTTTAACATACGCCAAAGATGGCAACTAACTGAGCACATGCTGAACCGATTTTGGAAGTTATGGTCCAGCGACTATTTAACTCAACTACAAGCCAGAAGTAAATGGCACAAATCAACTAAAAACCTAGAAAAAGGTGACATTGTCCTAGTGAAGGACAACAACTTACCGCCCGGGAAGTGGGCCATGGGCAAAGTGATCGAAGCACACACCGGAGAAGACGGCCGAGTTAGAGTTACTACTATAAAAACTCAATCTGGTGTGTTGAAAAGACCAATCGTAAAACTGTCAAAACTTTTGCCCAACGATACTGAGAGCTCATCTCAATCAACTAACCAAAACAACCCGGAAACGCCAACCGAAAGCTCAACTGAAAAACGTAACCGAACTGGCAAAAAGGGATACATGGCTATGTTTATTTCATTCCTAACTATGTTTGCACTACTAACTGGAACTACTCACTGTGCTTCTACCAATGAAGAAAGTATGATGCCAAATGTTCAGATTACGAGCCTAGGAAACGAGCGACCGATCTACTACGATACGATTGGAAAAATACAACTTATACACGACGAATGGATTTTACTTACCTACTATAACTTATCTACGTACTGGCAAGCAACTCAAGAAATCCAAAACTACTTAAACGACGTGGCATCCTTGTGTCAAAGACTGGACCAAAGGTTTTGTGAAAGTACTATGCAACAACTTTTCCACGAAATGGAACTACTGAACCACTATAACAACATACTACTAGCGCCACACAAACATTTATCTTATCGTAAAAAACGCGGCCTGATAAATGGTGTTGGATATATTGCGAATAGCTTGTTTGGAGTCTTAGATCAGCAATTTGCAGAAAAATATGATAAAGATATTGGAGCTATACAGAATAATGATCAATACATACTAGAACTTATGAAGAATCAAACAACTATCATTGAAATCGAAAATGAAATTTTGAAGAAAAATGAAAGGAACATTCGACAGCAATTTACTCATATAAACAAATTTATGAACGACACTAGCCAGAAATTGTCAAAACTTGACTCCAAGATCGGAACTGTTATGGCTACTAACTACTTTAGCTCTATATCTCTTACTGCACACTTACTATTGACAAACCTAAAGAACGTCCAACAAATGCTTTATAATGCTCTCCTAGATGTCTACAAGGGTCACATTGACGTGCATCTCCTGGCTCCTGTGAACTTAATCAAACAGCTAAATGAAATCTCTGGGAAATTGCCAAAAACTTTGACGTTTCCAGTAGAAAACATTGACGAGCAAATAAAAGACATCTACAAACTACTTTATGTAAAGGCTCGAGTTACAAACAATTACTTTATGTTCGAGATACACATCCCCTTAACAAGCGACGAAGATTTTGTAATCTATCGACCAATCGCTCTGCCCTTAACAAAGCAAAAAACAACCAGATATGTATCGACATCACACGAGTACATAGCTGTTAACTTTCGAAAAAACACTTACATTAGCCTGAACGAAAAGTCACTAAGAAAATGCGTACAGAGAAGTACTGATAATTTTGTATGCGTTCTAAACCTACCAGTAAGAAACTTGGAAAACAAAAATGCACCCTGCGAGGCTAAATTACTAGGTCACGAAACTACCTCATTATGTAACATGAATGAAAAACAATGCGATAACAATTGGATCGAGTTACATACTACAAACACATGGTTGGCGGTATGTTGTGACGACTCGTGCGTATTTCGAACTGTATGCGCTGGAGAAGTCACTTCCTATCAAATAAATACATCTGAGTTGGTTACTCTGAGACAAGGATGCGTAATGCAAACTAAAGATCTAAGCATATATGCTCACAACCTCTATCACAGCGATTCTAAAGTCAACTTATACCTAGCAAAGACACCAAAGCTGGACAAGTCCATAAACCGCATTGTAAAATGGAAAACGCCTCAACTTAAACTGTCTGAAGACAAAAACCTAGAGAAGGTTGAAAAATGGCTAGAACAACAGAAGGCGAACGAGCTACAACTACCTACGAGCATAACAAGCCATGACATTCACCAGTACGCCGTCATCTATACTATTCTGGCAGTCACTATTGCCATAACAATAGTATTGATTGTAAAGAAACGCGGCTGGTTGAAAAAAAGGTCTACCTACGCCCTGACGGCAAGTACGCGTAGAAATGAGGCTTTACCAACACCGGCGGCACGCGAGCGGGTCCAGCCACCGTCACCGGAAGATCACGCCGCCGCCGTCAAAGATACTGAATTTAGTTTTGATTAAGTAGATATTATTTACACTTTTTATTGCTTTTACTAAATAACTTTTACTAAGATAGGTAACTTTAACTTTGTTTACATTTGACTTTGTACAAACGATTCTCTCCCGCTTCTATCTCTTTTTGGGGTTAGTAATATGTACGGTTACGTACATGAGTATAACGTAAGTCAGCTAATTTGCGTTCATGCGAAACGGAGTGCTACCGGGGACATCGCGCGAGACAGTCGCGACCGGGAATCGTTTTAACTAACTTACTGTGCTATTGAATAAACATTAAAAGTTAAAAAAGCTTTTCTTGTAACTACTTACTTACTTACTATTCTAATGTGCGACCACTAACTGGGATCGTACAGTTCTATTAGTGGCACCAAGCGTTGTCCCTCGCATCACGTTACCTGGCGAGTCGTCATCGGCGTTAGCGACGAGGTCCCGGTCGATGGTGAAGTGCAGCGCCTTCTCGTCATCCGGGTGGTGGTCGTGGGACGTGTGGGGCGCGTGGGGCGCGTGGGGCGCGTGGGACGCGTGGGGCGCGGGGGCGGCGCGTCCGGCGCACAGCACACGCGCATGCCCGCCGCCGCCCTCGCTCAGCGACACCACCTGCACGCCGCCCAGTGACCCGCCCCCGCTGATGTGGGACCCGTCTGCGCACACATGCACGCTTTACATAATAACCAACTCTGCTCTACGTTCACCTTACTAAAGCTATCGACTAGAAATTCGGTATAGATGTAGGATTCGTATCAGATTTTTTCATTTTTTTTTTTTTTCATCGAAGTGGAATTTTTAAAAAACAAACCATTTTTTGAGAACTAATATTCCTGTATAAAAAATTTAAAAAAGGTACAAAAATGTTTATTTTGATTTAAATTGCGATCCTTACCGACGGTGGCCTGAATTTTGGCCTCGCAGAGAGTGGCGGTGGCGATCTTCCGAGCCACCACGGCGCCGTCCTCCACGGCCGCGCGCAGCAGCAACACTCCCAGGCGGTGGAAGTCGAATGTTATCTCAGTTCGTACTTCCTTCTGCTAAAATATATTTAATTGCGTCTATCTAATTAATATCATCATACAAGTACGATATTGTGCGTGTTTTGATTCTTACCTTGACGTCATCATCGAGTGGCGCCGTAATTTGTTCGTCTTTCGGCTCGTTTTTCGGAACTTCTGTAGGTTTGTTCGCCCTCGGACCGAACACTCGCTGTGCGAAACCTATCAGTTCCACTATAGTTTCTTGATTAGCTGCAAAAAACATAATTTATTTTTATTTTCTTCGGCAGTGAGTAAAGAATTCACAACATAATTACGTCGCATCTATGTTATGCTACGGAGTGATATTATGGGGAATCAAGGTTTATTGACAAACATTTTTTTGTGAAACTCACCGATAATATCCAAATTGTTGAACAATATATTGGCAATCCTCAAGTCTTCCGAATCCCCTTCTCCTTTGACCAAGCACAACTCCACCGCTATCAGAGCCTCCGAGTCCACCAAGCCAGCTGCTCCCCAAGTGGGCACATTCACTCCGAAGGTGTTATTGCCCCAGGCGGGATTACCCCAGGCAGAGTTGCCCAGGTTCGAGCTGCCCAGGTTCGAGCTGCCCTGGTTTGAGTTGCCCCAAGTGTTCGCTCCAGGGTTGCTGGTAGTCGGGCCTGACATCCAGGAGGGAATCGGACTCGTCGCACGATCTGGGTCTACGACACCTGATAAAAGTATCACATAAATGTTAACAGTTATCGTCAGATGGTATGGCACGTGGTGTAGATAACTTACTGGTAGAGCGGTGCAGAGAGAACAAGGCTTGCGAAAGCGCAAGCGGATGCGCCGCGGTGCCGGGCGAGGTCGGCGACGTGGGGGACTGTGGGGAGGTAGGCTCCGAGCCGCGGATCGATCCAGAAGTTGTGTCCATTCTGTAACCACCAAAAACAAAACTTCAAAATCATGACTTCTGGTTTGCAGGTCATCAAGCTGCGGTAACCGCTTACCACTCTTTTAACTGCGTTTTTTGTTCTCCGCTTCTTCGTCCGCGTGAGAACCGCTAGATGAAAAGAAAACAAGTATCGACAAGAGATACGAGAATGGCGGAGGTGCATAGCATACCCGACGTGCTTGTGGCTCGCGACGAGCAGCTCGAAGTCCGGTCCGTAGGTCTGCAGCGCGTCCACCAGCAGCAGCGAGTGCACGGACAGCGCCAGCGAGGCGTCGCGCGGCCTCCAGCCCAGCGCCAGCCGCACGCCCATCACCTGCACCTCCGCGATGCTGCGCCCGCACGACTGCACCTGCAACACCGACCGCTTTATTCACACCAACACAAGGATCACTACGCACTTTAACCGGCCGTGTATACTTCTCTCGACGGATTTTGGCCATTAAGAAAATAGCCATAGCAATGGAGCTTTTTCGAACTAAATTGTCTTTGCGCATCACAAACGGCTAACTTCACGACGAACGATCCGTCGAGAGAACTATACCAGATGTCGCTTTTTGCGCACCAAGATGGCGGACCAGTATTTTTGTGTACTGGCAGCACTCATAAAAACTAAATAATCCAGAAATCCAAGAAATTCAGAAATTTAAAAATTCGCCGAAAGGACTCGATGAATTACATGGTATAGCAGACATTTTCTTTTCCATTCCTTCCCAATTCCATATCACCTAAGGAAATGTAATAAGCGCGAGGTGCGTACCTCTACCGAGAGCTGGTCGATGGCGAACTGCAGCATCAGCAGCGTGGAGTTGTGGTGCGAGGAGAGGTCCGAGCGCTCCGTCTCCGAGCTCGAGCTGACGTCCTCCTCCGCGCTGTCCACCACGTCCGGACTCGCGCCCTCTCGACCACTGGTACAACAATACCACTAGAACTACAACCATTTTTAAAATCTTCTATTGCATGCGTGTGTTCCAGTAAACTGCAGGAAAAGATTATGTGTATCCCAATTTTTTTTATATAAAAAAGCAGGAGTAATCCGCGATCACAATATTTTTTCACTCTAGAACGCGATCGGTATTGAACAAGTATTGGAATATGACATTTTGTACTTTTGAGTGCGCAAACCTTCGCTAAATTCAACCTTGTTTTCAGGAGTAGACAAATTTGACAGCAGTAAATTGCGATTGGGATTAGATCGGAATTTGTCATTGGATTCAAGAGTAAGGCACCGGGACAGTCAGGTATCTGATCAGGTAGCTAGTGCAGCGCCGGTGAAGCTCGTCCGTCGCGCAGCACGAGCACGAGTGAGTGGAGGCTCGGCTGGGGTACATACGGGGTGAGTATGTGGGCGCTGTCGAGCACGGCGCGGACGGCGCGCAGCTTGTGCTCGCTGAGGTGCACCACCAGCGCCGGCAGCGAGCCGCGCAGCGTGCCGCACGGGTACTGCGGGTCCGCCGTGGGCACCACAAGCCGCGTCGCCTGCACACCCGCACACATCACACACGTGGATATTGCTAACGCTTTACGTGCTCACACTGAAGCAAGCTATTGTTTAACACTAAACATAAATTATAATCATTGCATCTGTTTTACGGGTAGTTTTGAAGTAAAAGAGGTAGTTATTAGATTCAAATCTGTAGGCTAAACAAGATAAAATGGAGGCCTCCCCAAGAAGACGCATATTAGAAATGACAATAACTCCTAGTAATGAAAAAAAAAATGAAAATATGTTTATTTCAATAACAAGAAGTACAGTTTTACACTCTTGGATTGGAGTCTCCTTATAAGCAAAAAAAAGAATTTGCTTGTATTAGGAGATACCGCTCTTAAATAACTATATTATAATGTTTATAAGATCGAACTATAGGTACGTATACATTTAAAATAAACATTATTTTGAAGTAAAAATGAAAATGAAAAAGCGCTCGCAAATGTGAGTTCAATTAAATTACGAGTGATAAAATGTTTGTGTGTTACCTGTGCATGTAAAACGTTGCGTTCTGTGTGTTGTGAAAGAATGTGTTATGTGTCGTGTGTAGTAAGCTAATAGTAATGATAAGAGAAATAGGAAGCGTTTTCTTGGGGAGGCTTCCTTTTTCTGTTGTCATTCTATTGGCTGACAGAATAATGATGAGGCAAATAAAAACACTTTCAAAACGATAAACAAACGAGATTTATCCAAGAGTTTCATCCGAACCTGCAATGAAATGCTGAACCTGTCTAGCAGGTGCAAGGAGGATGTAGACTTGGTGTGGGCGTACTGCCAGTTGTCCCGCGCGCGCCCCACCAGGATCTGCAGGTCGCTCAGCTCGATGTTGTATCTGAAACGATGCCCTTGTCCTTCGAAACTCATATTTCTACGCATTTAAAGAGAGTACAGCGCCGTCAGATAAGTCCAAATAGTCAAATAGTATTTTATTGGTAATTTCTCATTACAGGTGAATTCATTTCACATTCAATCAACCAAAAATTGTTTTTAAAATTAATATAAATGCTAGGTATTTGTATGTCGCAAGTATTTATACGTTAAATAAAAGAATCGAGTCGCATACTATACAGGGTCATTCATTATCAACCTGACAAACTTAAGGTATAGGTTCCACACCTAAAAAAAAATATATATGTACCTATAATTTTTTTTTTTTTTATGTATGTTTTGTCTTAAAAATCACAAGTAAACAAAAAAAAATCGATTACGTTTTTCCGCTCAATTGATATTTATCATTGTTGGTAATCGAGTTAAGCGACGTAATAATGAAATATTCGAGTGTGCGCGCCCCGTAGCGGGTCAAGGACACGCGCAGGTCAAGGACGCGCGGGTTAGTGACCCGCAGTTCATTGACGCGCGGGTCACTAACACGTGCCGAGCGCTGCCTTTTCGATTTCTAACAAGGATAACTAATTATGAAGCAGAATTACGTAATTTTCTTAAAAAAAAAATATAAAAAAAAACGTTTAGAAAAAAAAAAAAAAAGTACAAGTATTTTTTTTTTTATGTGTGGAACCTACCCCTTAAGTTTGTCAGGTTGATAATGAATGACCTTATATAATTGAAATAGTGATTTTGTAGCTGCCATAGAACCTAATAAAATTATAATTTTAAAAATTCTTAATGCTATAGTATAGAGGGTCTGGTCGATCAAGCTACCTACGTCTAACTCGTCTCACCTGTCATAGAGTCTGTCGTGTAGATCAGCGGCGTCCAGCGACCGGTGGTCGAGAGGCGGCTGCAGTGGCGGCTCCGGCGGGGAGGAGGGCGACAGCAGGCTGCCCGGCGGCGTGGAGCAGGGCGTCATGAAGGTCTCCTCCTCGTCGGGGGCGGGGGCGGGGGCGGGGGCGGGGGCGGTGGGCGCGGCGCGAGGCGTGTTGCCCAGCCGCAGCCGCCCGAAGTCGATCAGCAGCACGCCGCCCTCGCGCGACGACATATCCTCCGCGAACAGGATCTGAGGCGCCGATATGTCCAGCTCCACCTGCCACGAGCGACGCTCGCCCTGTCCCACCAAACACCACTTTTGTTAGTTCTCTCGGAGTAAACAGACAGACTTAAATGACAGTATCTGTCGATCGGTCCGCCTTTTAAGAAAAAAAAAACAAATTAGCGATAGGTACCGGGCTAGCGCGCATCATATCCTCCCAGTGCGTGATGAGACGCGCCCGGGTGGAGTCGCGCACGCTGTTGTAGGCGTGCAGCGCGCGCCACGGCACCTCGCCCCCCGCGCCCGCCGCGCCCCACGGCCCGCACAGGAACTGCCGCGCCCAGCGCGCCAGCTCCGCGCACCACACAACCTCGATTGAACCAGACTTCACCCACAGTCTGCAACAACGACCATTTCGGATATCATTGATGACATGACACAATACAAGGTAACGAATCCAAAGTAAAATGTATCAAGTAGGTGACCGATAGGGCTATTGTGTAAGTCTATTGCTGCCGAATCATTGTCGATCCCTTACACGCGTAAGGTACGCATGTAGAAGCGAAAGAGACGACCAGACACAACAACAAGTGATGTACAGCGATAGACTTACTTAATAGTCCTACGAGGCACCTCTAAAGTAAATAAGTGCAGGAGCTAACTTGTAGTCGCAGTTGACGCCGAAGGGTTTCTTCTCGTAGGTGAGCTGGAAGAGCGGCTCGTGGGCGGGCGGCGCGTGCGGCGACAGCGGCGAGGCGGCGCCGCGCCACGCTCCTCCGCCCCCGCCCCCCGCGCTGCTCAGCCCCTCGCGGATCACGCCCTGAACACACACCTCGACTTATTGTCATTCTAGTAGGAGATTTACGCATGCTTTAATGCTTTGGACATACGCATTGAATACATTAAACCGATATTTTTTTTATACTATGGCAACCAAGCTTACGGCTTATCTGATGGTAAGCGGTTACCGTAGCCTATAAACATTTTCAATTCTAGTTCTTCACACACGTGTTGATATCCTGAGACGTAGATCGAAAGTCTCATGTGCCTGTAATTTCACCGGAAACCCTACCTTTCGAACCGAAACGCAGCAACTTATTTCTGCCGCCAAGCAGTTTAGCAGAGGCTAGAATCAGTTGGAGAGCCGCATCGGGTCACCATCAACGCTCGGGAGTGGATGCAGTAGTAGCATGAGTAGAGTAGAATAGAGTAGAGTGTTGGTGTGTACCGTGGGCGCGCACACGATGGGGAAGAGCGTGCGGCTTGTGACGCGGTCCCTCAGCGCCACGGCGCCCAGCGCCACGCGCAGCGCGTGCGAGGCGCCGCGCGGCCGCGCCTCCACGCACGCCGTCACGCCGCTGAACTGCAGCTCCGCCTGACCGCTACCATACATACGTTACCACAACACATTATAACATACGCCCCTGGCCCTATCACATCCATGACAAACGCAAGAGGAAACTAAACTCTAGCTCAATGTCGGTTTTTTACCGGATACATTTCGGAGAGTGTGCTTCTGAATTACACGATCTCATTCCCCCATCTCCTTTCCATCATCGGACGACTAGACATACGGCAAAGCGTCATCGCTTCATGGTCGAGATCCCACCAATGCGCACTAAGCGATTTGCATCATCATTTCTCCTGCGCACCGCCAAGGAGTGGAATTCTTTGCCGGAGTCTGTGTTTCCCGATACTTATAACCTGGGTGTCTTCAAGTCACGAGTGAATAGGTTGCTCTTAGGCAAGCGTGCTCCACCGTAGACCACATCATCGCTTAACATCAGGCGTGATAGTGGTCAAGCGCAAGCCTATTGTGAATAAAAAAAAAAAAAAATGCCCAGAAAGGCAGAATGCAAGAAAAAAAGGAGATTTAAAAAAAAATACCAGAATTATTGCGTAACAAACCTACAGTCGAATTGAGACCCCCTCTTAGTAGTCAGTCAGAAAGTTAGTATTACTTACGTTTCGTTCTCTCCTTCGTTCTCCATGCTCAGGGTCAGCGAGCCCTTGTTGAGCACGAACTCGAACTTGCCGAAGACGGTGTCACGCTTCAGTAGCGTGTTGTTGTCCAGGGAGTCCGCTATCACGTCCAGGATCTCCTCCTCCAGGTCACCGGGGGGCGCGGGGGCCGCGGGGGCCACGGGGGCGGGGGTGGGAGCGGCAGCGGGGCCGTACCACCCCCACCACTGTGGGAACCAATGCACCAGCATGCTGCGTCCGGAAGGCTTGTCGGGCGTCGACACGGGCGTCGACTTGGGAACTTTCCGCATCGCCACCTGACGATAATAAGTATAAACTAATGTTACCAACGCTTATAAGAATGAGTTATATAAATAGGCACATGACTCCGAGAAGCGATATATTGAAAAGATAAATGGAAGACACCCCCCGCTCTGACTTCTTATCATCACTCTCGTGCTTTCGACAGGTTCTCAGACAGTGATATAGGATGTTTTCCGAGTCAGTAACACTGAGTAAATTGGATCAATCTGGACGTTAAAGCGCATGTTGGGATCATTTGCTCGATGCAGTGAATGCATCGAGCAAATGATCCCAACATGCATTTTAACTTACACCAAGTAAGACTTATTCCGGAAATGTGTAATCCAGAGTAAGTCATTTGATGCACGACATGCCTTTGTGGCGGCTAGGTATAGTCACAGGAAATCGGGCTGGCGCGTAGGTTTTATGTGCCGCGTCGCCAGTCGTTTCTCCCCGCTCGCTAGGCAGACATGTAACTCTATAAGCTAAAGTGGATATACAGGGTCATTCATTATCAACCTGACAAACTTAAGGGATAGGTTCCACACATTAAAAAAAAAATACGTATGTACCTTGCTCGCCCCGTAGCGGGTCAAGGACGCGCGGGTTATTGAACCGCGGTTCATTGACGCGCGGGTCACTGACACGTGCCGAGCGCTGCCTTTTCGATTTCTAACAAGGATAACTAATTATTAAGCAGAATTACGTTTTTTTTTTAAATATAAAAAAAGGAAAACGTTTAGAAAAAAAAAATTCAAGTATTTTTTTTTTTATGTGTGGAACCTACCCCTTAAGTTTGTCAGGTTGATAATGAATTACCTTATATAAACTCAGTATGTGGAACAATTTAATATATTCACATATAATAGGGATGCAGAGAGCAACACTTTATACCCCTACATCGGTGACCACCCGACCTTCTGTTATTAGAGAAAAGTTATAATATTATGAGTAGTGAGGGGCAGGGGCAGTACTCACCTCCCGGAGCGGCTTGAGCAGGTGCAGCGGCGTGCGCCACTCGTAGTCGTCCTTGAGCGCCTGCGCGTCGGGCGGCAGCGTGCCGGCCGGCTGGCTCAGCGCCGCCAGGCACGTGTCCACGTACGCACGCGCCTGCCGCGACGCCTCCAGGCATGACGCCCACGTCGCGCGAGGTGCGGACCCTGGGGGACACCTTACACCTCTCATTACTGCTTTTTTTTATGTCAGCAAGTGACAAGACAATCGAGGCGCCCACCCGATGTTAAGCACCACGCCTGACTATTACAGATGCAGTGCCACCCAAAGCTTAAAGTTTTGAAGTGTTTGCGTGAAACTGCACTGCGCTTATCACCCCGAGACATTGTTAAGTCTCTTCCGCCCAGGAATTCCACCTGCTACAGTGCCCTTCAAACCTAAAGACAGTAATGCGTGGAGGTAGAATATCTGACACTGCGGTGGTACCCACCAAACGGACTCTTGTTGAAGAATCCTACCAGATGATCCTTTTAGGAATGTGGTCCTAATGAAAAAACCGAATTCCTTACTCGTTCCTGTGTTTGACTATCACAGCTATCACCTCATGCTCTGAATCTACGATTTTTGTACACATAATTATGAACTTCTGAGTTCCAAACACGAACAAACGTATAATGTAAATAAATATGGTATATAAAAACAAAATGTATGTAGATTCTGTTCCTTGAATATTATTAACTAATAATGAACAACCCTAAACAACACTTTTGGAAGGGATAAAAAAAATGTAAGAAGCTGTCTCGCGTGACATGTGTAATACAAGGTGTGGTTGGTGTGAGTGTGTGTTGGTGTGGTGCACTGTACTGTAGTGTACTGTACTGACAGGGATGGTGCGGCATGTGGCAGGCGAGCGCGTAGAGCCACCAGAGGCGCGCGTGGCTGCGCACGCCGCCCGCCGGCCGCAGCGCGCGGAACTGCTGCAGCCGCGCCACGCGCCCCAGGCCCGTCCAGCAGCCCACCGCCTGCTGGTACTGACGCTGCAACCGACCAACCAACCAAATACTCTTCGAGTGATCCTCTCTCTCCTAATCACATACTAAATGTTTTCTAAATTATACCAGCCGATGCATTCGCCTGCGACGCGATATAAAGTATAATAAGTATTTCCAAATACCGTACGCAGTACCGGTATCTCGGTATCGATAGAAATTATAGCGATATTTTTTAAAGCAACCATCACTGAGTTAGCCCAGACTTAGCGCGGGACCGAACATACAAATCCGCGCTCTTCTCACGGGGGATATGGTTAGGTTACCGAGGTGAGGTCGAGCAGCACGGTGTCGAGCGTGAGGTAGGCGGCGAGGCGCGGGCGCGCGCGGCTGCGCAGCGGCAGCTCGGTGCGCTCGCGCCGCACCCGCGCCCGCGCGCTGCTCGGCGACACTATGTAGCGGTGCGTCTGCGCACCCGACCTCGCGGGGGACATGCGCTCCTGAGAACAAACACTACCAATCACAATCGTATTGATACCATGTATCATTGGGAAGGAGCGGAGCGGAGCAGAATCAAGCAAAATGGTGCAAAATTGGCGACAAATAACCATATTAGAGAGTTTACAGACTTAAATTTTCCGCGTTTGACACTACAAACTTAGTTCCTGATAACCGAAATGCAGAGATTCCCTGTGCGGAGTCAGAACCATAACCGTGTTATTCATGGATAAATAAATAATAGATGATGACCGTGAGCTCGGCGATGTCGCAGGCGGCGAACATGCCCGTCGGCACCGGCATGGGGTCCCAGTAGAGCGCGAGCTGGTGCAGCTCCAGCAGCTTGAAGGAGCAGCCGTCGGGCGGCAGCAGCGTGAAGCCGCGCCGCCACTCGCTGTCGCACGACTCCGCCGCCAGCCCCGCCAGCGTCAGCCCGCACGCGAACGCGCCCGGGCACGTCGCCGCGTCCTCGTACCGGATGTGCACATCCGTTACTTTCAACTGCAAACAAACACATTTAAATAACTACTTACCAATGATGGAACTCACAAAGTCGGAACATGACCAAGTTTCTATTCACTGAATAGGGTAGGACATTCATAGAACAGTATTGCAGCATATATGCAGAGAAAAACAAGTAGGAATTGTTATTATTATTATTATTTTAATAATAGACGAGCAGCTTTCGCTGATGTGTCTATGTCACAGTGTTGAAATGTCAAGTTCACTTATAGGCACTGATTCTATTAAATTTGATTGTTTTTAATTGTTAACAGTTTATTTGTTCGCAACCAGGCATCAAGTTTATTCTTGAATGCGTTTATCGAGGTCGCAGTAACTACTTCTTCTGGAAGCTGATTCCAGTTATGGGCCACCCTGTTACTGAGCTATAATTGCTATTCAATTATTATTCCTTATCCCCACAATGGTAGTACAAATTCTCAAGTTGGACTTTCTATTCACTCAACATATAGCAGCGCCATTACATCAGCTGGCAAACAACAATAAAAAGCAAAGCCTTATATCATGGTCATAATCAAAGAGTTATGTATCATTTATGATTTCAGATTAACCTGAAGGTTCTCCACGATGTTGGCCAGCAGGCCGGTGCCGTAACTCAGCCATGAGGAGTATGAGGTGGCGTAGTACCCTGCGTCGGACTGCGCCTCGGTCTCGGCGCGCCACTGCGCCTCCAGTGCATCCAGGAGGGCCACCTTCCTCTCGTGGGCATAGTGCGCTTCCACAGCCGGATCCCACTGGGAATTCACCATTTTGTACCTCATGAAGTCACCATAGTCAAAGACATTGTTCAGGGATGTCACAGGTCTGTGTTTAACCTGTGGTTTAACCCAATGGCCTGATCTAGGAGTCCATGAGACTGAGACCAAGAAAGTAACAGGTTGGTAAATCAATATTTTATGAGATCTAGTAGAGTAAGTAAGTAAGAGTAGTAGAGTTCTCTGTGATAGAGCTTGCCCGGGGAAGGACTACCACCATACTTATTTCTGCCGCCAAGCAGTAATGCTCGCATTGCTGTGTTCCGGTGTGAAGGGTGTGGTTTCCGGTGAAATTACTGGCACATGAGGCTTTCGATCTCAGCCTCAAGGTGGCAACCCGCGAGTGATACCTCTGGTATAGCTAGCGTCCATAGGCTGCGGTAACCGCTTACCATCTTGTGGGCCGTACGCTTGGTTGCCACTTCAGTTGTATAAAAAAAAAAAAAAAAAAAAAGATCTTACTGTAACACAGTGGAATAGGTATTTTTTAAAGAATCTTATAAGAATGTCTACAACACTTTGTCAGCAAGTTCAAGGCTCTATCTATCACTGAGATAATATTATGGACATTAGACCATCCATACACTAATAGTCTAATAAAATATTTGTTTAATAATAGTTTTAGTCTAGTCACTAGAATAAAATAATGATAATTGTACCTACATAATATCTACCCAATATCCTGTAATTCTATCTTGAGCTACCCTTCTCCAGTGTTGTCCAGCTGTGAGTTTTAGGTCGTCTTCCCATCTCATTTGTTGACGCCCTCTATTGCGCTTGCCATCACCCAATGGAAAGCGTTAGAGGAGGCCTATGCCAAGAGGCACACTGAACTGAGGGACATTTTATAGTCGAACCCAAACCCATAACAATACCAAAACCATTTAAACCCAAAGTTTAGAATAAAAGGCTCATTTATTTTTATTTTTATTTTTTATCCTGTAATTAGAATCAAATGAAAATATACTTATGAATATTTGTGAAATCTGTTGATGTGTCAGCATTCTTGTATAAAAATTACAATCACTTAGTCGTGCACAGGGAGTTAATATAAAAGTTTGTAAAGTTTATAGGAAATTAGTATGTTACCTCATCCAAATTGACAGGAGCAGCAACTAGATAGAGCTTCTCTATGACAATGAGCCACGGGGCGGAGCGGATCTGTCGCACCGGCACCTGCAGCTGCACCTTGCCAATGAACCCCGCCTTGATCTCCACCGGCAAGCCTAGGTGCCGTAGAGCATCCTTCTTTAGTGGCAGATTCTCTAATTCTACTTTGCCTGGAAAACAAATGTTTGTCATACAGTGATACAGTAGGATTACAGACTTATTTACATAATTAACGACATCTTATTAGACTACAGTACCTACCTGATAGCAAAGCTACACTGAGCTGGTCTGTATTCAAATTCTCCACATATTTTCCCAGATAGTTGTTCAAAACCCAAGCTACTAGACCTTCCAACATCGTGCATGGTGCTCAGGGCACTAGTTCAACTACCTAGTACCTGACTCCTTCCGGCACGACACTTTGGCCTGAAACAAACACTTCATTGAATCATTAAAATATAAAATAATGTTTTTAGTTTAAATGATAAAGGATGTGTTTAGAGTTTAGAACCTCTTCTTCGGCTCACGCACGACTGGTGTTAATTAATTTAGTTGGGAGGAGATTATTGCTTACAGGTTTAGAAATGCAGATTTCAAAAGATTATTTTGGATTATTTTTGTTTTACTTCGATATTTTTTTTTTTATTACTAACAGCTGATTGTCAACTTCATGTCAATGTCAAAAACTAATTGATATTGACTTTGTCATTAAAAACACAATGCTAATGTCAAGGAGTCGTGTCGTCTCGTCTGAAGCCAGCCAGCGGAGCCGTGCCACCCTAAAGTGAGATTTACATAAGGTCAGTGACTGACTCCAAATGAAGTCGGTTTTTTACAAATGGTCAGTACGCGAGAATGTGGAAGTCAGTACTGACCCGACGACGTTTTACTGACTTCAAGTCTATTTACATTAGGTCAGTAGCGAGTTAGCTAGCATAATAGTAAATATTTTGCTCGAATTTAAAGTAAGCAGCACTAATTTTGCTACTGACTCAATGTAAGTCATACCTATCAAATAAAATAACCACTCCATTTCACGTATTTTTTTTGTGACGAAATGCTGACTGACAGCAAGTTATAAAGGCTAGTAGAAAGAAGACCTAATATAAACTAACAAAAACAAACAACTTACAGAAGGAACGTAATTTATTTCAGACCCCAGCAAGTTTCGTAGTTGTTCCTCATTTCTATTATTTTGCTAAAAAATATTTATTTAGAATGAGAGCAGTGCAAATCGCAAAACGAATAAATTCATTGGCTTTAAGATTCAACATGTGTTGTCATACAACTCCATCAAAGTTACAAGTTAGACACAGTGCCACTTTAGGTGGTTCGAAATTTAATTTTTTTGCACCTGCAGCTGTTCAAATTCGCAATTTAGGGCTTGGGCCCACTTCTAAAGACTTTGAAGAACCAACTCCGATTAGTGGACCTATGACGAAGGTGCACGCCACAGAACTAGTACTCCGCCTAAATGATGGCGAGAGAAAATTATTACACAATGCACTAGAAGAATATGAATCTAATAGAATAAAAGAAGAATTTGAAGGTAAATCTCTTTTGCCTGCCTTGTTGACCACAACCAACTGAATTGAATAGTAGCTTGTGACTTATAAATTTTACAGATAAACTCGCAGGGCAACGCTGGAGAAGCAAATTTGGGAGACCCAGTAAAGTGCCCACATTAGGAGATGTAGATCCTACAGGATCCTACTGCCCAGTTCCAGAAGATTGGCTCAAAAAGAAATATGGTATGTAACTGAACTTCTCATCTAAATGGATATTATATACAGATGATGTCATTGACTCTGCATCATCTATTTATTTTACTGTAAGTATTATATCTATAAAGTTAAATCAAATATATATTTACTTAAATATAGTTGTTTGGATAGTGCATTGGTATTATAGAAAATATCACAGAGTGACTCCCTCTGTGATATTTTGGTAGTCTTATAAACCTACTTGAATTTTTTAACAAGTTTATTATGACTTGGTAAAAAGATGTTTACAATAAAAATTAAGGGGTAATGACGCCTCTACACCATGGGCCATGATGGACAATCACAGGCGATGTCTGCCTATATGTCGAATTTACGAAAAAACATCAAAGCAAGTTTGCGGACATGATTGTATGTGTGTCCATATGATTGCTGATTACTTAGTTCGTATATGTTTACAGTATGGTGAGGAAGCTTTTACAGTGAATATTTATATTTAGACCCTATATACACTAATTAAATAAAATAGCAGCAGGTGCTATTGTGTTGACGTCCATGGGTTATGGTGATAATTTACAAAATGTAGTGGCAATCATGGCGCATTCTGTGATTGTCCATCATGGCCAATGGTGTAGAGGCGTCATGTTAAGGTGTTGCAAGATGATTAAAATGTAATAAAATACGTCCATTTTTTTATATTTACAGCTGCAACTGTAATAAAACCTACCACAAGGGAGCTTTTCCATTGTAAGTAATTTTAATTTTAAGTAATGTAACAAATATCAAAATATCTTTATTAAAAACGTAAAACAAGTGATACAAACAATTAAAAATGATGATACCTACTCACCGAAGTAATGATAAATGATATTTATATAGTGTATATCCAATAGTGTGTCCCCATAGAAGAAAACCATGTCACTCCCCGGACACTCTCACTAAAATGTATGAAACAAAAGTTTCGTAATCACCACATGCATAGTTTGTGTACGTAAACGGTGCCGTTCTATGTGTGAGTGTCAAGGTTGGCCTTGCAAGAGGCCTGGTTTCGCTTGCAAGAGCGAGAGGTCACGCTTTTGCGCGCTCTTTCAGTGCCGGCGATATGTTCGTGGGGTACCGGCAAACTTGCGACTGGGGTGGGGTAAGTAAAACCGGTGGGAGGTAGGGAGTGGCCGTTCTGTACGTAGTACTAATATCTGTTCTGTGACCAAGTTCCAATATTGCAGATAGTAGTGCAAGTTATTACATTTTTAAATTACAAATTATATTAAATGTTTATTTATTTGATGAATGTATTGTATATTAACATTATATTATTGTTACAGTGTCACTATCCAATTCAATACCCTTTATTGGTTTTGGTTTCTTGGATAACTTTATAATGATAATTGCTGTGAGTATACAAATTAAATGGTAATTAGGGTTGCCCCTTTCTGCTTTAGTAACATAATGCGAAAAAAAAATCATGTCATTTATCTTTTTATACCACTAAAGTGGCAACCAAGTGTACGGCCCACTTGATGGTCAGTGGTTACCATCGCGATAGATGAGAGCAAAACCGAAGTCATTTCCTTCTTGTCAGCTTTTTTACACATTCACTCTTTCACGCACGATTACTGGAGTACACTCGAGGGTGAGTAAAGGGCTCCAGAGCACTGGTGGTCCAGTGGTAGTGACCCCGCTTTCCGATCCTAAAGTCGTTAAAAGGAACCAGGTCTTGCATCAATGGATTTTTATATCAGAAAAAAATATGTGCACAATGCCAGCTCTCATACGGCACAAGAGAACATCGTGAGGAAACCGGCATGTCCACGAACTAAACATTCGAAAGACATGTGTCATCCGCATTGGATCCGCGTGGTTTGAGACCCAATCATTCTCGCTCGAGAGTAGGCTAGTGTCCCAACAGTGGGTAGATTAGAAGACTCATGATAAAAGAGGTCTTTTTGTATTTAGTTACCGTCTTTAGATGGATCTACTGTTTCATAGATAGATAGATAACTCTTTATTGTATTACACCATGAATAAAATTAAACTAAAATTCAACTAAAATTAACAAAAGTTTGAGGTGGTACAATGGGCAGCCTTATCGCTAAGAGCGATCTCTTCCAGGCAACCTTTGGATGGACTGGAATTAAAAGCAGATGTATTAGGAGGAGGTGTGAAACAGATAAACAAACTATTAAATCTACATAAAATAAATCTATACTACATAATAATACTAATACAATATACCTACTTATACTATATATATATACATATATATATAATTATATAAATATGCTTGATATTATATATTTTTATATACATTCATATGTATTTGTATATTTTGTAATGTAATGTAATTATGCAGGTACATACTCGTATATTATTTTTATGAATAAAGTTATGTATGATTGGTAGAACGTGATTCTTATATATAAAGTGGTGTGTGCCCAGGGCGACCGCATCGAGAGCAGCATGAGCGCGTACATAACGCTGTCGACGATGGGCGCGGCGGCGCTCGGCAACACCATCAGCGACGTGATCGGCATCGGCTCCTCGTACTACGTGGAGCGCGCCGCCATCCTCGTGGGGCTCGGCGGGCCCGCGCTCTCGCCCGTGCAGCTCGACATGCCCGTCAGCCGGCGCTTCGCCAACGTCGTGAGTTACCCATCACTTACCTGACTGATTTCATCTCAACTCTACAGTGGAATAGACAAGGCATATTTTCGCGGACAATAAATTTCAGCTTAGAGACGCTGCAGACCTCACTATAGACTCACGTGAGAAGTATTGTCGAGATGACGCGATGTGGCGATGCGGGCGAAGGTCCGCTTGTGACGCAGGAGGTTGCGAGTTCGATTCCCGCCTTGGAACAAATGTTTGATCTGAAAATATTAAATATTTGCAGATTCTGGGTATTTTCTATGTAGGTTAAAAAAAAAAAACAATTTGTGTCTGGGATTTTTCCTCAAATTCATTATTAATTACTCATATATTTATAGTTTATTATATAAATTATAGTAATTTACGCGCGAAAGAGAAAATCAGAAGACAAGGAACTGTTGTCTATTCTACTGTAGATTAGATATGAAATCGCCATGCTAGGAGCGGAGCGCTCGTGTCGTAGCTGGCCAAGTTCCTAACAGCTAGTTTCACCATAAATTATGTTAAAGTTAAAGTTGTGTTCCAGGGTCGAGTGCTGGGCATCACGCTGGGCTGCTTCCTGGGCATGACGCCGTTGCTCTTCAAAGATGACGAGAAGAAACCCGACGTCAAACCCAACCCACAAATCTAAACCAATATGCGTAAACCTATGCATAATTTTATCCTTTTCCAATCATCCCCGACAAGAATCCAATCTCGGAGCGTGAAATAACCAAGCTTGGTTCAGTTGATAGAGGTCTGGTATAAAGGAGCATGCCCTCGATAGTGCCTCCAAAGCAACAAGCCAATTCATCGAAAGCTAATACAATGATACTATTTGATATTATGTTTTTAACCGACTTCATGTTGACTTCATGACTTCATGACGAATGTTACCAATTTCAATACGTTTTTTTATATAATCAATATGTTTTTTTATATAATGTATATTTTATTTGTATGTTACGCGATTATTTTGTTTCATAGGTACTTCAGCGAGTTGATCACATAACTCTGTTAGCGACCAATCTTCATTGATCTCCATCTCAAACTGTCTATTATGTGCGTTAGCCGTGTAGCCACGGCTTATTGCAATGATTTTACAACGGCATTAAATTCGCCGTTCGGCGTTAGTAACGACGTTAGTAGGTACCTAGGTACAGGCATCAAAAAAGATTTACCAAGAATGGGCATTGTATTTGACATTTTCCGTTAGTGTGGCAAGCTTTACAACCACGCCACACCTCTTGTTAATCAATCATTATTTATACTTATGTATAGTTCGCACGGATCTAGGCTTCCGTGAAGTTAGCCGTTTGTGATGCTCAAAGACAAGTTTGAAAAAGCTCCATTGCAACTTCACGAGTCACGACGGCCGAGATCCGCCGTGAGAACTATAAATGTGTGTAGCTAGAAAATATTATATTATTACTGTGGTACTTAGTTAAGTCAAAATGTTATTTATCGCACAATTTGTATGGCATTACCTACTTATTATTAAGATGTGTACACTGATGGTACTCTACACTTTGTACAGCAATAATGTATCTGTACTGTAGGCGTACGTTGTTAAGAGGGAATTTTACTAGGTAATTAAATGCACAAACGTTTGAATTAGTGAGTTATATTAAATGAAAAACTGTTTTTATTATTTATTTTATAAAAAGATAATATTTTGTTTTAATTTTTAATTGAAATAAGTTCTCACCTCACTGACGAGAAAGTGAGCTAAATTATTGCATTTGTGAAGTTTATCGTAGGAAATAAGAGTTGTGTTACGTTTTTAGTAGGTATGCAAGACGGCTCCTTCCATAACAGCACTACTGCTGCAGAGATATCTATGATGTTGCATGCGCACATAGGCTACGGTAACCGCTTACCATTGAGTGGGCCGTGCGCTTGGTTGCCACTTTAGTGGTATGAAAAAAGAGATACTGTTATTAACCGTAACTTGCCAAGGCAGCTCTCTCTTTAGAAACCTTTATAATGCTCTAGCTTCTGCCCGCGGTTGGGTTCGCGTGGTAGATAGAGAAAAAAAAATTGTGTTCCAGGTCCAGAATTTTTACTATTCAAAGTTTTATCCAGCGTGATCGAACCACAAATTTATAATATTAGTTGACGTGTTCTTTAGCTTTAGCATTCAGCAATGATGATATAGATTCGAAAGCATAAAACTTTGCAGCTCCTAGTCATTGAAAGTAAATAATTACCTATTGTAAATAACAAAATAAATTTGATATAAGATATGTATTGCGAAAAATGTTCCTGCTAAGTATTTTATGAACAGGGTGTTTCATAAACATAAACCAACAACCTTTACCTTTAAGTAGTTCTTGCACTCTGCAGCTAGGCACGGTCCCGTCTTCTTCAAAGTTTATAAGCCATGATAGAAGCCTTAGGGCGGCCTAGATAATTATTTGAACTATATTCTGGGGGGTAACCACAAGCTGTTAGAGCAATATTTAAATAATATTACTTTTTTTTTGTATGCCGAAATATCAATCTAACATTGTTTCAATATTGCTTTTGAGCTTGTGGTTACCCACCAGTTGTTTAAACTTTAGTTAGTAGCATCACAGGTTTACTTACTTCTAAACATTTTAATATGAATGATAAGATTTGACGCAATAGGCACAACCAGTATTATTGTAGTGCCAAATACATAGTTGTATTCAAGAAATCTTATGTTATGATACTTACAGGTGTTACACTGCTGACTTTTAATAAAATAGCAAAACTTTTCAGATTACAATAACTTGTAAACTTTATACTCACTTAGACATACTCTATTGCTGTTAAAAACAATGTTATTAATTTTTATGACTTGTATATAATAAAAAATATAAATAGAAATTACTTTTCATTGTAGTAAAGCGCATTTCCCATTAGAATGTATTTCACCCTAGGTCTGGGGCCCAACCATTAACTCATATAGCGATTCAAATGAAGACCTACACTAAATTGTCAAAAAATTTTATACCATGATACAAAATTTGGTACAAATTTTTTTTACAATTTAGTTTAGAGGTCTTCATTTGAGTCGCTATAAGAGTTCATGGTTGGGCCCCTGGTATCACATTAAGTATGGTACTTTTAAGTCTAGTACTTTTTTGAGTAGGTACCTAATGTGATTATAATTTTATAGAATTTAAAGGTTCAAACATTAATAAAAAACAGTAATCATTTGAAATCATAACGATCGTTTATTTAATAAATTATCACTTTTTGTTATACATAGATATGCGAACGTAGAAGCTGATGTGGCTTTAGAAACTGATGCAATTGAATAGTAAATAGATATAAGTACAATTAAAGATAAATAGAGATCTTTATAATAACACGAATTGAAACGTAAAATACAACCTCTTCAAGTTTGTTTGGTAAAAATTACAAGTTTCCAACTTTTTCAAATGGTAGAACTTTATTATAAAAAAGCAGTTAAATATTCAAAAATATCACAATTAATTGTCTATTTTTTTATTAATAAAGATAAAATAAATACTTAAGTGTTAAATGATGTGTCCGTCAAGGTAGCGTACACAAACGAATTCACGTATTCTCAGATCTGAAAGCTTCTTTCACTATCTCAAAGTAAGTGTCGAGTAGGCCAAATGACAATTAGCCAATACAAAGTGTCGCGCCATACGCGAGACAGAGACAGATGCGGGCAGTTGTATACCTTAACCAGCCATTTGTTTACTCGATGATAGTGAAATAAGCCTTTAGAAGAGAAATAAAAAAGTCATACAACTTTATAATTAATATTAACTACATATTGAAATGATTATTGCTGTGATGCAGAAGCATAGCACGGAAGAAAATATTGATGTATCACACATTTATGTATTTACTGTAACTATAAATATATTGTAATTATTTACTAATAATATTCGTATTGGCTGTTGTATAGTACCTACAACACTCGCACTTACAGTGTGCAAAAGTCAGGCCCTAATCCTATTTTTTATGTACTCCGCTAGGAAGGACACTCATTTTAAGAGATTTCCAATAATCATAATTATAATCAACTTGCGGTCTGTACATAATCAAATTAATAACAAAAGCATTGTACCATTTATCTCAAGTATCCTACCTATGGGATCTTGATTCTCTTAGGTTCTCCATTTCGAACCTATGATAGGTATACCTAGCGAGGAGGCAAAAATACTTGATGATAATAATTTAGTTTGAATGAGTTAGTCGAGCGAGGCAAACGCGTTTCAATGTCATCGTATCCTTCCGCTCGTCGATGAAAGAAACTTCCAGTTACTTTCCTCTCATAACAGTCATTCCGCATTACAATTATTATTCCTATTTGGTACAATATCGACTAGATTATATTACCTACTTACTAAAAGCAACGTAGTCTGCGTTATTGCTGAGATAACCGGCACATTAACATCTACATTCATGAAATCAATATCTGGAGCTAGTTCCTACTGATTTCAAATGCAATAATTATTATTATACATAATACAATTTGGTCATTACACGCTATCTTATACGTAACATTGAGATCCATAACCGCGCGACCAATTTAAATAATGATGAATATTGATAATTGTACGAGTACCTATAATTATGGCAGTTATGTGTCGGATAACACTATGATAGAAAGTGTAAAAGTTATACAAGATTTATTAAATGATTAGCATGTTTACGCTTCTTACTTTTGGTGCTGACAATCATAAGGTTATAGTAAATGTTTACTATTGTTCAAAATAATATTGACCAAAAAAATAAAATCATTTTACATTAGTAATTTTGAAGATCTTGTGAGTTGCCAGCGTGGAGTTGTTTAAACTAAGCAGGCAGCATCGATGCATTCACAAGTCGCGCATCCACTCCGCACTTTAAGTATATCACATTGTACTTTACAAACTAACCAGGTAATTGTACTAAAGAACCGACTTGCTTCGAAATTTATATTCGATTCACAAATCACAACGCTTCAGTCGTGTCGTTAAACTAAACAATGTTAACATGTCGCACTAATTACCACCAATCAGTTATACAAAATGATCATTTGGAAGATAAGCAGGGAACACTGCTGGATGTTGCAACGCTACACTCAAATACGTGTACAATCCCGTGACTTTCGATCTTGGTCGATAACAGAACTTGGTCATTGACTTAGCGCGAATTGACCGTAAAAAAACTCGGTGTTTGTATATTTATGTACACGATAATAACGTAAATTTGTTATCGATGTTATTAGTTCAAATTTAAACATCCAACGGTGTTCTTTGTTAATCAATTTTTATCGTAACTGAAACTAAGCCTACACTTTTTGTAAGTTCACTCGCACCTTAACTTGTGTACTGGACCTTAGGACTAATGAGTATCGCGAGTTCCAACGAGAATGCACGTCTCGCCATCCATACAATATATCCTACAAAAATAATCTAACTGGAACAACCTAACAACTACTCACAAAACAATAACACAGCTCCGCTTCAAAAAATGCTATACATTTTCAAATTTAGTTAGGCATAAAACAATTCAACAACAAATGTAAACAATTTCGTGGACCCAAAATGAAACGCTCCGTATCAGAAGATCTATCAAGGAAAATGACTAAGTTTGCAGAACGTCGGCATATTAAAACGTCTGTATGGTGGTAACAGTCAAAGAGATAAAAACTATTAAAAAATAAACTAATTAATAACATTGTCACCATACATACAGACAGTTTTAATATGCTGACGTTCTGCATACTTAGTCATTTTCCTTGATAGACCTTCTGATACGGAGCGAAATGAAAAGCGTACATGACACGTGCTGCCTGAATGTTACCGGTTCATTGGCCGGCAAGCGCACGCTCCTGGTCGAGGCGAGGACGTCTCATTCAAAGCTCTCTAGCTCCCGCAATAATATGCATCTTATCACTTAACCTATCAACAGGAGGCAGAATTATTGCGTGCGCTATGATAAAATATTACAAGGTAGGTACAATGTTATAAAAATCAAAAGGAATACCGTGTATAGGTACTAATGTAAGCAATACCGTTAAATAGAGGCAAGGCGTAAGAAAGTTATATATGGAGCATAAAAGGTAAAGTTTTGTAATAAAACTAAAGATAGTTTTTATTTTGGTTCCCAGTTTTCACTCACGTGTCGTACTATCTATGTTATTATATCTGACGCGAACAGCGAGCGCATTCTGAACATTCTATATTATTGCGCTGGAAGTGATCTCAGACTCACGGCGAGACGAGACCGGCTCGCGTACATTCGAGGGAAGATGCCGACCAGTCGTCGTAGTCGCAGCGGCAATTATTCTATTTGACTAATGTTTTTTACCTAGTGCCCGTCAGACAAGAAGTCGGACAAAGTTCATGCGTCCATGCATCCGGGATCAGGATTGAACATTCCGCTTATGTCTGCGGTCGCGTTCAATGCGCGGGCGCAGGCGCGGGGTCCGGGCGCGGCGTGAGCGCGGCGGGCGCGGCGGTGTCGTGCTCCGTGGCGTTGCGCAGCAGCAGGTCGAGCTCCGCGCGCGCCGCCTCGTCCGAGACGAGGCGCCACGCGTTCTCGGCCTCGTCCTGCGCCGCGTACTGCGACTCCTCGAAGCCGGAGCGAAGCCCGAGCAGGATGCTGAGCGCGGACGCGTCGCGCTCGTGGCACCCCGAGTACCGGTACTGCGGCTTCTTGTCGAACCGGCACCCGCCCGACTGCGCACCTGCAATCACCTCCATCATCAGTCGTCCGTCGCTCGCGTCGCGCGGAGTAGGTCAAGTCAGGTAAGGCGGGATCAGCACTCACCCAGCGGCATGATGCAGTCGAGCGTGAGCGCGCAGCGCGTCCAGGCGCGCATGAGGCTGAGCGCGGGCGGCTGCGCGTGCAGCACGAGGCGCTCGGCGTGCACCATCTGCACGAAGAGGAAGTCGTCGGGCGCCGCGTGCAGATGCCGGAACATGCGCGGGTGCGTGAGCGAGGTGACGGCGGCGCGCCGTGGCCACGCCAGCACGCCGCCCGCGCCGCCACAGCGCCGCCACAGCGCCGCCAGACCCGCCGCGCTGCCGCCCCAGCGCTGCCCCGCCTCGCTGAATATCACGCCGCCCACCCGACTCAGCGCGTGCTGGAACACAAGCACATCCTTCTTATAGCTATACTCCTGTCCTACCTCCATGTGCCGAGAGAAGACAAACGTGACGATTAATACTGAGTTAGGTACTAGTGCATCGATATAGATTTTTTTTATTTCTCTATTATATTAAAACTTAAGTAAATGATCAAGACTTGAAGATTTTCCTTAGTTCTACAAAACAAATGATAGCATGTCGGATCTTAAACATCCGCGTGCCGCTAGCGGCCGCAACAGCCGCGGCCGTGACCATGAGACGAAACGCAATTAGTTGACAAAGTATCTCTACGAATACCTTAAATTATAAAAGTTACTTCAATTCTCGTTGATGACGTACATTGCTAAATGCGTTCGTGGATTGGAGGATTGGAGGGCACGCTCGCAGTAAAACAGTTCTGCTTCATTACGAGTCCGCCGCACTCTGCCACTAAAAGCTTTACGGCGTACATTGAAAGTATAAGTAACGATGTCGGTTAGCTTATAATAACAGATATAGAGGTCACCTAGAGCTCTCCTGCAGAATACAATATTTTATAAAAAAATATTCAATCCTATTCATATTAAAAATACAAAAATCTGTGTGTGAATGTTTCTAACCGTAATTAATTTTGAAATGTAGATTGTTTAAGTTTTGGAATACACATAGACTACTATTTATATTGACTGGGATCGTGGCTGTGGGATAACATAAAAACTAAAAAACCGCAGGTGAAATCGCGGGGTACAATTAGTAAATAATATAATTAAGATAAAAATGTTAAGCATCCGAGACAACACATTAATAACACGCTGATTTAAAATGGGGTTTAATAAGAAGTCAAAGACTGTGCCCGCCCCGGCGGCGCCGCCCACCACCACCGACCGCCCCTGGGAATAAATCTTCGAAAATACATTAATTTCCATTAGGTAATCACTCCGACATTCAATTCCCAATTGAATTAATAAGGGCGCGGTGACACCGCTCAATCTATGGGACTTCGTTTACGATTCAATGGCGTGATTTGAGTAGACGTGTGGATTGAATCACACAAGCCGTGCGTTCATATTTTATGTTAAAATATTTTTTTAATAGAGCAGCAAGACGGGCAAACCATATTGTAAAAAACCGTGGGCCGAACCTGGATGAGGCTAGCACAGGATCGAAAGGTGTGGCACATACAAACAGAGGCCTAATACCACACCTATACCTACTATAAAATCAAGGCCTTGACATAGATACACTCATACCCAGGTGACTAAAGTCAGGCTGTGTAAATGGATGATGATGATTTTTCAGAAGTTCTAAAGCCAAATAAAATCGCTATGAGCCTAATCCAGCTGTTTAAGGTGTTCATAATTGTTGACTGTACGTGTAGGTAGTTTGTGAGAGGAGACCCCCAGAGATCCTAGAAGTTCGGGGATCCCTTTGACCGAAACGAGGCTGGCAACCGAGGAGGTTTAGTGAGTCGTCCGACGTTTTTTAGTCGGACAACCTCACACACCCCTGTTCGCACGCTCATGCGAAAGGATGTCTGTTTGCAGATTACTCCTCGTTAATAAAAAAAAAAAAAAAAAGGTACATGTTATCAACGTTTGCATTTTACGGTCTCTACTCGGTAATCAGAATGCAATCACACTTGAAAACACAATCAGTGAGTAAATAGCGTGAGATAGCAGCCCGTCTTATCGCGTCCGTGTAATACTAGTAGACACCCCTGAATGTAACTAACTTTTATAAGTGTCTATAGTGTAATCCAATGAAACCACAAAAAAGAAATCCTGAACAAATCTACTTATTATTAATATGCTAGTCTGCTCGAAAAGAAAACCGTCTTGATCTTGTCTCGCTTGATCCATTTCAGTTCTTATGTGGACGACATAAGAACCACCTGACGAGGACGGTTCTTTTGAAGCTGAAAATAAACAGACTATACTTACCTATAATTAGTGTATGCGTAGATCAAGATGAGGTCTTTGTTTGCCTCCTGAAATCCTGAGAATAAGCATTACAGGGCTTTCATACAATAGCTTTAGTTGAGTAATAAGTATTCAGGCACCTCGTACAGCACGAACACTAATTTATAGATAAGTCAAGTGCTGCCCAGCCTCGGTGTGTCACGGCGGCATACATTCGTTATCTCAAGTGCTGGCCGGCAAGTACTAATAGAAACAATTGATTTATCGGATAGTTCAATGTTTCAGTGATTTCCTATTCATAGTTTATTTCACAGAACGGCACGTAAGTATACTTCAACACAAAGTAAGAAGCTAGTTATATTACTCTAGTTAGAGAGCAACTGATTTTCTGATTCTTAATAATATTTTTTTTTTTTATACAACTGAAGTGGCAACAAGCGTACGGCCTACTAGATGGTAAGCGGTTACCGCAGCCTAAGGAAGACTAAGGAAGAACATAGGCAACTTTGTATGTACTTGTTGTACAATGCGAGCGAAGCCGCAGGTGATAACTAGATGACTATTAATGATTCTTAACCGTTCTCATCCACCTACTCACCGTATTTCTAATTAAATGCCCTACCGACCTCACAAATTACCCCAGCTGACCCACAATTACTATTAAGAGTAATTATAAAATCTTGTAGATCCACGGTACTTATCAGTGTAGAGGTGCGAGGTCACGCCCAGAACAAGTAAGTGCCTACTAGCATCACAAGAGCCCTTTGTCCGTCTGACTCATACAATCAGAGCCCTGATATGGTGAGCCTCGGCTGCGGTTTGACTATCAATAGCTGTTTCACAATACGTTGGTCGTTCCATTTTGGGCTACGTCCGTTTTGGTACGCAGGTAATTGACAAATATAATCTATACTAATATAATAGAGGGAAGATTTTTTGTTTGTTATGAATAAACTCAAAACTACTAATCCGATTTCAAAAATTCTTTCACCATTAGAATGCTACATTATCACACCAGCGACCCGCCCCGGGTGCGGTTTCATTGGATGGACTGCTAGTGTTAGATACAGAGATGCCGAACCGATAACCGCTGGAGAATAAAGGTTCTCGAATGGCGAACGCGCACCGGAAAAAGAAGTACAGGACGGCCCTCCACTCGATGGATATATAAGACATTAAAGTGGACGCAGGAGTTGGTGGATGGTGTGGGCTCAAAATCGGTGCTCTTTATTTTAAGGGGAGGCATAGGCCTCCCCTTAAAATTAGTCCACTAATCATATCATATCATTTATTTATTGCTTCAAGTTGGTTTGTAGGTTGGTCTATTGGCTGATGATGTTAGATCTTTACATAGTATATATATTGGCTGATGATGTTAGATCTTTACCTACTATAAAACAAAGTCACTTCCCGCAGTCTGTCCTGTCCCTATGTATGTACGCTTAAACTACGCAACGGTATTTAAGAATACAGTTATAGTACCCGTGCCAAGCCGGGTCAGGTCGCTAGTTTATACTAATATTATAAAAATGAAAGATTTGTCTTTTTGTTTGTTACGAATAAACTCATAAACTACTGGTTCAATTTTAAAATTTCTTTTACCATTAGAATGCTACATTATTTACATAGGCTATATTTATTAATAGCGACCCACACCGGCTTCGCACGGGTGCGGTTTCATTGCACCTGCGCGAAGCTGGGACTGCTTGTATTCTATAAAGCGTTTATAAATAACAGCCCACGAAATGTATTTCCGAATTAGGATATTTATTGCAAGCTTTCCAAGGTCTCATAATCTCGTTAGTTCTAATAATGTATGTCGGTACTGCGCGCGATAGCACTTACTACAGCAAAGTTATAATAATAGAACTTTAGTGTGGCAGTTCGTTATTTAGAAGTATGTAATGTACATACATTGTATCGCACCACGTGTTGCCAAAACTCGTTCATCACTCTTGTTATCTAATAGCGGCGACCTCGACACACGGCTGATAAGGTCACAGGAAGTCTTGTTGCTTTGTGATGCTGTGATTAGTTTGCACAGTGCTGTGTTTATCTTTTTATACTTATTTAATCATACAAGTATAAAGATACGTTATTATAATTACTGTGAGTATACATTTCTGAGTATAAATTTCTGAGTATAGTAATAAGATAAGATAAAGATTTATTTTCTCTCAACATATGTTACAATTTATAAAACAACATGGAAGTAATAGAGGTACCTAGTAAATAAAACAGTTAGGAATGTATGCTAAGGTAAGGGTGAGTTTTTTTTTTTTTTTTATACCACTGAAGTGGCAACCAAGCGTACGGCCCACAAGATGGTAAGCGGTTACCGCAGCCTATGGACGCTTGCAATACCAGAGGTATCACTCGCGGGTTGCCACCTTGAGGCTAAGATCGAAAGCCTCATGTGCCAGTAATTTCCCCGGAAACCATACCCTTCACACCGGAACACAGCAATGCGAGCATTACTGCTTGGCGGCAGAAATAGGTATGGTGGTAGTCCTTCCCCAGACGAGCTCTATCACAGAGAACTCTACTACTCTTAACGTGAGTGTGAGAGGCTGTGAGGATGAGTATGAGGAGGTGAGTATGACTTACCCACACATCCTTTCACACTCACCCTCACGGTGAGTGTGAAAGGATGTGTGGGTAAGTTCGTGAGAGATAATTGTAAATGTGTAATGACTAGTCCTTGATTACTTAGTTCTGTACTAAGCTAGCTAGTTTATTTATCATTGATTTATTCCTAAATCAAACTTATATATCATGCAAATCTCTAGAATAAAACAGTCGCTTCTCGCAGTCTGATTATCTGCATGTACGCTTATATCCTAAGACCTACGCTACGAATTTTAATGCAGTTTCCATCAATACGTATAGTTAATGCACCGTGCGAAGCCGCGGCTTCGCTTGGTATCTTAAAAGCCAAGCATTGAGATTCTAATTTAGGGTTAGATAAGCTCATTAGTAAAAGTAAGAAAAATACCCTTTGGAGTAGTTCTTTAATTTTTTTTATAGAGAAATTTTTGGAAATCCATTATTCGGTTTAAACCTTACACAGTCTGTGAATAATTCACAACTATACCATTATTACCGTGACATTAAAGCGGTCGCAGGAAGTTGGTGGATGGTGAAGGCTCGGTCGTCATGGCGCTCTTTGGGGGAGGTCTATGTCCAGCAGTGGACGTCTATCAGCTGATATAATACCATTATTTTTTATCAAAATATACCTAATGGTAAGCTGCAGCATTGTCGATTTATCAGAGGTTATTTATTGTTCTTGCTAAAAGCAATGAGGAACTAGTGAGGCGCAGTCTGTACTGTTAGGATGGAATTTAATGGAGAAACAAGAGTCACTTATTAAATAAGTTAAACAATCATACCTTATTACCCAGCCAAGTTTGTTGCCAGATTCCAGGCTGGGGCGCGTGGAACTGGCGTAAATTCACCTAGCTTTAAGACGTTTCAAAATGATGCTTGTGATATGAATGAATATATATATTTTTTACTTTACTTACTTAAATATTGTCTTTTTGTTGTTAGATAGTTCCAGCAGACAAGCCAAGGGTTACCTGTATGATGAGCGGCCGGAAGGCGTGGATGGTCTCGTCGCTCACGTGCGACGGGAACACGCCCAGGTCGAACTCTATGATGGCGCACTTAGACGAGTTGCACAAGTTGGACAGCTACAACAACAATATGGAACATATCATTACAATCATCAACAATCAATATCAATATAATATATTCCTTATTGAGTGTTCTGGGCATTTTCTATGTATAATAAAAAATATTTAAGTATCTATGTATAGTATTGTATTAAGTATATCAGCTATCTTGTACCCATAACACAAGCTCTGCTTAGCTTGGGGCTAGATGATAGTGTGGATTGTCCAGCATTATTTATTTACATTATAAGAATCTTTGTCCTGATTAATTGTTGATAATGCACAGCCTAAACCGCTGGTCTTAGAAACTTGATTTTTAGGGTACATTCGTCTTGGTGCATAGGGTGGTACTAAGGGATTTTTTTAAGTTCAACCCATAAGGGGGTAAAAACGTTAGTATGAAAAATCATATTCCTGGTACTTAGAACTACATACTTGTTTCTTACAAACTTGAAGCTTAGCATTAACAACCTTTAAAAAATTTGATAAAATTCGGTATTAAAATATTTTCAAAACTACCCCTAAATCGGTGGGTTAAAGTAGTGTAGGTGTAGATGTTAAAGGTTTGTATGGGAACTTTTAACGCGTCTTGCGATTTGTTTGAATCTTAGTATTAATATTCTTTCTTTATGGCAACTAATAAACGTTAAATATTTTTTTTCTTAAACTACCCCTTACACAAGGCTGTAGGGGGTGTTGTAGTTTTTGTATGGGAACTTTGTAACGCGTCATGCGATTTGTTTGAATCTTCGCGGCAAGTAATAAAATTTATGCTCTAACTCAATGGTACCAGTAGGAAAATGGAACCGGTAAGACTTGGATTCCGTGCCGTCCTCAGCTGATTGCGTCGCATCGCAACGGCACAAAACCACGGCCTTAGGGCGTCATGAGCATCAGTAAACTATTTAACAAGGAGTACATCCTAATTGTTACGTAATTAGCACATAAGAATGTAATTTGTTATTATTTATCTTTATCAGCAAGTGACAAAATGGTTAAGTCCTTCACCTGATGTTAAGCGCCACGCCTGTATATAACCGTTGCAGTGTCACCCAAAGCTTTAAGTTCAGTGTGCACCTGCACCACATTCAACACAAGACATAATAAGTTAACAACTTTCATTTGTCCAGTAATACCAACTGCTAGTGCCCTTCAAAGCTACTACTAGCGAGGCAGAATATCTGTAACCAGCAAGAGAGACTCATGTCTACAAGTAGCATGTAGTAACTCACAATCTGCAGCGAGGCCGGCTTCAGGCCAAGGTCATAGAGCAGCACCGTGTAGGGCAGGCGCGCCGCGTCGCGTACGAAGCCGGCGGCCTGCGCGTGCGCATCGCCGCGCGCGTGCGTCACCAGCGCCGGCAGAGTGGTGTTCTGCCAACGCGCCGGCGCCGGTTGCAGCCCCAGCAGCGCCGCGTAGCGAGCCTCCGTCGCGACCGCTGACTCTTGCACGCTGCGCAGGCTCTCCTGCACCGACACAGATGCCTGAACATCAACGCTATGTTACACTATGATCCAAACTTACAGTAATAACTTATAATAAGTGATTAAGATTAACCCAGAACAAATATTTGCAGATTGTACAAACATTTGTCCCAAGGCAGGAATCGAACCCGCAAACAGGGGGACCTTCGCCCGCCGCGCTACATTGGTCGTCAAATAATGGCTTTTAGAGTGATTGAGGAATTTTTATATCAAAATCTGTTGAATTCCATTATCCTATAAAATAAGAGACATGGTCAGGCTCCATGGTCATTTAGCATTGGCATAAATTTTTTGTCAACAGACACTGTATCAAATCTTTGGATGGTAATAAGTTTTGTATGAGTCAGTGACCAACTCTAGTGACAGAGTTTTAGGCCACCCAAAGGCCTCTATCATTGTTTAACTTTCTAAAAATCCGGGACCAACTGTTTAACATGCCCTCCAAAGCAGTAATGACTGCTGTTTAAGCTTATTAATTTAAAAAGTTATTGAAAAATAAATATTCATAAATCTGAAACCTGAAAAACTTTTCCTTCAACTCTGACATTATGCAGATTTCAAGCTTACTATAGTTTGCATGTGAATGATCCAGTAGTTACTTTGCAGAGATCAACCAGGGGAAGAGAGTGGGTGTAATTACCTGGAAGTCCTTGATATGCTGATGAGTCTGAGAAACGATGCTCTGAATCGACTGCGGTGGCTGCGAGTGGAACACTATCAGAAATAAACTGATTAAGAACACAGAAGTCGAGAACAGAAGGAAATTCTTAGTTTTCATATTGCTGGCCACATTATCACTGATGTCCTGTTACAAATGACATGTTATAATTTTTTGTATTTAATATTATGTACACAAACAAAAATTTGCTAAGATCCAGTTGATAAGTCTTTTGGAAAACAAGAAATCAATATCAATGACACAAGCCACGGCAACTGTTCTCAAGCCTGCATAATATCCGTAGAGCAGAGTCTATCTGACTCTTGTCTGTTGAAACTGAAAACTACAATATCTTTTGTTTAGATCGAGTGCAAACAATGAGTGTTTTATTACAGCGTTTTCAATTTTTAAATAAAAGTCAAACAACTTCACAGCTTGTACGTTGAGCACACTCGCGCGCGCGTCTGTCTCTGTTGTTCCAAGAGAATATATGCACTGCGTTGATTTTTGAGTTGATTGAGTTGTCAATGTCATTCTTAACATCAGGCGAGATAGTGGTCAAGCGCAAGCCTATTGTGAATAAAAAAAAAAATAAAAAAAAAAAAAAAAAAAATTCTCTCTGGTTTTGTCCACAGAGTGACGAGTAACAGTGTTGGATTAAGGTACAATGAAAAAGATGATGATAGTACAAAAACAATAAAATAGTACTTCCTAGTATTTCCAAGAAAACAATAACCAATCAGTGTATGTACAAAAAAAGAAAAAAGGAAAAAAAAGCACGGTAATGTTGACAATGACATTGACAATGACATAAATTTGGACAGAAAAAGGAACGATCACAACCTACAAACATTTCAAGAATTTTTTTTTAGATGAATCCATCTAAAATAATGAAACTGTAGTCAGAGGCTTTCATAATATCCTCTAGCCTGCTCCGTGGGTCTGACAGACAAGAGGATAAGGAATTTTGAAAGAAACGGCGCCATTTCTTTCTAAATTTTGTTTGTTTACGTTGCTATTCGACAATCAAACTCATCTACATACTTGACACTGGCAAAATTGTGGCAATGCCAGAGTTCATAAAGGAAGAAGAATAATAATTCCCTAGATTCACCATAGCTCGCCAGTTGAGCTGCCGCCGCCATCTAAAAAGACAGCTTTTTTTTTTAATGACTTCAGACGAAAACTCATTAGTCTTAGTTTCGGCACAATCAGGCAATCGGATCTTGAACTGATCTCTGCATAGGCGCCTTAGGTGGTTACGCAACTGGCCACTTATGCTGTTCTATCGTATCTCTTCAGCAAAACGTCAGATTGAGTTAAAGGACCAATTTCATAGTGGCCTAGGTCTTTGTGACACCATAGAAAAATTGGAAAAAAATATGAGACTAACAGTAACAAACAATTTTATTTTTAAGTAGTTTTAAGAGTAGTAGAGTTCTCTGTGATAGAGCTCGTCCGAAGAAGGACTACCACCATACCTATTTCTGCCGCAAAGCAGTAATGCTTGCATTGCTGTGTTCCGGTGTGACGGGTATGGTTTCCGGTGAAGTTACTGGCACACTAGTCTTTCGATCTTAGCCTCAAGGTGGCAACCCGCGAGTGATACCTCTGGTATTGCAAGCGTCCATAGGCTGCGGTAACCGCTTACCATCTTGTGGGCCGTACGCTTGGTTGCCAATTCAGTTGTATAAAAAAAAACAATGTTCTAAAGGAAAAATGTTTGTTGTGTTGAGTTTCCTAAAACGGGAACACTAGAAGTCCACCATGTCAGCTATTAGTCAATGAACGTGATGCATCTTGACTTTACCTTATAACCCAGTTGTTTGTTAAACCCACCATGTTGTTTTGCATTGTGTTGCACTTCTTCACAAAGATAAACTTACTTTAGATTATGAAAGAAGCCAAATAAAAATAAACAAACGGTGATAAATGGTTTCTTTAATGATTATCTAATTATCTAGACCCCTACAAAAGACAAGGGCCCGGCTCCATACTACGTGAAACAACTCCATTGTACATAGATATCTGTGGATATATGTACCGAGCTAAAAATGGTGCGCTGTTTTTTGTTAAAACCAAACGCTCTAACTTCGTATAAGGTATAGGTTTAACCAGTGTTCCGATTTCTTTATCTTAAGAATGATTGAACGTCGAATGGCCGCCTGCGTACAGATAAACGTTAGTACTTACACATTCTCTTGGCGTACAAATGGCTGCCAATGGCCACAAAACATTTAAAAATCTACGGCTATGGCTGGCTTAAGGGCTGGTTATGTGATTTTCCCATGGATCTAATATGTACTACCGTCTAACGATTTTCCCTTTAGCCTACGAACAAACAAAGTTAGCTCCAGTACTGTACTTACTCTGTGGTTTGGTAGTGATTAAATTTTCTTTAACCATAGTGCTTACATTCTCTTGGTGGTGGGCAACGTAGTTATATTCTCTTGGGGGTGGGCGACCGTGGGCGATGACGAGGTTTTGTTTCTTCCAATTTTGATTGTTAGCTATAAAATATTTTGGACCAACCGAGCTATAATTTATCCCTAACTAATTATCAAAATTAAAATGTCGAACGTTTCAAAAAGGAAAAGAGAATGCTCCCGGACCAAGATCAAGGTAAGGAGAAAGGCCTATGCGTGGCACTGTGTGTGGCACCGATTTTATGGAGATCATGTAAACATAGGTATTGTAATCATTATTATTTAATGCGTACCTAACTTAAATTAAAATCTATCATAGTTTCTTATTTTGATTGTTAGGTACTTGTAATTGATTGCCAAACGAAATCAAATGCCCTTCAAACATTGTAAACAAGATAACAAAGAAACAGAAAAATTACTAATATTACACTTTGCTATGACTGCTATGTGCTCACAATAATGGCCCAACTATCAATATTTAGCTTAACATTTTTGATGGTATTTTTATATCATGTTCTTTGTACAGACTATGGGGGATCATAGAGAATTTCTGAAGCGCATCACTAAGACCTTATATTACGGACACCTGCCAACTTTACCTTGTCTGAGTTTGCCTGTTACTGGTAAGTGTTCAAATTTTTAATAATAATTACTGCAACTCAACTACTTCTAGGTACCTACTTCAGTTCACATCAGGACACAATATTTCTATTCGTTTAATAATATATTATATGGACCTGTTGGGTTCAACTGGCACAAGGCCGAGATGACTGGAGAGATCAAGGGGAGGCATTAGCCCAGCAGTGGGACACAACAGGGTAATCATAATCGTAATAGACCAGTAGAGTAGATGGTTAATACATGTTGATGTAAAACCACTATCTAACATACCACTCAAAATACCCTTTTTAAAATCAAAGAAAATCTTTTTTTATTTTTTTCGGTTTTACTTACCTCGTCCTGGTCGTGAGTTTGCCGGCACATTTCGCCGGTACGCGCCCGACTAACCTTCACACTACTCTGTCACACTGTTGTTACGGTTAAGAAATAAATTAAGGGCTAAGACACATTATTTTGATTATGTGTAGGTCTAAGCGCGCACATCGCAGCGAGAGCAAAAGTGTGCTATCTCGCTCTTGCTATAATTGGGTGGGGCCAATCATAAAGCAGCGTTTCCACCAGAGGTGCGAGGCAGCTGTGCGGTGTGAGGATGTGTAGCAAGGCTGGGAAACGGTTCGCGGATGAGCTGTGCGAGAATGTGTAGCGAGGCTTTGAAACGGCGCGCAGATGAGCGGTGCGTGAGCAAATGAGTTGAGATTCTATTGGTTCCTACCAAAACATATTCCTGGCTACACATCCTCGCATATCTCTGGTGGAAACGCAGCCTAACACTCACTCATACAATGGCACCCTTTATGTACACAAACCATACATGTGGTGATTGCGACACATTTGCTTTTACATTTTACTGAGTGTCTGGGTGTGACAGAGAGTAGATATGTGAGAGAATACTTTCTGGCCACCATAGGGTAAGCCTTATCCTATGGTGTGTTAGCCGCTTACTTATCCGGTATGGATAAGCGGCTAACAACGATGTTATCGTATTTCAGAAATATCATGCGCGGTGTGGTCGGAGACACAGCGTGGACGCTCGCTGCGCCGGCTGCACGCGGACGCGGCGGCGCGGGTGGCGCGCGGCGCCTGCGTGTCGCCGTGCGCGCTCGTGCTGGCGCTGCTCTACCTGGAGCGTCTCAACGCCTGCAGCCCCGACTACCTGCTGCACGCCGCGCCGCACGACCTCTTCCTCATCTCCCTGGTGAGTGCTTACTGACGCCTGCGTGTCGCCGCGCGCCCTCGTGCTCCAGCTGCTCTACCTGGACCGACTTTCAAATATTCTAATATGTATTCAAATTATGTATTTCATTCTGGTTACCTGGGGTTGATCTAGCGAAAAATTAAATACAGAATTTTAAAATACAGAAAACGTTTGACAGATTTTCGATTTACTTTTTTTTCGTAATACAGGAAATACTAATTCCATTTTCTTCAAAATCTAGATTTTTGTTTGGTTTTTTTTTCAAAAATCAGATGTGTTTAAATACATCAAAATATTTACAGAAGTTTTAAAATCCAGGTAATTCACTTTACCGCGTGTTTGTTTCCCATATAGTCTATAAACCAGAAATTCATCAATCATTGTTCTGACCTCTATTTATGTTGTTGTCACCTGCTAGTGTAGTGCCATCTAGTAAATATTGTTAGCGTTACGAATGGCGTGGATAAATAATTGAAGATCAAGTTGTTTCATATTTTTGCTTGTTACCTACCCACAATTATTTATTTTCTATGATTGTATTGTTCAAATGAGTTGTACAAATGATTTCGATCTGGGTGGATAAGTAACTGCACTCAAGATTTCTGGCTTCGTTCGAGGTCCACTACTCAAACCTTACCTAACCAACTGATTTTAGGCAAATAGGTAGGTACTTCAAAAGTTACTGTAGTATGTGTATCTGATGATATGCCTAGGTGGTGTTTCTAATTATAAACTATATGTAGGTATCTTTTTATTCAAATTTGTTCAACCGTCACCAATATTAGTACCTAGGATGGAAAAGGTATTATATGTCTAGAATTTATAATTATATGACTACACACTGGCAAAATCTTTCCGGCCCATTAGTTTAACGTCGTTCCTCCTAAAAACTCTAGAAAAGTTGTGCGACCAGGAAATACGAAGTAACACACTTCTGCGCAACCCGCTACACCAAAACCAACATGCCTATAGCCCAGGCAAATCAACGGAATCTGCACTCCACAGCGTAGTATCTCGTTTAGGAGACGGATTAAAAACCAAACAATCAACCCTAGGTGCCTTCATAGATATAGAAGGAGCCTTTGACAAAACCACATTCACCAGCATCAACTTCTCACTAGAACAATGCGGTGTTGCTCCGACGCTGACAGAATGGATCAACAAAATGCTCAAATACAGAGCGATACAACTCACAGTGAACACAACAACACGAGGTATTGTGGCAAGAGGCTGCCCACAGGGCGGCGTACTCTCGCCCCTACTATAGAACATAGTCGTTGACGAACTTATCCGGAAATTGAACGGCCGTGGACTCTTCACAGTGGGATATGCAGATGACCTAGCTATCCTCGCGACCGGATGTTTCGAGAGCGTACTATGTGACCTCATAAAATCAGGCTTCAAAACAATTAAAAACTGGTGCAACAGCCACGGCTTATCAGTGAACCCCACAAAAACAGAGCTTATAATGTTCACACAAAAAAGAAGCTACGGTACCATACGGCTACCCAAGCTATTCAACACCGAATTAAAACTAACCAACGAAGTCAAGTATCTAGGGATCATACTAGACAGCAAGTTACTCTGGAACAAGCACCTTGACTGCAAACTCCAACGAGCATGCACAATCTTCTTCCAATGCAGTAGAATGCTCGGAAAAACGTGGGGGCTTTCTCCAAAGATAGCCCTTTGGCTTTACACAGCCGTAATAAGACCAACACTAACATACGGAGCCATCGTATGGTGGAACAGAACAGAATTAACTACCGTAATTACCAAGCTACAACGTTTTCAGAGACTGGCATGCTCTGCAATAACGGGCTGCATGAGAACAACACCGACAGCTGCCTTAGAGATCGTCCTGGGTCTAACCCCACTTGATCTTCATATACAATAGGAAGCAACAATGGCAGCTATCAGACTAAAACACTTAAATCTCTGGGGATGTTCAATATGATGATGTACAAATATCACAAAAACACTACCGTATACAAACATACGAGAACCAAAGAGATCAATCCGGGAATAGTGAGATCCGAGTCTACACTGACGAAAACTGGCCAGGGAACAGGTGCTGGAGTTCACTCGCTAGATCTCAACATCAACACAACAACAACGTTAGGCAAACACAGTTCCATCTTCCAATGTGAATGTGTGGTTATAACGGAAGCTGCCTACGCAATCAAAAGGAGAGAGGTCGATGACTACGACATACGAATTCTCTCGGACAGCACAGCAACACTCAAAGCTCTGGAGAACCGTAATTGCACCTCCAAACTCATACACGAATGTCACCTAGCCCTAGAGACCATAGCCACGAGGAACAGGGTAACTCTACAATGGATAAAGGGGCATAGTGGATCACTGGGTAATGACGCCGCGGACGAGCTAGCCAGAAGGGGATCGGAAACATCAATAGAGGGACCAAGCCTGTTCCTCCCTCTGCCGTTTTCCCAGCTACGCACCTGGATACGGCTGCATACCCAAAACCTACACAACGAACGCTGGACAAAGATGACGGACTGCAGACAGTCGAGGGCAGCGATACCAACGGCCTCCAAACGACTGACACGTCGTCTATTGCACCTAACAAGAATAGAACTCAAAACCATCGTGGGGACCCTAACAGGACACTGTCCCCTGAACAAACACCTCTTTAACATCGGAGCCACAGACAGTCCAATCTGCAGAGGCTGTCTAGCCGAAGAAGAAACAGCCCACGTAGTCCTGGAATGCGCGGGAGTAGCCACCCAACGAACACAAATCCTCGGCACACCGAGGTCACTCCTCGAAGCCTGTGAAGATCCCAGGAAGCTTATGTGCTTCTTGGAGGAGTTAGGCTGGTTACACTCGTAGCCAGTACCTACGCATAATAGACCAACCATCGAGTCCAAATGCGGAAAAGGGAGTCCCCCACAAAAAAAAAATGTCTAGAATTTGTATGGTAAAAGTTACTTATGTCTTTCAAAACTTCTCTTTAAAGATATTGCTGTCAAATGATAAAAAAACGAACTGATAATCTGTCTTTAGTGTTTCTGTTAAATAAAACTTCTGTTAAATGTGATATCGGAATTATAAGATTATGTAAAAAATTGTATCTGTATTTTGAGATTTTTGTCAAACGTATTATTATTATTATATTTTTCGAAAGGTAGAAAGGTTACCCTTCATTCTCTTTCAGATGGTCGGTAACAAGTTCCTGCAGGACGATGGCGAGGACGAGGAAGTGATCAGCTCGGAGTGGGCCGCCTCGGGGGGCATCGACCTTAAGCAACTCAACAAACTCGAACTAGAATTCCTCGACGCTATAGTGAGTTACCGAGTTTTTATATTCAATCCTCGTAACTAAATCAAACACACCGTATTTCTGCTTCGGTCTGCACCTCTAGCGATTGAAGCTAGCGTTAGGGATTTACTCGCTGGGCTAAGCTAATAACAAATGTAAATTTTACAGCATTGGAATATTTTCGTAAATGAAGAATCATTCGAGGCGGGGCTGTCGCGGCTCGAGCGGCAGGTGGCTCTCAGGCAGGCACGGACGCGCGGCTTCTTCACGTACACGGACCTAGCGGCCGCGTGCGACGCCGCGCGCGCCGCAGAGCTGCTGCGCGCCGTGTGCGCCGCCTGCCTCGCGCTGTGCGCCGCCTGCGCCGCGCTGCTCGCCTCTGCCGCGCTCGTGTCGCACGCCTCCACCTCCCTCTCCTGCACCGCGCGAGCCGCGAGAGACCTGTCTATCCCTCCAAACGACTACCGAACCTCGCCTCCGACGTTCCCCAACAACGAAACGGTAGAGTTCGCGATCGACGCGCTCGCCGAGGAGCTGCTGGCGAGCGAGCGGCTGGTGCGATGCGCGGCGTGGGGCCCGGCGGGGGCGTGCGCGGCGCCTCGCGCCGGGCGGGGCGCAGGCGCGGCGTGGTGGGCGCGCACGTGGAGCCGCCTCTACTGGAGCGCGCTGCTGAGCCCGGTACAGAGGTGGCTGGAGCGCATCGCGGAGTACGCGGATCTGACGGGGGCGAAGGTTGCCGGGTCGGCTTCCCCCCTCGAAGAACGATGCGATGGCTCCCCGGGGGAAAAGCGTCGATCGTCGCAGCTCTGCGTCCATCGGTGGTTGGATCTGAGCAAACTGAGCGCACTCCTGGTGACGGTGTCCGACCGGTAGCCCGGTGGAGGCGCCGGTGCCGCCAGGTCGTGGACGAGTGCGGAAACCGGAGATGATAATTTTAGCCCGCTTTGTGGCACTAAGTGCATTTATTTATGTATGTGGTTTGGTTAATTCTTGATACGTCGTCGTAATGTTTGTTTCTAAATTAAACGTAACAAGCTTTGTAAGATCAAAATAATCAATTTTTTAGTGTAATGTAAGGGACATAAAGAAAGACTAATAAGGAAGAAAGTACTTATCAATATTTAAACTTGTATAGTTCGTGCAAAAAACCTGCTGTTCCATTAGTTCAATTATAATTTACTGAAAATTATTGATATAGTTAAGTTTTTTTGTAAGTTGATTGGTTGCAAATCTAGTCTTTCCAACTTTCAAACTTATTGCGAATATTACAATAGATCTTCGTCTTCGAGCTTAGAGCTCTGCGTCAATGCTTTCGAAACTAGTTACCTGCTACATACAAATTGTATCTATTTTTTTAAAGGATATAAACATTATCAGCATTGTTATATACTTTTTATTTAAATGGTATATCATCAAAAAAAAAAAATACTACGGCTAATTATAATTGCTTGTTAGTTTGGCTTATTACTATGTAGATAAAATGATCTAACCTTTTTAATGGTGAATTTATACCATGCAATTACACGAGTTAGTAGCATAGTGTTAAAATATGAATTTAAAATTTAATTGATCACTAAGGCTGGCCCTACACCTACAATAACATTGCACAATACATTTATGGGCAATAAGATTGAATCGCCCTTTGCACAATCAATTGTATTGCGCAATAACATGACCTAAATTTTTTCGCGTGTTTTTTTTCCGAAAGGGCCTTTAGACCATAACGCCTGTTCTTACGTTTTTAGAGTTTTTGCCTTTCGAAGTTGTTCTTTTAATTCTCATTTTGAGATTTTAATTAAAAGTCCATTGATTGATACTAGGTTGCCAGTCACAGTAGTCTTTTATAGATGTTCAGTGGTGTCTTCTTCAGAGTTGCTCTATACATTCCACAGAGAAGACAAGTCTCTGTAAAGAGAAATGCATTTGACAATGAACTCCCTTGTCCCTTGTCTTTGTCAATGTACTCTATTGTACTGACGAAAAACTCTACATGAAGCTGGCAGTAATACCTACTCCTCAATCCTAAAGAGGTTACCTAATACAGATCCTACACGGTCCAATGATAAAATATGGTTCAATAATAATTAAACTCGCACAAACTTTGCACAAACGCAATATTGCGCAATATTCAATACTAACCCTAGGCTTAGACGATCAATTTGTCGACGACCGATGCCGATGTGGCGCAACGGGAGAAGGTCCGACGACTGCGTATAATAAAAAATATCAGTCATCCAGTACCCGTAAAACAAGCTCTGCTTAAGGCTAGATGATGTTGTGAGGATTGTCCAGCATTATTTATATTATTAATTAAATTGTGTAGGGCCCGCCTAATATAAATTTACCTCTGATTGACTCCGGGTAATAAACGCCATGATGTCATAATGTGCTAGGAGCCAGATGGTAGTGTCAAAATGTACAAAATCCTCACGACAAAATGGCCAATTGTCACAATGTACACGTGATCAAAAACATTGAAGATAAAATGGCCAATACATTAAATGCCATGGAGATGGATGAATGGATGGATGGGATTGAATTTGATGGGATTTTTCCCCCATTAGTTTTGTGACTTAAAAGACTGCTTTACACCTGACTTTTTTTTTTTTTTTATCTCTACTATTCCCACCTATTTTGTTGAGTAATCTGATGACAGAACTTCTGGTAATTTCTCCGCATTAGTTCTGTAATTTAAAAACTTTACCAACCTATATTATGTACATATCTATACTAATATTATAAAGAAGTAGCGTTTGTGAGTTTGTGACGTTGTAAGGGGTAATCTCTGGATCTACAGAACTTCTGGCGCTTCGGCGGCCGCTGCCGCGGCACTCGCCTCGCGCGTAGTTTTTCACTAACCTAACATAACCTAACCTACTCATTTCGATCTAAGCGATGTCACTTATTCATTAGATCGAAATCAGCTGTTTAGGTTATGTTAGGTTAGTTTGTACATTTTGACACTCATACAAAATTACATTTATGATTTCTGTCGTCACTGCATTCCTGCATTATATCATTATAATAGTTATTGACATTTTGACACTCTTCCCATCTGGCTCCTAGCACATTATGACATCATGGCGTTTATTACCCGGAGTGCTCTGATTTGACGTTAACGTTAGATGGTGCAACTCGCCCTTAGTTTTAGCTTCCAATAACAACAGTATGGAATGTCGAGAAATTTGTCTCTGCCAATCTATGGTGAAATATGGAGATCTTTCATCAATATGATTTAGTCTCATAGCACCATTTGATTAAAGGTATATTAATCTCTAGTTTCTTATAGGGAAGACATTTTAAAGTAAATACGTCACCGTCACGGCAGTGGTCCACCAGAGTATTAACTTAGAACTAGTAGTAGTTTACAAAATTAAATTATAACCGTATTATTTTTATCCTTGCGGCGCGCGCGTACGCACTCCGTCAAGTATACCGTATATAAGTGGGATGTTATGTTATGTTGTGTTATGTTATGTTGTGTTATGTTGTGTTGGCATCAGGCGCGCAAGCCGGGATGCAGGTAGAGGCGCTGGTTGAAGCCCCAGCGGTCCACGGAGGAGGTCTGGATCTCGAAGCGCTCCACGAGGCGCTTGTCGACGAGCGTGAAGAGCTCGTCCACGTGCGTGTCGTGCGCGTGCGCCGCGAACACCTCGCACACCACTTGGATGTACCACGAGCCCAGCACCGGATCCCGGTGCGACACGAACCCTGACACACGCAACATATTCATTGATTCGCTTCCGCTCTGCTTTGTATCCTAAATGTCGATAGATTTCGATATCCGATCTCGGAGCCGTGACGTCCCAATTGAACGTTTGAATGCAATGTTGGTATAAGACTAACTTTGATCATATGTAGTTGGGTAGGAGCTAACCTGGTAAGGTGGACTGCGCGATGAGGATGTTGGAATAGAGCGCCTGGCGCTTCGGGTCGAAGCGCCGAGTCTCGGCGAGCGCGGAGCCGGAGCCGGGCTGCACAGGCGTGCCGTCCGTCTCCGGCATGGGCGCCGGACGCGGCACCGAGTCGCTGGCGCCGGACCATACGTACTCCATGTTCTCGCCTCTGGAAACAACAACATATCGCAGCTAAAGTAACGATAGACAAGCTCATGTTGGCACCTGGACATCTGCCTGGTTACCAGATCCTTAAAGATCTAAGGGTCTTCATTTGAAAACAACATGGTTTCTTGATTTAATTTGATCTGAAAAGAGTACTAGTCCCATATTGGTAAGTAAGTGGAGAATGTGGTGGTGGGTGCGGTACCTGCACATCTGGAAGATGAAGACCTTGGGCACGTGCTGCAGCAGCGGCAGGTGCCGGTTGCTGAAGTAGGAGACGAAGTGGCGCAGCGAGAGCAATCCGCCGTCGCTGCAGCGCACGTCCGTGTCGGAGGAGCGCGCGCGCTCGTGCCCGTGCGACGACACCACCACGAACACGCTGCCGCACCCCACCAGCACCTCCTTCAGCATCATCAGGGTTTTCTCCGTCTCCTGGGTAACAACAGCTTCCGCATAAACTTTTTTTATACTACTAAAGTGGCAACCAAGTGTATGGCCCGTTAGATGGAAAGTCTCATGTGGAAAGTCTCATGTGCCTGTAATTTCACTGGAAAGCGTTACATCTTGGCAGAAATAGATGTAGTGGTAGTCCTTCCCCGGACGAGCTCTATCACAAAGAACTCTACTACTCTTAAGTTTTCTTAAGAGTAGTAGAGTTCTTAGTTACGAAACCTCGTTCATTATCTCTTGACTTTGTTTATATTACAAAGTCAAGAGTAATAAAAAGTCGCTAGAAAAACTTGGCTTAAAACTGCACAAGACAAAAAGAATGGCATTAGCGAAAGGTGGCCTATACCCAGCAATTGGTGATGCCAGGCTGAGATAATGATGATGAAAGAAGTTACATCTAAGGTAAGGTCCACATAAGCGAGCACGCTGAAGCCGAGCTCCATAAACAGGTGCTTGAGACGCTGGCAGTCCACGTCGACGCCCTTGCGGTACGACTCGATGTTGTTGAAAGCCACGTACGTGAACATAAGGGCCACGCCTTTACCACTCGTCTGGTACGACTTTATAATATCTGAAAAAACAAAACAACCAGTTAAGAGTAGTGAACTTCTATGGGATATGGCTTGTCTCGAAGTAACCAAGTAATTCTGTCGCTAAACAGTAATGACCAATGAGTTCCCGTTCATCACAGCCACACGAGGTATTCGATCTATATCTTAGGGTGGCACCTTGCGAGTGATATCTCTAATATTGACTTTAGAAATGTACACCCAAGGTTATTATATCCCAAAAAATATTTCGCCTTTAGCGGGATTTGAACCCGCAAGCACCGATATGTATACCCAAACCTTTGTCAGGGCTAGACTGAATAAAGCTGTGGTGATTTAGTCAAATCATAGTTTCTATTAAATGTGTACATTTTGATGCATGCATCAAGTCTTCAATAAAAAATAATTTAACCTTATTAGTCAATGACAAAACGCAGGGTATCTGACTCACTGTTGAGTCACTGACTTTGTACTTGGTTCAGGATGCTTGAACTGCCACATCCTGTAGATTTATTTGGATAATCAAATAAAACTAAATAAAAAAAAAATTACATTTATTTGCCTCTAAGTATAAAAGTATACAGTTGTTCTTAGGATAGAGTTTGTGATGTTTCTACCTACGAACAAATAAAACATGGAAGCATTCCTTGCGCTGGAGAATGCCCCAACGCAAAGTGAGCTGCGGTAGGCGGGGCTTGTCAATAATAATAATAATAATAGAGCTGCGAGCGAGTTTAGTACGCCCGAAGATGTCAATGACGGCGGCGGTCGTACAATTTTGAACGTTTTGATATTTTCTGATAAAAATATGCCTTCTTCGTGCAGGTAGGTGGTGCATAAGTCAATCTCATTTACATAAAAATAATGTTGGTGTTAGTTTTCACTTGTAAATACATCGCTATTTCCGTAAAAAAATAATCGTGCCATAAAACCTATTCCATGTGCGAACCTTTACACAACTGTTGTCATAGAAGTTCAAACAACTTATGAAAATAATATCATATTTCACCACAATCACCATCATAATGAGAATTAATTATTTGCATTGCATCATAATGCATGAATCATCCCGGGTAGCTTAGGGAATTGTAGAAAATGACATGCGCCATCTACACGTTAGACTGCAATTCAAACCCAAGTATTGAAACAATAAAGTCTACTTTTAACTGTGCGTCCCGAGTTTTCATAAATAGTTGGCTAATCAGCGAAGAAGTTTTGACGTGTGGGTCTGTTTGCAATTTTGTGTCAAGTTGCGCGCATATGACCCTTGAAGTAATGTTTCTATGTTTTATTTGTTCGTAGGTTTCTATATTTGCCTACTATTTTTTTGTAAGGCGTGTGGTTGGGTTTAGACAATATTACTACTTCGTCATACCATTGCTCTCATTGTCGTCAATGATCTTTGTGGACTTCTTCACAACAAAGGCATGTTCATTGTTGTTGGTAGTAGTTGAATTTCCCCCACTCGCCGGAGATGGACTAGCTACAAAAAGAAGAATGACATCAATGTCAGTGTGCATATATAAAAGTATAGTTCTCACGGCGGATCTCGGCCGTCGTGAAGTCGCCGTTTCGATGCGCAATGAATGAGCTTTTTGAAACTAAATTGTGTTTGCGAATCACAAACGGCTAACTTCACAGAAGCCTAGATCCGCCGTGCGAACTATACATGTGCCTGTGTTATACCATGAGCATCTTTTCATTTCATTTCGCAACAATTTTTTTATAGCAAAGAATAGTGTAATGTGGGTACTTTGGGTTGATATTTGGAGGGTACATGAACTTACGAGTATAAGTCTTCATGTTTCGATAGGTTTATTTTCTTGACGGCGTCATAAGGAGTGAGTAGTGATTTGAAGTACAATACAGCTATATCTATCACTAATGTCTTTATGTACGCAACACCATAAAAGATTTCTAATTTTAAATAACTTACTTTTAGGAGTTTCACATTCTGATTTAGTCTTCTTTTTCTCTACACTTAGACTGATGTAATTGTTATCATTTGGAACGGGTTCTGAAATATTGAATTTTTTATTAATCTATATCTATACTAATATTATAAAGAGAAAAGATTTGTATTAGTGTATTTTTTTTTGTTACGAATAAACTCAAAAACTACTGATCCAATTTCAAAAATTCTTTCACCATTAGAATGCTACATTACCTCTGAGTAACATAGGATATGTTTCTTACTAGCGACCCGCCCCCGGCTTCACACAAATGGGGTTACATTGCACCCGCGCAAAGCTGGGACGGACTACTAGTTCTCAATAACTTCATTTTGGGCACAGCAGACATATGATAGTGTTTTTTAATCCTAAGGATTCAATGGATCAATTTACAATGCCAGTGCTCTCAAATGAATAAGGAAAAAAATGTTAGGAAACCAGTTGTCTGAAAGGACAGTGCCATCCAATAATCAGCTGTGTCGTCTGCATAGTGGATTATGGTAACCCATTTACTTTTAGATGTTGGATAATGTGATGAGAAATTGCTTGAATTGGGAATTCATACTTTTGGTCGGGCGCAGGTGCAAAGAACTGTCTGGATCAAGATCTCTCACAAGGTCCCAGTACCCATGCTCTTTAAGCACATCCAGCAGCTTGCTGAATGCATGGGGGCCTCTGCGTTTAATGTCCAAATAGAGCTTGCGCTTTCTTTCTCGGTGAACAACTGATGTGTCCTATAAAATTCCAATTTGTATGTAAAGGGACAAGGTATGAGTCATTAACCACTGTATGACAAGAACTAATGATTCATAAGACATGGTGCAATCCTACAATCTCTTGCAGGAGAGTAGGCTAGTGTTCATACAGTAGTAAGAGTGCTTAATTAGTTAGATACCTAGATGACCATGAGTTTGGACTTGCCCCGAGGTAGTTTCTGATACCCCTCCTGTGACACAAGTTCCCATACCCTGAACCTCTATCACACTAATATTATATATATACAAACGTTGGGATGTTTGTTCCTATAAAAACTAGATAACCACAGAACCGATTTGGCTGAAATTTAAAACATAAGTAGATATGGACAATAACCGGGAATAGGACATACGCTACTTTTTATCCCGGAAAAATTAGCGTTCCCGAGTTCCACGTAAACGAAGTCACTGCCTGCGTGTAGCGACGTTCTACGACATTTCATTTTGAAATGCTTTTTTTTGCCATAATATTGATAGGTAATGCTATTTTCCTTAATGTTTAAATATTAGGCAATACGAATCTATCAATAAAATACGAAAACATTGATAAAAAATAATGACCTAATTTTACTTCACTTTTAGATAAATACGCCCAAAAACAGAAAACAAGATAAGGGTTAGCAATAAATATAAAAAGCAAAACTAAAAGAAACAAAGAAACAGCATTAGCACCAGGCACTTACTTTGTATTCTTCGATCATCTGTTCAGAAAATACACCTTTTTCATAAAGAGCTGTTACCATATTGTCGAGATCAGTAGTCTCCACCAAGGAAACAAAGTTGCTCTGGATAGCCTTTCTATGTACCTCTTGCATTTTAGCACCAAGAGCCTCAGACAAGTCAGAGAAATACAAATAAGTCTTTCTTTTCTACGCACGCAGTGCTTCTTTTTTTAATCTCTGGGGAAATTAAAATAAATGCCTCGTTTGCACGAGCGTATTTTTAACGCGCGTTATGCTGAACGCAGTACGCACGTTGGGACGGCATGGCAAGGGATTTTAATTTTATACCAATGAACATTCAACTCTATCTTACGTAATAGAAATACGTTCTAAATTCCTATGCATGGTACTTCAGTTTTATCGTATAGTACTTTTGTATAAAACTTAAGCACCCGTGCGGAGCCGGGGCGGGTCGCTAGTCATTCATAAGGTACAAGCCGACCGCGCGGTTCAGCCGCGCGGCTACCTACTTTAGACTGATATTTTTCACCTCGTAATATCTTTTAAACTTAGCTTAACTTTAGCTAACGTAAATACCTTTGTGACATGTAACTTGCTGTTATTAATAAAGTATTTGTATTTTGTAAATGAAAGGTCCGATTTTAATCATTCAAAAAGTATTCTCCAATGCGATGCTATACCAAATGCTAAACGAAGTATTGAAATAAACGACTTGGTACTAGGTACTACTTTAATACGAAAAGTGAATTAGATGACAACACAATCTTACCGATGGAGTACATAAATAGGGATCTCGGCCGTCGTGAAATTAGCCGTTTCGATGCGCAATGGAGCTTTTACAAACTAAATTGTCTTTGCGCATCACAAACGGCTAACTTCACGGAAGCCTAGATCCGCTGTGCGAACCTATTTATTTTACTCTTTGGTGCGAACTATACTTCATTTCCCTAACTAACCGCTTCTCGTTCGTTCGTTCTTCGTGCGAACGAGCTCATAATTTTCTTCTTTTTTTTGTTGTTTCTGACACTGACAGATTGTGATAGTTTAAAGGTAAATAAAAAACTACTTACACTAAATCACGATTCTAAGTTTAAATTAAAAGAAGAAGATTCTAAGTTTTTTAGCAACTCTGTCGCTAGCGAGTGACGAATGGACGCGAGAAACAACCACTAGGATTCCAAATGACTGTGTGTGTGTGTGTGTGTGTGTGTGAGTCAAAGGCGTAGACAGTCTTTAAGCTTCGTACTCACATACGGTTTTGCTCGATCGAACTATCATGTCGAGTAAAAACCATGGCATGGGCTTTCGTTCAGCATGTGGCGGCTAGCCACAAGTACTTTCTTGCTAAATGAGCTGACGCGTTAGATTTGCATGGCGCGTCGCCAGTCGTTACTCCCCGCTCACTAGGCGCACTCATGTAGCTTTGCTCGCGTTTATTTAAAATATAAATTCAGTAACGGAACCGGACGTTTTATCATTTTACCCATACCCAAGTTTGGTACAACAATTGGTGACAAATAGGTACCTACCACATTGGTGACCCCGAGTATTTTGAACATTTTGAACGTTTTCTAAAGTTGTGATTAAGTGAAATGAATCCACCGGTTCCCGCGACTCCGGCAGTGCCGCCATCGCATTCCTTCACGGACGCTGATGTGAAAGATCTAGTGATGGAACGGATGGATCTGGCGGCGGTGTCGCTCACGTCAAAAATACCAGATTTTTGGCCGGATCAGCCTCGGCTCTGGTTTATCCGGACGGAAGCTATCCTGTCACCGCAGAAAATTGGTGATGAAGCCAAATTCAATATTGTCGTGTCGAAGCTGGGCAAAGAAGTCATACAACAGGTTACCGACGTCTTAGTGAACCCGCCGGAACAAGGGAAGTACGACACATTGCGCGCGAGACTCTTGGCTATCTACGAGGAATCAGAGAATAGGCAGCTCCAAAAATTAATTGGAGAAATGGAGCTGGGGGAGCAGAAGCCTTCCCAGCTTCTCAGGCGCATGCGAGACTTAGCTAGAGGGAAAGTGCCCGATGAAACTCTTCGCATTCTGTGGCAAGGCCACCTACCACAAGCGGCGAGAGCAGTATTGGCCGTTACTGAAATTAAGGAGCTTGAGAGCCTAGCAAACATTGCTGACAAGATACTGGAGACGACTCGACCTATGAGCACCGTGGCCGAGGTAGCTGAAGCCTCATCGAGCAACAGCACCAGCAAGATTCTGGCGGAAATAGCGAAAATCAATGCTCGCCTAAACAACATTGATCGAGCTAGATCAAGGCAACGCGGTAACGAGAGTCGCCATCGGTTATGGTCGGCACCTGCGTCGCGAGATGCATCCCAACAGCGACGCACCCCCAAAAGCCCTGACTGGATATGTTTTTATCACTTCCGTTTCCGAGGACGTGCACGTAAATGCAACCAGCCTTGTGCGTGGGTAGAGAAGAAGGGGAAGAAGGAAGAGGAAAACTAAAGAGAGTGCAGGCCACGGCGGAAGTCTGCACAATTCTACCTTCTCACCGCCTCTGCGTGACCGATCTTCAAAGTGGTTTACGTTTTTTGGTAGATTCAGGCGCGAATGTTTCCGTCATCCCTAGACAAAAAAGACTATTTCATGAAAACAAGTGTTCGGAATACAAACTATACGCAGCCAACGGTAGTGAAATTAAAACATACGGTACAAAGACCTTGGAACTTGACTTTAAGCTACGTCGTCCTTATCGTTGGAATTTTATAGTGGCGGATGTGAAACAACCTATTCTAGGCGCAGACTTTTTAGCACACAATCGGCTTATAGTGACTTAAGTGAACGAAAACTAATTGACAAGGTGACAAGCTTAAGCGTTATCGCTACGCTAGTGGATCACAGTGAACCACCTATCGATACCGTAGACAGTGATCACCCGTACTCTGAACTCTTACGCAAGTACCCGGATATCACTAAACCGATGTCATTTAAGGAACCATCGCGTCACGGTATCTATCATCACATCGAGACGACCGGACCCCCAGTGTTTGCGCGGGCCAGGCCACTACCACTCGCCCGGTACAACACGGTCAAGGAGGAGTTCCGTCTGATGCAGGAGTTGGGCATATGTCGACCATCGAAGTCAGCGTGGGCAAGTCCTCTACATGTGGTACCGAAGAAAAACGGAGATCTACGGCCCTGCGGTGACTATCGCCGGCTGAATGCGGTAACTAAACCTGATCGCTACCCAATACCACGTCTACAGGACTTCACCTACTTACTCGCAGGTAAAAAGATTTTTTCTACACTTGACATAAACAGAGCTTACCACTGCATCGAGATCGCTTCGGAAGATATCGAAAAAACAGCTATTATATGTCCTTTTGGTCTTTTCGAATTTACCAGATTAGGGTTTGGATTTCGAAACGCTAGCCAAACTTTTCAACGTTTCATGAATACAGTACTACAAGGCCTAGATTTTTTATTCTGTTACATTGATGACATACTCATAGCCAGCGCTAACGAACCAGAGCACAGGGAACAATTAAGTATGGTTTTCTCTAGATTCAGTGAGTACGGTATTACCATCAACCTATCAAAATGTTCTTTAGGTCAAAATAAAGTAAATTTTTTAGGTTTCGAGGTATCATCTGAGGAGATACGGCCTTTGGAAGACAAGATTCAGGCTATTAGAGATTTTCCTAAGCCACAGACTGTCGAAGACTTGCGCAGATTTTTAGGTATGCTAAATTTTTACCGAAGCCACCTTCCAAACGCCGCATCATATCAGGCAGAGTTAAATAAGTATCTGCACGGTACCAAGAAAAAAGATATGACCGCTATTGTATGGAATGAATTGTCAAACATAGCATTTGAACAGTGTAAAGAATGCCTACAGCGCGCTTGTACATTGTTGCACCCGATAGCGAATGTCCCGCTCGCACTCATGACCGACGCGTCGAACTCCTGTATAGGTGCGGTATTACAACAGTTTGTTGATAATTCTTGGAAGCCACTTGGATATTTTTCTAAAGCCTTATCAACCGTCCAGCAAAAATATTCTACCTATGACCGCGAGCTTTTAGCTATTTTCATGGCAGTTAAACACTTTCGAAGTATGCATGAGGGAAGGCCATTAGTAATCTATACGGACCATAAACCATTGGTTTATGCATTTTCAAAAATCAATAGTGACAATGAGGTTCCACGTCGTACTAGACAACTAATATTCATAAGTGAATTTACGACTGACATACGTCATATAATAGGTTCTAAAAACATTGTTGCGGACGCTCTATCGCGCGTAGAAACAATATTCTGCCCGACGACCATTGATTACTCAGCATTAGCGGAAGCACAATCGCGCGATACCTACATCACGGACGAAACAAATCGCAGTGTACACCTGAAACGTATCAGCTTACAAAGTTGTGATAAAGAAGTCTACTGCGAAGTTTCAACGAATAAAATTAGACCTTACCTACCGGAATGCTTTCGTCGAATAGCATTCAAAAGCATCCACGATTTAAGTCACCCCGGTATACGTACGACTCGAAAACTAGTATGCCAAAAATATTTCTGGCCTAATATGAATCGCGATTTAGGAAACTGGGCTAAAACGTGTGTACAGTGCCAACGCGTAAAGGTACAAAGGCACACAGTATCACATCTTCAAGATTTCCCATCGTGTGGCAGATTCGAACATATACACATTGATTTAGTAGGCCCTCTACCTATTTCTTCAGAAGGCTATAGGTACTGCCTAACTATAATCGATAGAAACACTAAGTGGCCGGAAGCTTTTCCTATCAAAGATAGGTATGACCGCGGACACAGTTGCTAAGATAGTATACGAAGGATGGATAGCACGTTTTGGTTGTCCACTCAGACTTACTACCGACCAAGGTGAACAATTTGAGAGCTCATTATTTTCAAGGTTATTGCGTTATATGGGCATTGAAAGAACGAGAACTACCCCATACCACCCACAAGCAAATGGCATGGTAGAACGGTGGCATCGTTCGTTCAAAGTCGCCATTACTGCACGATTAAATTGTACATCATGGATTGAGGAATTACCTACCGCTATGTTAGGCTTGCGTGTAACGCTTAGGCAGGATAGTGACGTAAGTGCAGCGGAAATGGTATATGGCCAAGCATTAAGAATTCCTGGTGATTTTTTCCGTGACGGACTCGTGGTCACACCGTTTTGCCACACCAGTGTGACTACGAGTAATTTATTTTCCTCGTGGTCACGCTGTGCGATGTGATCAACAGTAATTAGTGAAACATAAGACTCGTGGTTACACTACTAGTGTCGGGAAAGTGACAGTGTAGGTACCGATCAATACGCTACTCAAAAATAAAATACTAATGTAGTTATCGAAACAAAAATAGTAATTGCATGCTTTTGATCGTGTGTCTGTCCTTTTCAGTGCGTTTATTAGTGATTAGACTTCTCATCTTCATAATTTAGCGTAAAATTTCCAAAAAATGGCCAACAGTTATTTGGTTATGGATAAGCTGCATCTGAGTATTTAAAATAAAATCGTCTTTTTCCGTTTCTGTTTGTCTCCGTTCGTTTGGGTTGAAATTTGCTACTCTAATGTCATTATGTAGAACATTTAATAATTTATTTATTGTCACATAGTTCTTGTTAATACTTTTATTAATCACCGAATTATAACTCTCAGCGACATTATTAGTTCGATGGCGTTCGTTGCTGACACACCAATCTCTTATGCATGCATCATTTTTAAGCCACGTATTCTTCATGTACGCCATAAAAGCGTTAATTTTATTGTTTTTTAAATGAGCACATTGCAATTGTATATACGCCCAACCATCTTTAATTTGGTTCTCCGGTAACAGTGGAAGAGCAGTGCACAAACCTACTAAACGGCGATACAACTTTGTCTTTATGCCTATAGATTTAGCTTTTCGCCACAAACTCTGCGTGAAATGGTAGTAGCAGTTTTTTATTTCGAGATTTGGGAAAATTAATTTGAGTGCATTAGAAGTTGCAACTTCAAAGTCTAGATGGAACTTATCTGGTTTCCATTCGGGAAATTTGGCTTGCAATATGTCAAACAAAGCCGAATACGTGCTTTCTTTTTTGTCACTCATCAGGGCAAATACTTGTGGAACCACATTAGTTGTTCCGGATGAACTTCCCAAATCACCGTAAATAATAAATAACTGATGAAATGGTTTAGGTGTACTTTTGAAGGTTCCGTCACAAAAGTATTCTTTTACTTCACCCAATAACTGTTTTGCTTCGTCAAAACAAAACACCAATAATCTGGAGTCCTCGTACTGATAATCAGCCACCAAAGAATTTTTAAATTGTGCAGGAATCTCAACTTCGCTCAGCTTTGTAAAAACTGTTTTGTCCATTTGCAGCTTACGTTTTCTTGCCGAATATAAGCTGCACTTTACGCTGCGAAACGACGGTACTTCAGTGACTAAGTGAATACCTTTATCATATAAAGGTTTCAAATTATTTTTGTAAATAGCAGGCATTGAATCCGCCGAAGTACCAGCCTCCTCCTTCATATTCACTATCGACATCGCTAAGTCATTTTTGGCGTGATTCTGTTTACACTCCTCGGTATGATTAACTTTTTTCATAATTTTATCATCCTAAAAACACAATAAGTTAAGACTAACAGTTGGAAAATATATAACCCCTTCGTCCACTCATAACTGCTTAGTATCTAGATTTTTTTTCACTGTTGCACAACCATTTCATTTCATTTACGAACGTGGACGAAGTGGATATTTTATCTCATTAGAAAAAAAAGGATGCTATGGCGCTCATTAGGGAAGGCCTATGTCCAGTAGTGGACAAATATAGGCTCATGATGATGAACAAAGGATGCCTATGCAGTCACGGAGAAAGTATTCAATTATTTACCTTGGCAGTAGTGACAGACCCCGTACAATGATGAACAAAGGATGCCTATGCAGTCACGGAGAAAGTATTCAATTATTTACCTTGGCAGTAGTGACAGACCCCGTACATTTATGCTTTCGCCGTTGGCTACAGAACCATATAATATTTTTGTTCGCATAAACTTTATGTTTATGGTATTGGTATCCATCGCTTAAAAGCACTTCACCACGTTTTCTTTTGATTCTTTTACCCATTTTACGTTTATGTACCCAACAGTAAAATTCGTGCTATTTAAGCGTAACCTAAACCATAATTTGAAAATTCAGAATGACAATTTACGTGTCACTATTAAATAGTTCCTGATTCATGAAGTATTTATCAAGGAGTTTCAAAGTACTAGTTATTTTACGAATAAGTATTTTATCTATCGGGCACTTCACTACATACCTACTATTCAGTCAAGTGCGATCCTTTTCAGAGTAGTGTAACCACGAGGAATATAAATTACTCGTAGTCACACTGGTGTGGCAAAACGGTGTGACCACGAGTCCGTCACGATTTTTTCGATCATACATGTGACAAGCAAGCTTTAGGCACTTTTGACACTGTAGCAGAGAATATTAGGAATACTATCAGAAAATATAGGCCCGTTTCAAAGTCTCAGTCCAGCTCACGTAATTTTTTTGTACATCCTGATTTAGATAAAAGCGAATTTGTATTCATTAGAAACGACGCTGTACGGAAACCTTTTACACCTACTTACAACGGTCCCTACCGTATTGTAAATAAAGGGAACAAGGTATACAAGGTACAGATAAACGATAGGCAAGTATGTATATCCATTGACAGGTTAAAACCGGCGTATTTAATGGCAGAAGATGAACCACCACCACAGAGAAGCACTACGTGCACTGTACCACTGGATGACGAAGGTACAGACGGAGGGTTCCATGCATTCCATAATATCGTACCGCAGAGAAGTTTATCAAACTCTGTGCCGCTGGACAATGATTATGGTACAGATGGTACAGATAGGAATGCGCCAAAAACGACCAGAAGCGGTCGTATATCAAGAAAGCCGGAACGGTATTTACACAGTTTAAATGTTAGATTTAGTGAGTAGAACTAAGATTGCTTATACATTTTTTTTATATATACATTTTTTTATATACGTTTTCATATACTTATACATCCTTTTTAAAGGCATTTATATAGGTACGGATTACGTGTATCAATAATCTAGCTTAACGTCAGAAGTTTATTATGTAAGTATGATAATTTTTACCACACGGTGTCAAGTTTAAAAACTTTGTTATGTAAAAGTTCTAACTTGTGGCACTCGGATACATGGTAACTCATAATATAACGCAACGTAGCTAAAACTGTAATGAGAAACTTATAACGACAAGTTTAGTTGATACACACACACATATAACTTATCTTGATCAGCGTAATTATACCGAATTTACTAGAAATGCAAGGTATTTATGCAGGTCATTCGTGAAACGGATGTCGAATGAGCTAATAGCATTTTCAAACTTATTTTTAACCATGGGCAAGCAACAAAGTAAAGAAGAAGTCATCATTGCTCAGAGCGGAGGTGAGGCCTCCAAGGAGCAACTGTCAACGATTGGGTGGATGATTACCGGTATCATCATCCTACTTATAATTTTCGTCATATTTTTCGTTTGGAACCATTTCAAACGCAGAACACAGCTGTGGTTCCAAAGGCAAGTACATGGTCGTAGCCTACGGGTGGCGACCATACCCATGGCGGCACCGGTTGCACCCGGCAGCGTGCAGATGCAGCCAGCAGCACCATCAGTGATTTAGGCGGTGTGAAGTAAATCTTTCCATAACTAGTGCAAAGTGAATCTTATTCGACCGTGTGTATCAAGTCATGTGTGTAGCACCTAATCAGTCGTATTAAGTTTCAAGCAACATAGATCTAATAATGTAGGTATAAGTCAGTAAAGGATACCAGTGTTTCTCAACATTTTATTGTAAGTGTTTGTCAATTATAAAATTTTTTTCTTTTTCAAAAATTTTTTTGTAAGAGGGGGAGTACTGTGGCGGCTAGCCACAAGTACTTTCTTGCTAAATGAGCTGACGCGTTAGATTTGCATGGCGCGTCGCCAGTTGTTACTCCACGCTCACTAGGCGCACTCATGTAGCTTTGCTCGCGTTTATTTAAAATATAAATTCAGTAACGGAACCGGACGTTTTATCATTTTACCCATACCCAAGTTTGGTACAACAATTGGTGACAAATAGGTACCTACCACAAGCATTAATCTATCGAGTGACGCGTACCGTTTAGTATTCACCGAACCTTTCGAGCCAAAACAAAGGAGACGGTGCGATGGCTACTTAGACAAATTAGAATGGACACGCCATGCCTTGCATTTCCCCTCTGCCAAAATCCAAAACTCGATATGATTCCAAATCATGTACGCTAGATAAAACTACTTTGACCGCGCTGTTTTGACACATTATATTTCGGAACGTGAGTTGAACAGAGCTTAAAATGATAATTTAAAATGCCAATTTGTGCAATATTTTATTGCCAAAACAAGTCGAAAACATTAAATTTTAAAAGAGACGGCATCTTTTTTAAAGTAAAAAATAAAATCGAGTAATTTGAATTTACCGCTATAATGAATGAATGATTAACTTGCTGAGACTCCTCACGAGACACCTATGAACTTCCCACGAGACTACCTATGAACTCCCCACGAGACTAATTTTACACGAGACACTTGTTAGGGCTGTCAATATAATAAAATTCAAATTTTGGTTGAAATACACGGTGTTTAAATATATTGTGTCACTATAGAGGAGCAAAAAATGTTTGTTCAACGACTTTTGAAATAACGAAGTTTTTCATTCATGAAATGCGGCTTAAATTTTTCTCCAAAATGTGATTTCACACTACATATTATGCAGCCCCTGAACATATCTGTTATTGTTTAACCCTGTTTGACCTGAGTGAACTTTAGGCTCTTGTATTATAATAATAGATAATGTTTTTTCGGAGTCCTTCTCGTGCCGATTTTATATCTAAAACACATTTTTTAGTAATTATTTCTATTTGTTCGTTAGTCTAGGGACAAAGTTGTTTAACGGAGGGTTAAACCTTGGTGCACTCAAGCTCCAATCCTTTCTACTGGCCGTACTACCGCTACGCTCTTGCAAGTAGAGAGTATTGAGCTCCTCCTGAACAAACTCCAGGGCCTTCTCCATCGAGTCAGGACGCATACAGCGTACTCTAGAACCTAATGGGTTTCTAAGACCTCTGCAAAAGGCCTGAAAGATCAACTTCTGGTAAAGAATACGCTTAGCTTGTATGGTAGTAGCTACTGTCTCGTGTAGCGAGACATAAGTCATAATGGTACCTACTAAATAAATTTTGGCACCGCTCATAAAACTCCTGTGGGGTGCCTGACCCTTGGCACTAACGACAAATCACTGTAAAGAGCGGTCTCATCTCGATGGTCCGCGAAGTTGTTAATCAAAACGCTCCTAATACCATGCCACGTTTCCGGGATACCATTGGAATTAATTAATCTAGTCGCGGAACCTGAGATTTTGTTAAGAATGCCATTTATAAGAGCTAGATTGGATAACTCATGTCCGGGCGCTGTCGAGCAATAATTTATTATTTATTATTATTATTATTTATTTAACTAGAACGGTGCATAAGCAATTACACTATTATTTATACTAATACTAATAACATAAAAACAAAAATCAAATAAATTAAAAACAAAATTAAAACATTAAACATTAAAAATAATAATTAATTTTTACACTATCTTAGGTCTAACAAAATTAAATACATATCAATCTAAATGTCAAGTTAAATAATATAATGTCAAGTGAAATAATGTAAATGTCAACAATGTCACAAAGTAGGTACTTTTAAATGCACAAACAAATTAGGTCAACTTTCACACACTCTTTACACAGAAATTCAAGCACTCCGACATAATCACCTTCCATCCATCCGCTATCACATCACAGTTAGGACTTGCGTCCAGGAGGGCATTGAGCGCAGTCAGAGTTCGCGGGATGGGAGACTGTGCATTCGCGATCGTACGGCAAAACGGCTCCGAGAATAATTTGTGTTTTCTGGCACGATGGTAGTTGTTAGGGACGTACAATCTCAACAGCTCATCGTGTTCATCTGGAGCGTCTATCTTTCCATGAAGAATTTTCAACATAGTCGTAAGTTGGTCATTTGCTCTTCTAACCTCAAGACTGTTATAACATAAGCAGCCCAGAACAAATTTTGTCGGATACATGTATGAATAGTATCCATACATGCGCTTGTACAGAAAGCGAAGAAAAGCCTTTTGGACTTTTTCTAAAAGAAGAGCGTAGGTGCTTTCATGTGGGTGCCATATGCATGAGCTGGCTTCAAGTTTGCTGCGGACCAGGGCGCTAAAAATCAGCCTTACGACACGGTCACCCCGAAAATCCCGACAGTTTCTCAAAACGAATCCTAGTCTCCGGAACGATTCTTAGGCTACTGCGGTGATGTGATGATTAAAAGTGAGCTTTCGGTCAAACGTGACACCCAAGTCCTTAATATTTGTGGATCTTGTTATAAGGTAAGGGAGAAATAAGTTAATACGAGCTGGTCACAAAGATTAATAAATCTCGTAAGAATATGCGGGTTACCGTCAAAATCTGGCACAAATCTGAGGGACTTGTATATCGTATCAACCATTGTATTGGGCTGAGCTTGAGCCTCGTTTATAACACTAAGTTTACTATTAAATTTATTATTAAATCTACTACCTAACCTATTATTCCGCGATTCTCTAGGATGGAAAATGTTGGAGCCTAAATTAACACGCTTTAAAAAATAAGCACACACAAAAATATATAAAATACACTAAACAATTTAGGATTACAGATAGAAATAAGGGACTTGAAAGATTCAAGGACTTTTCACGTCGTCTGGAACTCCACTGAATCGATTGTTTAGAATCTAACAATCGATTCAGTGAAGTTCCCTACACAGCAGCACTAGTAGTAGTAGGTTCTTTTTTTACTTTGAGATGAAGATTAATCTCATAAAAAAAAAATCCGTGAGACTGCGCCAAATACGTAGGCCGCTGCCGGTATCTTTTAAAAAAAGATTTTATTTGAATCTAAAATTTAATTTGATAATAAGAATTACAATTAGAGAATTAGTCTAATACAATGAATCAAGTTCGAAGTGTGAACCAATAATGCCGGCTTAAACGAAATGCAGTTTCCATTAAACATGCGATTGACGTCAGGCGGCCACGTTCCCGCTGACGAGGCTCCTCGTGTGACCGCGATGTATTGTACCGGTCGAGCTAACGCAGCGATCCCCATACATTAGCCTTGCGTAACTAGTGTGCGTAAAAATAAGTATGTGTTGTCATTTTTATTTAGTGTGCTCGTGTAGCGATACAAAAAAAAGATTGGCTATTTTTGTTTTTATAGTGTTAACCATCACACTAGGGGAATACTAAAGATTATAATATCCCAAAAATTATTTTGCTCCCGCTTGAGGCAAAATAATTTTTGGGATATTATAATCTTCAAAAAAAAGATGCTACGTGTGTGTAAAATGCGTTTAGTGCTACCTCGTTACCTCGTCCCCCGCAATAAATGACAGAAAATTTTGTAAGAGAAATTGCGGCAATGGCGGGTCCATTCTAATTTGTCTGAGTCTGTACTATAGCACATGCTGAATGGTTTCCTTTCTTGGTCACACTAATTAAATTTTTATTTAATGTGTTTGTGTGGCGCCAAACAAAAAACCATTCTATTCCATCTTTCAATTTATTTCTCAACTGGCAACATTTGACTTGACAGTGTACACTTACAGTGACAGACAGCTGATCTGACAGATTCTGCAGATTGCAGATTCTGCTTTTTGTTGAACAGCAGTACCGAGCGAGACGTGTGGTGTGTGTTAAAAATCGTAAAAAGTAGCTGAATGTTTGTGAAAAATGGCAGATTCCGAGGTATACTAAACAATGCCTCTTCTTCTGTAACAGTATCAATGTTTTGCTTTTTTCTGATCACATTATTTTCTCTGTTTGTAGGTACTAAAGAAACTCAGAGATGTGCCTTACAAAATCCAGACTACCAATTTGAAGCAAAGACGTGAGGTTTTAAATGAAATTCGCGATGTTTTATCAACTCCAGGTAATTCACGGTATATAGGATTTCAAATTTCATATATGCACGGTAACTAAAGTTATTATGTGAAATTAAGCATGCCACAGGTTGGCATGTTGTATGCTGTTTGACTGACAGGATAGTATTGATCCGCCGGGTCCTGGCTCGGCGAACCACCTCTCACACCGCATTCTGCACTTCGAATGCACCAATCGAGAGGCTGCAGCCTCTGAGGATGGGATGGGCTACAACATTTATTTTACTTACAACTGCTATGCACATTTTATATATTATTTAGATTTAGACTAAGTTGGATGGATATTGTTAATAAGGAATAATGGAAGGTGAACAAACAAAGTATCATTAAGTATTCAGGCTATGCTTGTTACTCAAAAGGCTATTATACTTGATATACATTGCTGTAGATTTCAGTACCTATGCAAAACAATTCTAACCTAGAACTAATTTACAACTATAGATAAACTAGTTTCCAGCCCTACATAACAGATTCTTGATGCATCAATCCCCTTCTGTAGTAATTGTAAATTCAACATGTTAATCTTCAAATCTCTCATCATAATGTATCCACACATTAATATTCTGAAAACATGTTTTATGGCACATGATTGTGTCGTCTCGGCTTTGCACGGGTGCAATGAAAACTTAAGCACCTGTGCGAAGCTGGGGCGGGTCGCTAGTCATTCATAAGGTAGGAGCCGACCTCACATTTTAGATGCGCGGCTACCTATTTCATAGAATGTGCACGCCCCCCTCTCTGGGCATGTCTGATTTCAATTTTAATAAATTAATTTACAGTTATCTACTGGTATTGATACAGTCTTTAATACGGAATGATTTATTTACATAAGGATTAATATAAAAGTATGTAAAACATAGTCTGATTTTGGTCGGCATTTCTTTCAACTTTTAAAATGTAAAAAAGTAGTTAGTTATAGTTACATAACTACAGTAGTTGGACATATGGTATCGCTGACTTTTTTGTAGATATCAATATGTTCTTTAATATTGTAAAATTTTTTTTGGTTCTATCATTAATAGTTTCCGCAGCGCATGCGATGAAAGTGGCAAATTTTTTTACACCTTGGGTTACATTATTAAAGTTTTAGTAAAGATCCTTATTATTTTCCAGAATAAAATATTGCCTATGTTACTCAGGGATAATGTAGCATTCTAATGGTGAAATAATTTTTGAAATCAGACCAGTAGTTTTTGTGTTTAATCGTAACAAACAAAAATACAAACATACAAATCTTCTCTCTTTATAGTATATAATAAAATATATAAGTATAGATTTGCATTTCCTCTCACCCCATATTTCTACAGTTTATTAAGCAATACTTTGGGATTGACATGGTCAAATGCTTTTGACATGTCCTTAAATAAGACCACTGCAGTCTTACTTCTATCAACGGTAGTGGTTACCTTAAACAGAAAGTCGTAGATTGCCATATTGATTGTCTTGTTTTTTCGAAAACCATGTTGACAGTTTTTTTTTAATACATACAAATGTTTTCTCCATATTGTATAGTAAAATGTATTAGTACTAATAATAATACCATTTATAGGCATAACTGAACCGGCAGTGCGTTTTGTGTGCCGTGCACTCACAATAACTCTGGACAGGTATCGCGATACAACCTCGCAGTCATATGTCAAGGATCTACTAGTGCACCTTACCACAACACACAGAGAATGGACTCTTAAGGCACTACTGCCGATATTGATGGAAATATCTGAACAGCTTAGACATCTCGCTACTTCGTAAGTTGAGATTTTTATATATTACTTTTATAATGTAACAAATGGTGGTTTCACTAAACAGATCACATTTATAAAAAACATTTTTCAGTAAAAGTACATGTCGAAATGGAATATACGCAATTCGCTGGTCAACAGTCCTGGTTGAGAGCACTGTGAAAGCAGCTGATACTGAGGAAACAGATTACAAGTCTCTGGTGCTGTCACAGGCCAACCTGCTGGCAGTGGTCACTGCTTACGGTGATAAGCGAAACAATGACAAAGCTTATTCAATGGTAACTTACACATTCATACTTTACCTATCAAACACATTCTGCATTACAAAAAAAAATAACTAATTCTTTTTAACTGACTTCAAAAAAGGAGATTGTCAATTTGACTTTATGTTTGTTGCACGATTTCTCCACTAATTATGAATTTATTTTAATGATTATTTTTTTGTTTGATAAGTACAAGAGTCTTCTTCAGAGGTGATCGCATATTTTTAATAGGTTTAGTACTTTATGAATAAATCATAAAAAACCGTGTCAATAACTACATTGCCTCTGCCTAAACATTTTTTTAGTCTAAAGTTGGATTTTGTTAATTTCTATAAATGGATTATTTCAGTTACACACATCATGGAGTGTTATCGGAAAGCAGAAACTGTCTAAATGGTTTGAAATTCTGCTCGGTCAGCCGTCAGACTCGGGGCCGCAGATCAGTGTGGCTCTCTCCGCTCTGTGTAGGCACTTGAAACAGATTGGAGATGAAGACTCAATCACTCAGCACAAGGTTAGCAGAACATACATCATTCACACACCAATGTGGTGCCAGATATTCTACCGCCAAGCAGTAGTGTACAAGCATTGCATTGTACCAGTAAGTAAGTAAGTTCGTATGAGTCAGTGGCCAACTCTGGTGACAGAGTTTCTAGGCCGCCTGAAGGCCTCTGTCATGGCCTAGCAACTTTGAAAAAGCCGGGACCGACTGCTTAACGTGCCCTCGTAAGCACGGGAGAGCTCAGTTTCAATTGCCACTGGCGATCACTCATCTAAAATGATTGGAACAGTGCTTAACTTCGTTGATCTGTTAAGAACAACTTAGCCAGCTACGCCACAAACGCTACCTGGGGCACTATAGGAAGTGAATTTACTGAGCAAAAGATACTTAATACCTATGTCTCGGTGTGACTAGTGCAGTGAAGTGTCTATGTTTTTTTTTATATTTAGATTCCATCGAAATCTAAAACATAACAGAAAAATATTACAACTCTGATGCTCAGTTTTTGAAACCTTTCAGAGCAAAATGCTAGAGAGCTTCGTGAAGAGCTTGATCAGCGTGAAGAGCCGTCCCAACGCGAACTACATCAAAGGCTGCTCGGTCCTGCTGCAACTCCTCACCAAGGCCGAGGTGCAGGACACGCTGCTGCCCGCCCTGCACAAGGCCATGCTCCGGAGCCCGGAGACCATCATACAGGCGGTTGGAGAGGTGCTAGACAACTTGGAAATACACCTGGATGGAATTGCTGTTGATATCGGGAAGAGTTTAATTGGTAAATGTTTTTAATTATTTTTAAAGGATTCAAACCTGCGTCTTTTGTGTTGGGTAAAAGCCATAACTGCTAGGCCAAAAATTCCAGCTCGCTAGTACATTTTTACCCCTTTAGTAAACCCCAAACAGCATCATCTTCAGTAAAAATAATAAAAAGTTAAATGTTTTAGTTTCTTTGCCCTGCAGTGGAAGTGGGTGCATTTTCAAGAGCTAAAAATTCGAAAGATGTGTGCCGTTGCCATCCACCAATCCGCATTGGGATCGCTATTAGGCCAGCGCCCTAACTGAGGGTACAAAAATGCTGACCTCGATGCTAATAGAGCTGTTATTGCGACCAGGTAATCTCCACTCGAAAGATGAATGGGTGCGGGCCGAGGCGCTGACGGCCCTGCGTCGCCTCGCCGCGCGCTGCTCCGACCTCGCCTCGGCTAAGGCTCTGCTCACGCACACCTTCGGCGTGTACAACGGCGCGGAGGGGAAACTCACCTCCAGCGAGGCCAAGATCGCTGTGCTACACGTAAGGACGTGTCTAGTTGCTTAGGGCTTCATACTATAGCAGTTATCCGAAGTTCGGAGTCCGAATATAGACCTCGTAAGCACAAACTTGTAAAGCAGCAGAGCAACTTACTGCATTTTGAGGTGCTATTCTGCTCATCACGCTGAAGATCCTCATTAGATCTTTACCAAGTTTATGAGACGAACCTTAGTTAATACCTTGCAAATAAATAAAAACCATCGAAATCGAATCTCATTAGGCGGAGATACCCAGTAACCCCTTTTTTGCCTCTTTTTGGAGAAAGTACGCCCCCTATCAAAAATCCCCGACGATAATCAAGATTATATAAAATCTTGTGGACCGTACACTTGGCTGCCACTTTAGTTTGGCACTAAAGAAATAGTTATTGCTATTCCACGATAGGGTATAGGCACGCTGAGCGCGTTCGCCGCCAGCGAGGCGGAGGGCAGGGCGCTGCTGGCGGAGCTGGCGCGGCAGCTGGCGCGCGTGCTGGAGGGCGAGTCGCACGAGCGCACGCTGTGCGTCGCGCTCGACGCCTGCCAGCGCTGGCTCGTCGCGCTGAGGGCGCCGCTGCCGGACAACCTGCTCGACATCTTCAAGGTGACACTGACTATCACCGCGCTGATTCGTAACCATGTTCAAGAGCGCCGGTGGTCTAGTGGTAGTGACCCCGCCTTCCGATCCTATGGTCGTGCACCAAAGGATTTTTCTGTGCGAAAAAAATATGCCACTGCTCTCATATGGTGAAGGAAAAACATCGTGAGGAAACCGGCATGTCCACGAACTAATAATTCGAAAGACGTGTCATCCACCAATCCGCATTGGGTCCGCGTGGTGGATTTAAGACCCAATCACTCTCGCCCGAGAATAAGCCAGTGTCCCCACAGTGGAAACATTAAAAGGCTGTCATGATGATGATGATGACGATGAACCATGTTCGTATAATTCAGTGGCTAACTCTGATAAGACCGCTCGAAAATCTGTTGTAGCCTAACAACTTGAAAAAGCCGGGACTGCTTATCTTCTTAGTTGAATTTGCCACCAGTGCCGGCGGTCACCCGTCGAAATGGTGAGAACGCGGAACAGTGCTCAACTTCGTTGAGCTTGTTGGCGCCGCCCGCAGCGCGCACTAACACTGCACTATACGCGCCCACCGCGCATGCGCTCATGCTGCTCAACACTCTAATTGCCAATCAGCCACAATATGTCGATCTGTTCCACATGACCATACATCAGTTTGGTAGTTTATGTGTATCTTTCTTTGAAACATTGTTGTAAACACTGTAATAATGGCTCATCAAACGCTTTGGTGTAAACTGTAAGTTTGTGAGCATCTGTTATAAATAAAATAAAAAAAAAAAAAAATCTGTTATGAACAACTTGACCAGCTACGTCACGGGGAAGACTCGCGTCGAATCTTAAGCCTTGTACAGACTAAGCGTTCAATGTAAGCGTAATCTTTGTATGTTGAATACGCTACATGCCCACTACACGTTCATTAGATCGTATAGTCCGTACAATGTCTGTACCGGCATTAAACCCGTGAAATGAAATATTGAAATTAAATGAAAGAAATATATTTATTTGCTTGAAATGTGGTAAAGTGGTACAAGTTAATAGCAGGTAGGTTTTCTGTGTCACTCACTTCGTCGGAAACGACGTGCAAAATTTAAATGTCTATGTCTGAATTGCAGAAGAACGTAACAGCGAAGAGCACGACGCAGGCGGTGCGCATCGCGTACATGAGCCTGGTGGCGGGCGCCGCGCGCGCCTGCCGCCCCGGCGCCGGCGCCGCGCACGCCGCCGTGCTGCGCCCGCTGCTCGCGCACGCCGCCGAGCGCGCCGCCGCGCAGCCGCTGCAGGTCTCTTCTACACACTACCCCCTATACACTACCTACTGCACGCTACACACTACCCACTTTACACTTCCTACTGCACGCTACACACTACCCACTACACTTCCTACTGCATGCTACACACTACCCACTTTACACTTCCTACTTCACGCTACACACTACACACTTTATACTTCCTACTGCATGCTACACACTACCCACTTTACACTTCCTACTGCACGCTACACACTACCCACTACACTTCCTACTGCATGCTACACACTACCCACTTTACACTTCCTACTGCACGCTACACACTACACACTTTACACTTCCTACTGCATGCTACACACTACCCACTTTACACTTCCTACTGCACGCTACACACTACCCACTACACTTCCTACTGCATGCTACACACTACCCACTTTACACTTCCTACTTCACGCTACACACTACACACTTTATACTTCCTACTGCATGCTACACACTATCCACTATACACTACCTACTGCACGCTACACGCTACCCACTTTACACTTCCTACTGCACGCTACACACTACCTACTATTTATTCAGACGTGAATACAAATCACTATTTGCTAGCTTCTGTTGTACAAATGCATGGTGCACCGATGGCCATGCGGCCCAGATGGGTTGAGGTATTTAAAGTTCACAATGCAATGATATTGCGTTGTTGCAGAATCAAGTAGTGAGCGAAGGTATATCCGCCATGCTGGGACTGGCGCTGCTGGACGAGACGCAGTCGCTGCCCGGCAGCGGCGCCGTGTGGACGGCTCTCACGCACCCGGAGAAACACGCGCTGCTGCACGACAGGACCCTCACCGCCGCCTCCGATGATGGTAAACATTATTTGTCACCAGGAATTATGTCGCATCACTATTACACTCCAAACGCTTTGAATTAAGCTTGATTAATGTTATGTTATGTTACCTTGAAAATCGAATAGCTATAACATTTACCCCTTTATAGTCCTAATACAGGTGGCGCTGCTTTGCAGAACTGTATTGGAAAAGTACCCCATTGTCGCGAGCAAACCAAATTCCCCAATATACAGAGCGTTTGTACTCACACTGCTCTCCACGATGAAGAATGTTCGGAGTGTAGCGATAGAAGAAGCGAAGTCTCTGCTCGCCAAGCCAGAAAGAGCTGTAATAGCTAGGAATTTAATGTTAAAGTTGAATGAGGTGTTGGAGGAAGGCAAGGTGTTCACGTACAAGGAGAAGACGCCGCCCGAAGAGAGCGGCCCCACCGTCACCGGCAAGATGATACTGGACTGTGTGCAAGCGCTGTGCTCCTACAGAGGTGAGATCTTCTCCCCTTTTCAACCGAGTCCAAAAGAGTTTGTTACGCGATTTCTCCACCTATTGATTTGAATGGTTCTATTTTTGTTTCATATTTATTTCAGAATAGGGTTAAATTTTACCGAAATCGGCTTAGTAATTTATGAATAAATCATAAAAACGTGTCAGTAACTACATTGTCGCGTACAACCACAATCTGCCGAAACATTTTTTTTTAGGTTGAAGTCGGTACTAGATGACTGATATACTTAATACTTACATAGATAGATATTTTTTATTATATTTATATAGAAAATACCCAGAACACCCGGAACAAATATTTGTAAATCGTATCATTGACCCGAGGCGGGAATCGAACCCGCAATTTCCGCGTCGCAGGCGGATCTGCGCCCGCTGCGCCACATCGGTCGTCGAAATTATTATTTATATTTATTGTAATACAACAATGTCAATAAACTCATTTAGCTTATGTGTCTTTCAAATCTATCATCGTCTTTGTTCATTGACCTATGAATGACAAGGAAATACAATACTTGGCAAGCCGCTGAATATATAGTTTTTTATGAATAAGGGCATATTTAGATCTGATCTACCATAATTTCCAACAGAGTACCCGAAAGAAGACGCGCAACTGCTAGCGTTAGACTCGCTCAAATGCTGCCACCACCCGCTGGCGATGGAAACTAACAAGGGCTACTGGATCCGTCTGGTGGCCGCCTTGCAGCTTGATCCCAAGAAGCTGGTAGGCCAGTATTCTGGCATGCTGAAGAACCAGTACATCCAGGGATATACTCCCAGTGAGGTAATCATTATTTATATTTTAGATTAAAGAATGGACGGACACTGATCCAAATGTAGGCTTGCTTATTTAATTTATCTAATTTATAATTCAATTTTTTGGTATTTTGAGCCAGAATTTAGACCAATTTCTATGAGATATAGATAACCACAATCAATCGTTCTAAAGAACACAAACGCAATATTTCTATCACCACTAAAAAGTCCCATCAGCAGACCCTGGTAGCCTATTATCGTAACCTCCTCACCAAAACGATCACAAAGCACCCAAAAACCATTTTATTGTGTTGCAGGTCAGTATGTCATTTTCTCTTCCTACTAATATTATAAATGCGAAAGTCTGTGGGTGTGTGTGTGTGTGTGTGTATGTTTGTTACCACATATCTCAATACTCAATACTCAATTCATTTATTGCTCTCATATGGTTGGTTCATTTACAGTTGTTATATAATAGGTGGTAGTATCACATAATGAACCCTGTAAAAGGGTATGACAACATGGAGATAGGCCGAAGTTTAAATAAGTAGGAAGTAAGTTGATAAATTAGGTAGATAAATAAAAAAGGTTGCTAGCATTAATTATCAGTAGGTCGAATACAATCTCCGTGACGACTTAACCGATTGTGATGAAATTTAGAATGTAGATGGCTTAAGTCCTGGAATAATCCATAGACTATATTTTATTCCGGAAAAATGACTGTTTTTTTTTTTTTTTTTTTTCGGGTCAGCTCGTAGATAATATAGATTGGTATTTGTTTTAGACGATATCAAACATAGTGTCGACACTAGTGGCGACGAACCCGGACGCCATCGCCGCGAGTGCGATCCAGAGCATACTGGACGCGTTGCAGGACTCCGACCTGCTCGCTGTCACACGAGACGAGTACTTCACGTACCTCACACCGGAGGGCGAGCTCTACGACAAGAGCTCCGTGCCTGGGTAAGCCGATATGTTGTTCCCTCCGTAGACCAAGGCACGTGCTTGGTGATCCCGATGACGTGATCAATCCCTTCATCCAGCTCGGACAGAGAAAACACGCAAATGATACACCGACCTCGCAGTCGAGGTTGAAAACTCCTTTCCGCTGCGGCCCCTGGGGTTGGGCCATTCCCCCCGGCTACAGACCAAGCCGAGGTTCGTATCTAAGTGGTGCCCTTGCGCTAGTTGCCAAGAACTCAAATCTTTGCGGGCAGCGCTTTCTGCGTTCGCCAAAATTTCGTGTAACGCTGTCACGGACCGTCAGACGGTCTAACAGCATTATAGTTCATTAAAAAAAAAAACGATATGTCCTATTTCCGGTCATCATTACCGCGACCTAATGACGACCTATGTGGCCCTTAGCTTGGGGCTAGATGATGCTGTGTAGATTGTCCAGCATTATTTATTTATTTGTTATTATTATTTATTATCTATCTATCTATGTCTTCATTTAAATTTTAAGTAAAACGGTTCATTGGTTGTCGAGTTATAGAGGAACACACATCATTCACAACTTTTGTCCCTACATATTGTAGCAACTTCATTATAAGTACCTAACTACCTACCTTTGTGAAAGAAAATAAATAAACATTATTATTATTTACTCACACACAGATTAGCCAGCTAAGCAACGAGACATCTACTAGTAACTTAGGTATTTGTTAAGTGGCCCTTTGTAATCAGGCGTTTGTGGTTTTTGTGATACAGGAACGATGACAACAAAGAGATGAACATGAAGAGGGAGAGCAAGGCGTACAGCTACAAAGAGCAGCAGGAGGAGTTGCAGCTGCGGCGCGAGATCGAGGAGAAACGCAGGCGGGAGGGGAAGGTTGTCGAGGTTAGACTGGCACACCACGATCCATGACATTGTATTATCAAGCACTAAACCTAGGAGATATGCTGGTCATATAATTCTGAAACTGATCAGTGATTTGTCAATGATACCATACCAACATTCGCATGCACTGATACAGTACAGCACTAATATCTAACCTGTGAAGAGATAACACAGTCTAAACCTGCACGCCCCACTCCAAAATTTGTGCAGTGCAGGTTTATTCTGGATTATCCCTCTGTATATTCCGAAAGATATAAATGTATAAATACTTTCTACGTAATAGTAATAGTAGCTCACCCAAGTCTAGTATGATGTTTTAAATTGGGTTGGACAATGGGAGCGCAATGCTCACTGCGTTGATTTGGCACAGTTTACCTCTGCAATGAATGTTGTTACAGATTCCGCTGACAGCGAAACAGAAGGAGGCTATAAAAGCTCAGCTGGCTAAGGAGGAAGAAATCAGGAAAAGGTTGAGTTTGGTGAGTAATATCTCTAATAAACGATTCCATAGTTAAATTACCTTATTGTTTGTATTTTAACAATTAACACGATGAACTTGGATGCACCACACAAAAAGCCTTAGTGCTGTTCCATCTAACACGGTTATTTCCTACTCTCATATTTTTGCTCTTACAGGATAAAACAAAAAAAAATGACTCTTCAACTATGGTGAACCAATTCATCTCGATTTTGCGATTTCTTTAGTATGTTTAAATCGTATGTAAGCCTTTTACACTTCTAGGCCATTACTTGAAGCATCTGTAGAAGGGCTAGGTGACAGCCGCGGCATGCGGTGATATGGCGGCCAGTTGTGTGCTCGTATAAGTATGACGGAGCCCAATGTTCGTCTCTGTTTTTTTTATTGGTTATATACATAATAGCGTTTGACCACCACCTCACCTGATTGGTAAGTGATGGTGTGGTCGATGATGGAGCACGCTTGCCTAGAAGAACCTGTTCACTCTAGCCTTAAAGACTCCGAAATTGTATTGATCGGGAAACAGACCCCGGCAACGAGTTCCATTCTTTATTCTTGGTAATGAGAAAAGAAAATGAAAAGAGTTTAGTTCATAGTTAGTATGTGATAGCGAATAAGCCCCCAGTACGTGTTATGGTTGCAGCTGAACGCGCGCGTGGAGGTGGCGGTGGGGCTGGTGAGCAGCGTGCGGCGCGGCAGCCCGCGTGCGCTGCGCGTGTCGGCGCGGCGCGTGGTGCCGGCGCTGCTGGGCGCGCTGCGCTCCCCCATGGCGGCGCCGCGCCTCGCGCCTGCGCACAGAGACAACGCGACCTGTCTGCTGCCCCGCCACGCCGCGCTCGCGGACACCATCGCGCGGGTCTCCATCAGGTCAGCTCCTTCATTCTCCTCGAAGTCAGCTCCAAGGAATTCACACAGTTGGCGAACGGTTAAAATCGTCCAGGGTCCAGAGGGTCTACTCTTGCTAACAAAATGTATTTATCTTGACAGTTTTCGTGGTTCAGCTGATGTCCGTGAATGCCACGATATTTGCCACAATAAGCGCTTGTCGTTTTCAAGAAAATAAATAAATAAATAAGACCCTTAGTACCTAACCTCTAATTCTAAGCAAGAGCTTGAAAGCTTACGCGGAAGATTTACGAAGACTGTCTACAACGCCTTAAAACTCTCGACTAGTGAGCTCAAAACTAAAAAAGGGTACCTACTATCCTCAGACTGCAAGAGCCGCAGTGCGACCTGGACCCGTGCTGGGAGGAGGAGCCGCTGGAGAGGGCGACGAGCCGCACCATCAACCTGGTGCACGCGGCCACGGCGGCGCCCGCCGCGGAGGGCGCGCGCTCCCGCTACTTCACCGCGCCCGGACTCTGCTACCTCTTCCCTCTGCTCAAGAAAGGTAAGCCGCACCCGATGTGATGCTTCTACATAACTCTAAGCTTACATTCCATACAGTATAGCTATTTTAGTCCTATCATATTATGATTTGATGCAAGAAAATTTAATTTATCTTTCGTATTGCTGACAGAAATCAGAGTATGACGCTTGATAAAAACAATCTTGCCTTTTCATTTACGATGAAAGAAAACAGAAAAAACTGACATGTACTTCATAATAATACTGTGTGAACCAACATTTAGCAAGTTCTCATGCAGCTGATCATTGCTGCACTATAAAATTAACAATGTCAACTTTTTTAACCCATGTTTCACAAAATGATAATTTTTTTTTTTTATTTGTGGTTAATCAAATATTTGTATTTGTTTGCAGGCTTATCGCCCGGGCTAATAGACGAGGCGACGATGGTGAACGGCCTGTCGGTGATAGCGTACCACGCGCGCCTGCAGACCGACGAGGAGGAGGACGCGGCGCTGATGCGCCCGGAGCTGTGCCCGCTCGACGACATCTTCAGGCTGCTCATCGACCTCATCAGTGAGTGCATACCTTTTAAACATACTTATGTTCTTAGCTTTACCTACTTCGATTGGCACCACACTGGAGCTTTATGATGATGTGGGATCATAAAAAAATACTAGGAACCCAGCCGAGTTTGTTGCCGGTTGCTTCTAGACTGGGGCACATGGAACTGGCGTAAATATATATATATTTTTTTTAATCAACTGAAGTGGCAACCAAGCTTACGCCCCACAAGTTGGTAAGCGGTTACCGCAGCCTATGGACGCTTGCAACATCTGAGATACCACTTGCGTGTTACCACCCCGAGACGTTAGATTTAAAGTCTCATGTTCCTGTAATTTCACTGGAAACCATACTGCTTGGCGGCAGATATAGGTATGGTAGTCCTTCCCCGGACGAGCTTTATCACAAAGAACTCTACTACTCTTTTTATCTTATATCTCATTAACTCTACTACTTTATTGTATAATTTTAGTTAATAAATGCGTGGATTTTGTGCCTCATATCTCCGTTTTTCACTTGCTAAGTTTAATTCCCCATCACTATAGTAATAGGGGAAGAGTAGCATTAACATTGGTATCACGTCGGGGTCATTTTATTTGATTGTAACACCACCAGGCAGCACAAAAGGTCGGACGCAGACGGCGTGCACGGCGGCGCTGCTGGACACTGCGGAGATGGCCGCGCGCGGCTCCGTCACCGAGACCGACATCTCCTGTCTGCTGGCGGGCCTGCAGAACCCATTGGAAGTATGTTGTACTGTCATACACATTACGTTTTGAAACTACTCGGCGTAATAGTTACAATCTTCTGCTGACATTTGAACAATTTAATTAGATTAATAACTAACATGACACATTTGCGGTGAAATTACAGGCACATGAGACTTTCCATCTAACGTCTCAGGGTGGTAACACGCAAGTGATATCTATGATGTTGCATGCGTACATAGGCTACGGTAACCGCTGACCATCAAGTGGGCCGTACGCTTGATTGCCACTTTAGTGATATAAAAAAAATATATATATTTTGACATTTTAATAATTTAACTACCTTTGACATTTTTTTCTTTTTAATAATTACTGTTTTGTGTGTGTTTTATTATTTTACATTTAATGTTTGTAAATGTTAGTATGCCCAAATGGCATACAAACAATAAATGATTATGATTATGTAATAGTCTTATGGCGCCATTCGAACCTCGGCTGCAGGCTGCGGATGCAGGTAGCACACGCATGACACGCAGCCGCTGCCTGCATCCGCAGCCGGGAGTGATTCCGAGGCTGGCTGCACATGCTGCGACAAGCAGTAGGTTGCGGCCACTCGCTTCCAATATTTCAGAATGTCAGATTATATTTTATTGTCAGATTTTCTTGAAATAAATACCTATTGATGCTAAATCTAGATATCGATAGTCAATAAAAAAAAATCTATGATTCAATCCAATATAAGCAGTAACTTGATTGCAAAATTAAGTTTGGTGAGATCGGCTCCGAGTAGCGACAACTTTGGACTTGTCTAAACAGGTTGGAGTGACATAACTAGGTGCACATCGACTTGCGGCCGCTGCACTACTGGTCTGCGGTCGGCTGCGGCTACAAGTCGCGGCGGCACTAGCAGCCGAGGCCGACTGCGCGTGCAGCCGCAGCCGCGTTCGGAATGTATTTTGCAGAAATCCATACAACTACATAGATAAATACAACTACAGTGCAGCCGCCGACGGCATAGTGCAGCCGCCGCGTGCGCACTGCATCCGCAGCCTGCAGCCGACATTCGAATGGCACCTTTATGCCTTTATTCAATCAGGAGCGCTCGTGACGTAGCTGGCTAAGTTGTTCCTAACAGATCAACGAAGTTAAGCACTCATCATTTGAATGGGTCATCGCCAGTGGCAATTTCAACTGAGCGCTCCCGTGCTTCGGAGGGCACGGTAAACAGTCGGTCCCGGCTTTTACAAAGTTGTTAGGCCATGACACGAGACCTTTAGGCGGCCTTTAAACTCTGTCACCAGAGTTAGCCACTGACTCATTACTTACTTACTTATTATAAAGTGTTGAATATTCCGTTGTGCAGGTGGTCCGCGACGCGGCGCTGCGAGCCCTGCTCTGCGTGTGCGCACAGCTGCCGCCGCTGTTCGAGGACACCGAGTACGCACTCACGCTCACCAAGAGATTGATTATCGCCACATTCGACATCTCCGAAGACAATAAGTAAGCTTTACTAAACTGAAACTTGCCAACTAATCATCATAGTCTGCCTTCCAATATTCCCACAGTTTTGACACTGAGCTAAAGCGTGTGACGGGTACATAATCCCACGCGTACCCAATGCGGATTGGAGGATGGAACATATTCTTGGAATATTTAGCTCTTAGATATGAGGGTATCCTCACGATGTTTTCTTTCACCGTTTGAGAGCACTGGCATTGCGAGCAAAAAGTTTGCGAATTCGCACACAACCGTTTTCGCACGACCTTAGTATCATAAACGAGGTGTACCTCCAGACCACTGCTCATTCGAGTTAAACTTATCCAGGAAACTAGCCGAACAGCTCTGGGATTCGGTACCGCAGGCGCAGCAGACGAGCCACTCGGCCGCTCTGATCGACGCGCTGCTGCACGAGATCCAGCATCCCGCGGACCAGATCCAGCGCGCGGCGGCTCTCGCGCTCGCGCACATCGTCGAGCGGAACGGACCGGACGCCGCAGAGATCGTGCTGCAGCATCTCCAGGATATCTACGAGCAAAGGCTGCCGGTCAGTACTACCTATAGAGTTGATGCAACCTCTATAGAGTTCATACAATCTATAGAGTTAATACAACCTATAGAATTGCTATAATCTATAGAGTCAACACAACCTACAGGTGCAACTTACGAAAATAAAGTAATACGAACATAATACGAACAAAACTATAGAGTTGCTACAATCTGTAGAGTTGATAAAACTTATAGCTAGAGCCTAAAGCTGATTAAACCGCCAGTGAATCTAATCGAAGGCTGTCCTCCAGCAACACATCCAAATGGTGACCTCGCGAAACTTTGTCCGCTGACTCTACTGTCTGGAAATTTAAGATATGGGACTCACCATTTTGGATGGGCTTTGACTATTATCAGTCAGGCTAATGGCAGGCTAAGCAACATGTATAAATAGTGGTTGTGGTTGTGTGTGCAGTTGATAGCGGCTCGCGTGGACTCCCTCGGGCACATCCTGTCGGAGGAGGTGGACGAGTGGGGCGGGCGGCGCGGCGTGGGGCTGGCGCTGCGTGCGCTGGCGCCGCAGCTGGCTATGGGCGCGGTCCCGCAGGCCGTCAAGTTCTTCGTGCGGCACGGCCTGCCCGACCGCGCGGAGCCCGTGCGGGCGGAGATGCTCAACGCTGCCATGGCGGTCGTCGAGATACACGGCAAGGTAACATATCGACGATACGCTTTTTTTTTTATTGGGACAGTGTGGGGAAATCAGAATTTGTTGTCCGATTTAATTTTTTGAAGTTATAGAAACGTTCCAGTTCAAAAAAATACATTCAGAATGATTGAAACAATAATATGTCGTAGTAATTACAAGTTTCTTTCTAAGTGTTTGTTAAAGTCGACTCAGTTTCATTGTACCGCAGGTAAAATATCAAGACAGCAGATGAACTTTGATCAACTGCTGCTACAGATATTTTTGCTCTAATGAAATAAAATTTAATAAAATGTCTTTTCATATTAATAATAATAGCAAAAAGCTGGTTTAAAAAATCTGCTTTTATCAGTTATTTGAGACCGGCCAGTCAGACATTATCTGACACTACACAATTTGATTGCCTAAAACCTACGCAATTGGACCACCTACTGTTTTCTTGAATGTAGTTGTCATTATCAGGAAACAATCGGGAGCCAGCTGCCCGTGTTCGAGGAGTTCCTGGACAAGGCCCCGAAGACGCGGAACTACGACTCGGTGCGGCAAAGCGTGGTGCTGCTGGTGGGCGGGCTGGCGCGCCACCTGCAGCCACAGGACGCGAGGATCAAACCCATCACCCTGCGACTGGTGGCCGCGCTGGGAACACCCAGTCAGCAGGTAAACATATTGATTCATAGACGACTGCTGGCATGTTGTTGACTAAGGAGTGCCATCACGACTATTCAAATCTTGATCATTTTCCTACCACCGAGTTTCTGTCCAACGAGGAGGAGAACATTCTACACCTGAAAATTAGCTAAACATAAATCTTAATACGATCTCAAATTTTCGATAACTTGTTGAAGTTTAAAATTACCTAACTAGCGTTTAAAACTTTTCGAAAAGTTTGGTTGGCTGGTTTGAATTGGAACAAAATTTTTAAATCTCTATAGTGTAGCTCGTGATCTCTCATTTGTAAACTGATGAGAGCCTAATTGTGCCATTTAGAGCTGACTTTCTTATTAAATGTGTCTGGTTTCTGACAGGTCCAAGAAGCAGTTAGCAACTGTCTGCCTCACCTGGTGACGTCACCGGCTCTCGAAGGCGAAATACCCAACATCGTCAACAAACTCATGAAGCAACTACTCACCGCTGAGAAGTACGGAGAACGAAAGGTATTAACCGTAACCCTACCAAAGTTTCAAAAGTTAACTTAAAGTGTTGGAAATTAGAGTGTATTTTACATTTATGCTGATTTTGCAGGGCGCAGCGTACGGAATTGCTGGTATAATCAAAGGACTAGGAATATTGTCGTTGAAACAACTTGACGTGATGGGGAAACTGACTGAAGCTGTGCAAGAGAAGAAGAACTACAAATATCGCGAAGGTATTAGTATCCGTAAATCTAAATAATATTAGTATAGTGTCACTGACTGACTGACATAGCACAAGCAAAACGGGTTCCTTATGATGTGTTACATACACATCTTAGGGAAGAACGCAGCGGGAAGACTAACATTAAACAAGTCAGCGCGAACAAAGTGGCGCGTATGAACTAAAGGTAATGGCAAAGACAAAACAAGGTTCAGATTTTAAAACAGAACCCTTGCAGCATTCTGACTTTCTTTCCAGGTGCCTTATTTGGTTTCGAGATGTTGTGCCACAAGCTCGGGCGTCTCTTCGAGCCGTACATCGTACACGTGTTGCCACACCTACTTCTGTGCTTCGGCGACACGTCGCAATACGTCAGGACAGCTGCTGACGACACGGCTAAGCTGATCATGAGCAAACTCAGCGCCCACGGAGTGAAGCTAGTGCTACCAGCGCTGCTCCACGCGCTGTCGGATGACAACTGGCGCACTAAAGCCGGTCAGTAGCTCCCCACAATATTATACCGTATGTTATGAGGATGTGGACGTGAACAACTTTGTCTGTCCCTGTTGTTTTTGGTCCCGAAAAACTATATAATATCAAAAACGCTTTAACTGGATTTTCTTTCGTTAATCCATCATTGGCCGTTGTCAAATTAAAATGTTTAGAGTAGTTGGGCGAAAAAAAATATTTATCGACAGCGCTAATAAAACAACCGTTCAACTACATTTTTGTTTGTTGACTGGCCGTAGTCCAATTAAAATGTCCAACCACATAATTTCACATCCCCAACTAAAATAAACCTAGTTGAACCCCGCAGGTTCGATCGAGCTGCTGGGTTCGATGGCGTTCTGTGCGCCGAAGCAGCTGTCGTCGTGCCTGCCGTCCATCGTGCCGCGCCTCATCGACACCCTGAGCGACTCCCACCTGAAGGTGCAGGAGGCGGGCGCGGAGGCGCTCAGCGTCATCGGCTCCGTTATACGGAACCCCGAGATCCAAGGTCAGTTGAAACGGCAGGAACAGTGCTGCTTCTCTTATACCGAACTAAGGTATAAATAAATAAATAAATAAATATTGCTGGACAATCCACACAGCATTATCTAGTCCCAGACTAAGCAGAGCTTGTGTTATTGGTACTAGATGACTGATATACTTAATACAATACAATACATATATAGATTTTTATTATACATAAAAAATATCCAGAACACCCGGAACAAATATGTGCAGATCATGCAAACTTTTGTCCCGCAGCGGGGATCGAACCCGCAACCTCTCGCTTCTCAACCGGGCACTCACCCACCGCGCCACCGAGTGATGACTAGAGTTGATAGAGCTCGTCCGGAGAAGTGCTACTACCATACCTATTTCTGCCGCCATAATGCTTGCATTGCTGTGTTCCGGTGCGAATCTCGCCCACCGCGCCACCGAGTTCGTCAACATGCGCCAACATTGGCGCTTGCCACTAAGGAACTCTATCAAATCAAATCATTTCTTTATCTGTTGTCATGGTACATGCTCTTAGATGGGTCAAATTATTACATAAAGTTAATTCTTACAGTTAAATGTTATATAGTAGTAGAGTTCTCTGTGATAGAGCTCGTCTGGAGAAGGACTACCACCATACCTACTTCTGCCGCCAAGCAGTAATTCTCGCATTGCTGTGTTAGGTATGGTTTCCGGTGAAATTACTGGCACATGAGGCTTTCGATCTTAGCCTCAAGGTGTCAACCCGCGAGTGATACCTCTGGTATTGCAAGCGTCCATAGGCTGCGGTAACCGCTTACCATCTCGTGGGCCGTACGCTTGGTTGCCACTTCAGTTGTATAAAAAAAAAAAAGTTAAATCGGCTATTTAACTTGGTATATATGTACAGCTATCGTGCCGGTGCTGCTGGAGGCGCTGCAAGACCCGTCCAACAAGACGTCAGTCTGCCTGCAAACGTTGCTCGACACGAAGTTCGTGCACTTCATCGACGCTCCGTCGCTGGCGCTGATAATGCCGGTGGTGCAGCGCGCCTTCCTCGACCGCAGCACGGAGACGCGCAAGATGGCCGCGCAGATCATCGGCAACATGTACTCGCTCACCGACCAGAAGGACCTCACGCCGTACCTTCCTAACATCATGCCGGGTCTTAAGAGCTCGCTGTTGGACCCTGTGCCTGATGTAAGTGCTGCTTGTTATTCATCACATTGTTGAATATGTCATGTCAGGTTCCTAGGAGAGTTTGAAGATGTGATGCATAAATGGTTGAATTAAACTAGGTACTACTCTAGCATGTGATATGCTTTCAATCAATCTTTTGGTCATTATTTTCCACGAAGCACTAAAGGCCTCTTGGCAGGCAGCACACTTATAATGTTCACTGAAAGAAAATAGAGAATCTAAGGGAAGTAGTATGTAACATCACCAATCACCGCGCGAAGAAGACTATTGGTATGCAAGATTTTCCACATCTCTTTATGGTTAAGAAAAGCTGTCAGAGTGAGGCTAGATCATGACAACCTCCTAGTGTTCCCACTGTTGGGACACTGGCCTACTCTCGGGAGAGAGTGATTAGTTCTTAATCCACCACGCGGACCCAATGCGGATTGGTGGATGGCACATGTGTTTCGAATTTTTAGTTCTTGGACATGCCGGTTTCCTTACGATGTTTTCCTTCACCGTATGAGAGCACTGGCATTGCGCACATAAATTTTCGAACAGAAAAATCCGACCGGGATCGGATCGGTAGGCGGGGAGCGACCCCGCCTTCCGACCACTAGAACACCGGTGCTCTCCTACCAGCTAGGTAAATGAAGTGATTCTATTGGTTCCTAACAAACACATCCCTCGCTACACATCCTCGCACATCTCTGGTGAAAATGCAGCTTAATGATGAGCAAATATGTTTTGGGCAGGTACGATCCGTGAGCGCGCGAGCCCTCGGCGCCATGGTGAAGGGTCTCGGCGAGAGCTCGTTCGAGGAGCTGCTGCCGTGGCTGATGACGCAGCTGACGTCGGAGAGCAGCAGCGTGGACCGCTCCGGCGCCGCGCAGGGCCTCTCCGAGGTGGTGGCCGGCCTCGGCGTCACCAAGCTGCACAAGATCATGCCAGGTATCTATATATATTATAGCGGACCAGCCCCGGCTTCACACGGGTGCTATAAACCTTCCTCTTCAATTAGTCTTATCTATTTATGAAAACTGCATTAAAATCCGTTGCGCTGTGTAAAAGATGTGAACGTACATACAGACAGTAGGAAGCTACTTTATTTTATACTATGTAAAGATGTATGTATTAGGTAAAAACATCAATACACATACTGTGATATAACAATTAAGTACATTATTGTACAGATCAGCAATTTAATTAATTATTTGTTGGTAAAACAGGTTGGTATACAACAGTAGTAGGGTGCATAAAAAATGGTTTCCAGGCTCCTAGCACCCTTCTTCAGACTACATGAGTAAATTATTTACGAAATAGATAGAAGCATAATAAAATTCTATGTATGCATCATGCATTCATTTGTTCGTTCGTTTACTGAACCCACTAAATTATAATGCAAGCAAATAAGTGCAAACCACGAGCAACGAAATTTTCGTTATGAATGGGGCTAGATTTTATAAATTGGTTCATTCACTCGTTCGCCAAACCCACTCACTCAATTTATGTACTATTGAGCACCGGTGGTCTAGTGGTAGTGACCCCGCCTTCCGATCCTATGGTCGTGGGTTCAAACCCGGTCGTGCACCAATGGATTTTTCTGTTCGAAAAATTTATGTGCGCAATGCCAGTGCTCTCATACGGTGAAGGAAAACATCGTCAGGAAACCGGCATGACCAAGAACTAAAAATTCGAAAGACATGTGCCACCAATCCGCATTGGGTCCGCGTGGTGGATTAAGACCCAATCACTCTCGCCTGAGAGTAGGCCAGTGTCCCAGCAGTGGGAAACATTAGAAGGCTGTCATGATGCATGATGATATATATTTTTTGTTGTTGTTTATCTGCAATCAGTCTTCAAACAATGAGCAGGTTTGGTGTAGGCAGTCTGGCTTGTCGAAGATTTGTTCAGTAGGATGCAATTTAACAAGCGCATATCTTCCAGACATAATCGCGACCGCGGACCGCTCCGACATCGCTGCGCACGTGAAGGACGGCTACATAATGATGTTCATATACATGCCGGGCTGCTTCCCCGAGGAGTTCCGCGAGTACATCGGCCTTATCATCAACCCCATCCTGAAGGCCTTGGCCGATGAGAACGAGTACGTGAGGGAGACGGCACTACGCGCTGGCCAGAGGATGGTCAATCTATACGCTGACTCTTCCATCGCTCTCCTGCTACCCGAGTTAGAAAAGGGTCTTTTTGATGATAATTGGCGCATCAGGTAACGTACTACTCAGTGCAGAGATAGCTTTTTAAATAAACATTATTCCAGATCCAGTGTTGGTAAGTAAGTTCGTATGAGTCAGTGGCCAACTCTGGTGACAGAGTTTCTACTTTCTAGGCCGCCCGAAGGCCTCTGTCATGGCCTAATAACTTTGATAAAGCCGGAACCGACTGCTTAACGTGTCCTCCGAAGCACGGGAGCGCTCAGTTGTAATTGCGGTCACCCATCCAAATGATGACTAGGCGGAACAGTGCTTAACTTCGTTGATCTGTTAAGAAGAACTTAGCCAGCTACTTCACGAGATCCAGTATAATTTGACGTAGCGTAACAATGATATTGAAATATCTATGTGTCGTAAGTATCAGAAACTACGAGCACTATGTTACCACAGCACCCAGACCCGGAACAAATATTTGCAGATCATGCAAACATTGTTGTTGAATCGAATAGCCTCTACTCCAAACTGTTGCTGTACTCTTAATAGAGTTCATATGTAAACTTGCACCTAAAAATGTAACATGAGTGCATTAACTAAATTAATACTGAACCCGCCACCTCTCGCTTCTCAACCGGGCACTGGGCACTTACCACATCACCACACGCATATTTTGTGTACGTAAACGGTGCTGTTGAATGTGTGACTGTCATGGTTGGCCCCACCTATTTATAGCAAGAGCGAGATAGCACACTTTCGCTCGCGCTGGCATGCGCGCGATTGGACCTACACTAAATTAAAACAAACGCGTGCTTTAACCCTTAGCTTCAATGCCGTCGAAAAGTGCCGTGTCGTGCCGGCAACCTCGCGACCGGGGTGGGGTAAGTAAAACAGTTGGGAGGTAGGGAGCGGCCATACGTAGTACTATCTGTTCTGTGACTGGGCACTCACCCACCGCGCCACCAAGGTAAAAGTACTACTGTAGAAGCTAGCATTATAATGTGAATTCCAACTTGCAGGTTCAGCTCGGTGCAGCTGCTGGGCGACCTGCTGTACCGCATCTCGGGCGTGTCCGGCAAGATGAGCACGGAGACGGCGTCTGAGGACGACAACTTCGGCACGGAGCAGTCGCACTCGGCGATCCTGCACGGGCTGGGGCTGGAGCGGCGCAACCGCGTGCTGGCCGGCCTCTACATGGGGCGCAGTGATGTCGCGCTCATGGTCCGCCAGGCGGCGCTGCACGTCTGGAAGGTACACCTACCACCCCTATCTCTCTCTCTCTCTCTCTCTCTCTCACTCTCCTCTCTCTCTCTCTCTCTCTCTCTCTCTCTCTCTCTCCTCTCTCTCTCCTCTCTCTCTCTCTCTCTCTCTCTCTCTCTCTCTCTCTCTCTCTCTCTCACCGTTGATATAGCTGTAACATTTTATTATTTACATTTTTTTTATACTATTTCTAGCCGAGCCGCGCGATTTATTATATATTTTTCACCATTTAAAACTTCTCTGGACTCATACATACGTTTCAATACTAAAATCAGCCAAATCATATATATGATTATTCCCAGGTGGTAGTGACGAACACGCCGAAGACCCTGCGCGAGATCCTGCCCACGCTGTTCGGGCTGCTGCTCGGCTGCCTGGCGTCCACCAGCTACGACAAGCGGCAGGTCGCCGCGCGCACGCTCGGTGACCTCGTCAGAAAGGTACCACTATATTTGCTTTTTTTTGGAGCGCTCGTGACGTAGCTGGCTAAGTTGTTCTTAACAGATCAACGAAGTTAAGCACTGTTCCGTGTAGTCATCATTTGGATGGGTGACCGCCAGTTGCAGTTTCAACTGAGCACTCCCGTGCTTCGGAAGGCACGTAAAGCAGCCGGTCCCTGCTTTTTCAAAGTTGTTAGGCCATGACAGAAGTCTTCAGGCGGCTTAGAAACTCGGTCACCAGAGTTGGCTACTGACTCATACGAACTTAATTTTTTGACACTATTTTAGAATTTATTTATTGCTTACATGTAGGTATATATAAACAGCTTAGATATAAATATTAGCCTATGGAAGTACATGCACCCTGTAAGGGCACTGCGGTTTAGCCTGAGTCGTGCATTTTTAATTGAAATTTATTACTTACAATTTGTACTCTTGTGTCCTCAATAAAGTGCTATTTATTATTTTATTATTTACAATACAAATAATGAAATAAAAAATTAAGTTAACTACTTACATTCTATATAAAATTAGCAGCTTTTAGGGCGGCCATAGACGATCCAGTCATTAGATCAAACATGTTTGATCAAATTGGCATGAATGTCTGTGAAAATTTAAATAAATGGCTTTGAAGAAATATAAATTTTCGTATTTTTATTTGAATGTATGTCATTGTATGTATTTAAGGTATAGAATGTACCTACATTAGAAACAATTGACCTGTAATCATTATTATCAATAGATCACTGCAGCCTTCTAATGTTCCCACTGCTGGGACACTGGCCTACTCTCAAGTGAGAGTGATTGGGTCAATCCACCACGCGGACCCATTGCGAATTGGTGGATATATCAATAGATACTATATGACTATATAGATATGATATGACTATTATGAACAAATTACCTTAGTTCTAGCGGCGAATCTTGGCCGACGTGAAGTTAGCCCTGTGATACGCTAACACAGTTTTATTTGAAAAAGCTTCATTGCACATCGAAACGGCCGTCGGCCGAGATCTGCCGCTAGAACTTTTTTAAGCTACGGCCCCACGGCCTGTAACATTTAGGACAGTTTTATCCACCACCAGTTTGTTATTAACCGTCTCCTGTTATCGGCTAACGGTTTAACCGATAACCGGCTTTCGGAGATCTTGAAATAGGTCTTGATAACTACAAACTCTAAAAAAGTGAAACCCCTGACACTCTTATGCTGATGACCTTAAAACAACGATTTTAATAAAACATATTTAGGAACCATCGCTCGAAAACCTGCTTTCAAATAATAAAACCACTTTCAAAATCGGTATACCGAAGAGTTACGGAGCCACAGACAGACACACATAGTGGTCAAACTTATCACCCCTCTTGCATCGGTGGTTAAAAATATTCTTTGTATTGATTGCTACTAACTGATTTATGAATGTTTCTAGTTGGGCGAGCGGGTCCTGCCCGAGATAGTGCCCATCCTGGAGCGAGGGCTGATGTCGGACCGCGCCGACCAGCGGCAGGGCGTCTGCATCGGCCTCGGAGAGATCCTGGCCTCAACCTCGCGCGAGGCTGTACTGAGCTTCGCTGACGGACTGGTACGAGTTTATACTTTCTAGTTGTAACCTGCTTGACCTTTTAAGCGTCTTCATATTCTTAGGAGAAAATAAATAAATTGTCTCTTTCACATGTATCGTCGTCTTTGTTCGTTGACATAAGAATGACAAGGAAAGACTATGGAAGAGTAAAGGTCTTAAGGCTATAAAAGATGGTAGCATTAAAAGCACTCGCCCACGGCAACTTTTTGTAGCGATGCTCTCGCGCGACATCATCGCCGGAGAAAGTAGTAGAGTTCTTTGTGATAGAGCTCGTCCGGGGAAGGACTACCACCATACCTATTTCTGCCGCCAAGCAGTAATGCTCGCATTGCTGTGTTCCGGTGTGAAGTGTATGGTTTCCGGTGAAATTACTGGCACATGAGGCTTTCGATCTTAGCCTCAAGGTGGCAACCCGCGAGTGATACCTCTGGTATTGCCAGCGTCCATAGGCTGCGGTAACCGCTTACCATCTTGTGGGCCGTACGCTTGGTTGCCACTTCAGTTGTATAAAAAAAAAAAAAAAAAAAAAATTGCCGTAGGCTAGCGCTCTTAGATGTTTATATGCGTGTGTGTTGATATAACATCCACACAGATCACCTCACAGAGATGGACTGACCAGCTATAGACTGCGTTGAGTGGCCCGCTGCATGAATGTACCAGGAAAGCTGCGATTCGAGATGAATGGCGTCAAATTGTGAAGCGAGCCACAGCTCCCCCTGAAGTGACGACCATGACCGCTCTGTCAAGAGTGTAACGAAGAAAAGTCTTGATATACGTGTGTGTGTGTGTGTGTGTAGGTACCCACCGTCCGCACGGCGCTGTGCGACGAGCTGCCGGAAGTGCGCGTAGCGGCGGCGCGCACGTTCGACTCGCTGCACGCTACCATCGGCAACAAGGCGCTGGACGACATCCTGCCGCCCATGCTGGACATGCTCAGCGACGAGGACCCCGCGCGCGCCGACGCTGCGCTCGACGGACTTAAGCAGGTATACCATCATACCATACGGTACCAGTCTCTAAACTATAGGATTCACTCGATCCTTCGAATACTTCTTATAGTTTCAATCGGTTCCAAGTTCGCTTTGGAAATTCAGTATTTCTACTTCCTATCCTACTAACTATACACTTTCACATTCATAATAATGAATGTAAAAGTGTGTGTAGGTGTGTGTGTATGTTTGTTACCACGAATCTCCGTGACGACTTTACCGATTGTGATTAAATTTGTAATGTAGATGGCTTAAGTCCTGGAGTAACACATAGGCTACTTTTTATACCGGGAAAATATACTGTTTCTTTGGCATAGCATAAAAACTGCAAAAAACTCGGTGAAAAAAAAAAGTGAATCCGCGCGGGTAGATTCGTTGTTCTATAAAATATAGCAGGATCCCTTTGGATCGGATCGAAAGCTGATGCCTCAGGAGCTCGATATTAATACCGGATGTAAAATGTAGATAATGGCGATAAAGTCCCGCGCCGTGCTGCCGTACCTGATCCCGGTGCTGACGGGCGCGACGGGCGCGGCGGGCGCGGACACACGCGCGCTGTCGGCGCTGGCGGCGGCGGCGGGCGGCGCGCTGGGCCGGCACCTGGCGCGCGTGCTGCCGGCGCTGCTGGCGGCGCTGGTGGCCGCGCGCGGCACCCCGCACCACGCCAAGGAGCTGGAGCACTGCCGCGACGCGCTGCTGCCCACGCAGGACCCGCCCGGCGTGCGCTGGTATGTAGCGGCGCTGCCGGATACTTACACGAAATAACCTCCCGAATACTCTTATTTCCTCAAGCTGCTAAACATTTTTTAAGTCACAAAACGGTTAAGTTGTTCGCCTGATGTTAATCGTCACTTCTGACCGTAGCAGTTGCAGTGCCACATAAAGTTTTAAAATTTAAGGTTTTACGTGGCACTGCATTACGCTCATCACCCCGAGACGTTGTTAAGTTTCTTTCGCCCAGTAATTTCACTTGCTGCAGTGCCCTTCAAACCTAAACACAGAAAATATGTGGCACTGCGGTGGTACCCACCAATACGGACTCCTGCTTATGAGTCCTACCACCAGGTAAAATGTGATTGTGACCTATCGTAGAGCTGATCTCCGTGTGTGTTTTCTGTTAACTTCGGCTCCATCCGTAATGCGTCATTATGTCGGCAGCATAATCGACTTCCTGCTGGACGCGATCCGCACCGGCGTGGACGGCAACCGGCACGCGGGCGCGGCGCTGCTGTGCGCGTACGTGTCGCACACGCGCGCCGACCTCTCGCCGCACGTGCCGCAGCTGCTGCGCGGCCTGCTGCTGCTGCTCGCGGACACGGAGCGCGACGTGCTGCTCATGGCGTGGGAGGCGCTGCAGGTACACGACTGCAACTAGCTGCTCACCTAACATTATTAGCTTCCGATACAGTACTCCGCCACGGGAAACTGTATCAGAAAAAAAAAAAAAAAAAAATAGAATAGAAAAATATTTATTTTGCGCCACACAATAAACATGAAAATAACAATACAAATTAAAATTAAAATTCATTTATTCTGGACACACACAAACAGCGCACTATATTTAAAGAATACAGAATAAGATTTTTAAGGGCCTTTCTTAAACGTACTTTTAATCTCTGCTTACTTATTGCGTCTTTCAAACCTGCCATCATCTTTGTTCGTTGACGCAAAAATGACCGAAAGACAAGTGGTTTTCAAATGGAACCGTCTAACCTCGCATATCGACATCTGAACACCGTCAGCGTGCGCAACCATTAGACATCGTTTCCGTAGCTCTATGCCGCTCCAACACACTCATCGCTCCAGTTTGCTCAAGCTAAGTTTCTGATTTTGTCTTTAGGCTGAAACCTGGAAAGGCCAAACTACAGAGGGTTGTTGCAACGACATTTAAAAATGCATAAATGGTCGCGCCTTCGTTAAATAACCAGTAAAATAATAAATGATTGCAGATGTCGTTGTGTAGGTGTAAAGTAATAGTTGTGTTTGTGTGCAGGTGTTCACGAAGGCGCTGGAGCCGGAGCAGTTGATCGCGCACGTGTCGGACGTGCGCGGCGCGCTGCGGCACGTGTCCGCGGACCTCAAGGGCGACCTGCTGCCCGGTTTCTGTCTGCCCAAGGTACACTGCGAGACTTCACCAACGAAGTCTTAGAGCTAGGACTTCGAAGACGGCATAATCGAGTGACTTATTGGTTCTATAACCTCCTTGAACCACATTGTCCACTATCGGTCACGAGATCTTTGGGATACCTTACTTTGCAGGGTGACCTAGAATAAACCAATAAAGATTTCAAGATTTCAAGATATTTATTTGCACAAATAAGTGTTACAAAAGGTCTGAAATAACCCATACTTGTTTTATCGAGGCTCAAAGAAAGCAAAATACATAAAGAACCTGAGCACTTCAAGGACATGAGAGCCACAGTTTTTTTTTTTTTTTTTTTAATTTGAGAAACCAACGGCGATTTACAATGTATGTACTTAAATAGATTATAAATCCTAGGTAAGTTACTAAACGTAAGGCTAATAATAGGTTTCTACATTTGTCTGAAGTAAGCAAAGTTGTTGGGAACAAAATATTTGCAAGTTATTATATAACTACATTTTTAATTACGATCAGTGAGGGACAATACATAGATCTTGAATAAAAATTATCCCTAAGTACGAGTAGTAAGGTAAGTATCATAGATTCATGGACATGATGCTTATTGTATTATTGAGTGTGTGGGTAGGTGTAAGTAGTAATAGTAAGTGAGTGTCTGTGAACTGACCTTCGGAGATGCAAACTGCACACTACATCAACCATTATGTTTGTATTTTGCACATGTTTTTTTTTTATAGCTTAGCAATTTTATAGTGTAATCAACTAATTATTATATGTAGTATGCCGTCTACAAATGAACATTGAATTATATAAAATAAAAATTTAGTAGGTATTTTTATTATTACTACATTACAAGAAACTGTTGGATCAAAATCTTTTATGTAATGAAATGACTTAGTCATGTTATGGGTACTCCTTATCATCGTCATCGTAGTGTACACCAATTTGTTGACGAATAGTGTCTTCCAGCTTAGCGAGGACAAGACTCTCATTGAGTGACATACGCGGCGATTCAATCAGCCCTTCTCTTATGCATCTGGAAACTTTCAGAGCTTCGTAGACCAATCCAGCACTGTTGTTTCCAAAGTTGTAAGGAAGTTGCGAGGTGTGCACAGTAAAACATTCCATCGCTCGTGGGCTCGTGGCATGTCCAACAACAGTAGCCTTGTTCCACATCTTAATTTTTGTCTCTAATCTAAAGTTTAAATCAAATTCATTTGTTATTGTTATGGTTATCAGGGCATAGCACCAATCCTGCCACTGTTCCGCGAGTCGATCCTGAACGGCCTGCCCGAGGACAAAGAGAACGCGGCCCTCATGCTGGGCGAGGTCATCAAGCTGACGTCAGCGGCCGCGCTGCAGCCGTCAGTGGTGCACGTCACCGGGCCCCTCATCCGCATCCTCGGGGACCGGTTCAACGCGAGCGTCAAGGCGGCTGTGCTGGACACGCTGGCCTCTCTCCTCGCCAAGGTTATTTATACTTTATGCTTAGCGTTGTAGAGTTCATTCTTAGTATCCTTCGTAACTAATTGCGAGTCTGCTAAGTCGCCAATACATGTTGCCCAGCTTTGCCGAGTGAACGCACTCGTCGCTCGCCTGCGCTGATCGAGTCAAGACAAAGTGTTTTTTTTATACAACTGAAGTGGCAACCAAGCGTGCGGCCCACAAGATGGTAAGCGGTTACCGTAGCCTATGGACGCTCTCGCGGGTTGCCACCTTGATGCATAGATCAAAAGCCTCATGTGCCAGTAATTACACCGGAAACCATACCTTTCACACCGGAACACAGCACATTACTGCTTTGCGGCAGAAATAGGTATAATGGTAGTACTTCCCCAGATGTGTTCAATCACAAAGAACTCAACTACTCTTTAATGATTCATTAGACTTGCCAAACGTGTGGACGGTAGCACTTGTCTTGCATCGATTTGCCTACACTCGCGCTGGCCTTCACTCGGCCAACATGTATTCGTTATGGTGTGGTACAGCAGCGTTGTGTTGCAGGTGGGCGTGATGCTGAAGCAGTTCCTGCCGCAGCTTCAGACGACGTTCCTGAAGGCGCTGCTGGACGCGAACAGGCCCGTGCGCCTGCGCGCCGGCACCGCGCTCGCGCAACTCGTACTCATCCACACGCGCCCCGACCCGCTCTTCCAGGACGTGCACAACGGTATGCACAGCATCACGAAGCTCCACTTACTATACCAGTAAAATGGCAATCAAGCGTACGGCCTACTTGTACGCGGTTATCACAGGCTATGTACGCGTCCAACCTCAGAGATATCACTCGCGCGTTGCCACTTTGTTAGTTACGTAGGTAATACGTAACTAACAAATCAGTATATCAGTCATCTAGTACCCATAACTCAAGCTCTGCTTAGCTTGGTGCTAGATGATGCTGTGTGGATTATCCAGCATTCCAGCATTTTCATATCCAATCAATCAAAGCAATTTTAATATTGAATTAAAAAAAAAAGTGTTTTCAAAAACTTACACACGCTCCGGTCTACCTGCGCAGTCATACCAGCACCGGTAGACCTCTCCGGTAGATAGTAGTGTATGGCGCAGTTTGTTTGAGATGTTGTTCGATGGGTGGGGCAGGTATAAAGTCGGCGGAGGAGCAGGCGGTGCGCGAGACGTGCGTGCAGGCGCTGCGGCACGTGATCTCTGCGGGCGGCGACAAGATGTCAGGTCCGCTGGCGCTGTCGCTCCTCGCCACGCTGTCCGGCGCGCCGCTGCTGGCGCACGCGGACGACGCGCTGCGCCAGCCCGCCGGCGGCTGTCTGGGCGCGCTGCTGCACTGCCTCCCGTCTCCGCACCAGGTAACTCACTCACATCCACTCTATACCCAAACTTAAGTAATTTTATAATCTTTCGGAATTTACGGAGAGTTACACACAGGTCAGATATTGATGCTGTACTGTTTCAGTGCGTGCCAGCTTTGGTTGGTGTAAATGCAATTACATAGATGACTTATTACTTATTTAATAAGGGTGTGTGGGTGTGTGGCCAACATTAGTGCTCTATTGGGTTTATACTCGATGCTCACGCATGACAGCCGTCTGATGTTCCCACTTCTCACTGATGATGCTGACTCACTGGCCTACTTTTGAGCAAGAGTGATTCGTGATCAACAACACGGACCCAATGCAGATTTGTGGATGGCACAATATGTCTTTTGAATTTTAAATTCTTGGACATGTCGGTTTCACGATGTTGCCTTTACCAGGTTTGAACCCACGACCTTAGGATCGGAAGGCGGTGTCACTTCACTAGACCACTAGTGCAGTTACATGGTAAAATAAAAAGCTCATGGTGAGACCTCTATAATAACATATTGGTGTGTTAGGACGCGGCGATCCAGCACCACGTGCTGGGCACGGCGCTTGCCGACGACTGGCTGCTGCAGCACGGCCGCTCGTGCGCGCTCTTCGTAGCGCTCAAGGAGACGCCGGAAGCTGTTTACAAGGACCCCTTCGAGGAGAAGGTTAGCCTAACCCGTTATTTTTTATATCAGCATACATTCATTTAACTTGCAAGTTAAAATAAGCTAACTGTTGCTATGTACTCGTATTTGTTGATATTATTGACTTTGAACAGCATGGAATGCTAAGTTTCATAACTTCCTACAAAGGCTTGGTGATCTAAATATTTACAGTTAGTACTAGACTACAATGCAGAACAAAATTCATAATGTAATTATCTTCCTGTTTACTATTTTGTATTTAGTGTATGTGTGTTTATCTGTTGGTTTCATTTTGTCTTGATAAGAACACTAAGAAAGGGTCTAAGCTAGTGTTTATGTTCCAGATTGAGAAAGCGCTGCAGAGCTACCTAGCGAGCGACAAGATCCTAATAGTGTGCAACGGTATCCGCGGCATGGGCTACCTCATCCGGCACCTGCTGCAGAACGACCGCGCCGTACCACCCAACCTACTCTCGCAATTCGTGAGGGTGAGTACATTCAAATATTTTTTCTTTTTTTTTCTGTATTCATCTGCGCTATAGCATAAAACAAAATCGCTTCTCGCCGTCTCTGTCCCTCTGTAAGAATGTATGTACGCTTAGATCTTTCAAAATACGCAACGGATTTCAATGCGGTTTTCATCAATAGATAGAGTGATTTAAGATGTAAGTTTATACATATTATTTAAGCATCCGTTTGACGCCTGTAGCCTGTAGGCGAGAATAGACTGACTGACAGACAAAAGCATTTATTCTTTTAATTTTATGCACTTCACTCGCTCGGTCAATAATGATGTGATGATCAAAAGGCTAATTATAATTCGTTTGAACTTTGATCCCCTTTGAAAATCATTTTATACATCTCTGTGACATGACAAGACCAGTCTCTACTCATAGATATTTAACAAAAATGAATGACATTCCGTATACAGAGCATGAACCACAGCAGCAACGAGGTGAAACAGCTGATGGCGCGCGCGTCCGTGGTGGTGGGGCGCGACGTGCAGGCGCGCGGTCCCGCCGCCGACGTGCTGCGCGCGCTGCTGCCCGCGCTCGTCAACGGCACCAAGGAGAAGAACACCTACGTGCGCGCTAACTCTGAGCTCGCCCTGCGCGCCGTGCTGCGCCTGCCCCGGGATGAGCTGCACGCGCAGGTCAGCACGACACTCCTCGATACTGATGATTCAAATGTTTTCTAATCACATAGACCAATAGAGTCACCCAATATGACTGTATTAAGCTTGTCACCTCGAGACATAGTTACATTCACCCAGTATTTTAACAGTAACACAATCTTACATTTTATTGTTTGTTGTTGTGGTAAACAGTGATGTTTATCTTTAATATTATCTCTACACTGACATAATTTATGACTCTCAGTCTGTTCAAAAGATAATGTTGCATATTTTGACCCATCTGTTTTGTTATCTACTGATAGGACTGGCACTTGTTTAGTTGTTTATGCACATATTTTTGGGCTAAGTTTTTATCATTGTCATTTATTATTCCAATATGGGATTTCTAGCAGTGGATAAGGTCTTGCTGCCAATGAGCTAATTGTGAGTTTTTGTTTGCAGCAATGCGGAGCCCTGCTGGATGAAGGCGCCCGCGAGTCCCTAAACGATGTGGTCGCGCGCGTGCTGCGCCGGGGACACGAGCCTACGCGCGACGAGGACCTCGACTGCACACTACTCACATGAGATAATAATGATACCCGAACATATTATATTATACCATAATTATACAATCTGTTTTTTGTTCGTAATATTCATAATAACTCCCCCATTCAAAAATGTTACTTTGTCTATTAATGTGCATAATGCAATGTAACCTACAATTTTATTATCAGGATTCCTAAAAGATGCTAGTTGATAGTAGATAATTAAATGTCATAAGAACGGAAAAAAAAATAATGAAAATCATTTATTATGTTAACAAACATTTTTGAAATTGCCATTATGATGATTAGCCTGTTGCTATGAAAATTCATCCCTTTGATGTATATAGTCGTAATGTAATCACAAGATAATAAAATTGTTTTTAAATATTTTTATTGAATTTCATGTCAATGTTAATGTAATCACAAGAAAATAAAATTGTTTTTAAATATTTTTATTGAATTTCATGTCAATGTTATGTAAAACTTGAGAAAGTCGTAATAAATAAAATTTTCTGAAACAATTATTCATTATCAAACTAAAGCATCAAACCTTATTTTAAACTTAGTGGATACAGTTCAAGGAATGTAATAGATATTTTTGATTCACACCTTACAAGTCAGCATTCTTCTTCGAAAAGCCCTTACTCTGGAGTAGTTCATTGCACTGCTGGCGGTCCAGGTGGGAAAGGGCCAAGCGATCAATCTCCTTGTCTCCCTCACCCAGTACCACCAGCTCTGGAGGTGCACCGCTGATGAAGCTTACATCAACCCCTTTGTAGAATGGAGCATCTTCCATGACAAACTTTTTAACCTGGGGCAGCCTGTTTAACGAACATCCTCTGCATGTCTACAACCAAGCAAAATACGTGCTATGACATTTCAGGAGGCGTAACCGCCTATGCTTAGCAAGTAGAAAGTGAATAGAAAGAATTAAGTAATATTTGGATTACCAACCTCTATTCTTGCAGAAACAATATCGTCGATTTCGTACGTTGATATAGCTAGTATTAATGATAAAAAAATAATAAGCTTCTGCATTTTTACACAACTATAATCCTCTCTGATGAAGAATAAACAAGCCAAAGAGTAAAACGAAGAACTCTGTGGTGAAGTGGTGTTTTAAACAGTAGTGTAGTGATCAAGCTAGTTATTATAATCCATAGACTACTATTATGCTAATATAATCTTTGTGATCAAGTCAAAGAGTAAAAGTGATCAACTTCTGTGTCAGTCAATGTTTACCTTTTTTTTCTGAGAAAATGGCAGACAGACAAATCTTCAGCCGTCAAAACTTATATTTTGTCAAAGACGGTAATTTTTTGACTGACATTGTTAGGAACAATGAAGTGAATTCCAAGTTCTAAAAAAACGTAAGAAAAGGTGGTAGGGTAGTAGGATTTATGCAAAACTGCCCTTTGATAAAAAAAAAAGTATGCTGCAAATTTTGACAGTTCACTCACACAACACAAGACAAGACACGCCATGAAACTATGGTAAATAAATTCAATTTCAATTTGTGTTCTTGGCCAAAAGCTACTGATGATACGTAATTATTAAGTTTCAACCCTGTCGACCGACATTGACATTGGCAAAATTGTGACAAACTCAGCCACAGACGAATCCTCACGCCACAAAAAAAAGAAGAGACTGCCTTAAAAAATGTTGCGGTTTCGGTAAACGTAGTGCTTACATTCTCTTGGGGTTACGGTTTCAGTTCAGACTTCATCCAAAGATTTTATTAACGAATGAATACCTACTGATAAGAAATTATTGTCGACAAGTTAAAATAAATTGAACTATTGGATGACATGGATTTAAGACATCTAGAACTAACAAGGCTTAAAGCATACACCGCTAGCATCGACAAAGAAGTGACTTTGCTGCTACAAAACTTGAAATGGGATCCAAAAACCATTACAGAGGTTAGCTTGAGACTTGGATATCTGAGACTGTCGTTTATTATTTAATCTGGAACGCCTTTGTCTTTGTCCTCAAATTATTGCTTGTTCTTTGTCTGGGTGTTGTGGTACCTACCAAGTGCTTATATTCTCTCTGGTAACCTACCTTATAATGTACTCAAATTCAATTTGAGTACATTATATATAATTTGACAAATTGTGTGTGAAGTCGGGATTATATTTATGGTTGGGTGTTTTATGTTAATGTATAGCTTTGCTTGCAATCAGTTTTGTTTGGTTTCAATTTGAAGTTGTAAAACAAAGGCAGGTTACAAATTAGAAACTAATGAATTTAAAGAGTTAAAACTATAGTGGTTTGAAATCATATTAAATTATTAATGACTATTTACCACTTGAATTTGTCATTAATGCTGACGTTTCGAAGCTATTTAGAAGCTCTTCTTCATGAGCACCGCCCGCAACTGTGTTCGACGGTTGCTCGGCGAATACAGTATTCAGTAATTTAATATAACTAATGAATTTGATTGCAACTAAATGTATTGTTTGAGGTCTAGCTCTTTATCTAGATATGTGTAAGTATATGTGTATTCTATCAGTTAACTAGTTTCTACAGTATAATATACTTATTAAACTTTTTGAACTAAGGTTCAGGATTGTTAGTGCCATGTAAAAATGTCTGCCAATATTTATTAATTACTAGTATACCTGGTTTTCTTCAAACAAAAGCAAAACAAACTGATTGGTACTCCAGAGATGGCAAGCGCAATAGAGGGCGTCAATAAATGAGATGGGAAGACAACCTAAAACTCACAGCTGGACTCCACTGGAGAAGGGTAGCTCGAGATAGAACCCAATGGAAAGCGTTAAAGGAGGCCTATGCCAAGAGGCACACTGAACTAAGGGACATTCTATAGTCGAACCTGAACCCAAAACATTACCAAAAACATGTAAACTCACTGAATTTCTACAAACATTTCAAGACCAAAATTAACCAAATCAGTCCAGCCATTCTACAGTTTTAGCGAGCCTAACACACAGCATTTCATTTTTATATATATAAGAAGAAGATTAGGAAGTGTCTCACCAGTATTAGTTCTAAACTTTAAGTTATTTGTGCTTATAATGGCGTAAATTCACCTAGCTTTAAGATGTTTCAAAATGATCCTTGTGATATGATTGAATAAGTATAATATATTATTTTTTTTACTTATAATGGTTTTGTTTTAGAAACATCCGTCAGTGATCTGCAAATGCGATCCAAACCATAGAATACCATTGGAGAGCAGAGATGTCCATGAGAGACAATGTCACCTGAGCAAGTTAGGCTACAGGACAGAGGACACTTTTCTACCAGATCCTGTGGATCCTGATGCTGACACTCTTGTTAAATTCTGTATGAGTAACTGCATTTATCTTACTTTTTTTTTTATCAAGATTAACCAATTTGAAAAATACCATTTTTCTTAGCTTTGTTAATAAAATGATTATTTTTTCTTTCTATGTGCTTATTATGCTGACTTATTGACATTTCAGTGTCCAATAGGGTGCATGTATAGTTCGCACAGCGGATCTAGGCTTCCGTGAAGTTAGCCGTTTGTGATGCGTGAGAACTATACTTGACCTAGGCTACTGTAGAATTAAGCTATAATACCTATGTACATGGTAGCAATTAATAAATAAATATGACTTAAGAATTCTGTTACCAATAATTTATGAATTGGAAAAAATGAAAATGAAAAATGTTTATTTCAATAACAAAAATTATTATTTCAATAAATTCACTCTTGGATTGGAGTCCCTTTTTAGCCAAAAAATTACTTGTGTTAGGTTACCACCTCTCTTATATAGCTATATTTATGAATATGAATATACTTATTGTTCCAGCCCACTATGAAATTACTGATATTATCAACAATGCAGCAGCTCAAAACCCACTTTTCAAGCGAGGTAAATATAAATTTGCCTAATAACATTACAGATTGTTTTTGTAAACATACATAAATCTTATGATAAAACATTTCATTCTTTATTGCAGTATATGTCTGCAGACATTTTGGCTGACAAATGCAACATTTAATCTGTATGATTGATATTAGTATCCTTTACACATTAGTCATAAGCTGAGCATATTTGAAGCACTGAATCACTGATGGTCCAGTTGAAGTGACCCTTCCAATCCTAAGTATATGGGTTCGTAACTGGTCATGCACCAATGAATTTTCTATTCGAAAAAACTAATGCGCAATGCCAGTGCTCAAGAAAACATCGTGATGAAACCGACATGTCCAAAAAACGGAATTTGAAAGACATGACTGTGCTATCCTCAAATTCACGTTTGGGTTCTGCCTGGTGGATTAAAACCACAGAACTATATTTAAGTAAAATGAGTGAGTGTATGTACCTTTGCGTGCCGAAAAGACGGGCTAAGTAAGGGCTGAGTAACCTCTTTACTCGCCGCAAATCTCAGTCTGCTCCCAACCGGGGGCGGTGTGATGGTGTGGCAGTGCCTAGAACCGGTTTGCCGCGGGCTTATCGATGCTTTTAAATCATTTTCGTGTGGCTTATGTTTAGAATAGATTAGAATAGAATGTGAATGTTACACACTAAGAGCACCGGTGGTCTAGTGGTAGTGACCCCGCCTTCCAATCCTAAGGTCGTGGGTTCAAACCCGGTCGTGCACCAATGGATTTTTCTGTTCGAAAAATTTATGTGCGCAATGCCAGTGCTCTCATACGGTGAAGGAAAACATCGTGAGGAAACCGGCATGTCCAAGAACTACAAATTCGAAAAGACATGTGTCATCCACCAATCCGCATTGGGTCCGCGTGGTGGACCCAATCACTCTCGCCTGAGAGTAGGCCAGTGTCCCAGCAGTGGGAACATTAGAAGGCTGTCATGATGATGACACACTCAGTTTCCATACAAATGGACGAACTCTTATCTGCTGCCTAGTCAAATAGAGGTGTAGTCGTAAAGCTCCTAACCCAATGGAAACATTAAAAGACTCATGAGATAGTTAATACAGCATTCAATACTTTAATCTAAATATTTTTTAAGTCAAGTTGTTCATCTGACCATGACATAGCTGCACCATAAATATGGCTTAATAGTGTCCATTGACTCAAGGTGTAGGATGTCAGAAGTGGGAGCCGCTGACAGTGGAGCGGCTGCAGAGGGCGTACTCCTCGGACGAGCGCCGAGCCATCCACGACGCCGTGGTCGCCGCCGCACCACTCTGCCATGACTTGACGGGGCTGGAATTATTGAGGTAACGGTTTTGATATTATAGGTTGAATCTATAGTGGATAGAAATCACGGCTATTTACCAATTGAATGTATAGTGGTTGGAAAATGAATGGCTATTTTATAAATTGCTTTTGTCATGTTTGACATTGGTCATTCGGTGGGTGCTCATAAAGAATAGCTTCTAAATAGCTTTGAAACGTCTGTCAGCACAAAGTAGATAATAATGTATTATTCATAATTATGTATTAATTATTAGAGAGCACTTGTGGTCCAGTGGTAGTGACCCCGCCTTCCGATCCTAAGGTCGTATGTTCGAACCCGGTCGTGCATTAATGGATTTTTAGAAAAAATTAAGTGCGCAATGGCATTGCTCTCATACGGTGAAGGAAAACATCGTGAGGAAACCAGCACATCCTAGAGCTATAAAATTCGAAAGACATCTGCCATCCACCTATCCTCATTGGGTCTATGTGGCGGATTAAGACCCAATCACTCTCGTTCGAGAGTAGGCCAGTGTCCCAGTAGTGGGAGCATTAGAAGGCTGTCATGATGATGTATTAATTAATTTTCCTATCTTGAAATTTAACCTTGAAAGAAAAACCTTAATTTGATGATTAGGTTAGTGCATAAGAAATTGTATGGCTTGCCTTTTTGCACTTTAAAATGTACGTGTGTTTTGGAGATACAAATAAATGATTTATCTAGGTTATACTTAGCGTAAACTAGATAATCGTACGTAGGTTCCCACGATTCAGGCTTAGCCTAGTGTGGGGATCATAAGACATCACCCTATATTTGTAACAGTTTCTGCATGTACATGTATGTACATACCAGTTTTGGATACCCCATCGTTGTACCTACCTACCTAGTTGTATGTGTTGTTTTTTATGATGTATTATGCAGTAACAAACACTTGTTTCATTTCATTTTCATTTCATTTCATCTATCTATTTTGTACATGTATTTATGTTACCTATTTCTGCCGCCAAGCAGTAATGCTCGCATTGCTGTGTTCCGGTGGGAAGGGTATGGTTTCCGGTGAAATTACTGGCACATGACGCTCTCGATCTCAGCCTCAAAGTGGCAACCCGCGAGTGATACTGCAAGTCTGCTGTCTGGTACAGAACTGCTGTCTGGTATTGCAAGCGTCCATAGGCTGCGGTAACCGCTTACCATCTTGTGGGCCGTACGCTTGGTTGCCACTTAAGTTGTATAAAAAAAAAAATGTTGTAGTTCAAACAATGAGGCGAAAGCAAGCCAGAAGAAGTCCCGCCTGGAGATACTGGCCGAGCTGCGGAACATGAAGCGGCGCCGCGCCAAGTACCGCGTCGCGCCCAAGACGCGCAACTACTCACACGTGCTGCGGGATGTCATCAAGACTCAGGTGAGACCACTATACTCGCTACTACGCTATATTATATGGTGGTACTCAATACTCGATACTTTTATTGTCATCACATTGGTAGGTATAGGTCTCACAACGGATCTCGGCCGTAGTGAAATTAGCCGTTTCGATGCGCAATGGAGCTTTTTCAAACTAAATTGTCTTTGCGTATCACAAACGGCTAACTTCACGGAAGCCTAGATCCGCTGTGCGAACTATACATGGGGTGAAAATACAAATCGTGGATCACAATGTGCACCCATTAGGGCATAATAATTATTTTGTCAACCTCGGTCGGTCTGCCTTCACATTGAATGAATGAATGAATGAATGAATGAATGATTTATTCGCATAATATGGGTGTATAAAATTAAGTTCTCAGTCCCACAAATTCAACTGTATTAGTAGTATGCGAAATATTTTTTTTACACAGCAAATATTGAAACTACCTAAATAAAATACAATGAAGATATTAAAAATTGTGATTCTACGCATAATTATGATTCATTGAAAATGTCAAAGTAAGTAATTATTAAACGTCAATGTCAAACAATGTCAAGAGAATTAAAAGAAGAAGAAGAAATAACGCTTATTTCTCTAAAAACTCATTTATCGAAAAAATCAATTGATAATAGCCATTTATGCAATACCGATTTAAATCTGGTAAGAGGCATATCCGGTAAGATCCTATTATAGGTGAAAGCAGACCGAGGTTTATTATTAAGTGTTACCACCATACCTATTTCTTCCGTCAAGCAGGTAATGGTTTAGGTAATGCTCGCATTGCTGTGTTGCGGTTCGGTATGGTTTCCGCTGAAATTACAGGCACATGAGACTTTAGATCTACGTCTCTGGTGGCAACGCGCAAGTGATATCTCAGATTTCACAAGCATACATAGGCTACGGTGACCGCTTACCATCAAGTGGGCCGTATGCTTGGTTGCCACAAAACACGCCATCGTGACAGGCTTCTATGTTCCCACTGCTGCGACACTGGCCCACTATTGAGCGAGAGTGATCCACCACGCGGACCCAGTGCGAGTGGTAAGTAAGTTCGTATGAGTCAGTGGCCATCTCTGGTGACAGAGTTGTTAGGCCGCCCGAAGGCCTCTGTAATGGCCAAACAACTTTAAAGAAGCCGGCATCGACTGCTTAACGTGCCCTACGAAGCACGGGAGCGCTCAGTTGATATTGCCACTGGCGGTCACCCATCCAAATGGTGAGTACGCGGAACAATGCTTAACTTCGTTGATCTGTTGTGAACAACTTAGCCAGCTACGTCACGACGCTCCGAATGCGACTGGTGGGAACACCATTCGATGGTACATGTATGTCTTTCGAATTTTTTCCTTCAATAGTTTGAAATGTAGAGAGCTAAAGTCCTGGAATAACACATAGGCTTTTTATCCCGGAAGGCCTATGTCCAGCTGTGGACGTCTATTGGCTGATATGATGATGGCACTCAAAACTTGTGCCTTCTTTAATCTGTAGGTGGGCTAATTTAGTATTACTTTCACTTAACAGATGGACACGTATGGGGAAACAACTGGAACAATAATCAAAACGGATTATGGTCTAAATGTTTACGTGTCTCAAAGTGTTTCAAACAAAAACCCCGAAAATGTTTTAGCTCATGATGTGGTCATCAAACTAGAGAGAGAATCACCAGAACCACATCCGCACAACACCTATCAGAGAGATCTTAGAGAACGGTATAGAGCAAGGAGTCGAGAAAAGAGATATAATGATGAAAGAGCCTATTGCAAAGATAATTCTTTATCTAAAGAAAGAGATCGCTACAATGAAAGTCGTCATAGTAAGGTTTCCAGAGATACAGAAAATAGACGAATGAAATATGATAATGATGAGAAAAGGCATCATATAGATAAATACTCATTTAAAGAAAGAAAAAAATATGACGATCATTTAAAAGAGCGTGATAGCAAAGACCAAGGTCAAGAGAAAACATACAATGATAAAAGAAACAGAAATCATTCAGATTATTCATCAAGAGACAGAAGTAGAAACTATGAATACTATAAAAAAGATGCACAAACTGAACATGTACAGGAATCTCAAGCCATTTCAGATTATGCCAAAGACTATAATCGCGATAGATGTGAACACGATGCTAAAAATAAACAGTCTAATAGAGAAAGGAGCGCCAGACATAAACGATACAGCCCTGAAAATATTATTAAACTAGAGAGAAAATCTCCAGATTCACAAAACAACGGCGAATATTCTAGAAAACGTCATAGAAGTAGAAGTAAAGAGAAAAAGCATAAAAGTAAAAAGACAAGACACGATAAAAACAACAAATCATCTAAAAGAGATAAAGAATACGACAGTCGTAAGAGAAAACATGAATATTCACCTAAAATGGTAATTAAACAGGAAAAAGAGTCGCCATGACTATGAAAAGATCCACTAATTTTTAACAGAAAAAATGCATAGAAAGCGTCATTTTGAAAATGACGCTTTCTAATAAAAATTCGTTATTTTATGTGTACCTGAATTTCTGTAAATACAATACACACATAAACACTTGTCGCAAGAATAACTTTGTTTTACTCACTATACAACTGTTAATACTAACCAATAATTCTAATAATTTATTACTTAAACTTACCAACACAAGTGGTAGTAGGTATCCATCCTATCTAAAACAATAATTTCAGTTTAGTGTAGATAATGGAAAGGATGTAAAACGAGAGGAAAACATAAATCGAAAAGGAAAATAAATACTAATTATTATCCACCTGATAATTATGTCAGGTGATTTGTACATGTATACAAGTAAATAGACAAATTGTGAAGACAATTCTGTTGGTGATTTTAAACCTCCAGCATTGAGCTCATCGTGAATCATAGGTAGTGACCGTGAAGTAAGATGCCAGGAGTATGATATTTGGAATCGCCTGGTGTGACGAGTGACGAGGCGCGCATCCGTTAAGATCATTGAGCCCAGCAAATTATATCTACTTATTTAACAAAATAATCATAAGTAGGTAGGTACATGTTTAATAGAATAAAAAATGTAATTTTGAATGAATCATATTGAAATGAAGAGTAGTAGAGTTCGTTGTGATAGAGCTTGTCCTGGGAAGGACTACCACCATACCTATTTCTGCCGCCAAGCAGTAATGCTCGCATTGCTGTGTTCCGGTTTGAAGGGTATGGTTTCCGGTGAAATTACTGATGAGCAGTGATGGCTTTCGATCTTAGCCTCAAGGTGGCAACCCGCGAGTGATACCTCTGGTATTGCAAGCGTCCATAGGCTGCGGTAACTGCTTACCATCTTGTGAGCCGTACGCTTGGTTGCCACTTCAGTTGTATATATAAAAAAAAACAGCTAGTAAACGAACAAGAAGTTCTATGAATGTAGAGAAAGTTGTATTTCATGATCAACCATGAATGCCTACTCTTCCTTGACGACGATGGTGATACACTGTAAGTACTATCTACTTCTGTATAATATTAGATAAGTATCTACCTACCTACGTAATTGCACCTTATATTTGCGTAGCTATTTGGACTAAGCCTTCGGACTTGTTTCCATTTATTTTAGTGTTTTAGAACTCACCAACTTTGCATCAAGATCGGCAAAAACTTGCACTAGGTTTGCAGCTGCCGAGAATTTCGTACCAAAAATGTTCCCTTATAAAGTAAGACTAGATAACATGAAAATACCGCACGCAAGCGTTTCACCCACAGAACTATATTTAAGTAGAATGGAAGAGTTCGTCGATTTGTATGGAAACCGAGCGTGTAACATTTTGCGTATTTGTATTTTACACACAAATGTATGTTAGTGATAGGAAACATTAGCTGCGCGAAAATAAATGATTTAAAAGCATCGATAAGCACGCGGCAAACCGATTCTAGGCACTGGCACACCACCACACCGCCCCCGGTTGGGAGCAGACTGAGTTTCGCGGCGAGTAAAGAGGTTCTCAGCCCTTACTTAGCCCGTTTTTCGGCACGCGAGGTACATAGGTATACACTCACTCATTCTACTCAAATATAGTTCTGTGGTTTCACCTCTAATAACACGCTTATATTAAAAGTTTCAATATTGTAAAAAATCTAGACCGTGTCTGGGCTGTGTAAGATGATAGGTACCTAGGCCTATGCGTGTGTGAATGAGAGTGTGACGATTTAAACTGGCTTGTCCTCGTATTTTGTAGCCTGCAAAAGTACTCAATTTACCTACTATTTTCAAATCCTCAATACCTTATCAAAATAGATAAATTAGCAAAAGTTAGTGTAAAATTGGAGAAACTGGATTATTGTAGCTTGTTTTTAGGTACTTAGGTATAAATACCTTGGTTTCTATTCTATCTATTATCTACTAAAAGCCAAGCTTACTTATAGTTCTAAAACTTGGTCACGCAAGTTCGCAGAAATTAATGAGCTAAAATTCGCACCTATGCAGGTATCATATTATCTGAGTTAATATACACACCTATTGTATGTACAATATTGCGTAACATCATTCATTAGCAATCATGTACTTACCTACTTAAGTAATTGAGTTGTTACTGAAGTGCCGAGCGTGTCTGTCTGTCTGTTGAATTGACATACGATTTCAAATCCTGGATTACGTTACCGAACAGCACTTCAACCGTACCTATTAATAGTTTAATTGATGTTACATTGAATTTACATTGGTTATTGTTTGGGTTTTGTAATGTATCTTGGTGCTCACCTCAGTATCTATCTATGAATTCATAATTTATCCTGCAGCTTAGCACCACCGGCTGATTTTATAATTACTTTTTTTTGTAAATTTTTTACCCTGTTGTGTTTCATCATCACCCACTGCTGGGTTGGGTAGGGCCTCTTCTCTGGTGTTCTGTACCTACTCTTCGATCTCTTCTGCCATATTCCTCTGTGTACCTACCTACCTAGTTATCCGTAGTTACTGCTTACAAAAAGTTGACGTTGGTTACTAATGAAATTTGTTCAAGTCTACGTTCTTCGTTTATTGTAAGTGTTTATACCTATAGGTGTACAAACCTTTTATGCTACTGTATGAAACCCCTAACCATCAGGTGGGCCACAAGTTTAATCGGTAAAAAAATGTCTCCTGTGGATAGGTAAAACAAACCAAGTTCTGTTGTGCAACAAACATTCCAATCAGTTAGTTAGGTATTGGTTTCCATCCGAGGCACTTACCTAAGATCGAACAGAGGGGTAATTGCGAGTTTTTTAATACACCGTGCAGATATAGCGCTTTTGTGTTCACTGTAATATATCTATTATATTAAGTACCTACCTAAACGATGGTCTGACCAGGTGTCGGATCAGCTTGAGACACCCGTCATCGTCGCCCTCCATCAAGCCGAAGACCGTGGCAGATGGAGGAAAATTATAGATAGTGTCCTTGCACGGAGTCACGATCCTCAACTATGGGGAACCGAAAATAAACATGTTAAATTTAGATTTTTTTAAAAATTTTGCAGTCATTTAGTCAACACGAGAGAGGTGTCGAATCGGCACACCACCACGACATCAGAGCTCTAATTTCAAAGCCAGTGGTCTTATTCACTGGTCACCTACTACACAACTCTCAAAACACCTTCATAAAATAGGAAATGATTGATTGACCCATGCATCTCTGGCGCGTTTCTTCATACCAATTTCACGGACTGTGCTCACCAATTTGTTGTTTTTGTAAATTTTGGCCGTGACCAGATACTATTATGCTATCAATTTCTAACTTCATTTTAGTAAGATGGATTCAACAAGAGAATAGCATTTTAAGATTTTCTAAGTTAAAATTAAACATGCTCTAAATCTAAGTTAGCTAATTAGTTAAACAACAGAATTGATACCACTGGCTACACGTTTATCTGATTGAACTCAAGTGGTTAAGCGAAGTGCTGGTATTTCCATCATAGTATTCGTAACGTTAGGCAACATTGTCTATTTAGTGTTTCTTCATTTTCAATGATTCCCTTCCCTTATAGAATCTAGCAACGTTGTCTTCATTTTATTTGGCCTCACACAAATCTCTAAGAGTGCAGAAGTAGTGCATTGCGTGTGAGCATGATCGTCTGTGAGGCTTCACAGCCACAGTTTTTATTTATGTAGCGCGCAACAAGCAACTAGTTGCTCTGTAATAGCCTTAGAAACCTAAAACTCAAACTGTGATTTTTAGGTTGTGTGCTGACCCGTGCGGTTCCACCCGCAGTTTTTCATACACGAACAGTTGATTTATCCGGAATAAAAAGTAACCTACGTTTTTCCAGAACTTAAACCATATACATTCCAAATTTCTACTACGTGGTAACAAACATTCACACGCACAAACACACGCACAAACACACACCCACACACACGGACTTTTGGACGAACGATCTAATAATAATGCCACATTTTTATTCCAAATCAGTCTAAGTTCAAATTCCTAATCTATAAAGTTTATCAAATTATTTAAAGTGAAGTTATTCAAAGACTCTACCTATCATCCATTGGAATTAGAAGAGCCACGACTAATATTCCATGCCAGGGTTTTAACTTGTTACGCCCTGAGAGTCGGTATAGAATTGCCAAGAGCAATCGAACGAAAACCCGTAGCTTGCCCTTCGTAGTTTGTAGGATGGTAGAGTCGAATTATACCCCTCAGTACAGTCAGTCAGTCAAGTGGTGCTGTCCGTGCGCTCGTTCGTTCCTACGCTAGAGAAACTCGCGTACGCTGTTTACGATTATAATAAACTTTACTGTAAGGATTTTATGTATGTAAATTATGTTTTTTTTTGTATGTAAATGTTTGTGTTTAAAATAATGTGAAAGTGTGTTATTTTTGGACGCTACGGGAGAAGGATTTTTTCCGTTTGTTTTTGGTAAGTTTTAAAAATAATAGAGCACTATATGTTATTTATTATGTTATGTCAATAAATTTCAATTGAAATTAAGTACCTACCTAATTAATATGCCATCAGTGGGTGAAGTGAGGCTGTGGATGATGTTGATGATTAATTATTAGGTAAAAAAAAGTAAACCAATATATGGCACTTGTAAAAAAAATATGAATAAAAAGGATGAATTAATAATGAGAAAAGGGTTTTACATTGCTAAAAGCGTTATTTTCAAGCAACTTTTTAGATTATAATATTATAACATTTTTAAACTTAGAGCGGGCGGGCATGTGCAATTAGCCCAAAAAATTGTTAAAATATTAATTAAACCAGCCTACATATTGTAGTAGAATCTCTTCCGAAGTTCCGATTTATGTATGTAGGTTCTCAGAGTAGGTATACATAGGGCAAACACGGAGAGAAAATAAATTGAGAACATTAACTGTTTATAAAATGACCTGTCCGAGATATTAATGGGCAGTGGATAGAAGAATCCGCGATAAGCAACCCACTTAATTGAAATATCTCCAGCGAAGCTATCTCCAACTCGTTTGTGTCTACTTGGTAGGTACTTAATCGTAGTTTGCGAGCTAATTTAGTATTTCTCGGAGATTATTTCAAATTATATTATGAATCCAGTGCTGCAGCAGGAGTTGGTTTCTATTTTTGAAACAAAACTGTATCTACGCGAGCCTTTTATTTATTTGCATTAATCTTGCGATTTCATTACAATTCGGTATTACCTATGAGATAATACCTTAGCACGAGTTTTTAATTCCAAGTGCTGCTTACAAAGATCTCCAGTAATAGAATGAGAAGTGTACCAGTTCTAGGCAAGGCAAGTCCGCGCCCGCTGGCCTTGCTGCAGCTGTGCCTTTCAGCGTTCAAAACTTTGATCGTTTTTTGAGTTTGTGCAAAATTGCATTCGAATTTATATCCTCAGCAATCCCTTTAGGTTTCACCGCCTCACATTTTCCATGACACAAAAAAGAACAGACACGGAATGAACTCAATCGAGCCAAGCGAAAAAAAACAGATACAGTAATAAATTCGACAAAACTTAAACCTTAAGGCCTGCGGAGAATGAATTGTCCATACAAACGAATTACATTTTCACTACCTATATTATGCTTTACGTTGGACACGGATAGTATAAATATCTATGTTCCTAAGTGTATATTTAGGAACCAAAGACATTGAAAACATTCTTATATGCTCTGAGCTAAGAACTAAATCAAGTGAATGGGCTACCTGTTTTAACTAACCGCCATTTTGGCTTCGCCTTTTGTGCTATTAACCTGCGAATTAAAGTAAGAAATAAGCAAGTATCTCGCGCAAGTGGCCGCCTTAATTGAAAGATGGCAGATAAGCAGATGCATGGCAATGCGAGGGAAAGTGCGGCTGGACACGAGCGCCCATTACTCTGCTCACACACCATGCACAGCTATGGCACTGCTTCGGAGAAAATACTAATAAAACATGCAATTTATAATTATAGAAATGTGAAAAATAGACTGTAAATCATGGTTGATAGAGAGTTCCTTCAAAAATGCAGCATAGTTTTAAATTGCAACACTTTTTGATGGGTATGGTTTTATCTTGTTTTGTACAATAATATACGATGGACGATGCTACGTTTTTTATGGTTGATAATATTGTTACCTATGTGTAATTTGGGCTATCTGTGTGGCGTTAGATATTGTAGCAGTAACGTAGGTGCCATGTAGGTGCCAAGCTAAGGCTCTCTACATTGTTTTGTTGTACCGCAGGAAGATGGTGGGACCGCAATGTCGTTGACTTTCCGTAGGAGGCCTATGAAAATAAAAAACAAAAATAAAATAAAAATAAAAATGTTTTCTTTCTTTCTTTTCTTTCTTTCTTTCTTTCTTTCTTTCTTTCTATGTGCTGTCTAAAGATTAGCATTATTTCCAAATTTAATAACTATTTACAATACATTTAATATAAAATATTCACGGTTTTTTTTTAAATTTTTTGTATACAGGGTCATTCATTATCAACCTGACAAACTTAAGGGATAAGTTCCACACATAAAAAAAAAAATTACCTATATAATATATTTTTTTATGTATAAATTGTCTTAAAAATCCCAAGTAAACAAAAAAAAACGATTACGGTTTTCTGCTCAATTATTATTTATCATTGTTGGGAATCGAGTTAAGCGACGTAATAATGAAATATTGGACTGTGCGCGTCCCGTAGCGGGTCAAGGACGCGCGGGTTATTGACCCGCGGTTCATTGACGCGCGGTTCACTGACACGTGCCGAGCGCTGCCTTTTCGATTTCTAACAAGGATAACTATTAAGCAGAATTACGTAATTTTTTTTTAATATAAAAAAAAACCTTTCGAAAAAAAAAGTACAAGTTTTTCTTGATGTGTGTAACCTACCCCTTAAGTTTGTCAGGTTGATAATGAATGACCTTATTATTCATAAATATTGTGGGTTTTGTTTGGTCACCCAAAAGTGGGTGAAGGCCTCCTCCATGCAGTTCCACTTTTTGCGGTCTTGAGCGAGCCGGGTCCAGGGATTTCCTGCAACCTCTATCACGTCGTCGCTCCACCCTCTCTGTGGTCTTCCTCGTGCTCGTGGCACGTCTCGTGGGTACCAATGGAGAATACGCTCGCTCCATCGTTCATCCTGTGCTCGGGAGACGTGCCCCGCCCACTTCCAAAGATTAGCATAGACATGATAATTGACGAAAAAACTTAAGAAGGTCAATAGACCTAGCCAATGTTAGAAGATTTGACAAATCATCAATATTTGTGTAATAAAAAACGAAGTGTTTGTCTAACACGCATTCCACTTATCCACTCCAAACAAGACGACTCGGACTCCAGTGCCGGCGACGACACGACGCCGACGCAGCAACGGCGTGGCTGTGTCAGAAAGAAATCCGTAATACAAATATGGTCGCTATAAGCTCTCACGTTTGACATCTTCACACTTGAGCTTCACTAACACCTAAACAGTTACAAGAGCGTTTATGTAAATTTAGAATTAACAATAAAAATATCTTAACTTAAACCGAGAATAAGAAAGATAATTCCGTGAAAAAAAGTTTTTTTTTTATACAACTGAAGTGGCAACCAAGCGTACGTCCCACAAGATGGTAAGCGATTACCGCAGCCTATGGACGCTTGCAATACCAGAGGTATCACTCGCGGATTGCCACCTTGAGGCTAAGATCGAAAGCCTCATGTGCCAGTAATTTCACCGGAAACCATACCCTTCACACCGGAACACAGCAATGCGAGCATAACTGCTTGGCGGCAGAAATAGGTATGGTGGTAGTCCTTCCCCGGACGAGCTCTATCACAAAGAACTCTACTACTCTACCACTAAGTCAAATTATTATTAAATTTCAAAACTCATTAGTTACGTGAAATTGTAATCTGTTCATCTGGGTAGTTAGCTAGGAGTTGTCGCTAAAACGTTTTCCCTCTGTTTTATCCCCATACCTTCCTTACTAATACCCTGAAGAAGGCAATCTTTATACCATGAACGTGAACCGAATTCCTTAGTCCCACGCAGTCTCAGCCCGCGATAAAAAGATAATGTGAAAGCATCAGCGCACGCCACGGCGCAATGTCGTTGTCGATACCGCCGGCCGCTGAGACGCGGATCTTTGGTAGTCTACATACTTGTTAGTTTTTACTGTTATTAGAGCTCTCATGAATCTTATGCTAATATAATTACATCCAATGTATTTGCTAATTATATGGGTACCCACACATAGTGACATGATACAGTTTGGTTGCGTTTTTCAAAATCTGCTACGCATTTAAATTCTGGATTTATAATTCCTATAGAAGTCTCTTATTCATACTTACTTTAACCTATCGTAATACAAAATACGTAAGTAATAATAATTATGTATTACAATCTTCATCATCATCATCATCATCATCATCTTCATTAAGGACCGAGCGAGCAAAGCGTCTCAGTTTCGAGACGGGCCAAAAATGCTATTGGATGTCAGTTTGTCCGGACTTTTTGTTACAGGTCGCATTTTTCAACCAATCTGGTTGAAACTTGGTGTACAGGTTTTATGACTTTATATAATTTGATTGTCGTCGGGGATTTTTGATAACGGGCGTACTTTCTCCAAAAAGGGACAAAAAGGAGGCTGCTGAATATCTCCGCCTAATGTGATTTGATTTCGATGATTTTTATTTTATATGAAAGGTAAGTATTAACTTTAAGTTTGTCTGATATTTGGTAAAGATCGGATGAGGATCTTCAGCGTGATGAGCAAAATAGTTCCTCAAAATGCAGTATGTTGCTCACCTTCAAAGCTCACTTTACAAGTTTGTGTTTGCTTTTTTTTATACCATTAAAGTGGCAACCAAGCGTACGGATCACTTAATGGTAAGCGGTTACCTTAGCCTATATACGCGGCAGAAGTAGGTATGGTGGTAGTACTTTCCCGGACGAGCTCTATCACACAGAACTCTATTACTCTTAAAACCTCCTCCGCACCGGTTATCGGTTCTGCGAGCTATACGACCTGCCCACTGCCGCTTGCTTGCTTATCTAAGAGCCATGCCCCGGTGACCTTGTGTCACTAACTGTTTACAGTTATCGTTCTTTATTTACTGACACATTCGTTATTTGGCGCGATGTGCTCGCTACATTCCTGTTTTTGTGCCTTAGACCTGGAATACACCACTGACATCTGGTACTAACTTTAAAGCGCAACACACATAGAACGCGGGCGCGGGTCGGGTGCGCGCGCGGCAGCCGCTCCCGCGTATAGTGTGTTGTCATCCTTGTCGTCCATACAAATTAAAACAAAAACACTTGCGGCGGATCTGGGGACTTACTCTTGAACGCGATCGGTATTGGACAATTATTGGAATATGACATTTCGTACTTTTGACAGCAAACCAAGCGCCAAATTCAACCTTGTTTTCAGGAGTACAAAAAATTTACACCAGGAAATAGAAATTGGGATTGGATCGGAATTGTCATTGGATTCAAGAGTAAGGCACCTGACCCGACCCGCGCCCGCCCGCTGTGTGTGTTGCGCGTTAGTGGCATGACGAACCACGTTATTTTGATCATCTTTGTTTTGAATATAGCAAGTTCATCATCCGCAGCCTGACTCCACCCACTGCTGGGCATAGGCCTCGCTTAGTTTGTGCCACCTACCGCGATCCTGTGCTAATCTGATCCACTAAAGCAATATAGCAAGTATCCATTAATTAGTTAAAAAAGTTTGGTACCTATTAATTAAAACAACAAGTAACCCTAAACATTGGGGATATAATACTAAGTTTTTATTTTTCTCAGACAATTTTTTTCATATTTACTTGTTGTGGCATGTTCAGGCTACGCTACGGTTCATGCATGATGCCGTTCTGACAAGATGACAAAATTATGAAATCGTGAATGCCGGATGAAATTAACAACCGCCCAAGTATTATATTGTCTTAAAGTTAGAGAGAAAAATGTAAATTAGGTGCATAGTACTTAGTGAGTAGAGGTACTTAGGTTAAAACTACCTTTAGCTCAGACAGACTTAGGTATAGTTTTTGCGGCGGATCTCGGCCGTCGTGAAATTAGCCGTTTCGATGCTCATTGGAGCTTTTTCAAAGTAAATTGTGTCACCAACGGCTAACTTCACAGAAGCCCAGATCCGCTGTGCGAACTATACAAGCCTTTTTAATCAATTGACTGCTAAAGCGCTAAGTGTCCGTCTATTCTCAGCCTAAGCATTGTAATTCTGTAGGTAGGTAGGTAACTTCGTTTGTGAGAATGTTCGGGAGTTCATCGCCATTGTTCGCAGTTCATATGTTTTCCTTCGTTATTTCTCCATGCTCGTTAATTAGCTTCTAATTCCATTGAAATCGAAACGAATATTTTTTTGCTTATCATGGTTCCACGATTAATTAACTTTTGTTAACACGAAATATTGTAATCAATGTTATTATTGTACAATTCTACGAAAACGAAAACGTATAGTGTACCTACCTACCTATGCTGCTTGCAGAAATAATAACTTGTTCAGAGATTGTATCAAAAAGTATCTTCCTACTTACCTACCATGCCAACCTAATAATATTTACTTAACTATCAATACTAGTGTCTCGTAACGCACCTAAATCGTATTTACGAGTTCGAGAGTTTTTGTTTGAGTTACATCGCAATGATTGGAAACGTATGGAGAGCGCGTTGAAGTCTTCTGTTCGTGTGCGTTTTGAACGTTAATGGACATAAATTGTGTATGTATGTTTTAATACCTAATATTACTAAAGTAAATTAACAAATAATTATCAAGCCTAGCTATTAAAATTTAACGCTGTGTTCTTGTGTTTGTATTAGAAATGCTCTACGCGGACAACCTACTTCACAACCAAGCGAATTATTTTCTAATACGATTTGATACCTATCAAATTTAAACATACAAAAAACTGCCTCACCGTAATATCTGTTCTGTGCCACCGTATAAAGCATCCACAAAAACTACGCATTCCATCCTGCCCTTGCGATCCTTCTTTAATTAACTCCATCCCCTATTATAACGCACTATCTGATTATCTTGCTTCTCGCTCGCTCTCTTATTTTGGTAAGTGGTAGAGCGAGACAAGTTCTTTTCAGTAGAATGCGCTTATAACTGACAGTTGGGACGACCCAACAGGTATGCTCTTGATTTCAAGCTAATAATCGTTATGAACAATAATATGTACCTATCAGTGTCAATAATTAAAAAATATATATAATATTTTACATAAATGCTGCTCTACATTTGAGCCATTTGATTGATATCATTAGCTATAGTCTCATGCCCAGTTATTACCTTGCTGAAAAAGTGCCGAATCGGAGAATTGTGCTATAATTTCATCGCGTCGGGAGAATTTGTCATTAAATAAGTATTTCGTAAGTCGATTATTCACACCTGAGTTACTGCCTGGCTTTGTTTATCGCAACAAACAAGAACAATGCCTGACCTGTTGATGGCGATGACACGGGTATGGACGCTGCGCAAGCGCCGGAAAAGATAGTAGACGCCGGCACCGGCAAAGTTTAATACATAAATAATTACGACACTTGAACCAAAGCCTGCCAAGGAGCTCTTTTGTGTTTCGTGTTCCCATCCCTGATTGTGTCCTGACGTATTAATTAGTAAATATTCACTTCTTCAGGGAACTGATAAGATCGTACGCTGTTTTAAACCGTTGGTTGCGTCTGTGGTTGCGTTGACTGTTGATGAAAAAACTCGCCCTGTCATTAACATTACCTGCCCCTCGATTACGTAACTCGATTTCAATCGGATTTCAATCAACGAACTGTCAATAAGCTGTCACGTTCATACAAAATACGTCAGTTTTTGATTTTCAGATTGAAACCAAGTGCAACCGAATTACGCAATCGGGGGGCAGATCGCACAGATTCTATATCTTTAACTTTGTATTCCGTTGCTTATGTAAGTATAGGTCTCACGACGGATCTCGGCCGTAGTGAAATTAGCCGTTTCGATGCGCAATGGAGCTTTTTCAAACTAAATTGTCTTTGCGCATCACAAACGGCTAACTTCACGGCAGCCTAGATCCGCTGTGCGACCTATACAGTTTATTTTCCTTTCTAGGAAAGGTAGAATAAAAATAAGCGTTATCGTGACACGGACGGGGCATGTCCGCTCCTCCACTGTGAAACATCGTTTACTCGCCATTCGCGTCTCTACAGGATAATAGCGCTCAGTACTTCAGCCATTGATCACCGCTGTGCAACAGTACATACAGTGCTCGGCGGTGTCTGTGGCACATAGTAGTCGAGAGATATTTACCAGGATCAGAGTTTATTCCCCAAATAATGTTTTGGTAAACATGAAAATAAGCTTCTTTATAGGAGTCCCTCTTCAATCGAAATAGCACGTAACTATGGTACAAATTACTATAAAAGCGAAGCTCTAACTTTGCGGAATTTATATTAATTTTTTACATTTTCTTTTTATATATCTACACAAGGATTTCTAATACTCGTTTCTATACTGAAAGTTGACCAGCAGTGGGATGACATGTAGAAAAAGAAAATGTATATATAAAAATAGCAGTGGATCTTTACGATGTACTACGATATCGGCCGAGGACTGTACACCGCAGTGTGCACGTGCCTTTTGTTTACTGATATCCGATTACAATTCAATTGAAAACTATTTGTTTGGACCACTCTAACAACAATGATGTCAGATCTAGCAAATAGTAATGTCAACAGTAAACAATAGAGCCTACGACACGCCCATAGCGCCTTACAAAATAGAGGTTCAGCCATTTGTAGAGGAAGTAGGTATAATCTAGTTTGCTACTAAGGATTTAATGTGGCTATATATTGTATATGTCTATTTATCATCCTCGGTGGCGCAGTGGTTGAGACAGGGTACAGGTTCGATAGGTGATGGTACTCGTAATGGCGCTCCGCGTAGTGGTTAAACAATTTTTGGTTCCTCTCACAGAAATACAGCGTTTTATTTTGGGATAGTCCAATGCGCTAGTCCGGAGTATTAGCTATCTTTATAAATCCCGGTTTAAGCGTGAAGAGTAACAAACTAACAGACGCACAAACTTTTGCATTTAGTTTTATACTAATTAGTGTGATTTTCAAACTGCACTCAATACTCAGTTTTTTTTATACTACTAAAGTCTTTAGAAGACTAAAGTGGTAACCGGTTACCGTAGCCCATGTACGCATGCAACATCATAGATATCACTTGCATGTTACCACCCTGAGACGTTAGATGGAAAGCCTCATGTGCATGTAATTTCACCGGAAACCATACCCTTCGAACCGGAACACAGCAATGTGAGCATTACTGCTTGGCGGCAGAAATGGGTATGGTGGTAGTCCTTCCCCGGACGAGCTCAATCACAAAGAACTCTACTACTCTTATCAGTAGGTTGATTGTCATCATATTGATAGATAAACTTAGCAGCTGCTGAAAGAAGGAAAGTAAAAAAGGTTTATTTATAAAAATACAATAGGTAAAATGTAAGTAGGTATGTTATGTTTTTATTTATGTTTATACAAAAACTACTAAGCAGGACTATGAACTAGATTCCCGGAGCAAACACTCAAAATCATAACGATCACGCGATCACATATTGTTAAATAAAAGTTATTATACAATTAATGAATTTTTTAATGATAAATTGTTTCTAGAATTAATTTAATGTAAAAGTTATTATTATCATTATACTTTTCTTATTATGTTTGACTAGCACGACATTTCTTAGAAGTAAGTAGTTTGACATCACCAATTTTTTTTATTTTTTTTTGGTTAAGCATTGTAATTAGTTATGTAAATTTAATTATTGCATGCCTTGGCAAAGGTGAAATACATTGTTACTCTAATAATATTAATTAACTATTTTAAGACATGTATTTCAAGCAATAAATAATACTTTGACTTTGACTTTGACTTTGATCGTAATCACAATAGAAGTTATTATTATCGCTATAATCGTTAAAGTTTATGTTTGCTAGATAAAAGTACGGCCACAATGGCGTTGTGAGCGTGACGCCTCTCTACAATCGCATCAAATTGACATTTACAGCCTGAGCAAATCGACAGTAACAAACGTATTGTACGAGTACGTTGTATCGCAGCATAATGTAAAGCTCGATAAGTGTAAGGGATAAGATAGAGCGAGTTATGAGTGACATTTACACGCGAATTATTATTATTTTAAGTAATCAGTATGTACAGTCAGCAAAAAACGTGGTCTGCCACCCTAAGGGTGATATTCATTTGAATGTCATAGCATTTTACAGAATCTTTTATCAAAACCACTTTCTTTGCTGACTGTACAATAAATATTGTTTATTCTTATTTTTACCTATTCTTAAATACGTGTTACTAGCTACTATATGCGGTGCTATCCGGTTAAGCAATAATTCAGCCCACAGAAAATATCGTCCGGGATAAAAAGTAGTATGTGTAATCCAGGACACAATCTGTCGAATTTAATCCAAATTAGTCCAGCCGTTTGAGAGTAAAAAGGGACAAACAGTTACATACAAACTTTTGCTTATTAGTGTGATGTGAAATGTTTGTTTGTCAAATTAAGTTTGGAGCGAATTATCAAACATTTGTTCTAAAATCGATCAATTTTTGTATGCAATTATGTATAATTAGGGGTTTTCGTCTCAAGTTATTAAAAAAAAACCTCTCATTATTGAACCGTGTAAATGGGCCATTATTGTCTGTCTGACCATCCATGCACAGCCTTAACAGCCTAAAAATATGTTTTAAAAAATCAATTTCTGGTTAGTATTTGTTTCGCTCTCTTATGCCTTGTACTGCGCTAACATAGATCTTCCAATATTATTGATGTTTCACTTGTATTGTTTATATTCGTGCCATTGACTGCCGGGTAGTGGAGTGCATGTGCAGGGGTGCACTGTAGCGCAGTGCGAGGGGTGCAGCGTTAGAAGTATTGTCACAATGACTATGTCCTATTCATGTCATAACGGTTTTAAGACAGCGCTTTTTTTACTCTATCCTATATCGTCCCACTGTTGGGCAAAACTTTCCCGCGAGGATTTCCACTCGTCTCTATCCTGAACATTCTTAAACAACGCTGATCAAATCAAAATAGTGCAGTAAACTGTAAGCTTTATTGGGATTGCTAAACAGACCGCTCATTAAATAATGATAAATTTACGCTAAAATATTCACCTGAAAACCTTACTTAAATAAAATACATTTTGAGTTTACTTTTAATAGTACGTATATAGGGCATTATTCAAACAAGAATAATTAATAATTGACCAAAAAAACGTAATCAATTTACTTGAGATTTTTCTAACAAAGTAATAATTATATTTTTTTTGTGTGTGGAACATATACCTTGAATTGCGTACTAATAATCAAAGACCCTGTATATCCTTTGTTACATTCCAATTGAGTACTTTCCTGCCTTCTGCTATGAACTCAGACTCCATAAAACTGTATTCCATCTCCATTGCTTTGAGCTCGTTATTCCACCAGACAGTATATTTACGACTCTATTAGTACTTACGCATGTTAGTGAGATTTTCTGCTGATAGCATATTTATTATCTACAACTTGTTTGTTTTTATTAGAATGCTTTTATTACATATTGACGTGGATAGAGAGAGATTTCCTCTCCACGCTTTGTCTTAGCAGCTAGTCTTGTAGAGCACTCAAGCATAATAAAATGTAAGTACCTACTTAACTTTGCATTTAAGTTACTGCCAAGTTACTGCGCACGTTGATTTTGTTAATAAATTTAGAGTTTTACTTGTGTGGGTGAATGAGATGCTAATGTGCTAGTATCGTTGATTCGCAATGTACAACAACCAACTCTGCACAATAGGCACTCAGCCACTCTATTCTATCGGAGTTATTCAAAATCCGTTGATCAGAATATTCCCTATTTGAATAGAACCAGTTTTTACAATAGCCCCCGGATTGGGGCCGGAGCTACCTCGACAATGAGTAAAAGCCTCATTTATCTAACTCACACCGGCGGCATCGGCACCGCGAGGGTACTGAACCCACGGGATCTAAACACTGCGCCATTCTTTGTTATTCTTTGAACATTTTAATTTATTCGGTAATCGAAATAGGGGCTCGCAGTAACACGATATTGTTATGTTGGTAATTCATTTGCGACAAATCATTGAGGTGTGCTTAATTTGGGGATAAGCTGTTGGGAATGTTAGTCTGCAGTTTTGAGATTGAATTCATTTGAAGTTGAATATGCAATAGATGGCATTAAATAAAGTACGTAATTTATTTAGATAAAGTATACGCTCTACAAGCTAACTAATAACATAATTTATGAAGTTTAAGGTTGCCATGCCAATCTAAACGGACTAGACTACAAACACACTATAGATATACTTATTATAGACGGATTATTCCCATCTGTCACCTAGTTTTGTCACCTAGTTTTGTTACCCTTTTTTCAATTCAATGACAGATCGCAGTGCGATCTGTCACCCTGTCAATAACGAGATGAGATAAACTTCTGTCACCCGTCACTAACAGGGAGAAACAGATGTGTTCATTCCTGCGTCTCTTCCAATTAAAAAAAATAATTTCAAAATGTAGTACATAATGCTGGTTTGAAATTATAGGTAGGTACACTCTGTTTGAACTAGACGGCATTGGCATGAGTTGCTAATAATGATAATAAAGATTATATTATGTAACTTAATCTCTAAAGTAACTCGGAAAGTTACATTACAATACAACTAAACAAAAACCGTTATTTTTGACTTAAAGTTAAATGATTTTGTAGCGTAAAATAATTGCTCAATTAAATTAAAACATTAGTTTAATTAAGCACTTAATTTAAAGCTAATTATTATTATTCTTATTGTTATTCTTTTTGTACCAATTAATTTCGTATTTTATGCACTTTACATTCTAATCTGTTATTTTAGTAAATTAATTAAATTTAGCATCTCGTTCCCGACGAAATGTTTGAATTTGAAACACACATCTTGCAATTTAGTATATTTCAGTCCAGATAGGGTATAGATACACCAGCGATGAAACAATATTATTATTCTCCTTTCAACAAATTACTGACTAAAAAGATTAGTATTAAGTATATTCTTGACTTATGGGTGCTTATGGCAAATACATCTGTTCAAACACAGAGAGCTAGAGGTATGTGTCTGCGCGTGTTCATTAGCGGACGCGTCACGAACGTGGTCAAATCACCTTTGTGTTCGCAATTCCGCCGCGATCTACAGCACTGCGGCTAATTATCGATACATTTCACTTTAATTAAGTGCATTAGAAATCATTGCGTAGCTCGCCAAAGCGGAAACCGTGCCAAAGCGGTTGGAGTAAACACGAGTGCTCGCTAAGTTGCCTCTTTTTTACTGCAACGAAACATCTACTACACTACTGGTAAGCAGTACCTTCTTTTCAGCCATTCTCTACCAGTAAACTGGTGTAGGCCTCCTTTAAACTCTTCCATTTTTTCCTGTTTTGGGCAGTGTGAATCCAGTTGCTGCCCGCTATCTTCTTGATATCAAAACTCTTTTGCACCACGATTGGTTTTTCCGGGCTATATGACCTGCCCACTCCCTCTTTAGTCTGGCTACTCTTGCAAAAACGGGATCTTGGCCGTCGTCGTGAAGTTAGCCGATTCAATGCGCAATAGAGCTTTTCGAACTAAATTGTCGTTTGCGTATCATAAACGGCTAACTTCACGATCGCGATGGCCAGATTCGTTGGTAGTACGACAACGGAATCCTGATTTTTTAATTTAATGATTTATAAATCACCTCTTCCATCTTATGATTGCAATAAGCTGTAAATCAAAGACTCCTATTGGATGCAAATAGTTGCATACCAACTCTTACAAAGCACAGGAAATAGCGAGTAATAAACACCTTACCCGGCAGATAATTGCCAACATTTCAAATAATCTGGTCTGGTACCGTGGAGCATGGAAACAATGAGCTGTCAACGGAAATTGAACTCTAAAGTCATTATTTAATAGCTCTAAGCTAGAGAGTTCAGTGGTCTTATCATTTCAGGTGTGCATTACGTATGCGCATAAATTCGAAGAAAGTAACAAACTCGATAAAAATAAATGCTGGTAAGACTTACTTACTCACCAACTGTAGAATTTAGAATTTGGGGTAATCAACGGAATAAAGTATTCGTAGATATATTACTTACCTACTGGTTTATGGTCACAGTGACCAGCTGGGCTACAGGCTAGCAGAGCACCGTTTTCTCTACCGAAGCGTAGAGAAAAATGGCAGATGTCCTAAAAAGATCCAAAAATAAAAAAGGTTGAAAAAAAGCCTCTCAATTATTATTGCGATGAGCCGTTGATCCAATGTATGTTGTTAGTTCGGGTCGAGAGTGTGAGTGCGTGGCGAGTGAAGTAAAGTGCCGCGACAGTAGTGGCACCTCAAGGTAGGTTCGCAGATTCACGGCCGAGCGGCTGTGACCATCCGAGGGACTTGGCCCTTCGCCCTACCTCCTGCAACTTGACAGAGTAAGAAAAGCAGAAGCGCAAGTTCAGGCAAACTTACGATCCTATTCGACTGAAAGATATAGTACCTAGGTCGTAGCTGGCGTGGCGTAACTGCTTTTCAAATCCTCAAGCATTTCCAGCCAGAAACTCTCGGTTGGAAATACCATCGGTAAATAATAGCTTGCAGTGCATGTACGCTATCTTTTTAAACCCTGATAAATGAGGGGTGTTTGAGGCCATAATGTATTTAATTGTCTGTGGTTCCGGAACAGGTGCTCCGAATGCTCTGATTTTGATGAGAACTATTTCGTATCGAAGATGGTTTTAAGCTTTATGTTTGGAGGAAATTAACCTTTGGTGCAGTCATTTTAAATCATCATCTCACAACACTTTTTATAATACTTTCATAGAGGCATTAGTAGATATGTCTTTATGAATAGTGGTTTAACTGATTTCGGTTTACTAAGGCTTGTGTCCTGCGCCCTGCATGGCATGGTCCACTGCTCGCACCTGTCCGTCACGCCTCACCCGTTATGAAGAAAGTCGGAAAGTGCCGAGATCCATTGTATTCTACCTACTCTGTATGATCCTGTCTCATTGTTTTGTTCGATTCCAGCTGCCGGGCTAACATGGGCACATTAACAGAAGTGTAAACAATAAAACCAGTAATACCAGAAAACTTGTATTTTTCTGATATTTTTGTGCTAGAACTAGCAGGCTAGTTGTATTTTCTGATACCGACACAGGCATTCCTAGTGTGGGATCCACAGATATATGTGTGGGATCGGACTATCTAAGTGACTGTTTAGTGTGGGTTTGTTAATAAATATTGTTTGCGACTTGCATAATTCTGTATTATTGCAGGTCGAATCAGATCAAAATATGATTCATTGTCCTCATTTTCTTTCATTAGGTTACATTAGGTGCTTTCATTGGTCTATTCAGATCATATAATTGTTAAACAACCGAAAGGTTTTTTTTTTGTCATATCCTATATTTTTTAGAAAGGCGAAAGGCACACGCGGTAATGAGTCCTAAGGAGCATTTATAGAGTTCGCTAATAGACTCTCATGGAGTAAAGTAAAACATAGAGCTAATGGTTTATAGCCCCTAATTGGCACGCCTGAGAGCTGAGCTTAGCGGTGCCTTTGAATAGCAGACACAGTAAAAGCTTATACAGAAGATGAGTATAGATGAGGAATGGAGAGCTTTGCAGAAATTATTTTTGCAAACCTGTTGCTTTCTACCTGAACACGGACGGAGAACTGAAAGTCGGGTGGTTTTAGTCAAACCGGGAAACCGAGACTGGAGACAAATGTGGCATAAGAAAGGAAACCTACACGATCGGACAATCCTCCATAGCATTCGCAAATTAGCACTATAGAACCAGAATCATCAATTACTGCTGAACATGCTGTGGCTCGCCAGGTAGTGGGCCATATTCACGCGGCACAAATGACTGGGACAGAGCTTTCCTTGTAAAATATGACTGCATTGTACTCGCGTTCTCATGAAGTTACTTATCAACGTTAATTTGTTGTAGAATTACTGAACTGCTGACGTGTGAATTGGTGTATAATTTACCCGAGATAACGGAGCTCATAATAAAACGTTTACCCGCAGAAGAAATACTAAGGCATTCGTATCCGTACGTAAAATATGCAAGTTATTCGCCAATTTTATACGGTGAATATGAATTCAACATAATCAACTTAAATAAAAGTTTTTATAGGTAGGTGCAGTAGAGTATTCAATTAACCTGCCTTTCCGTCCCTAAATGAATTATCAAACTGAAATTCGCTACAGAAATATACAAATTCAATGCGCAATTTTAAAAAATGTCGTTTACGTGCGTACAGAATTCTGGAAAATGAACAAATAACGGGTCTATGCACCTGCTGTGAAATGTAATTCACTGGCAGTGAACAAACTCGCGATTACCGGAGCTGGTGGAGTCGCATCTTAAAGTAGTTCCGAATGGAGACGTTGCTGCTAGGGGTCCGATAAGACGAACTAAGGGACATGTTAATTGGTGACGGCCCCACCGAGTCGGTATCTGATCTAATTGAAATGCACTTGAGTAAATACACGTTCTCAGTCTCACAAAATAAAATAAGTGAATGTGTAAAGTAAACTAGTTGAGAATTTTAAATAATCATGGGTTACTTTGTAGGTAAATGCAAATGTAATTATAGACTTTAGCAGTATGTCCAAAGTACGTTTGCCGACTCTCGACTCGCTGACGATGAAGCTAAGTAAAACTGTGGAAATTAAGTAAGAGTCATTGGCCTACTCGTGGAACTGGCTTTTATTGATCAACTCTGGTGACTGAAGGCCTTTGTCTTGACCTTACAACTTTTTAAAAGGTACTGAGCCATTTTGAAGCACGTAAGCGCTTAGTAGAAACTGCCACTGACCATCCAACCTCACGAAACGTTGATCTGATAAGAACAGCTAAATCAGCCTATTCCACGAGCACTTCGTTATATATATTGTTTTAAATCATAAACACCCCACGATACGATCAGGTTTGTCTAAAGAGAAGTAAAGGAAGTTCACAAAACTAGCTGCAGTGGCCAGTGAGGCGTGCACTTCCACCACCAATGTCGTTGTCGACTGCCGCCTTCTAATTACACATTGGTTCCATCCACTGCATCTGACGTATTTCCGCTCAGTTCATTGTCACCCAGTTAGTACTAAGTTTGCTTGTAGTGTCCAACTCTGGTTACGGAGTTTTTAGGCCGAGCTCTCCAAAGGACGAAAATGCATTGGGCTTAGAGACAAAACCGCCGATTAACTCACAAATTTTTTATAGTTATTGAATGTGGAGGGGTCTTCCGGAGATCACTTGGGGAAGCTTGGAGGTATATGCTACAAAAACCAATGAGATCAAATTAAACAGTTCCACTTAGAGTTATAAAATTTTGCTGCAACTTTGCTATACCTGCTAGGTCTAATGTCTGAGCTCTCAAACGTAGCGATGCTGAAATTGTCAGAAATCGAGAATGCAACTGCTGGCGAATGAATAAATTGATTGAATTACTCCAAGTGAGCTTCGTGTGTGGCTTGGATTTATATCTATCTACCGACCTTTTACTTCTAAAGTTAAACAATCGCTTCCTTATTGTTACTCCCACTTACCTCAACCACAGAATAATTTATAGTACCTACCTAAAATAAGAACCTACTCAGTGAGGTACTAGTTAGTACTTATACCAATAGTAGAGTTCTTTGTGATAGAGCTCGTCCGGGGAAGGGCTACCACCATACCTATTTCTGCCGCCAAGCAGTAATGCTCGCACTGCTGTGTTCCGGTTCGAAGGATATGGTTTCCGGTGAAATTACAGGCACATAAAACTTTCCATCTGACGTCTCAGAGTGGTAACACGCGCAAAGTGATTATGATGTTGTATGCGTACATAGGCTACGGTAACCGCTTACCATCTAGTGGGCCGTACGCTTGGTTGCTACTTAAGTGGTATAAAAAAAAAACCTACATAAGTGTGTTTTAGTACCATCTTGCGAGCACAATCAATATCAAATCACCCTGCAATTTTTTTTTTTCTTAAATACAGTTTAGCAATGTATTTAATAATACTACGATCTAGCCTTATGTTAAGGCTAATGAGTAATTTAATGTTGACCTAGTTTTATAGAATAAAATTAAATGAATAAAACCTGCAAAATGTGTGTAATTTATGGTTCATTGCTCGTAACACTCTGAGTATACCCAGCGTGTAGCAGACGGAGGCAGAAAGCGGGGATCGTCGCCGACTCTCTTCAATGTTTGTATGAGCGCTCGTGACGTAGCTGGCTAAGTTGTTCCTAACAGATCCACGAAGTTAAGCACTGTTCCGTGTAGTCATCATTTGGATGGGTGACCGCCAGTGGTAATCAACTGAGCTCCCGTGCTTCGGAGGGCACGTTAAACAGGTACCGGCTTTTTCAAAGTTGTTAGGCCATGACAGAGGCCTTCGGGCGGCCTAGAAACGCTGTCACCAGAGTTGCCCACTGACTCATACGAACTTACTTACTTTTTTCAATGTTTGAACGGGATGGCGCGGTGGTCAGCGCGAACAGTTTTTGTGTACTCAATGAGCTGTTGAAATTGCGTCCCTAACAACTACCATCGTGCCAGAAAACACAAATTTTCGGTGCCATTTTGCCGTACGATCGCGCATGCACAGTCCCGGGAACTCTGACTGCGCTCAGTGCCCTCCTGGACGCAAGTCCTAGCTGTGATGTGATAGCGGATGGATGGAAGGTGATTATGTCGGAGTGCTTGAATTTCTGTGTTAAGAGAGTGTGAGAGTTGACCTAATTTGTTAGTGCATTTAAATGTACTTTATATTTGACATTTGTTGACATTTACATTATTTCACTTGACATTATATTATCAAAAATTAAAAGAAGAAGAAGCAGACATTTTATTATTTAACTTGACATTTTGATTGACATTTATTTAATTTTGTTAGACATAAGTTAGTGTAAACATTAATTTTTATTTTTAATGATTTAATTTTGTTTTTAATTTATTTGATTTTTGTTATTATGTTATTAATATTTTAATTAATTTTAATAATTAGTGTAATTGGTTATGCACCGTTCTAGTTAAATAAATTTGTTTTGACAATCAAAATCTGGGAGATTTGCAACGGTTCTGTGAATAGAACCTCTCCATCATAATTATACTGACTCTCTTAAGTGAGTTCACGACTATAGATACCAGTGTCAGCAATTTTACAACTGCAACATCAACTCGCTTTATCAGCAATCGCTCTTGAGTTATAGATACTGATAAAAATCCTCTAATTAAATTCAACTCGATATTATTCGACTGTGCAGCCCGCTACGTTGTTAGGCCCACTGTCCACTAAACAGTGATCACATTTCAAAATGTAGTATACTGTGAGGCTCGCTGTGGATGAATTGTGCATAAAAACAAATTACTTACCAAAATAATTCATACATCGAAAGCTTACATTTCCACCATATTATCGTTAAAAAAGGTTAGGTACTGAATTAACAAACTTTGATTTCTTTGAGTAAATTAGAAATCTGTAGTAAAACTGTTAGAAAGTAGGAAGTACTTTAGAAAAAACTTTGTTTTTTTTTGAGTTGTAATAAAATTGTTTGTATGAGGCTCAGTCGACACTGGACCTTATTTAAAATTGTTATTTAAAAAGGAAATAAAAAGAAACACAGTCAGCCGCTTGGGAACCGGTTTCGAGCCTCTTTTGAATAATTTCTCCGATACCATGGAATTATTCAGACTTGCTCGATAGTTCGCGTGCTATCGCGATAGAGTTTTAACCACCTGCGAGAGCTTCTACCAATGCGTTTTGTAACAATAATATATTCTGTATATACTATGTGTACGGACCACGGTTTTTTTTTTATACAACTGAAGTGGCAACCAAGCGTACGGCCCACAAGATGGTAAGCGGTTACCGCAGCCTATGGACGCTTGCAATACCAGAGGTATCACTCGCGGGTTGCCACCTTGAAGCTAAGATCGAAAGCCTCATGTGCCAGTAATTTCACCGGAAACCATACCCTTCACACCGGAACACAGCAATGCGAGCATTACTGCTTGGCGGCAGAAATAGGTATGGTGGTAGTCCTTCCCCAGACGAGCTCTATCACAGAGAACTCTACTACTCTTATGGGTATGGTCATATACAAAATGGTAGAGTGAAGTTGCAGGTGATAAGAATAGGATAGCTTTAACATTAGTTCACGTCACCCATAAAGCCAAGCTTAGCCAAGCTAAGAGTAAATAAGAGTAAGTAAGCCAAGAGTAATAGAGTTCTTGTGATAGAGCTCGTCCGGGGAAGGACTAGCACCATACCTATTTCTTCCGCCAAGCAGTAATGCTCGCATTGCTGTGTTCCGGTTCGAAGGGTATGGTTTCCGGTGATATTACAGGCACATGGCACTTTCAATCTACGTCTCAGGGTGGCAACCCATGAGTGATACCTCTGGTATTACAAGCGCCCATAGGCTGCGGTAAGCGCTTGCCATCTTGTGGGCCGTACGCTTGGTTGCCACTTTAGTATATATAAAAAAAAGCAAAGCTATAGGCTGGATTTTAATTCATCAACGGTAGTTAATTTCTATATTATGTTTTTTTTTAACTGAAATCACCAGTAAGTAAAAGTAAAAAATGTTTATTTTCATAAAATATTTACATATTTGCGCTTATCTCGAACTTATTGTAGATATGTCTGTCTGTTTACATAGATATCCAGTTACTTACTTACATAATTGTTCTATTTTGTATATAATAATTAGGAGTACAGGTAAGATTGGGTTGACAAGTTCGAGAACATCCTACCCTTCAAACTAGTTTGGGACTGTTTCTTGTCGGGTCGTGCCCCTCTCGCTCGATTTACCCCCATCCTGGCATACATACAAGTATAGTTCGCACAGCGGATCTAGGCTTCCGTGAAGTTAGCCGTTTGTGATGCAAAGACAATTTAGTTTGAAAAAGCTCCATTGCGCATCGAAACGGCTAATTTCACGACGGCCGAGATCCGTTGTGAGAACTATACATAGTTATCGATAAGAACGAGTATGTTTACAGCATCAAGCAAGCTTCGAATTCTGTAATTTTAAAACGCGTTGAAAAGATATTGTCGAAGATGATTATACACCAACAGAGCGTAGTAATCTCAGTAAACGCTTGTCTAACAGTGTAATTGCTCAGTTGGTATTAGCGTGACGCAGGCGCGTGCGCAGGGTTAGGTTAGTTGTAGCTCGAGATGCTGTGCTTTCGACACACCATGGAACGCTGAACAAACAAACAGTATAGATCTAGCATGCCCGTCTAGTATGAGCATTTCTCTACGGAAACGTATAGAAATCAGATAAATGTGATGTTCGAAGAAAACTGATTTATCTTTGAGAACGTAAGCCGTTGTCTCTAAGTTGTCTTATGTGTTAGGTCATGGGTTAAACTTAGTTTAATTAAAATTGTTAACGTAGACACTCATTATGACGAAGGAGTTTCCATTCTAAGCGCGTGTAGTAAAGAGGCACGTCCCGCCCGTCCAATTCAGAACTTTCAGCAGTGGAATTATTAAAAATTACTAACGCTTTACTAGCTTTTACACGCGGCTTTGCTCGTGTAGTACCCTGATATGGAGTAGATTAATATTCTATTTCAAGTTCAGAACTATTAGGTAAGTACTTTTATATATTTAATTATACATCAAAATCGACAAACTTACAAATATTCAAACTTCAACCTCGTGATGTGCTAACATTAGGAGAAGGAAGAAGTTAGAGCGCGTGCGCAGTGTGTGTGTGGCTGCGCCATAAGATTTCGTCACCACGCGCGCTGTAGATCGTAGATAATATTGCATTCAGTTGAGATGATTGCGCAGCTGTGCGAATTTACATCAATTTGTAGTACTTCCCACTGAGTTGAATGTAAATGATAAAGGTTTTAATTTGTAATACACATTCGCGTGCTATGATTCAACGTTTATGTTCTCACTGTTTAAAATTATCTGATCTAAGATCTAAAATGTCAAAATCATTCTATTACTACGTATAATATGATGAGTTTTAGAACATTTTCGTATCCCACTGAAGTATATTTTTTAACCTGTATTATCCCACTGCTGGGCAAAGGTCTAAAGATACTAAAAAATAAATTACTAAACTACTAAAACTCTACTTATTTATCACATAGAGGTAAGAGCTAAACCCTGCTTCAATGTTACAACAGAACTTGCCACCATAATATTATAAGTGTCAGTCAAAAAATCATTACCTCTAAGTAGGTACCTACCAAATCTGTGGCTTCTTAACCCTAGCAAGTCCCAGGAGTGTAGGGTTAACGGAAAGACTAATTGCGGGAACTGCGGTTAGACTCTACCTTTACCTTTTTCTACAAGTGCTTTGTAAAGAACTAAGACTACGACCCTGATCCGTAAGGCTTCTGTCATGATTGATACAATAGGCCTCATAATCATCATTATCATCATCATATCAGCCGATAGACGTCCACTGCTGGACATAGGCCTCCCCCAAAGAGCGCCATGACGACCGATTTTGGGCCTTCACCATCCACCGACTTCCTGCGACCGCTTTAATGTCATCGGTCCATCGAGTGGGGGGGCCGTCCTACACTTCGTTTTCCAGTTCGTGGTCGCCACTCGAGAACCTTTATTCCCCAACGGTTATCGGTTCTGCGAGCTATATGGCCTGCCCATTGCCACTTCAACTTACTAATTCTAAGAGCTATGTATGTGTGGCCTCATAATATTGTGCAATAAATACACCGAATACCGAATACATTTAGTGCCAGTAGTTTAGCTTTTTAGTGTCAGTAAATGCAAACATTTACACAATGTCAATTAAAATGTTGCAAAACTATCATAACATAGATTTCACTAAACAATTTTATAAACATGTGCCAAGCTCGTCGTAGGCTTGGTGATTTCTTTCGCGATCTCATTCTCGCGGACGTCATAGCTGGAATAACTATGAATACCTACAAAAATCATGATAGGTAATGAATAGATTAAGAAGTACCTGCTAATTTACAAATCAACTGGTAATAACGGTAACATTAATTTAATACTAATAGAGCTTTTGATTTAACGGTTTAGACCTGTTTGTGAGCTTTGCTTAAAACAAACTGCATTAAACACAAAATAATGGACCATTACAAAGTTATGGCGGCGCTTAACGGAATCATAATATATTTCCCATTACACATTAATGTTGTAAATTGTAATTTTATGCAAATTTCTCAGAGTATGATGGAGAAAATGTCGACGACTTATGCTGTGTGACTTATTACTAACTAGCATATTTTTTTTCCTTAGCTAAGCAGAGCTTGTGTTACTGTCATCTAGACTATACTATTTTTTTAATACAATATAATATATAGATAGATATTTATTATACATAGAAAACACTGAAAACCTGGAACAAATATTTGCAGATCGTACAAACATTTTTGTCCAGAGGCGGGAATCAAACCCGCAACCTCCGCGCTGCAGGCGGACCTTCGCCCGCCGCGCCACATCGGTCGTCAACTATAACTCTACTATACTAATATTTTAAAAATGTATAGTTCAACAACGGCGAAACGGCTGAAATTATTTTAATGAAATTTAATTAGTAATAGTGCTGACCCTGGAATATCAACCACCCGAGCTGGGGCTTCCCCAGGCAGTAAACACATTTAATTTATTTGATTTAATTTTGACAGTACACACAATTTATCATTTGCAATAAAATAATAAAAGAAAAATAAAAATAATATAAACACAGAGAGCGAGTACAAAAAAAAAAGTAAAGTTCTACGTGTAAGTGATAGTAAGAGATGGTAGGTTCTACTAGAAGCTGCGGCTCGTGAGTTATGAGCACATTAGCATTTTAAACGAACACTGTCGTTGTCGAAGCATATACTTCTTACATTGTGGAGACATACATGACTAGAAGATTGGAAAAGCTTACGCCTATTATGTGACCATACTGGGAGATGGTAAATAATCACAACAGCGCGGGTAAATGAACCTCGTCAGTTACAGTAAGTGATTCTTGGACAAGCAAGGATTCTCAATCTTACATGACCACTTTTTTTTTCTTTTTTATGTCAGCAAGTGACAAGGTAAAATAATATTATAAATGCAAAGTTTTTTGAAATAGATATTTGTTTCTCTATATATATCTTGACAACCGCCGAATCAATCTTTAGATAATGACCGGAAATAAGATATAGACTATTTTTTATCCCGGAAAAACACGGTTCTTGAGTTCTACGCAAACGAAAACGCGGGCAACAGGCTAGTCAAAAATAAAACAACAGTAACATTAAGGGTGAGTTGCACCATCTGACGTTAACGTCAAATTGTTCGACGACGATTGAACAGTTTGACGTTAACGTTAGATGGTGCAACTCACCCTAAAGCTTGATTCGATCAACTTCTGGAATAACTAATCCGCGGAATAGAAATGTCAATTACAGGATCATTCATTATCAACCTGACAAACTTAAGGGATAGGTTCCGCACATAATAAAAAATATATGTACCTATTTTTTTTTAATGCTAATTTTGTCTTAAAAATCCCAAGTAAACAAAAAAAAACCGATATATAAGGAAACTGTCAGTTTACTCGCGAATAACTACGATTTACTCGGAGAATAGCGCCTATTTGAGTTTGGTCGAATCCAACCTTAGCCTGACAAAATTGCATAACTGATTTCTTAAACGAGCTAAAATCGCAGTGGTAGTTGATGCTGCGGTATAAAATCTGGCCACGGGTTCTCCTTCAGCTGTGAATCAGCATGAGTCTCTCATCTTTTCATTCATATCGCCATTAATTATTATCCTTAAAAGCCGGCTATACATGAAATGAAATGAAGACAGCTTTCTAGAGCTTTGGAACGTTTGGAGCCGTCATCTGCCGTCGGAGGGTGGCAGGGTGTAATTACGCCATCTGCGTCAAGACACAGTCTAACCAGTAGTTACCGATAGAGATGTACGCACTCGTAACGGACTCATCGTAAACCTTATTTGTAAAAACGGTAATAGTAATAGCTTTAGTAAGCGCGTATTTAAATAAGGTTTTGCTCAAGGTTTTAATGAATTAACTCTACCACTATCGTAACGACCGACAGTTGAGTATTTAAGTGTGAGGTAGAATCACGTTCAAAAACTAAAAATTCGAAAATCATCACCAGGGGCTGGACTATCTTCCAGGAGTAGCGACCCATTCACTGTTACAAAAGTAAGATAATCTATTTATATCCAATTATCTACCGATTGGTACATCTCTAACGATTAGCCACGTATATAGGAAGGTAGCCAGGGGGCAGCCGGAACATCAATCATGCTGTAGCGCAGCGTCCACGTGACGCCTGACTTGCGTTTTCATTACTCAAGACCCTCCGCTATCGAGAATTGATAGCCGAAATTCTAAAGGTGTTTATCATCTAACTATCTGGACCCCTACAAAAGACCAAGGCCCGGTTCCATACTACGTGAAACAACTTCTTTTAATATTGCGGGGGCACTCTAATTTTCTTATCTTGGGCTAAAAAAAAATTATCCAGATTTATTAAGGACTAACATTTGCCTAGGATATATCCTAGCGTAGGATATTGGGTAGATATGCGTAGACAAATGTAAGGAGGTCTGCTAAAGTCATCGTCCATCTAAAAACTGTGACCATGTTGAACTAAACTATATTACGGGAACTGAATTGTCATGTAATTGGAATAAATACACGACAATCTGATATTTCCTGGCATTTATTCCAATTGCCATTCTACCTCGGCGATTGTTGCATCCATAATTGTAGGGATTCAAACCCGTTAGCTCTAGACAGGCTCTTCCTTGCATCACCTTATTGTGAAAGTCAACTTAGTAGCTTAGAACTATATGGCTCAATTTATTATAGGTTTCTATAAAATGAGCAGATGGGTAAGTACTTATCAAGATATTATTAAAGAATTATTACCATCTGTCACTCATCACTCAGCTCTGTTCGCCTAGGATGGTAGATCAGACAAAAAAGTGAGATATGCCATCCATTTTACAATAGTGTGTCAAGTCGAAATGCTAATAAAAATGTTCTCTCCTGTCACCCTGTTGGTGGTGAGAACACACATCTCATGTAACAGTATTCTCGCCACTAACAGTAACTGGATGATCCGTCATTTAAGTAAATTATTAACACAATATTAAAGATCTGTCTAGAAACGATGCAGTCAAAGCAAACTCAGTATTATTTAATAAATAAGCAAAGAATGAAATCTAATTTGCATTCAAACTGTACACATTCGAGACCTGTGTTCAATATAACTCGTGAAGTAATGATGTTCCAGAGCGACACGGTAATAAGAGCGCGCCACAGCTAGTTTTATAGTTAGTATATTGCAACCGCAGCTTATGCGACAGTTAGTAAGGTGAGATGAGGCTGGCCCCTGGCTGTCAGATAATGGCAGCGGTGAACCGAAACGATCTTGTAATGACCGCTCGTCCGCGCCGAAAGCATCGCGTGTGTATCATGCAGAATTCTCGGAGAAATCATTCAAAAACTCATATGTATAATTGAAAAGGTACCTATAAGAAACTAGAGACGTAGATACCATTAGGTCTCAGTAGGTCTCTCAAAGCTGTTTCATTTATGATAATCATAAGTTTCTTTCAAACCAAAAGCAACAATTTGTGGCAAATGTGCGTTATATTTTTTTTTTGTTACTGAGCTTTGTTTTTGTTTTGTACGGCTCACGGGGCTTAATCTTTATTCTTTATTTAAATTCAGATGCTCACAGAACTAACAGCTTTAACCAAAACGTTCTGTGAGCTAGCATATTATTATACAAAATTAATTACTTACTTAAAAAACTTATACACAAGAATATAAATTGGTGTAGGTTTGAATGAAACAAATCTACATCCTGTATAGGTCTCACGACGGATCTCGGCCGTAGTGAAATTAGCCGTTTCGATGCGCAATGGAGCTTTTTCAAACTAAATTGTCTTTGCGCATCACAAACGGCTAACTTCACGGAAGCCTAGATCCGCTGTGCGACCTATACTTGAGTGGTGAATGCATTGAGTAGTGTAAGTGCGTGCGCCGTTGGTGCATATCTAGCAGTGTCTGTGCGAGCGGCGGGCGGCGCGAACAAACGCCGCCCGCGTTTGGTCATAGCGAATAAGCCTCCTGGAGCCTTATTCGCTATGACCAAACGCGGGCTGGTTACGATATCTGCGTGGAATCGTTGTTGACGAGCCACGTTTTAGGGCTCGTCTGACTGTTTTTTAAAGTCAACCTTTCAATAGCGAAACTATCGCTATTGAAACAACACAGATACGGATAACAATTTTACAATTTCACACCATGGCACGTATAGAACACGTTACTAAGTTACACGTTATTGGTAAGGAATCTTCTAGGTCATAGCGAATAAGCCCCCTGATGGTAAGTGGTTACCGTAGTAGCCTATGGACGCTTGCATACCAAATGTTTCCAGGGTTTTCACTTACGCGTTGCCACTCTGAGGCCGGTATTCAAGAACCTTAGTTGAGCGTGAATCGTGACTCAAGTACTATAGATTTTTGATAGTTCTAATAGAATTATGTCATATCGATGCTCACGATTCGTACTCAAATATAGTTTTTGAATACGGGCTTGAGTTGTAGACGAAAGTATCATTGTGCCTGTCAATTTCACCGGAAACTATACCATTCGAAACGGACCTCCAATGCAATAATTAGATAGTGCTTGGCGGCCGAGATAAGTATGGTGCATATTAAATAAGCAATACTTATTTAGGCAAGCACCTTGCGAGCTATGTTGTAGTACTTCACCGGACGAGCTCTATCACAAAGAGCTTTGCAACTCTAAAACATGATGTTGTCCAGTTAACTCTACCGATGTTGCCCTAGATTAAATAACAGTATAGTCTAAACCATAGAACTATAAGTAGAATGAAATAGTTCGTCTCGATTTGTACGGAAACCGAGCGTGTAACATTATGAAAGAAGGAGAAGAGAAATAGGTATGGTCAGGTATAGGTCCTTCCCCGGACGAGCTCTATCACAAAAAACTCTACTACTCTTCTCACACCATCACTCCGCCCCCGGTTGGGAGCAGGCTGAGTTTCGCGGCGAGTAAAGAGGTTACTCAGCCCTTACTTAGCCCGTATTTTTCGGCACGCGAAGTACATACACTCACTCATTCTACCTAAATATAGTTCTGTGGTCTAGACCGTCCTAGGCCTGAGGCTTACTGTCGGCTCGTTAGTCTCAGCAGCACGATGGCGGCGCTGCGCACGCGACTGCCTGGGTAAATACCTGTGTATTTGTCTCCGTGATTTGTGGCGAGTGGCCGAGGCTACAAGCCACCCGCGCATTTCACCAACCACTTATTCACATTGTTGGTGTAGATTTCATTATGACTCTGGTTTTACTAGTTGTGTTATAAAGAATTTTAATTGTCATTCCTTAGCTTGTCTGTGTTTTTGCTTTTGTAGTGTTGCAACGAGAGATGTCAGTCACTTAGTTGTTCTCTCGTTGGTTTTATTGAACTTTATTTTTTGTTTGCTAGAATGTTTTTTTTTTTTTTTTTTATACTACTAAAGTGGTAACCAAGCGTACGGCCCACTTGATGGTCAGCGGTTACCGTAGCCTATGTACGCATGCAACATCATAGATATCACTTGCGTGTTATCACCCTGAGTCTCATACCATTTATACCATTTTTATGAAATTTTTTTTGGTTTTATTTTATACCAGACAAATTAAGATGTTTGCTCTATGAAACATAAATGCACAGGCACGCATATATCGCACGCATCATAAGTAGTCATCGTTTTAACGAAGATTGTGTCTAGATTATAATTTCACCGGAAACCATACTCTTCGAACCGGAACACAGCAATGCGAGCATATGGTTGGTTGGTTCATATGAGAGCAATGCGAGCATTACTGCTTGGCGGCAGAAATAGGTATGGCGGTAGTCCTTCCCCGGACGAGGTCTATCACAAAGAACTGTACTACTCTATTTATGTTGAGGCTGACTTAATTTAACTAAATTGAGCTATAATTCGTCATTATAATCTTGGTGCATGTTTCAGTAAACTTGCTGGCTAAAATAGCTAGGCATAAATAATAATATAACAGTTCTCTGAGGTCAAAATGAACTATTATGCCAGTAATATTCGTCGCATTGCTGTGTTCCGGTGCGAAGGGTATGGTTTCCGGTGAAATTACTGGCACATGAGGCTTTCGATCTTAGCCTCAAGGAGCCAACCCGCGAGTGATACCTCTGGTATTGCAAGCGTCCATAGGCTGCGGTAACCGCTTACTATCTTGTGGGCCGTACGCTTGGTTGCCACTTCAGTTGTATAAAATATATATATATATAAGAACGCGAACGTACATTGTAAGGTGTGGTATTGCCAACAGGTCCCATGAGGCTCCATCACGAGGTCCAGCATGTCGGCGGTGATGAGCACGCTGTCCATGATCAGCGGCGGCCGGAGAGCGCATCGCAAACTTGCAAGGTATCTAACACTTTAATAGTAGAACATTTAACACCTTTTTTTATTTTACCTCACAAGAAAACAGTCAGAACAATGATTTTATACGTAACTAATTATTAAATAGATTAATAAAATATAAGAAAATACATAATCCAACAAAGTTTTTATGAAAGGAGGACTATTTCAAAATGTAAACAACATAAATTAATTTCTCATCACAAGATCTACGCAGATCGACACTACGATATCTGACTAATGCCGATTATCAAAGTTGATCTCACGCCCCGGCGCGGCGAGCCTAAGGTGACCCTGTTGGTTTTCAATCAAGTTTTCAAAGTAATTTGGTGACAAACCACTGTTATGTATCACTGTATAATTTACACATTGGAGAGGAGTTCTAATTGGCCCGGAAACATGGTTGAACCAAGAAGGTTACTTCGTCAGGCAGGGTTTGACACCGTGTAATAGAACATTAGAGTTGATGAGTGGATTTGTAATCGAATGCTAATATTCTGTAGGTAGGCGTTATTGTCTATTTCCTTTTGCTATAATGTAGAGCTCTGCATTTGGAATAGCTCATTAGCATAAGGTATGTATTGTAGTGGTAATCGTATTGTGGCATTTATTATTATTAGCATACGGGTGCTTTTACTATCTACGACATTTGGTTATCGTCGATTGTGCTCCGTTTAATGAACATAAAGAATAACATGAACAATGATCAGGAGTCATGCACTTTCAACTACTCGTTCCATACAGACCACCTTAGGTAAGCAAAGTTCAGCGCAGACAATGTTTTAAATGTCTGCCTAAAAATTTATTGAAAACAAACGAATAAATAACTCTGTTAGTTACGATTTTAGACATTTTTGGTTAGTTTACTGGCTGTAAGCAAATACAAGATAATTCTACATTTAAATACCACTACTGTTCCGATTTGGTATTTAAAACTTAACTTTATAATTGTCGATTTATAGAGAGTTGAGGCGATTATTTTTAAAATCCATTTGTCGCAAGACCCAGATATAACCCGATGTAATAGAACACCATCCAAGCTTTATATTATTTGTTCTTGTAACTCGGTATCCGACCCGAGGTTACAGTTTTTGCTATAGCGGTAATAGCGGAGTCATTTTTCATTTTTACGATTCGACACCTCGTCACCTATAGAAGTATTTTACGCAATGGTTTAGTTTTAAATAAATAAATTAATAATGCTGGACAATCCACAAAGCATCATCTAGTCCCAAGCTAAGCAGAGCTTGTGTTATGAGTACTAGATGACTGATTTACTTAATACAATACAATACAATACATAGAATAGATAGATATATTTTGTATTATACCTACATAGAAAATACCCAGAACAACCAAAACAAATATTTGCAGATCGTACAAACATTTGTTCCAAGGCGGAAATTGAACCCGCATCCTCTGCGTCGCAGGCGTACCTTCGCCCACCGCGCCAAACCGGGCGTCACGTCAGTTAGGCAAAGGCACGTCTAAACGCATTTTTTATTTTCAGTCGTAAATCGGGGCAGTTCTCCGACGCTGGTGAAGACCGCAGCCGCAGCCAGCATGACCTCAGCAACCAGCAACGCTCGGCTTCATTGGTGAGTTAATAACTTTACGTTTTGGTGAAGATTCACTAACATTTCAGTTCTTAAAATTTAAGAGCAATTTGCAAGAATAGACCAAATCATATTTTGTAGATTTATTTCGTGGAAATCAAACCAAATACTGTGAAATAAACAATAGGGTTAGATGCATAATACATACATACATAATACCTAATACATACATAGCGTAATTTAAATAATTTTGCAATGTAATTGCAATTGTAGGTAATCATAATGCAAATCATAAAATAATGCATGCAGTTTGCGAATAATTACCAAACCACCTTGGGGAATTCAAGTTATGTATGATGATCGGGGACATTATTTCATAACGCGAGATAACTTTGTATTTTTGCATTAGATCAATTTACATTAGATCAATTTATGGTATTACCTACGTAAGTCAGCTAGGCTTATAAATTCGATGTCGAGACAGCTCAATAGGATTTCATTAGTACTATTAGTAGTTAGTACGAATATGACAGCTTTGTTGATTGAAATCGGATTGCGTAATAGCCCAGCAGAATCTCATAAAATAGTCTAACAAACATGAAACAACATGACCTACAAGTTACACGACTTCTGCCGTGGGATTTTAAAAATAAGTAAGTAACAAGTAAAAATTAATGCGTGCCTAAAAATCAACGCACAGTCTAACCTAAATTAAGAATAGGTACAAAGATGAGTCACTCGACGACAGCCAGCTTCTGTTGTATGGAGCGATGATTGATGGCACTAACTATTATTAAAATATTTGAGTGTTGATTCCATTGTAGTGACCGCACCGTAGTCAAACATTCCCATAATGTTTTAGTCATTCGTTTGTGAAGGTGGATGGTCTCTGTGGCGTTTGCCGATTAAAACGAATACGAACGACGCGTGATCGAGTTGCTTCGCTCGTGCATGTGAGGGATTCGTTGAAGGGCGAGCGAGCAAGACGGTCGCGTGCAATAACAATCGTTTATATTAAAGCCTCATTCCCTATCCTGTAGGATAAGAGCGGAACCTCATATTGGCGACGAGAATGGGATCCGAACCCACGCGTGCAAGCACTGTATAGGTACTAGTTGGTACTGTATACGGACGCATTTAGGTAGTAGATACTCATTACTATAACTCATGACTCTGTTCTCAGATCGTTGACTTGAAAAACGGTTTCATTCGTTTATTGGTTTTATATAGTGGTACAACTACACTAATGGGATGCTATAGTGTACGTTATACTATCCCAAAACATTTTTTTAAAACTGGAGGGACTCTTTTGATACGCAGATGCTATACTAGTTGGGCCACTGAGTCTTGCCTTGCCTGCTCAAAATAATCATTGGGATGAATTCAGTCTGAAACCTGCAGGGAATCCGTTACTACAACGCAATTTTTTGGGATATGATATAACTTTTGGTTTTTATTTTTGTTTCATCCTGTCATCAAAACAACTGCTGTAAAGATCAGGAACCTCTAAATGGAATAGCTGTACCTATTATACTTATCCTTATCTGAAACACCGTATTTCATGATTACACAGTCACACACACGTGTCTTGGCATTTTACACGTGCCACATGCGGGAATATTATCTCCACGAGTAAATTATCCAACCTTAGACAAGTGGCCATTCGTTTCGATGCCCGCATGCCTAGAATGACTGGACTGTTGCTAAAACGACCACTATTTAGGTACAGTGTTTACTACAACTAGACATTAAGCTTGTTTACACCGTGTAATCACGCTCATTATACGTCATTGCGGTGCGCCTGCGCATGTAATTACACCCACTACTAGCATTGTCGGTAACCGTGTCAAGTTTAGACTGACAATGGTAGCGGTTACCTACGTTTTTATTATAAATATGAACATAATATATTTCATTGTAATGTTCAGTAGCTGCTGCTGTCAGGTATTTCTATTCTCATTGATTGTAAAGTCAAGTCATTGACATCAATGCTGTCTGTCTTTGGTTTGTAAGGGGCAATATTGTGGTGTAGTGGTTTGTTATCTAACCTTTTTTAGCCTGCTCGCTTGTTGGTAAGGTTCCTACAATAGGTTTTTTCACTTGATAAAATAATTATGCAGTTTAATTGCATTTTTAGAAATATGGCAGACTTTGTTATTTCATAGAAAACATGATCGAAAGTTGACTGGAATTGCTAATTTTACGAAACGTGCGTTACAAATTTTTTTTTATTCAGTTGTGTCTTGATTTAATTAATATTTGTTCTGTTGACTTAAATTTTAAGGGATAAAGCTTTTATTTGTTTATATTTTCGTTAAAATATCTTCAACACACGAGCCACAAAAGTGTTCGAAACTTCAAGGGCTACAAGAAAATTCAAGGATTGTCAAGGATAGGGCTCTTAACGCTTGAAAAACAGCTGAAGGCAAGCACGGAATGTAACAGCCACATAATACTATTTTACGCGTAAAAAGAAACGGAAATACCAGCCAGGAATAAAGCATTTCCTTGTTCAATTTGGAATGTGCCCGAATCGTTCACATAGAAAGTGTAAATGCCTGCGAGTTTTTGCAAGCCGAGTGGAGTGGTCCCGCTAGTCAATTATCGCAAATGTGTTAATTGCAGTAATCATAACGTGAAATTAGCGGCCATTCTGTGCAGCTGTCTTGCTCTGAAACGCATTGGATATGGCGCAGTGGCCTTCTTTGGATATCATTTTATCATTCTGGTTAGACCTAGCCGAATTACTGATTGTTTGTATTAATTATGTCACAATCTGAAACTGAGAATAAATGAGTACCTAAAATCTAGGATAGAATTTATTTATAACTTTCTGAGACGCTAAACTTCATAGCTAAGTTGAATCAAGAAATGCCCAATAAATGTATACATATATAAGTTCCTGCGGTTGAAATAAACTAATACTGAATACTCTTAATGAACCGAGTATTCATAATGAAACAGCGTAGAAATATTTGCAGAATTCATTTGGTTACGTTCCTCTCTAATTCGCATTTATCATAACATTCAGTCCCAGTTTATCTGCGTGTTATGCTGATACCCGTTATGTGGCATTCAAATTGAGAGCATTTTATCGAGACTTTATGTACAGGATGTTTTAGGTAGTCTGATTTCAAATAGTTCAGTGTGGAAAATTATAAACTGATCTAGTATTACCTTCAAGATGAAGGCAAGGTCGAGGTAAAATGATTATAAAAAAATATATAAATTGTAACTTTTTTTTTTTTTTATTTATATCTATCTACAATAATATTTTACATGTAATTTAATATTGTACCCAAAAACCACCTAGGGTCTGTCTGAGTACTGACATTCGTCAAGTACTACGTTAAGTCTGCTAGTACACATCTAGTAAACAAATATATATATCATAACATATTAAATGTTTGTATACCTATAACATAACATAACGCACCTAAAACGAGATTTATCTATAGACTTGACGATAATATTATCTATAGTTCTCGCGGCTGATCTCTGTAGACGTGAAGGTAGCCGTTTCGATGCGCGATGGAGCTTTTTCGAATTATATTGTCTTTGCGCATCACATACGGCTAACATCACGTCGGTCGAGATCCGATAGAACTTCTTAAGAAGACTCCCGTTTTTTAAAACAATATTGTACATAATAACATCAGACGCGAAACCAACATGCCGTTGATTTCACTGGGCTCCAGTTTTTTGGGGCATCCTGTATTGGCAGTGCATATGACGAGAAAGCATCGATTACAGACTCACGGAATCGATATCGGAGCGATGGAGCCGGGTAACTGAATATGTATGATTACATTGTTATAGGATAACATTTCGATGGGTATGTTGAATGTTTGGCGCGATTTGAGCTGCACTGCAAATAAGATTTGTTACGAGCTTTGAACAAGATTGTTGACTCTTTTTTCAATATCGTAAAAGCACCAGTACCAGTATCTTTATTATCTTTTGGAAAGTATTTTTTTGTCATTATAACACAATGGTTATAGGTTTAACATAGCTGGAATGGAATTTGTGAATCTTAAAATAAATATATAATATCACTCTATTCCCTTTTTAGAAAACTAATACTAGTTTCTTGTTCGAATTATTGCATGTCTTACAAGTTACTAACATACTCACAGTATGAGGATCATGCAGCATTTTATATCCCCAGCTATTATTGGGCAAACATGGAACTGCGTGTGACCACAACCTTGCCAGATATTATAGCGATGTTAATAACATATACAAGCCTGCAGGTTAAGCTATTCTAAAAGGCACTACCAGAAACTATTAACTATCTTATTTAACTGCTAAGTTAAGCTATAAGTAACGACTTAAACAATCGCTGTCTCATCCAAGCCGATTGCCATGTTTATATAAAAACAGTATCAATTGAATAAACTGACAGTCATCATGATAATACAATTCATTTATTACTCTCCTAAGGTTGGTTCATTAACAGTTGTTATATTAATAGGTGGTAGTATCACATAATGAACCCTGTAAAAGGGTATGACAACATGGAGATAGGCCGAAGTTTAAGTAAGTAGGAAAAGAAGGTTGTTAGCATTAATTCTCAGTAGGTATTATTGTTATTATTTTTTAAATTGAATTTATTTTTATTATATTTATATTATAATATGTATTTTAAAAGTAGGTACCTAGCAATCATTTGTGTCGAAGAAGGTAAGTAATTAAATAATGATTTTTAGATTGGTAGGTAATAATGTTGGATTTCAAATTTTAATAATAAATAATTTTGTCAATACGACGTTACTAGTTGGTCACTTAATAGTCACAGAAAGTTTTCTTAATCGTCTTTTAAATTAGCGATTGCTCAATATTTTCCCGCACAAGCCACATTTACAATAATACCTGGTGGTCAGAGGTTACAGCACCAGAGCGAATCGCGTACAATATAATTAAAGAGCAGTTTTCGTTTTCATGGCTTTTTTCTAATGGACAAGATGCTGTTAGGGGCTGGCTACACAGAAATGACGTAAGACTTTTAGACGTAAGAGTTTATGGCAAACGCAGATGGCGCTGTCTGCAAAGATTTTAGTTTATTAGCAACTAGCAACTAGCCGGTCTGAGGTCTTCTTCTCACTTTAGGTCTTCTTCTGGGTAAGGCGGTCACGGTATTCACGTACTGCCAGAAGTAGTAGCGTAAGTCTTAGCGTAAGTCTTAGCGTGGCAATGCACTGCGCTTGTCACCCCGAGACATTGTTGTTAAGTCTCTTTCGCCCAGTAATTTCACTTGCTACAGTGCCCTTCAAACCTAAACACAGTAATGCTTGCACACAACTGCTTGGAGGTAGAATATTTGACACTGCGGTGGTACCCACCAAGACGGACTCTTGCTGAAGAGTCCTACCACCAGGTTTTAGTTCATTAGAAAAATTTAGCCACGCGCCTGCGCCGTCCCTGCTAGGACTGTCAGAGCTCGTTAGAGTAGACTCTCTTGCAATATTGCGTGGCAATTATTAAGGTTCAGCTTATACCGGTGATTGCTATAGAATTAAGCTATCATCGACATCAGTTGAACCACTACTACTCTCAGGCTTTGTAATATGCTGTAAATAAGCTGTTTACTATGTGAACGTAGCTTTAGTTTAGATATCGTCTGCTCCGCATAAGCTACATGTACACTAGTAAAAGGTCAGGTTTTGTTTGTTGCAGCAAACGCTGGAGGCGGGCGGGGTCGTCAACCTCGACACTCTGGAGGCCAAGGTCAGTGACCCACCAGTAGGTATACATTATTGCTGTTTGCATAACCACACAACTTAGAATCGTAACACATGCAAGTACAATGGACGGAATGCTCTGTAATGTACAATGTGCTCTTAATTTTGTAATTTGGGGCAAATTCGAAGAATGTTGATGATTTCCGGTTCCTGTTACTTCAGATAAAGTTTACATAAATAAATTATGTTACTAAACTTGAAATACGTAAACGCTGCCGCGGAAGTATTTTATCAGAGTAATGCCGATACGGTGCTGATTAGTATGCGTTGTTAAATGTTTAACATGTATTCTTTCTTTCTTTCTATATGAAGTTTAATACAGATTAACAAGATTTTTAACTACACTTAAACCTATCGGCGACTTCCTAAGTCTCAGTCCCAACATACCTTTTAAACTTCCGACCACGCAAAGGTAATATACGAGTATGTATAACAAGTGTAAGAGTAGTAGAGTTCTCTGTGATAGAGCTCGTCCGGGGAAGGACTACCACCATACCTATTCCTGCCGCCAAGCAGTAATGCTGTGTTCCGGTGTGAAGGGTATGGTTTCCGTTGTAATTACTGGCACATGAGGCTTTCGATCTTAGCCTCAAGGTGGCAACCCGCGAGTGATACCTCTGGTATTGCAAGCGTCCATAGGCTGCGGTAACCGCTTACCATCTTGTGGGCCGTACGCTTGGTTGCCACTTCAGTTGTATAAAAAAAAAAAGTGTAGATTCGATTTACGATTACGATTTTACGAAAACACACAACACAAACAGCAAAAAAAAACAAGATACGCCAGTTCTAGTTTTGCGATACATTAGACATGAACGCGCTTCTTGTGCTCGTGGTGACCACACATAATGTTGTAACGGCTGAACAGATATTGATAGTTAGTTACTTCTGACGCAGTATTCAGACACTTATTTCAATGGGAGCAATTTTACTAATAATTATCATTTTTATAGCAAGTCAAATTACCGTGCGAAAGAGACTTAGGTAATAACTACGATAGAGCACCGGTGGTTCAAACCCGGTCGTGCACCAATGGATTCTTCTGTTCGAAAAATTTATAAAAATGCTCTCATACGGTGAAGGAAAACATCGTGAGGAAACCGGCATGTCCAAGAACTAAAAAATTCGAAAAACATGTGCCATCCACCATCCGCATAGGGTCCGCGTGGTGGATTAAGACCCAATCACTCTCGCCTGAGAGTAGGCCAGTGTCCCAGTAGTGGGAACATTAGAAGGCTGTCATGATGAATAACTACGTCTCGGGGTGACGAGTGCCACGCTGAACTTAAAAACTCAAATTTTTGAGTGACACTGCAGCTATTATAGTCATGCGTGGCTCTTAACTTCACGCAAACGAATTGACCGACACATAATTTGCTGTCATAAAAAAACGAATACAAATGACAACAAAATTACAGTTGCATAATCCAATTTGGACACTTTCAGTATAACGGAAGTGCCCAACATATTTTTTTTTTTTTTTTTTAAAAGCTAATTTAGTAGAATTGCCCCCCATGTCCCACGCAAGCCGAAGCATAAACGAAGACGCGGGCAGAAGCTAGCTAGCCAACCGGCTATAACCTGTAACTATGATCAACAGTAAAATTTTTAGTAGGTGGATTAAACACACTCGTAGTTGCTATTTTAACGGCCTCTAATACCCATAGATAGCGCAATTAAAATGATTTGAGCCATAAGGAAGACGTATCTACAGGTTAAATTAGGCATTTTGATGGAATAAGAGGAGAAAGTGTGGATGTGTTTGTATAATTTTATAGCAGGAAATTAGATAACTACGAAACTAAATATGGGTTCGGTTTCCGTATTGTATTTTAGTGAAAATACATATTTTTGTTGTAGGAGGATAGTTAGGATTAGTAGGATAAGTTATTTCTTACTTATTCAAAACTCAGGTAGAGTTTTGAATAAGTAAGAAATAACTTATTCTGGGCTTGGGCGCGTGAAAGACGTTTATAATACGTTCCTTTTTTTTGCGGTTACCACAGCCTATGGACGCTAGCAATACCAGAGGTATCGCGGGTTGCCACCTTGACTAAAGCCTCATGTGCCAGTAATTTCACCGGAAACCATAGACCGGAACACAGCAATGCGAGCATTACAGCTTGGCGGCAGAAATAGGTATGGTGGTAGTTCTTCCCCGGACGAGCTCTATCACAGAGAACTCTACTACTCTTAAAACTTACTCTCTTTGTTTTACTATATAAAACCAATTTAGAGTTTGATTTTAAAATTACAAATTAGTACAGTTGAGTTATCTATTGATAGTTTGTTTTGATGCTCTAATGTAATCTAATGGTGTAGATAAAAAGAAAAACTTAAAAACCTAATTATGAAAATGATCTAAGTAGGTACTGAAATGCTTCTTTAATACAGTCGGATCTCTAATAAAATCATTTTGAGTAGATTATATCGATGATAAAAGCTGCAGACAGAATCGATCTAGCCAAGTACGAGCACAACCTTCAGTACGAAGATACTAAAAATAGAACAAATGAATAAAATTAAAATAAATAACGTTTACATTTTCACTGTCTCGTACCTGTAATTAGAACATGGCAACATAAGGTTGCCGCCCGCGAGCAACACACTGGCGACAGGCGAGAACAACCTACCATTAGGGCTTGGCCACACAATGTAAAGGCTATTTTAAATAAAAGGTTTATTTGTAGACTAGCCTGGCTAGCATGAGCCTATAAACGGCGGGTCTGAAATACGTTCCACATCCACCACTGTTTTCTTCTTGTAGCAGACGTAACAGAATTTGTTCACATTTGTTACTATAGTATGGTAGGTCGACATCACGACACAGCTTTTCAAGTTCTGGATGGATGAATTTAGTCTAGGAATCATACTTACTTGATAATATTTCCTGAGAAACTTCAGGTACCACAGGCATTTCTTGAATATTCGTCTGGGCTCCGTGGTTTGCTTGAGAGCTATTTTGATTGAATTGCCCATTTCTATGGGACTCTGGTTGAACTATTTCAGAGCCTGATTGAGTTATATGGTGTATTGGTGTGGTAATGATGCAGACAAATATGATATTTGTTTCAGATATTTGCAATTTTTCCACATTTCCGTAGAGAAAACCGTGCTCTACGATGCCATGCTGGGAGAAAGAGCCAAAACGTGTATAAATATTACATGTCTTTTTTTTACTGTAAATAAAGTATCTGGTTCTCATAATACCCGATAGCCCTGCGTAAAAATTTACACGAATATTTATTTATCTATTTGTCACCATATCTTCTACAGTTACTACGCTAACATTCCACACTTATTACTTGTGTTGGTCAAATACTGTAGGTAATAATTATACTCTCATAGTTCATATAGTGCGGCCCCTTAGCCGGTCTCGGACAAGGCGACAAGCTATCTGCTCGACACAGCGCCCGCTATTTATATGTCTCACACGTCTGTTTACAACTCCTATTTACTGCAGGGCTGCTGACATAAACCTTATTTTCCAGAGCCTTCTCATTTGAAACTAGAAAACCGGGGGTGGGAAAGGTTTTTGAACTTATGAATTGGTTGCAGTCAAAGCAGTCTTTGCCCGGCCACAGACGCCACAAATTAAAAGAAGAAGGAGCAGTCTTAGATTATTTTTATTTTATTCAGCAGACAGGCAAAGGTGAATGGTTGACCACTAGTTTTTTATCAGGAAGTGTCAGTCATGGTCCTTGGAAGAGCTGACCTGGCCACGAGGTACCTCCCTGTGCACGCTCCGTTCCACACGGCCTGGCTTGCCGGCTCACCTTGCTGCTTTCAACTTTGTTATTACTGAAATCCATATCTATCCTACCTACTATTATTATAAATGAGAAAGTAACTATCTGTTAATTTTTTACGGATAAACAACCGATTTGAATAAGCACAGATAGTTTAAGAGTAGTCGAGTTTTTCGTGATAGAGCTCGTCCGGAGAAAAACTACCACCATACCTATTTCTGCCGCCAAGCAGTAATGCTCGCATTACTGTGCTCCGGTTCGAAAAGTATGGTTCCCGGTGAAAATACAGGCACATGAGACTTTAAATCTACGTTTCAGGGTGCCAAAAAAGGTCTTTGGAAGGCATAGGCTACCATTTAAATATGTCATTTAAGCAAAGGCGCGGCGGTAGCTGGGAATATAGTTTATTTCTCAAAAACCTGCACAGCAATTATGTAAGCTATTTGCAAAAAACGAATTGCTGGAATTCCTTTTTCGGTAGAACTGTCAAAACTTAGTTACCTAAGTAATTACTCTACACCACACAAGGTGTATGGTAATTAAGATACGCTAAAGAATGGAAAGATACGCAAAAGTTTATTATGCACAATAGATTTCCATTGTGAACACGTTTAGTTGCTAATAGCGCTTTGTAGAGAACATATTTCCATGATTATTGGAAGTTATTGCGCAGTGCTGTGATGCAAGCGGTGATCTACAATCGGCTGTGCAGGAACTGCGCACACGCACGCTCCTCGTTCCCAACCATTCTATCCATTGTACTCTAATGTACCGTAATTGTTTCCCGCCCTTTTCTCACGCACTATCCATCTGTACATCTTAATACGATACTTTCCAATGAAGCCGTTAGATCTTAACTTTTCAATAATCTTGTGTTTTTATATTGACTAAGATGAGCTAAAGAAGAAATTGGCGCCTTGAGTGAAGACACCCCAAAAATTATTTCGATCAGGCGAGGCAGGGATTCTGTGGCTCAACTGGTAGAGCAACCGCACATCAAGTGGAAGATTTAAAGTTCAAGTCTCCGTTAATTTTGTCTCACAAAACAATCTCAAAAGCAATTACCATGTATAACGAAAAATGCGTCCAATATATTGCACATAAGCTATGCCTGCTTATCAGCTTATGCTGGTTACAAATGTGCTATTATACAACGTTATAATCACTACAACATAATAAGTTATTTAATTCCCGTAACTATCGCCGGTAAAGGACGCGTAATCACTGAACATGTGGACAGGGGAGTAATAACAGCGATCAGCACTACACCTATTATTCACAAGTGACTACACACCACTTACAAACGGGATGGGCGCATGGCGGAGGCTGGGAATCGGTATGGCGTGTGTGAACCGATAAATCAGCCAATGATCACTCATCACGGTTGACAACTGACATGTAGCGCTATGCTAATGCGGCTCGCCATTCTATGACCAGTGACTTGACTACAGAATACCTACTTTAAATCGAGAGGACAACTTAAAAAATGTGTAATATTATAATAAATCCTATACATTTTAGGACGAATAATGTTTCGAAAATCAATAACCGTAGAATGAGGAATCCTCCCTGATCTCGCCCATTCTATAAAATTTAGTACGCCTGTCATGTTAAAGATGTCTGATCAACACGGTACGAGCTATTAGCAGGTGATTTAACAAGTCTGCGTAGGCGCAGGTAAATATGCGACCTACGAGATTAAAACATTAATTCAAATTGTCGCTTCCCAAGAGTATAATCTTATCAGCCATGCTAAAGTACCTACATGAAATCAATTAAACATATCTGTAATGTTTATTTTTGTTTTTTATAGTGATAATCATCACACTAAGGGTTATATTCTGTAGGTAGAGCTATCGGCACTTCGAGCCGAAGACATCCCAATGATTATTTCGTTCAAGCGAGATATGTCTCGATAGCTCAATTGGTAGAGCACCCGCGGAGGTTGCGGGTTCAAATCTCGCTTGAGGCAATAAAACAGTTGAGCCATCTAAAAAGCGTTACAATTACAAACGATCTATAGATAGCTCAACTGATCCAAATCAAAACGTTTCTACGCTATTATTTTATTTATTTATCCGCATTGTTATTATTGTTGACATTTGACATTTGTTTATTTCTAATTTTAAATCTGATTTATTGACTTGTTGATTATCTTTCTTATCTCTTTATATTTTCTCTTTTTATTATTTTCTTATATCTTTGTTATTATGTGCTTATAATTTAATAATGTGTCTATAATTTCTATGTTAACAATCTCTATTTATAATTTTTATTTCTAATTCTTCTTTAATTAATGTAATTGGTGTATAATCGTTTTAATTAAAGTAAAATAAATAAATACAAATAAATACAAAAACGCTGACAGCATTGCTACATTGAATGACAATGCTGATACGTTGAGCGAGATATTAATTTGTATAATCGTTGTTTCAGATGGCGAGTATCGAAGTGTCCCTGGGGGGGTCGCGCAGGCGCAGTGCCGGGGGGCGAGACGCGACCCGCGAGCTGGACGCACTAAGGACTGCGCTCTCTGATAAGGACTCTCTTATACAGAGGTAAAATACATGGCAGTTAGCCAATAGTACTTAGTATCTAGGAGCTCGGACTAAGATGAATGACACGTATTATAAATGTTGTTGTAGCGGAGTTAATCATCATCATCATGACAGCCTTTTAATGTTCCCACTACTGGGACACTGGCCTACTCTCGGGCGAGAGTGATTGGGTCTTAATCCACCACGCGGACCCAATGCGGATTGGTGGATAGCACATGTCTTTCGAATTTTTAGTTCTTGGACATGCCGTTTTCCTCACGATGTTTTCCTTCACCGTATGAGAGCACTGGCATTGCGCACATACATTTTTCGAACAGAAAAATCCATTGGTGCACGACCGGTTTTGAACCCACGGCCTTAGGATCGGAAGGCGGAGTCACTACCACTGGGCCACCGGTGCTCTTAGCGGAGTTAATAGGCCGCCCGAAAGCCTCCGTAAAGTTATTCATGTGTTTGTGTGCAGTTTGTTCCCACTCAACTCCTTATAAAGATTAAAAGATTCGATGAAATTACTTTTCATCCTGGAGAAAGGTTTTTAGGTCTCTGAGAAAACATCGTGAGGAAACCGGCATGTCTAATAACTGAAAATTCCACCGACTACCAATCCGCATTATAGCTCAGCTCAAGAGTAGGTTAGTGTTTCGGCAGTTTTTTAACAGACATTTGCTCACACAAACGTTTTACAACCAAACAAGACCTTTAGAACCTAACCTTTTGGAAGGCTGTCATGCTGGGTGCATGGATATTTTTAAACTTAAAATTTTTCCTTATGTGCATTTTATCCGTCACTACTTAGTTTTTTACTGTCACTTTCTCCATCCATGGTTGCCTGGAAGAAATCGCTCTTAGTGACAAGGCCTTTGTACTTTGTGTTGATTTTATATTGTAATTAATGCTGATGAGAAACAACTGTATCTGTACTTGCCACTTGTCCCTCAGTCTGAAGAAGCAGCTGAGCGCCTCTCTGAGCGCTGCCCGGCTGGTGCAGGCGTCCCCGCCCCCTTCCCGCACGGAGTCCCGCGAGGAGGGCGCCGCGCTCTCCGCTGACGAGAGATCAGCTCTCAACGAGCGCGCGCAGGCTGTGAAGGCGGACCTGGAAACTAGGAGGAACAATATCCAGGAGCTGAGGAAGAGGCTGGAGAAGACGCATGTTACAGAGTTAGTAATAGCGTTTATCGTAATTTGGTATAGGCGTTATTATTCTGATAAAGTTTATTACTTTTTAGCACAGAATAATTCTACTAATATTATATGCGAAAGTCTCTGTGTGTGTATGTTTGTTACCACGTATCTCCGTGACGACTTTATTGATTGTGATGAAATTTTGAATTCAGATGACCTATATCCCGGAATAACACATAGGCTACTTTTTATCCCGGAAAAAGGCTATAAAAACTGCAAAATAACCGCGTGGGTCAGCTCGCATTATATGTATATTTACAAAAAAGAGGGGTTGATGGTATAAGCATTTATCTACCAGACAACTAGAGAATGCGGTGGTTGTGCAAGAAAATGTACATATATAAAATCGATGCTAGGTAACTAGCTGACAATATTATTTTATGCTACATAGTTCAATTGGCATCACACTGAAGCTTTATGATGAAGAGGATCATCAAAAAAAAGCTAAGAACCCAGCCGAGTTTGTTGCCAGATTCTTCTAGGCTTGAACGCATGGAACTGGCGTAAATTCACCTAGCTTTAAGACGTTTCAAAATGATACTTGTGGTACTTGTGATAAATGATTTTTGACTTCTGACTTTTGACTTTTATGATTAAGTACATTATATTTCCATCAGCAACATCGACACGCGGATCCAGCAGGCGGAGCTGCAGTATATGCTAGGCCGCGAAGAGCTGGACCTGCTGACGCTGGGCGAGCAGGCGCGTGCGCTCGCGCAGCTTATCGAGCAGGCAGACGCGCGTGCCCGCGCCGCCACCACCCAGCCCACGCTTTACAGGTAAACCATTCTATTCATACCAGTCCAACCTTTTCTAGACTACCTCGGTAGCACGGTGGGCGACTGCCGTGCAGGTTCGATCCCCGCTAAAGGACAATTGTTTGATGATCTGCAAATATTTCTATAATAGGATTGTTTTTTACCAGCTATTCCATAGTACAGCTTTGCTTAGTTTTGGGCTGGATGGCGCGGTGTAAAAATGTCCGCGAATATTTATTTATTTTCTAGCATTGTCAATATCACCTTATCAAAACCAATTGAGTTCAAAGCTCATAGGAGTAAGATGCTCACCTATTTCATAGAGTTAGTTTTTACGTTATTACTTACGAGACGCCCGATAGATTACATTTTTAATCTATCATTGTTTTTCTGCAAGAACTTATTTTTATTTTATTTTTATTTTATTTTTACATGTTTGGAAAACTAACAGTTTATATAATGTGAGAATGGTAATGCTTAAAAAATAGAACAGGATTAACCTAAACAGTTTTCACTAATAGTTCACTTATACTTAACAAAGCTTTAGTTGTCCACAAATTATAACACTTAGTGGGTTTTAACACTTAATAATTTTTAGAAAAAATGAATAAGAAAACAATGATCACATAATTAATAGGTACCTACCTAACAGAAAAATGGAAACCTAAGAATATATGGGAGTCTTATTTCATAATCACCAGATAAGACTGCAATTCGCATTCCTCATGTATTTTCTCAGGCTGCTGTGTAAGCGTATGTAATCTGTTATAATCAACAACCATCAAATCAACGTAATTATTCAGTTAGCACTTCCACCGTTTCTGCATAGGTTTCCATGAGAAACTGGTAATCTAGCAATTACGCAAATATTTACGGCTCTATTCATGTTTAGCTACAAGACAACAATCACTTATCCAGTCTCGCTCATCACTTGCTATCAGGGACGTAATAGCCGAGCTATAAAATCCAACAACTTATTTTAGAAGGCTTTCTATCCACTAAAGCTACGAGACTAAACCTGAGCTTGGTCTTGGTAAAACCTAGTACTTATGTAAAACACGATTAAAATCATTTATGTAAACAAACCATTTATTATTAAAAAAACTCAAATGAATTTTGGCTTTTACAACATCCAAAAATGATCCGCATTATAACTTGACTTCCCTCACTAATGACGTTCACAAACATGCCAAATCGTTGGTTATTGTTGGTTCATTCGGTTCGTGGTTAGTAGTAGAAAAAGTTCTATTGACAGCGATTAGCAGCTCTGCAATTCTAATTCAATAAATTATCCATTGCCTTGAATTTCAAAATCTACTTCATATCTTGAGTACGACATGCGTCAAAATATGTAGAACACGTTTAGGCGACGTTTCAGTGGATAATGCACTTTAATAGGAACCGTAAAGATGGCAGATAAAGCTTTGCAAATGGTTGGTAATTGTTACGATTGTTACAACATGAGCATTGTTGGGGAGGCGGGGCGGCGTTCGGCACCCACTTTCTACAATCTTCGTATCGTTGGGAAAAATCTCTTCACGCCAAATCCGGGTTGATCTCATAGTTTTCTATGGTCCCCTACCTAGCAATTTGCTTGCAATTACACTTATGGGTTGTTCCGAAAGTCACACCGAAGCGATGGAATTGCACCTCTCGATGCCTCGGTCCGTGCTTACCTGCTCGTAGAAGCAAAACTCCTGTTTACCAGGAACGCCTGGATCCATCTTGATCAGACTCGTGACGTTGATGCACCACTCTGCACGGTTTTGACGAGTTACCTGCAGCAAGCAGTATGCGGAGGGCAAAAATAAAAAGTCCTTGGCAAAAACCACTGAGAACCACTTCTAGGGAGGCTTAATCTGCGTATCTTAGTAGTTTCATGTAGCTCGCATGTTGCTGACCGATTCGTCAATGCTGCTCGCGAGAACTTGACATTAATTGAGCAGCTTACGAGAAGATAAGATCAGTTGTGTGAGCCGACGCGGGCATCGTGAATGACAGCAATAATTAATTAGTTATAAGAAAACACAGCGCAGAAGAAAAACAGTGCTGACCTACCGATATTCGTAAAGATATCAATCATCATCAGACCGTGTCGCCCAGCGCCGCCCAGTGGCATGACTATTCTAGTCTCGCTCGGCTCAAAACCACAACTTACTTTTATGACTTGTTTATCGTTGCAAAGAACACAGACAGATCAAATCAATCAATATTAATTTGTTTATAATTGCAGCCAAGATATTCCCAAGCCAATCTCAAGACTGAGACACAATGGAAGCATCTGTTTACCTTCGAGACATATAGTACTTACTTAGTTTGGTTTCTCACGACTGCTGCTAGTCTGTATAATCTGTGGCTGCGGTCTGCGGTCTGGTCCCGCTGGCGGACATCCTGAGACACTGACCCAATTTTTACGACTTCTCGTAGGTGTCATATTTATCACAACTAACTTCAGCCTAGGCCGTTTTCCCTTCAGAAGAAGGACATTTAAAAGTTTTTAAATTGACTTACCTACCCTATGCACACCTAAATATGTGACATGACTAGCTAGTATACGAGAAAACAACACCTAATAGAGACATCTTAAAATGAATACCGAAGAACAAATCACACTGATCACACTTTTAAGAGTAGTAAAGTTCTTTGTGATAGAGCTCGTCCGGGGAAGGACTACCACCATTCCTATTTCTGCCGCCAAGCAGTAATGCTCGCATTGCTGTGTTCCGGTGTGAAGGGTATGGTTTCCGGTGAAATTACTGGCACATGAGGCTTTCGATCTTAGCCTCAAGGTGGCAACCCGCGAGTGATACCTCTGGTATTGCAAGCGTCCATAGGCTGCGGTAACCGCTTACCATCTTGTGGGCCGTACGCTTGGTTGCCACTTTAGTTGTATATAAAAAAAAAAAACACTTGCTGCAAATAAAACTTCTAACTTCGAAACCGCTAGGAATTGGTTGCATAATTCAGTAAGGTTTTTCAGCGGAACCAACACGTTTGCAGCATACCAAGATCATATCTCTTGATGCGTTTGGTATTCCACGCATATGCGGCTGCAATACCATACTCGGCAATTGTTGTTTATGGTTACACACTAGTGATTGCCAGCGGCTTATGTTTCTAAGGTCTAAGGCGTCTGGTCGTCGCGCCATGGTAAACGTTGCGTTTGTTAATCAACAATTTACGACCAATTGATAAAACTAACACACAGCACTGCTTTAAGGAGTAGTAGAGTTATTTTCAAAAGAGCTCGTCCGGGAAGTATCTACTACCACCACATCTATTTCTGTCGCCAAACAATAGCGCTTGCATTGCTGTGTTCCGGTTTGATGATCATCGAGTTGTCAGACTTTTGATCTACGGCTGGCAACGCACGAGTAATACCTCTGGTATTGCAAGCGTCCATAAGCTACGTTAACCACTTACCAGGTGGGTTGTATGCTGGCTGGTTCACATGGTATAAAAAATAAAAAATTAAGTATCTAAGTAGTTCCCCACCCCAGGTGGAAGAAACCTCTTCACAATTTCAATTATATTATATGTATTTATACACCTGCTTGAGAACTTAGGCTTTACGAGTTTGCATTCCACATTGCAAACGAAAATAGCCCTAGCCTAGGAACGCAGCCCTAGCCTTCCAACTCTATACCCACTTACCCAGGCACGGGTTATCTATGCCCATCTGATTTAGCGGAGCCCGCAGCCACACCGCGGTGCATCTCACGTTCTGCCGACCGACAGGTGAAAAATTACTTCCTTCACTGCATAAAGTGTTGAATACATTACACGTCTTTATTGGCGCAAAAAAACGTTTGCTTTGCTTTATTTCTTACTATCTAAACATTTAAAAAAACTTGTAAAGTACTTAAGGTTTAGGGTGGTTTAGTGTGGCAAACAATATTGATTCTGTTTCAGAAAAAAGTTGTTGTTTTTTCATAGAATGGCGTGACGTTCAAGTCGTTCGCCTGATGTTAAGTGCCACACTTGACCATAACAGTTAGTGTCACCCAAAGGCTTCCAAGTTCTGCGTGGCACTGCACTTCTTGAGACGTTATTAATTCTCATTTACCCAGTAATTCTGTCTTTAGCGTCTTTTTAACACAGTTGCTTACAAGTTTAAGCATTCAGGCAAATTTTCCAGTTCGTTCGTTCGTTCGTATGAGTCAGTGGCCAAGTCTGGTGACAGAGTTTCTAGGCCGCCCGAAGTCCTCTGTCATGGCCTAACAACTTTGAAAAAGCCGGGACCGACTGCTTAACGTGCCCTCCGAAGCACGGGAGCGCTCAGTTGAAATTGCCAATGGCGGTCACCCATCCAAATGATGACCCCGCAGCCGACTAGTAAGACTCGGTAAGACTACTGGGAGAGCCCAAAATATCAGACCTGTCGGTAGTCTCATACTCACCAAGACGGTCTCTGACTGTCTCTTGAGAGAACTCGTCAAGTTTTTACTTACAAGAACCAATTCAATTAGTCAAGATCAGTTAAATCTACAAAACCGTAAGCAGCTGTAGATCCCGCAAATGTATATTAGATCCATAGACATACAAATAATAAATTATAAGAGTAGTAGAGTTCTCTGTGATAGAGCTCTTCCGGGGAAGGACTACCACCATGCCTATTTCTGCCGCCAAGCAGTAATGCTCGCATTGCTGTGTTCCGGTGTGAAGGGTATGGTTTCCGGTGAAATTACTGGCTTTCGATCTTAGCCTCAAGGTGGCAACCCGCGAGTGATACCTCTGGTATAGCAAGCGTCCATAGGCTGCGGTAACCGCTTACCATCTTGTGGGCCGTACGCTTGGTTGCCACTTCAGTTGTATTAAAAGAAAAAAAAAATAAGTCCGAGACTGTATACTTTTACAATTATAAAATGTATTTATAATATGTGCGCATTCAATAATTTCTTAATAGGTGGATTATAGGACGCCATACAATGTATTAGTATCTGTTAGAACAGTACAAGTTCCCTGAAAACTTAATAGGATTACTGTAACATTCCCTGGGAGGGCAGAGGCCTCCCCATTTCCTTACATTTGTTTCGGTCCGTGTGGTTATGGCCTAGCATGAAAAAACTGCTATTTAAGAGTAGAGTACATTACTAAAGAAGAATTGAATTATATAAAAATGCATTCAAGTATTTACTTACTTATATGAAAAGATATTCAATTACAAATCAGTTACGATTTTCGCCTAGATTGCTGGTAAATTTCCAAACAAGCTGAGGCAGGCATGTGAGAGTTTAAGGCGTTATCACATAATTAAATCTTGTTTCCTGAGATTAAGTAATTATCCGCTTCATCAGCATAAGATGTAAACATTTTACGGGGCTAGTTAGTAAACTTTTGGTTTCACAATTGGTGGGAAATCTCTCAGTAATGTACCTAGCTAGGTACGAACACGTCGTTATGCTGAATGTAATAGTAAAAGCGAAATTGGAGTGAAAGTGAGGTAATTGTGGAGTGCGGGCATCGCCACTGGTATTACAAGGCAGTCGGCAATAGCCACATCATTAGGCTCCCGAGAAGCTCTCTGCCAGTCTGTCACGCCCCAGCCTGGAGACGAGCTTAGACAAGAGGTAAGTAAGTAAGTTCGTATGGCCTCTGTCATGGCCTAACCACTTTGAAAAAGCTGGGACCGACTTAACTGCACGTGAGCGCTCAGTTAAAATTGCCACTGGCGGTCACCCATCCAAAGTAAAGTAAAGTAAAATATATATTTATTCAATCATATCACAAGGATCATTTTGCTAGGTGAATTTTCGCCAGTTCCACGCGCCCCAGCCTAGAAGAAAATGGTGAAATAGTGACTACGCGGAACAGTGCTTAACTTCGTTTATCTGTTAGGAACAACTTGGCCAGCTAGGTCACGAGCGCGACAAGAGATAATTTAACTAACAGATTTTTTTTAATTTTTTTTTACAAAAAATAAATAATGGTTCGATGAGAACATATGAAAAAATTGCTAGCGAGGGAAAACGCGCGGGTCAGCTTGCTTGTTATAATTTTATTATTAAGATTGGCGTGGGTGGTCACCTCCATGTTTAACTCGCTCTACTGCAACAGAACGCAGTAAAAACCGGTTCTCTAGGTTCTGAGTGCGTTATATATTCTATTCCACAAATTGTAGCAAAAAGTGTGAATGTATTTCTTTAAACCATGAAAAGCTACAAGCATTTGCCGCAGGTAACTGGCGACCGTTTTATTGCGCTCTATATTTGGTGCTGCGCAGTCGCTGCGAGAATTATATGATCAAGATTTTTATCAAGCTTAGAAAAGTGCTACTATTTTACGGCACGACATGCGACAGGCGGACTAATTGAAGGCACAGTTCAGTCTATTGAAAAATTCCATATTTCAAAAGTACATGTTACTACTCAGGGTTTTCGTTTTGTATTTTTTAGGCTTTCCAAAACTATATGACAGTAAAGTTCGAGTGTGGAATAGGTAGGTACATATCTATATTTTATGTGCGTGAGTAAACCTGCCGTAAACTTAAATTTTATCATTATTTTCACTTTATCTGAACGCAGTAATGGCGGTGTTATCGCATCACGGCCCATTACATCATTATATCGCATTAGGGTCGCGTGGTGGCTGTCATCAGCTCGTCAGTCCCTCATCAGACTATCATTAGTAGATAGGCATGTCATAAAACCTTTGATGGACGGTATAAGTAATATAAGTATAAGTGATTCTATGCTGTAGGTACTTATTTCAAGAACATCGTTTACATACCGCGGGCAATATATCATTAAGATCCTGATAATTAGGTGTTTTATCATCATTATATCAATAGTAGCCGTGATACCGCTGAACTGAGGCCTCTCCCAAAGAATGCAAGGACGACCGATCTTGAACCTTTACCGTCCACTGACTTCCTGCGTGACCGATCTTGGGGAGCCATCCAGTTCTACACTTCGATTTATAGTTTACGATCGCCATGATAACCTTTCTTACTAAGCGGCTATCGGTTCTGCGTACTGTAGAGCACCTCATTTATTGTAGGTATTGTTCTAATCAAAAAACCGTTTGTCTTCCAAGGCTTTAACAAGCCCTAACTCTATTTTCAATATCGTGACCTGCGCTAGTGTTTAAGCTTTAGTTTGAAGCTAACCTAAATCATTTAATAAGTCAATTACATTCCAGTCGTGTACCTCTCAGGCAAATGCAGTTTTTACTCCACATGTAGGTTTAACTCTAACAACTACAATTTTCCCTCGGCTTGGCGCGGTTCGCTGCACTCACGTCCAACTACCGTGGGAATTACTCTTTTATGTCTAACTATCGATATGCTTAGATCCCTTATTATTTGTTTATAAAGTCGATAGTCGTAATGTTGTTTACTTAGAGTAATTTATTTATGACAACGATGGACAACTAATTCGCTATAAGTATTTTTTGAACGTAAATAACTAATTGCTAAAATTGTTTATTGGTTTTAAATAAATAAATGGAGCTTGCTGTAATATCCTTGTATAATACTCTTGCGAGTCTGAAATTATATTTTTAAGTTAAAGACAACATTTTTAAAACCACGCGAAGTTAGAGTAGGATAGATATATTTATACTATCATAGAACTAGAATTTGTTTTACAAAGCATTTGTAATTTTGATGTCATATTAATAGTAGCGATGGGCCCACTGTACTAAGTGGCAAGGCATATAAATAGCAAATCTTAGCTCGGGCTAAATTTAGCTAGGTGGCTGTACAAAGGCGGAATTTATGTGAAAAGCAGATTCTAGCCTAACCAGAGGGTCTACTACAAAATACAGATTTACTAAAGTCGCTAGCGAGTCCGGTAAAATTGACAATTGTCAAAATAGCCAATTCTTCTTCTTCTTTTGTTTTATGGCCTCTGTGGCTAGTTTGCCACAATTTTGCCAGTGTCAAGTGTATTAGTTTGATTGTCGCTTAGCAACGTAAACAAACGAAATTTGGAAAAAAAACGATGACTTTTCTTTCAAAATTCTCCTGGAAAGTCTTTGACTAAATTACCAACCAACATTACCCCTCCATTTCAATTACCAACACTTGTGCTAAGTAAACAAGTTAAATTGGATAAACTGCCACCAAATTTACGCAATAAAACTTAAAATAACACGAGTTAAATAATTAAAATGGGAAGACCCATGTCGTTTTGACAAGATAGCCAAAGACAATCCAAAAATAGCCAATAATAAAAAGTCAATTCTTTGAGTTTAATTGGCTGACATTTAATTTTTTTACCGGACTCCGTAACAACTGTTGTAAGTCGCCAACTCATGGTATACCGTTTTCTACCGGTAACCAGGTTACCTACTTTCTATATGATTTAGGATACAGAAGGCTAAGCAGCTCCGAATGGGATGAACAAAGGCCTCGCACGACCAACTGCGCAAGCGCACCGCGTAGGTGTCGGCCAGGAATAATCTTGTTAAGAGCGCCATGATATCCAAATAGATACAAAACTGAGAACTAAGGCACACACAGAATTTATACTTGTATAGCCATATTAAATAAATTTAGTTTGTAAAAAATATAATATATTGTTTAACGCCAACAACCGGATCCAACTTCGTAGCTTAGCTACGAAATTAATTAGCATACAAAAGACATGAACGCGCTACTGCTCTAATTTTTTTTATAATAAGTCAAAGTCAAAAATGATTTATTTCAATAAAATCACAAGGATCATTTTGAAACGTCTTAAAGCTAGGTGAATTTACGCCAGTTCTACGCGCCCCAGCCTAGAAGAATCTGGCAACAAACTCGGCTGGGTTCCTAGCTTTTTTTAGATGATGTTTTTTTCACTATTCATTCACCTAGCTTTAAGACGTTTCAAAATGATCCTTGTGATTTTATTGAAATAAATCATTTTTGACTTTATTACTGTACCTACTTCATATCGCACTTTTTTATGCGATCTGTCAGCTTAAGGGGACAAAACTAGGTGACACATGGGAATAATCCATTATTAGCACAGCTACAAAACGATACTACCAACCATGCTATACTTAGATGCCTACCAAAGTTGTTTTACGATATTTTTTTCCTGGAAATGCTAAAACTGTCTCAATGTACGTATAAAACGCAGTCACCGTACGGACAGTGCAGTAATGTACCTGCGAACCCGAGGCAGCACGACCTCGGCCGTGACCTCTCGCTACACCTCTCTATAAGCCATAATAAAAGCAAAGGCACCTATAGATACACGATTCTGGGGATGTAGAGCTTGACGAGTCGCATTAGGAACGTAAGTCTAAAATAAATCGTTACGGTTCTACGCTCAGTCGCTCAACCATTACAAAAAAAAAAACCTGAAATAATGTAGAGATAGGTAATCATTTTATATACATCTATAGAATATATACGGAACGATGGACCGATGACGATGACATCAAAACGGTAGCAGAAAGACGATGGATGGTGAAGGCTCAAAATCGTTCTTTGGATGAGTCCTATGTTCATCAGTTATTGTCCATTGGCTGATATGATGACCTTTCGTTAGGGTTATGTTCCTTTTTAGGTGCACTCATAAAAGGCACGGGCGTGCAGTAGGGTGTTGAAGTTTGGTAGAAAACAACTCCACTCAAGTAAAGTCACGGGTGCTCTAACCAGTAACTAATATAATAACAAACACTGCAATCCAAAAGTGGCACAATATGTTCATTGGACCACGCACAAGTCTAGAGCCCAGGCCAAAGGTTATTAGTAGAGGCAATGAGCCGTTCACAAACTCCCAAGTTATTCTTAAACTGCAACGGTTTGTAGCCAATAAGACCATAAAACTAACAGGAAACAGTTATTAATTCGAGTAGTTACAGTAACTTGTCTACTGAGCTATAAGCCTGTTGGATATTACAAGTTTGTATCATTAATATTTTTAACGACTCTTTTGCGAGATGAGCGAGTGTAACTAAGCTACGTGCCGTGTGTTTGATTTACGACTCTGCCACTGATACCTAGATGGCTTTTTTTATCTTGGACTAGTGACTCGCCCTGGCTTCGCACTGGTGCCTAAACTATACATATAAACTTTCCTCTTGAATCTCTATATTTACTGATGAAAACCGCATAAAAATCCGTTGCGTAGTTTAAAAGATCTAAGCGTATACCAGGGATGTTACGAAGCTTCAACTCCGACTCCGATATGTCGGAACCTCCGATTGATATTACACCTCCGGTTCCGACTTCTGTTCCGAAACTTTCAATCGGAGGTTTAAATCGGAGGTCGAAGCATAGCGTATAGCGGGCGATGGCGCGCGGGTGCCGCGGTCAGCACAAACAGGTTTATGCATGTCTCTCGGGGAACTCCCCTCCACGTACTTTTCGTCGTCCATTACTCACTCCACTCACTTCAGAGTTGTCTATTACGCAATATGGATGATTTGTTTTGTTTTGCGCGGCGTTTCAATTAATGTTATCTGTTTGATTCTGATTTAGACCTAATCTATGAGCCGCTAAGAAATAGATTAGACGGAGATAAAGCTGCAAAGCTTTTGTTTAACAAAATATAATTTGCTGCTTTTAGAGTCCATTCATTTGATTTAATTTACTAACTGCTGTTAATTTTTAACGACTTATGTAAGTTTATAATTTTTATTTTAAGTAAATTAAAGATAATGATTAAATAATGTTTGTATTTGTACTATAATATTTGATTAAGCCTCCCCTTAACACTCTGCTCTTAATGTCTCTTCTGCCACCACCTTCGACTCCGCCTCCGCCTCCGACTCCGACTCCGACTCCGACTTCGGTTCCGTTAAACCACCTCCGTAACATCCCTAGCGTATACATACAGACGGGAGTGGCTTGTGTTTTATACTATGTAGAGAAGAACCGTAGTTGATGTAATTTTTAATCATAATCATAATCATCATTTATTTGCAACAAACTTAGTGCTTAGTTATATTCGAAGCCCTATCTCCCAGAAAAGCGTTAGCTGTGGCCTGGGAAACAGTTCTCTCCGATTCACTTAATTATCTATGATAAAGTAGGTTACAAAATATACAATATAACAAATTATGATAAAATTGACACTCTTAAGCAGCTAAATAAAAGAAAGAAATTCATGCAGGTAAAAAAGCGTTATGTAAGTGTAAGAGTGTAATCAAGAATCACTTCACTGATGGTCCTAGTTCCTACCAAAGTCTGTACCGTACGGCCCGTTGTTGATGCTTTTACAGATATAGCAATTTATTACTTGTCTACGGTATTGTCAGTTTTTTAAATGTCATTGTATTTTCAGTATGGTGCGCGAGTGCGGCGGCAGCGGCGTCCTGATATCGACAGAAGTGCGCGACGGGTCGTGGGCCGCCACACCCCGAGCCGGCTGGATGGCCGTCGAGTGGTCAAACGAACCCGCACTGAGGGTTGGAGATAGGTGAGTAACGCGTACAACAAGAATCGAGCGTGAATGAAGTTATTATGAGAAAGTCGTAGCTTCAGAATACACTGGACACTTTACAGCACAGCTTTTATGATGATAAATAAATAATAAATAATAAATAATGCTGGACAATCCACACAGCATCATCTAGCCCCAAAGTAAGCTGCTGTTAAACAGAGCTGTATTATGGGTACTAGATGACTGATATATATTTAATACAATACAATACATAGATAGATATTTTTTATTATATATAGAAAATACCCAGAACACCCGGAACAAATATTTGTAGATCGTACAAACATTTGTTCCGAGGCGGGAATCGAACCCGCAACCTCTGCGTCGCAGGCGGACCTGCGCCCGCTGCGCCACATCGGTCGTCAATGATGATCGATGATGAGGGGTACAAAAAAAGCTAGTAACCTAGCCGGGTTTGTTGCCTTCTTCTTCTAGGCTGGGGCGCATGGATTTGGTGTAAAATAAATGACGTTTCAAAATGATCCTTGAGATTCTATCGAATAAAAATATTTTGAATTCTAATTTCAATCAGAGTTAAATGGGTGGGTGTGTGGTCAGCTTATGTTCAATCCAATTTAGCTAAGACCAAGAACAAAGACGTAAGTTCCGTATATACTTACTTTCCTTAGCTTTTCACGTTGCGTGAACGCTATCAATTATCACATGGTCAAATTTTAGCTGTGTAGACAAGGCACCAGTGTTCTAAATGGTATTCGATAAAAGCTACGTTTACACACAATACAAGCTAAGTGTATGCGCCTTGGTGTAATACTGTAATGCTATGCAATTAAAGTTTAAATAAATACTAAAAAAAAATACTAACTAAGGTCTAAGTGGAATTAAAAGTACCTACTTCAAAGTAGGTCCAAGGTCTGCCATTACCAATCTCACAGTAGCCAGTTAACCATCATCTAAGTATTCTAAGTAATTAGACCCAGCCGCTAACCAAACTTGGTTATCGAAGAGGTCATCGTGCTGTAATCCCGAGTGGCATCCATGATGTCATCTTGAAGGAACAAAGTGAGTTATTTTGAGGCTTAGGTATTTACATAATCAACATATTTGAGATATTTCTGTAAATTTTTCACGGGTAAAATAAATAAAAATAGTTTATTTCGGATAAAGTCAAAGTCAAAGTCAAAAATGATTTATTTCAATAAAATCACTAGGATCATTTTGAAACGTCTTAAAGCTAGATGAATTTACGCCAGTTCCACGCGCCCCAGCCTAGAAGAATCTGGCAACAAACTCGGCTGGGTTCGTAGCTTTTTTTTTGATGATTCCTCTTCATCAAGATAAAAGATTAATAGTGCACAAGTTTAGCTGTGAGGTAGGTACCTTATAATAAGGTATGTCCTTTATTAGTATACCATACATATATTTTATAGGCTATCTAAAATTAACAGAATATATAATAACATTTTAATATTAAATAATTTTTCAAAACAAACATAATAATAACAATTAAAATAACAAACTTACTAGTAGGTATTTACAGCCTATTATTAACTCAAATACGCTCCGCCGAGGATATTTCAATCCACATAGTTTCTCAACAATTAATCCAGTTTTACGGTCCTTTGATAGTACTCGTAAAGGAAATAGATGAAACTCATTCCATAAACATGCCAGCCAAGTTACTCCGTTAGTCTAAGAGCTGGGATTTACTTACAAAGGTCTCTTGTAAGTAATTAAAGGATTATTTGCAAGTAATTAAAGAAGCATTATTGCAGTCAGACAATAATATATAAATATTTACGTACGTACCCTTAGTATGAATAGAGTAAGTCTACCGCAAGGCTTATTACGTAATAGAAGAGAATATACAGATGAGAAATCATTTCGAAGAATAAAGCGTGCGTGCCAAAACTTGTCTCATGCCATATTCATGATTTCTGCTGAATTAAGATTGATGGGAGCGATTTGTTTTTTGTGCAGATTCTTTGCTGTATCTTTGTACCTAATTAAATGTGTAAAAACGTTATAATATACGAGTGCAAGCATTATATCAAATAAAATCAAATCAAATACTATTTATTTGCATTGTATGGTAAGTAGAAATACACAGGGTGGTTTAAACGTAGACGTCAATAAGAAAAAAATAGATTCCGCAGATCCAGGGGTATCCGAAAATACCCCATGTATATTCCCCGATTTTTCGTATTTTTCGAGTTTTATTTAATGTTTTTTTTTGTGAGAATGTTTGGTCGGAACGTTTGAAACTGTTAGGTATTTAACTGGAGGATAAGTATTCCAAGCACTGGTAGGTAGGTTACCTATTACACGACCTACCAGGATCTCCTGTAGGGTACTTCACCTCATAAAACAACTGACTCCAAATTACGTATTTATATTGTCTTATTAATTATACAGATTTACACAAGTTAATTCTTGAAGGGGCAGAGACGCTGGCGGGGCAAGCGCAGCGTGACGCAAGCGTTCGAACGCTTTCTGCTGCGTTTGCCCTTATGGGGCCCCCACAGAAACTGATAAAAAAAAATTGAGAGTTTTTTCCAAATCTTTTATTGTAAAATATCTCAATGACTTATACAATCATGCATAATATAATCAATTTCCTAGCATTCATCATGACAGCCTTCTAATGTTCCCACTGCTGGGACACTGGCCTAATCTCAGGCAAGAGTGATTGGGTCTCGATCCACCACGCGGACCCAATGCGGATTGGTGGATGGCACATGTCTTTCGCATTTTTAGTTCTTGGGCATGTCGGTTTCTTCATGATGTTTTCCTTCACCGTATGAGAACACTGGCATCGCGTACATACATTTTTCGTAGCGAAAAATCCATTAGTGCACAACCGGATTCGAACCCACGACCTTAGTATCGGATGGCGAGGTCAATACCAACAGACCACCAGTGCTCCTAGCATTAGTGCAAGTTAAAAATAAAAAAACCTAACTAAATTAAGTTTTTATATTCAGTTTTTTTAATTGGAGATGGGGCATGATGTGTAGATTTTCCAGCGTTATTTATTTATGGTTGCTCTGTTTTTGAATCCACCACCTAGAATCGAAAGGCCATTATAGAGCTCTAGAGTGAGTTTCCAAGCAATATAAGATGGGTGTGGTTTATTTCAGGTTGGTGGAAGTGAACGGCTCGCTGGTAGTGTCATGTCGCAGCCAGGAGGAGCTGCAGCGCGCGGGAGGCGACTCGACGGCTCCCACGTCGCGCCTCGTGGTACTGCGGGGGCAGCAGCCTTCCCCCGTCTTACCCACCCCTGCTTTTACACAGGTTGGTACCACAGAACTATATTTAAATAGATTGAAAGAGTTCGTCGATTTGTATGGAAAAAGTATTTTAGTGATAAGAATGATATTCACGGACGACGTTGAGTCTTTTGATTGTGGTCAAAGGAGCTGGGCTCAGATTAGAAGAGTAGTAGAGTTATTTGTGATAGAACTCGTCCGGGGAAGTACTACCACCATACCTATTTCTGCCGCAAAGCAGTAATGCTTGCATTACTGTGTTCCGGTGTGAAGGGTATGGTTTCCGGTGAAATTACTGGCACACGAGGCTTTCGATCTATGCCTCAAGGTGACAACCCGCGAGTGATACCTCTGGTATTGCAAGCGTCCATAGGCTTCGGTAACCGCTTACCATCTTGTGGGCCGTACCTACGCTTGGTTGCCACTTCAGTTGTATAAAAAAAAAAGATCGGAGTATTTTAATCAGAGATATTAACTCTTACTTTCAGAATGAGGCAGCATCACTCCGTGCTGAGCTGGGCGCCCTACGGACAGCGGCCGACGATGCCGAGAAAGCCAAAGAAGGTCTGCGCTCCGACAACACCAGACTCACACACAGGATATCATATCTTGAGGAACAAGTGGCAGAACTGCTGGCAAGGCATAACCAGGTAGATTAATATAATACTCCAACAGTCTATCTATACATTTACCTTTATTAGACATAAATAACTTGGGTTTGTTCTTCCAGCTCCAACCGGTCAGCAGTAGCGATAGCTGCATAACAGTGAACAAAAGCAAAAAGAACGTAACTAATATTAACATCAGCACCGAGCCCGCGTCAAGAAGACAAAGTCCCAGATCCGAGGTGCAAGTGTTCCAGAAAGGACCTGATATCACTGCTATAGTTGCGAAACTGCCAGGGCTGGACCATTCTGAAGGGAATTTGCCATTAATGAGACCAAGGTCCAACGCTAGTGGAGCGTCTTCAAGAGCAGCAGTCTCTCCCCGCGCCTCACCTCCCCCCAACCACAGATCCCACAGCTCACACAGTCTGGAACACCGAGCTGGACGGATGCGCCACTCGCTATCTCACCACTGCATACACGGAGGTGTGGACTACACGGCTGAGACAGACGCAGCCATTCGGATGATCGAACGGAACCAAAGACACATGGAGAAGCAGCGCATCAAGAATGAAAGACTGAGCCGCTCGAGAGACGAATACTTCCGGTCTGACAGCGATGTGGACACGAGAGAGAACAATTCAAACGCAGGGGGAAAAGAAACCAAACATTATGAGATCAAAAAAGCCGCTGACCGAATAGAAGAAAGTATAAAAAAAACTAACTGGGCAGAAAGAAAGACGCTTTCTATCATAGAGCAGCTGAAGCGATCGCAACGTCTGCGAAAACTGAAAAAGAATGAAAGCGCAGAAGAAATTCAGGTAGACACAGAAAAAGTCTACATGTATAACCGAATAGATGGGAAGGTTTTGGAAAACGCGCACAAATCCAGCAGAAGGTCATCGAAGCTGCACTCTAGAAGCGCGAAATCCTCGGAATTCGAGTCAGAATGCTCGGATTTTCCAAATGGGGATATGTACAGCAGTTCGCCGAGGATAGATTACGGCTCAGAATCGTGCTCCACGCGGTTGAGCCACTATAAAAAGAACGATGATAAGCGTGAAGATGCTAAATCACGTCCGACACCACCGCGCAAGCCGATGCGCCTATCTTTGCACAAAGCTCGCAGCGCGCATTCTTTAGTGAACGGCAGCGAGTCGGAGACACCCAGTAGACCTGTTTCAGAGCTTCGGAACGGGGACCTGTGCCACTTGAACGAGACGGGGAACAAAAGGCCTGTGAAGCGAACCCACGCCGCCGACAAATGGGTGAGGGAGAGGATACGAGACGCCGGCCGCGCGACCCCGCGACCCCAGAGGAAGCTGATGAACGGACTGAGCGCATGCGACGCGCCGGCTGCCGACGACCTGTACCCTGAGAACAGCATGCCGCAGAGGGTGAACGGGATCGTTAAGAAGGGTAGTAAGTGGTGCTAGCATTACATGCTATCGGTATTAGTGACTTTAGGCACTTAAGGTATGAACTATCAGCATTATTCTGAAAAGAGTTCGCTTAGTGATTTGTGTGCTGCGCTATGCATAATCTACAATGACAAAATTTTAACTGAATACAAGAATCATTTTAGATTAAAGACAGTATTCAGAAAACAATACTTGCCATATAAAAATATCGATCAAAAATCATTGGTGAGAGTGACATGAGGCGATTACTATTACGGTTGACGGTACCGTAACTAAGAGTTCGGAAGTGTTGTTCGTGAATATGGATGATAGCCCTGAGGCTTAACTAATTTTAGTGTGAACTTGACTTTCCAGTGACGATGCTCTTTACTATCTTGTACAGAAACACTTATTATTAAGTTATTAAATATAGTAATTGTAAATACAAAATGTATAAGCACCCACCGTGTAATGCTCACCTACTTTATGTTATTTTACACATTATTAAGTCGATACAATTAAAAATATTTCACTATGTTATGCATTTTTTTATATTTGCAATGGAGCAGCGCCCCCCTAGCAATCATTCATAATAATAATAATAAATATTTACTTCAGGCCACTACATAATTTACACGAAATATATTAAGCCCATATTTATAAATACCTTATAACTAAGATAAATAACATAAGGGTAGACATATTTATAGCCTCGATGTCCCCCCTTCATCCGTGTCTAACCTATGGGAGACTGTCCAGGTAAGGTGATCAAATCAAGGTTATGTAACTCAAAAGATTAAAACAACTGGTTCTTAATAAAAATCATATATTCATTACTTGCAACAAAAATAAAACAGTATGATGCTATTATTTACACTAATTAAAAATAACTTTATTTCATTGTAACTTCCAAAGGCCGGAGACACACTGAACCGTCGTGCCATCAGCTAGTAATATGTTACGCAGAACGAGAGATGAAAAAGTCTTATTCCAATGATTATATCCTATACTAAACCTAGCCTAATAGCGAGTAACGTACAATTTATAAATAAGGCTGATTTCACACTATAAAACGGTTCAGTGTGAATGCAGCCGTGCGTGGCGAGCTACCAACTTTTTGCAGATTAGTTATGGTACAGAGTAGTTTACGCTCAAATACTGAAAAGCTACTGAATTAGTTAAATCTTAAGTGATAACTTTTTTGTAACGATTTTTTAAACTAATAACCTTTTAAATAGTTAACACGGTCTTAAATATTCAAATAGTGATTGAGTATTCGGGCGTGAGTCAGGTATTGGAGATACTTAACATTACATAGTCATGTCTACCCTCAAGCTTTGTTTTATTATTTCTTGTCTTTCAATACGCCTTTTATCATTTAAGTACTAAATTTTGTTTTCTTTTCATGTTAAAAATGACTTTAAGCTGATACAGTCAAAAGGACAGACTAGATATAAAGTTGATAGAACGCCACGATAAAAACAATATATATACAATACGTCTGTTGGAAACACAATATTAGTAGTTCAGTTCGGACACTACCAGACTATGCATATTCATGGCAGTCTTAACATAACTATAATCTATCGTCCGTCTCTTTCGTCTTTTCAATATTATAATTGCAAATATATATATACAAAATTGTTGGAAAATTATACGCGCGAATAATATGAAAAGATCTAAATAAATAGATGCTATATCGTTATAAGAGCATTATGTACTCCACGACCCAACTTAGCATTTAACGCCGTGTTTTTAATATTGCACAATTTTAGAAACAGCATCTACAGAGAAACACTAGAAGACTTTGATTTTAACATAAAAATCTAAATACGTGTAAAGTTAAGGCCCATTTACCCAGTTCAATAATTGCATGCAAGAGTTGCCTTGTTCAATCGATTTCAAAACACATGTTTGACATTGTGCTCCGAAATCAATCAGACAATGCAATTCTTGCATGCAATTATTGATCCGTGTAAATGGGCCTTAAGATCGTGGAATACGGTCTATTAAATAATTAATTTCCTAATGACTATATAAAAAGTACGTAATATTATAAATGACTGGTCGTTAATATGTAAAAATTTAAATCTTTATGAGTAATGGCGAGTGTTCAATTCAGATGCATGTGGAGCTTACGCTCACTACTAGATGCTTATAGTGAGTCGCGTACAAGTTTATTGCGTAATTACTTCAATTCAATTGTATGCAACAGGCAAGAAACTTGTATCATGTAAATGGGCCTTTAATGTGCATGTATCACGTGACATCAATGCGCTTGTCCACTCATCATGACAGCCTTCTAATGTTCCCACTGCTGGGACACTGGCCTACTCTCTGGCGAGAGTGATTGGGTCTTAATCCACCACGCGGACCCAATGCGGATTGGCGGATGGCACATGTCTTTCGAGTTTTTAGTTCTTGGACATGCCGGTTTCCTCACGATGTTTTCCTTCACCGTATGAGAGCACTGGCATTGCGCACATAAATTTTTCGAACAGAAAAATCCATTGGTGCACGACCGGGTTTGAACCCACGACCTTAGGATCGGAAGGCGGGGTCACTACCACTAGACCACCGGTGCTCTAACTAGACCACCGGTGCTTGTCCACTACTCACTACAAGCTTATTTTACCTATTTAATAATTGATTTTCACTATCATACATTTTGTCTATGCCTGTCTGCCTAAAAAGTTTTTGTTGAACAGTCCGCCGACTGTAACTGAAATTAACGTATATGGTTCTTGCTTTACAAAACTTTGATGAAAAAAATCTTATTAAACATTTTGCTCATTATAGAGATTATTCATAATATAATATTAGTAAAACAATCTAATCCAACAGTCGAAAACATAATTACAACCTAAAAATATGTTATACAAATTAGCCAATATAACTATGAGCAAGGATAAACCTCCTAAATAAGGTAAGTATTTATGTAATTGAGGACCAAAAACATCACATTTGAACCATTATGGTTATTCCCAGATTTTTTTTAATCAAAACACGATCACTCTGCGATTTATATACACGTTATGTTGTCTATAAATGAAGATCTACCTCCATTTTCTAATAATAAAGAATTATAACAGTATGTCCTAGTGTTGTCCTTTTTCTTCATATTGAATGACTAGCATCAGCCTGCGGCTTCACGCGCGTGTTTTTTTCTAGAAGCACTGACACCACATGTGTACCCCAAGGAGGATTTATGGGGTAAAAGTAGATGTGTTATTCCAGCCTATTTACTACATACATGCCATTTTCAGTGGTTACAGCTTTATTGAAATAAACATATCCAAAATAGCGATCATCTTTACAAATTTTGGCATTCATAAAATTAGTATAGGACTTTCTAGAAACAATATTTAGGATAAGTTTCTTTACTTGTTTACTTGACAAATCTGTCCAAGATATAATAGAAAAACTGCGTGGCCTCTTTCAAAATAAAGACTGTAATTAAAATACACCATAAGTGTAAATATAATACCGATTGAGATTACATTATATCACTATAGTGATTTACAGAAATGGCAGCGCCTGATTAATATATGTTTTTCTCATTTTCTTTATTATTTCATAATTATTGTAGATTTGCTTATCGATCGAATTTTGACATTCTGTGTGACAAAAGCTTAAATCTGCAACTGTATTTTTAATGTCATTGTATTAGTATAATTTCTCTGTACTAGCGATGATCGTGTGGTTTTGTATGAGCTCGTTTTGCAGAGGGGTTATTATGTAATTCGGTTGCAATCAATTTCAATAGGTGTCAATAAAAACTATTATGACGATTATGACAGCTTATTATGGTTGCTGATTGAAATCGCATTGCAGCCGAATTACGTAATAAATAAAAATAAATATTGGCTGACATTTTTACAAGTGCCATCTAGCTTTAAACTCAGCAAAACTTGTACTATGGGAACCAGATAACTAATAGAATATTTACATAAATTTATTGTAAATACATAAACAGACCTGGAACAAATATTTGCAGATTATGCCAACATTTGTTCCACAGGGATCGAACCCGCGACCTCTCGCTCCTCAACCGGGTACTCTCCCACCGCACCAGGTCAGCCAGCAGTTCCAAGACATTACTGCAATAGAGCTCATGGTAGCCCCCAGGACTAGCTTGAAGCTATATTGTAAATGTGGAGGTGACATGATCTGCTCGTCAGGCTATCAAGTATTGACCTCTTTCTTCGACACAACATCAAATTAAATCAATCGACGTTTATACTAGCAAGTTTTTGCTGCAACTTTTTGAGCAAGTTCTTGCTGTTCGCATTGCGGTCAATATTTATTGATGTTTGAAAGCCTACGTCAAGTCAAACCATTTTTACAAGGCTCCCAGCCTTCATCAGCATCAGCATCACGTGCCCTCTAAAGCGCGGAAACACTCAGCTGAAATTTCCTTAATCATCGTCTACTCTTCTGAATTAGCCCTGGGAAGTATTAAGTGTAGTCGTAAACACACTGTCGTGAGTGTTTCTATTTATGTTTATAAAAAAAAAAATGTTCTATGACGTCACAGTCCTATAGATAAAAATATGTGAGTTACCGTATTTTGTTAGTGAAGCAGCAAAAACGCACAAAATACTTTCGTTAATTTAAAATGAAATTGTACTAACTTTCGTGATAAACTCCACTAACGAAACTGAAATGTTTAAAAATCGAACACCAAATAAAAAAACAAACAGGAAAGAGGGTTTACGACAACGGATACCAAAGAGGTTACGCTCGAGATCAGATGGAGACGACAATAGATTGCAAAGAGGTTACGCACGGCGCAGTCTGAACTCGACGCTCGAAGTGAGATGCGAGGCTAGAACTCGAAGCAGCGGTGCAGGTTGACGTACTTCTTAAGCGCGTAGGGCAGCGGCAGCTCCTTGATGGCGCGCTTCATCACGATGGAGAGGCGCACGCGGCGCGCGTCCCGGGCGCGGCGCCGCGCGCGCGACGCACGCGACTCCGAGCCGCTGTCCGCGCGCCGTCGCGACCCGCGCGACCCGCGCCGCCCGCCTGCGGGGGGGGGGGGAGCTCGTCATACAACAACTCATGATAATAATACACGGTTCACTTCTGCCTTTCAATTTGGATGTAAACATAAGTGAATTATTAACCGACAGCATATCCATACATTTCTATTCTACTCCATTTAGCCAAATGATTCAATTTGACTGAACCGTGTATTATATTATTACCATAACATACAAGTATCCAGCCTTCTCGCGTCTCTGCTGGTACGTCGGCCTAGATGTTTTCCTTTTTTTTTTTTATACCACTAAAGTAGCAACCAAGCGTACGGCTCACTTGATGGTAAGCGGTTACCGTAGCCTATGTACGCATGATGTGGGCCGTACGCTTGGTTGCCACTTTGGTGGTATAAAAAAAATAAAAATAAGTAGGTATAAAGTAAATCTCACTGGTCTGATTGTTGGTGGGTGGGGCGTCGGCGTGTGCGTCGGTGGCGGGGGCGGGGGCGGGGGTGGGGGGCGCGGCGGGCGCGGCGGGCGGGGTGCTGCCCGCGCGGGACCCGCCCGCGCCGCCCGACCCGGCACCGCTGTCCAGCTTCTGTCGCTTCTTGTCCTGGAAAGTTAACCGTTGTTGCCGTTAATCAGTGCCATATTTTTATGAAATGACCTGATGATGAGTGATTCAACACTGTTAAGAACAACTTACCCAGGTACGTCACGAGCGCTCCTTGTTTTATAGTATCCGAAGATAATGAATAAGACTCTAAGTAACAAGATAAGTGAGCTTGTGAGTGAGGGGGTACCTTGGCGATGCTGAGCGGCTCGTTGTCGCTGGAGGAGGAGGCGTCCATGCTGACGTCCTCCGAGGCGGTGGTGGCCTGCTCGTCCGGCTCCGGCTGCACCACGTCACTGCCCGCGTACACGCCCGCGTTGCCGAAGTATATCTGCACCTGCACGCACCATTCCAACACTTACTATACGACATCCTAAGGCGGTTATGTATAGAGCTTTATAGGGTATTTTATTATTAGTGCATACAATTCAAGGAATATGTCAACATTTTGTCTGAAAAATCTCGAGTAAATCGATAAAGTTTTTCTGGTCAATTATTAATCTTTCTTGGAAATCGTAAGAAGAGCGCTCGAATATTTAGTTCTTACGCGATTTCCAACAATGATATATGACCAAAAAACGTAATTGAACTACTGAAGAACTGGCAACCACACCGGCTGGATTCCTGTCTCTTTTTTGGCATGACCCTTGCTATTGTTATGGATGCCGAGTAGGAGTTGGAGCACGTTCGTCCCCAGCTTTTTTATCATCTAAATAGCTCCATTGCGCATCGAAACGGCTAACAAGAACGGGATGGGATGTACCTGAAGAGTAGTAGAGTTCTTTGTGTAGTTCTTGAGTATATAGCTCGTCCGGGGAAGATCTACCACCATATCTATCTCTGCCGCCAAGCAGTAATGCTCGCATTGCTGTGTTCCGGTTCGAAGGGTATTGCTTCCGGTGAAATTACAGGCACACGAGACTTTAGATCTACGTCTCAGGTGGTAACGCGCTAGTGATATCTCTGATGTTGCAAGCGTACATAAGCTACGGTGATCGCTTACCATGTGGGCGGTACGCTTGGTTGCCACTTAGGTGTTATAAAAAAGTACCTCAGGCGGGAACCGCTTGGAGTGCAGCCCGTTAGTTTGTTGTCGCGTGCGCGCGCCGGGGCGCGCCAGGTTCGGGCGGCGGAGCACGCGCGGCGCGGCGCCGTCGCTGCTGTCGCTGCCGCCGCGCTTACCCGTGCCGCCCGACCCGCCGCCCGACCTGCCGCCCGACCCGCAGCCCGACCCGCCGCCCGACCCGCCGCTCGACCCGCCGCTCGACCCGCCTCCTGCAACAAGGACGCTACATTCGAACACAGTTTTCCACAACGCCTCGCTCCGGCAAGATTCCTAAAAAACAGTCATCCAGGGCAGGCAACGCATCAACTGTACTTCTGGTGTTGTTGGTGTCAATAGGCGGTAACCGCTTACCATCAGGCGGGCCGGAAGCCTGTTTGCCTCCATGTGACATCAAAAAAACCTCTACGCAGACGCTTTTGACGAACGTTTGAAACGACAAATTTTTATTACCTACCGAGCGAGCAATTCAAGTAATTTAGTTTCACTAATAAAACTATAGTGAACTATATCATTCATTTTAAAAACGGGTGTTTCCACATACCGGTATATCGGTGAAGAGGTACCGACACTGTTTCGACTCAATTTCGAAAGTCTTCATCAGGGTTGAGTGGCACGGCGCGCTTCCTCCTCCGCTTCGGGATTTTTATTTCGCCTCAAACGGGATGAGGCGAAATAATTTTTGGGATATTATAATCTTGCTCACCGGATCCGCTGGCTGAGGAGCTGGGCGCGGACTTGGGCGCGGACTTGGGCGCGCGCGCGACTGCGGCGCTCTTGCCGCTCGTGGATGGCTTGAAGCGCGAGCCGGAGCCGGAGATGAGGCCGGAGACGGAGCCGGAGCCGGAGCCGACGCCCGGCACGCCCGGCGGCGACACCACCACCGTCGGCTTGCCTATCTCCACCGCTTCGGGGTCCACCTGGACAAACGGTAATGTGGCTTCGAACACGTTCAAGCTAAACAAAATCTAATTGATATTAAAAAAATTACGTTGACTTTTTGAATTTTATTGTTGAAATAAAAAATTCAAATTAAAATGATTTAATTAAATCACAGGGATAACCTTATTTTAAGTATGTTGTACTTCCAACGGTTGCCTGACAATGTATTTTTAAAACAGATTCATAAACATAAATTAAATAATATATTTTTGTTGCTCACAATAGAGGTGAAGACCGTAGGTTAGTGCTTTCTGTAATATGTGACTCAGTCATTAAAGAATTATTTTTTTAAATACTTTGTGTAAACTTATCACGCAATTCAATTACTTATTTTTATTTTATTTTTTAATTCAGTCTGCTTGCAACCATGTTTATTTATAACAACCGAAACGCCTCGGGAGGAAAAAAACATTATTACGCGATAAATTCACACAAAGATAAGTAGCAGAATTCTTTGTGATAGAACACGTCCGGGGAAGAACTACCACCATACCTATTTCTGCCGCAAAGCAGTAATGTGAGCATTGCTGTGTTCCGGTGGGAAGGGTATTTTTTTTTTTTATCTCAGCAAGTGACAATTAAGGCGCCCACTTGATGTTAAGCATCACGCTTGACTATTACAGATGCAGTGCTACCCAAAGCTTAAAGTTTTTAAGTATTTGCGTGGCCCTTGCGCTTATCACCGTAATTTCACTTGCTACAGTGCCCTTCAAACCTAAACACAGTAATACTTGGACTGTTTTCCACTGTTTGGAGGTACCAAGACAGTCTCTTGCTGAAGAGTCTTACCACCAGGTAGGGTATGGTTTCCAGTGAATTTACTGGCACATGAGGCTTTCGATTTATGCCTCGAGGTGGCAACCCGCGAGTGATACCTCGACATGTCCGGCGACGTTGAGCGCGCTGAGTTCTGTGCCGGAGGCGGCGGCGTGCGGCGCGGCCTCGCCCCGCGCCCGCGCCACGCCGCGCGCGTCGCTGCGCGTGCCGGCGCCCGCGGGCACCGCCCTCCGGCTGCAGAAGATGCTCGCTCTAACAACAACATACGTACCGGACATTTGTACTACTACATAAAATAAAAAAAAGTATTTATTGACGACCGATGTGGCGCAGCGGGCCCAGGTCCGCCTGCGACGCAGAGGTTGCGGGTTCGATTCCCGCCTCGGGACAAATGTTTGTACGATCTACAAATATTTGTTCCGGGTGTTCCAGGTATTTTCTATATATAATAAAAAAATATCTATCTATGTATTGTATTGTATTAAATATATATCAGTCATCTAGTACCCATAATACAGCTCTGTTTAACAGCAGCTTACCTTGGGGCTATGATGTTGTGTGGATCGTCCAGCATTATTATTATTTATTTCGTATTTCGTAAGCGCCATCTAGCTAAGCTTCTACTATGGGAACCAGACAACTGATAGAATACATATAATTGTGAGGACATCGGGAACGATTGATCCGGCTGGCACAAGATCGCCAGGAGTGGCGTGATGGAGAAGAGGCCTTTACTTAGCAGTGCGTGTTACCGGCTGATTATAGATAGAATACACACCATTTGTTCTGGGTCTGGACCCTGAACAAATATTTGCAGATCAGGCAAACATATGTCCCGCAGCAGGAAACCACCCGCACACTTTCGCTTCTCACCCAAAGCGACAAGGTCGTCGCGATTCCGAGCGTTAATTTGTGTCAGAAGTTCCTTCACGCGATCACCAACAAATGTACAACAAATGCCAGTGCAAGTGGATGCAAGTGCAAGCAGATGCAAGTGCAAGTGTATGCAGGCGCGCACCTGATGGCCGGGTTGAGGATGCTCCTGGAGGCGTTGGCGGCGCCGGCGGCGCTGGGGCGCGCGGCCGACCTCCGCACCGGCGCCGGCTCCTCCTCCGAGCTCGACGACTCCGAGCTCTCATCGTCCTCATCCTCGTCGTTGTCGATCAGCACCTGCGCACATCGCATCGTTTCATCTACGGAATACTCTTATGTAGTAGAGTTCTTTGTGATAGAGCTCGTCCGGGGAAGGACTACCACCATACCTATTTCTGCCGCCAAGCAGTAATGCTCGCATTGCTGTGTTCCGGTTCGAAGGTATATCGAAGTATGGTTTCCGGTGAAATTACAGGCACATGAGACTTACCATCTAAGGTCTCAGGGTGGTAACACGCAAGTGATATCTATGATGTTGCATGCGTACATAGGCTACGGTAACCGCTGACCATCAAGTGGGCCGTACGCTTGGTTACCACTTTAGTAGTATAAAAAAAAAAAAAAAACACCGAAGGATCTACTGCGGACGAATCTCGCCGGTCGTGAAGTGAGCCGTTTGTGATGCACAAAGACAAAATTTAGTTCGAAAAAGATCCAGAAACTTCACGAGATAAAGATATCTATAAGGCTGAGATCCGCCTAAAATGTTACTTTATCAAATGTCCGGTTCGTCGGTTCGAAACGAAGGTTCTAGAACGCCCCCGCCCGAACTGCCTTGTACAGACAGCAAAGAAAGTGGTCTATCATTGACAAAAGTTTATGTGAAATCCTATGACATTCAAATAAATCTCAACCTTAGGGTGGTAGACCACATTTTTTGCTGATTTTACCTAGGACAGCCCTTTCCCAGAATGTCTTCAAAACACTTCGCACATAAACTACCGCTTTCTCAGAATACCCTTTTGTTAAATATCGCAAGAGTCCAAGAGTATCAAGACATAACACTTCGACTCCAGTAAAGAGTAGTAGAGTTCTATGTGATAGAGCTCGTCCGGGGAAGGACTACCGCCATACCTATTTCTGCCGCCAAGCAGTAATGCTCGCATTGCTGTGTTCCGGTGTGAAGGGTATGGTTTCCGGTGAAATTACTGGCACATGAGGCTTTCGATCTTAGCCTCAAGGTGGCAACCCGCAAGTGATACCTCTGGTATTGCAAGCGTCCATAGGCTGCGGTAACCGCTTACCATCTTGTGGGCCGTACGCTTTGTTGCCACTTCAGTTGTATATAAAAAAAAAAAAATGCAGTCGACTCGCTGTGGTTACGTTTGCACCATTGACTCGCCTCATAATGGGGCAGACGTAACTAGTTAGTTACGTTTGCACCGTTGAAATTGATACAACTTTAATCTTGCTCTTCTCGCCATACATAAACTCAATAAAAAGTTTGTTGACCTATTGGGTTATTCACCGCTCATATACATCACTTTATAAAAAGCACCACTCTGATTGGTTCTAGCCGTTTCCTTTACTCTCTTACAGGCGCAACAGGCATGATGACTGATTTTGAAAAACTGTTCTATTGTATTCAGAAGTATTGACTTTAGGCAAAAAATAACCTAATATTCCAGAAATGGTTTAGTAGTAAAAAAATGCGATTGAAATTTGAATTTTAAATATCACGCTAAAACGCGCTGAGTCGCGGAGTGACAGCGGTGACGTCATTATGTCAGTTTTCAATATAAAATTTTAGCAATATGGTTCAAAATTCTGCATTTTTTTCAATTTCAATCAGAAAACCAAGATGCTCCTGATCGGCGTTTAGCCTTTTATGGCGGATTTCTGTATTGAATTCCTTAAATCCTTTTTCATAAGGTGAGGACGTGATTTTAATGATTATTAGTTACTGTCATCATGCCTACTATAAAGAAGACAGAGAAAGTAAAGTAGTGAGTAACCTCCACCGCTGGGTGGTGCGCGGCGAGGGGGGCGAGGGGGGCGAGGGGGTCGAGTGGGGCGGGGTCGGCGGGGTCGGCGCCGGGGGCGCGGGGCAGCAGACGGCGCCGCTCGTCGCCGAAGCGCAGCGAGCCCGCGACGCGGTTGTTGCCCATGCTCAGCACGAGCGACAGCAGCGCGTTCATCTCGCGCCCTCCCTCCTGGTTCTCCAGGTCGTGCAGCTCGTTCAGACCAGCATCTAGAAAGAAAGAAAGAAAATACATTTATTGAAACCCACTTTAGAAAAAACAATCCAAGTAACAAATTACTACAGAACAATCATGTAGGTAAGTATGAGATAAATCTAAAAAAGTAGGATACATAGGTAAGAAGTTTTCTACCATAGGACTAATCTAGATCTATACTAAAATGAATTTATTACTAGTTATTATAACAGCTACCTACCTATTATGATACCTAGTTCACAGAAAACAATATGATTGGGTGAGTGGGCATCAAAAGGCCCTCGGCTCAGCATAAAGCTGCTTCGCTGATAGGCACCTACCCAATTAATAGGTACCTAATCGCGACGCAACGCTGGTATTCTGCCAGGTCCTAAAGGTGCTACACATTATTATTTTAGTACTCTATTACCAGATTCAGATTCAGATTTATTTATTAACCATATTATAACATTGGCTGTCATACAAGGCAAATCAAATTAAACATTTGTAAATATTTTAAGAATATAAGAAGGTATTCGTAAGATAACAAAATTAAGAGAAAGAAGATAAAATATTTAGACATGATAATAGGTTTGGAAATTGGAATATTCAAAAACATTTAATTATTGATGTAGATAAGATAATAAATAAATAAATAAATAAATAAATAATGCTGGACAATTCACACAGCACCATTTAGCCCCAAGGTAAGCTGCTGTTAAACAGAGCTGTGTTTATGGGTACTAGATGACTGATATATACTTAATACAATACAATACATAGATAGATATTTTTTATTATATATAGAAAATACCCAGAACACCCGGGACAAATATTTGTAGATCGTATAAACATTTGACCCGAGGCGGGAATCGAACCCGCAACCTCCGCGTCGCAGGCGGACCTGTGCCCGCTGCGCCACATCGGTCGTCACAATACACAACACAAACACAAATTTTCTATGTCAAGGGCACACACTATTGTCATTTTGTAAAAAAAATGCTTCTATGAATGTCATATTCATGAACTCGACCAGTCAATGTGTAACAAGAACAAAAATTTCACAGTGAAATATTAGTAGAGTCCATGAAACCCGACCATGGGGGTGAACAGAAATAACCCACCATTATTAAACTTCGTACATATCCCATTTTTTTTACCTTAAATTTTTAAAAAACTATAATGTAATAATAAAAAACTAAGAAAAACCAGGCATTACCATTAGACGTTCTCCCTGCTTTAATATCAAGTACAGACATACAAAAAAATAATGTATTTCAGTGAACTGGCATAACATCCACATCCGTGGTTTCGCAATAAGTCGATGTTTGGAAGAAGACCTTTTATGAATATAAAATACTAGCGGCTTGTCCCGGCTTCGCACGGGTGCAATAAAAACTTAAGCATCCGTGCGAAGCCTGGGCGGGTCGCTAGTCATTCATAAGGTAGGAGCCGACCGCACGTTTTAGCCGCGCGGCTACCTATTTCATAGTTCATGTGCACGCCCCTCTCTGGCCACGGCGGCAGCGCGCGCGCGGGTTTGCATAGTATTTTGTTTAGATTGTCATTTTTATTATTCGTCATAACTTTTGAATGGAATGTCTGATTTCAATAATTTAAACAAGGTATTGAAACAGTCTTGAAAATGAAATGATTTATTTGGATAAGGATTAATATCTATATGGAGTATGGAGTCATGGTCTGATTTTGGTCGGCATTTCTATCAACTTTTAAAATGTAAAAAAGTAGTTATAGTTAAATAACTACAATAGTTGAACATATGCTATCGCTAACTTTTTTGTAAATATCAATATGTTCTATAGTATTGTAGAACATTTTTTTGTTCTATCATCAATAGTCTTCGCAGCGCATGCGTTGAACATTTTATGGCAATTTTTTTAACACCTTGGGTTACATTATTGAAGTTTTAATAGGGATCCCTATTATTTTCTAAAATAAAATATAGCCTATGTTACTCGGGGATAATGTAGCATTCTAATGGTAAAAGAATTTTGAAATCGAACCAGTAGTTTTTGAGTTTATTCGTAACAAAAAAATACAAACATACAAATCTTCTCTCTTTATAATATTAGTATAGATCAAATGAGTGACGTCAGCTCGGTGAGACGAGGATATACCTGGGAAGACTTGGGGGAGGTAAGGGAGTAGTGTCACTGAGTTAGTAAGTTCGTATAAGTCAGCGGTCAACTCTGTTGACAGAGTTTCTAGGCCGCCCGAAAACCTCTGTCATGGCCTAACAACTTTGAAAAAGCCGGGATAGTGCTTAACTTGAGATTATAATATCCCAAAAAATATTTTGCCTCAAGCGGGATTTGAACCCGCAACCACCGCTTGATACGCGGGCCAGATATGCTACCGAGACATATCTCGCTTGGACGAAATAATCATTGGGATGTCTTCGGCTCGAAGCGCCGATAGCTCAACCCACAGAGGAAACATTGCAGTTATCCAAGCCTGTTTAATGACTAAAGTTCATTGACGAGAGGTGTCGCATTGCTTATTCAATTGGTAATTTTTGGGATATTATAATCTTTAGTATTCCCCTAGCGTGATGGGTTAACACTATAAAAACAAAAATAACCAAGTGCTTAAGTTGGTTGATCTGTTGGGAACAAGTTAGCCAGGTATAGTTCGCACAACGGAACTAGGCTTCCGTGAAGTCAGCCGTTTGTGATGCGCAAAGACAATTTAGTTTGAAAAAGCTCCATTGCGCATCGAAACGGCTAATTTGACGACGGCCGAGATCCGTTGTGAGAAGTATACGACACGAGCGCGCGAGCGTGTAGTGTTAGTGTCACTGACCGTCGGTGTCGGTGTCGAGCGGGATGCAGATGCGGCGCGAGCGCGCGCGCGGCGCGGGCGGGCGGCGGGGCGCGGGCTCCATCAGCTCGGGGTGGCGCCGGCACACGCCGCCGCGCATCGCGAACCTGATCTTGGCGCGGCTCAGCAGCATCAGCGACACCGGGACCAGCTCCTCTGTACACACATTTAAGGCCGGTTAGGTCAGGATCACAGAACTATATTTGATTAGAATGGGTGAGTGTATGTACCTCGCGTGCCGAAAAAACGGGCTAAGTAAGGGCTGAGAACCTCTTTACTCGCCGCGAAACTCAGTCTGCTCCCAACCGGGGGAGGTGTGGTGGTGTGCCAGTGCCTAGAATCGGTTTGCCGCGTGCTTATCGATGCTTTTAAATCATTTATATTCGCGCGGCTTATGTTTCCCATCACTAAAATACATTTGTGTGTAAAATACAAATACGCAAAATGTTACACGCTCGGTTTCCATACAAATCGACGAACTCTTTCATTCTACTTAAACATAAATCTGTGGTCAGGATCCTTACCATAGTTTATAACTAACAACGAAGTACATGACCACCTACAAATGAAAAACTGCTGCTAACTACAAAATGCGCTTAACACACCACCCCAACCAGCTGACACAACCAGGCTACCACAAACGGCTCAAACGACATGGTGTCCAAACGCTAGACCTGCGGCACTAGCTGAATATAAAGGAATTTGCACCAAGATTGGAGCACAGGCCACATGACACCACATCTCACAACACACTTGCAAGACTGACTGCAGATTAACCCAGAGAAAAAAAATATCTGGATCTTAACATGCTAGTAGCTTACTTCATACCAGCGCATTTCCCCATTCATCATCATGATAACCTTCTACTGTTCCCCCAGCTATGACACTGGCCTACGCTCGGGCGAGAGTGATTGGGTCTTAATCCACCACGCGGACCCAATACTAATTGGTGGATGGCACGTCTTTTAAATTCTTAGGTCTTGGACATGCCAGTTTCCTTACGATGTTTCCCTTTAGCGTATGAGAGCACTGGCATTGCGCATTTATATTTTTCGAATATAAAAGTCAATTGGTGCACAACCGGACCGGACTCCGGATTGAACCGAACCTTAGAATCGGAAAGCTAAGTCACCACCACAAGGGGGCTTATTCGCTATGACATAGAGATTCCTTACCGATAACGTGTAACTTAGTAACGTGTTCTATACATGCCATGGTGTGAAATTGTAAAATGGTTTTCCGTCTCTGTGTTGTTTTAATAGCGATAGTTTCGCTGTCGATAGGTTGACTTTCAAAAACAGTCAGACGAGCCCTAAAACGTGGCTCGTCGACCTCGTTTCCACGCAGATATCGTTTGATCATAGCGAATAAGTGGGGTATAATCACCCAGTTTGAGTGGTTCCGCGGCCTCCTCCTTGGTGGGGGCGCGCAACACCGCGAATGACACGTTGAGCAGCTGCCGCGACGTCCACTCCGTGTCGGAGACGCGCCGGAACTGCACGAGCGTGTCGCCCAGCGGCATCACCAGCACGCCCCGCACCTGGCGGCGACAACACCACACCGTCACTATGCGCCGATGTGTGGTGGACAGTGCCATTAAACATTGAGCTCACGTAAGCACACTTAACTTGCTTATCAACACAAACACACTTATTACAAAAATTATGCATGTCATTTCCGACGAAGTGTGTGACACAGAAAACCTAACTGCTATTAACTTGTACCACTCTACCACACTTTAATCAAATAAATATATTTCATTTCACACACATTTTTCCGGTTTAAACGGGTAGCCTATAAGTATGCTATTCCAAGATATATGTATTGATTCTGTTTGTAGCATTTTCTAAACTAAGCTAACTAAAATTAACGCAGTCCTTTGTATTTTCATTCATTAAAAAAGGATGGCAACCATTTTAGTTACTTGATTTAAGAAAATGTTACAACAGAATCAACACTATTATCTAACTTTCTGGATATCTATCTTTCCAGGATATAATCTACCAAATGTTATTTTAATCCATTCAGTTGGTTTTTGGGTGTGGTTTTACTTCCACAAACATACAATTATTTCCATAAAAAATATTAGTAAGATTATATTAGTTTATTGTTTCACTTATATAACTCTTTTATTTTATAACAACAATAAATTACATTCTACTCGTTCATCTGATGCTACTGCATCAGCTGCACTGTTGCCCAAAAATGTAAGTTTTAAAGTTCCACATGGAACTGCTCCCATCACCCGGAGACATAGTTAACAGTCTCTTTCGCCCAGTAATTTCACTTGCTACAGTGCCCTTCAAACCTAAACACAGTAATGCTTACACCTTAATGCTTGAAGACAGAATATCAGGCACTGCAATGCCCAACCACTAGGTAAAAACTATAAAACTGTATTGTGTAGTTACCTTGATTAATTGCTTGAAGTAGTTCTCATACTTAGGCAGCACTCCAGCACCGACATACACTCGGTCATACAGCGACTGCAGCGGTGCCAGGCACAGAGCATTACCTGGTTAAGTATTGAAACATATTCAACTATAATTAAAGTGATGATATGGCCAACAGTCAAGTATGAGGATCTAGAAGGTTGTTTGGTCCTAGTTATTCACCTTTTTTTGTCAGAAGTAATTATCAATTCTATGTTTATATCATATTTGCTAAAAGATCGTTTTAAGATGAAAAGATGCTGGGAACAGATCATGCAGTCACTGAGCATATTCTCTCTCAACAATAGGGTCAAAATTAATTGTTTTATTTTTATATTAAATTCACAAATGCAGTCAATGCAACTAACAATTTACTGTTATTTTGTCACATCAGTTGAACAGAACAGCATCTTAATAAGTTGAAGTTATGAGATGGAAAGAGATGGATACATCCAAACAGAATATGTATACAAATTTATAAAAACATCAATGATTGTGACAGACATCAATCAATCAATCAATCAATCAATCAATCAATACATTCATTGACATAACATAATCAACAGAACTAATAATAAAAAAAACTTACCACAATAAAATCTGGGTATACAAAAGTCAAACTCATCCAATGTGATAGAGTTTTCTTGAAATTGATTAAGTTTTTTTGTTGAGTATTCTACAACCCCGGGATGTATCTCCACACCGTGGCTTATTCCACTAGAACCGAGAATGAGGCCCACCAGTGAGCTGAGGTAACCAGTACCGGAGCCAAGGTTCAGGAAGGATAAGCCTGGCTTCAGTTCCAAAGCTTCCATGACCTCACTGGAACATTATGATTAAATGGTTGGTGTCATTAGCACTTTGTAATGTCTTAGAGCTAGGTGAATTTACACCAAATCCATGCACCTCATCTAAATTTATGTCACATGAAAACATCTACAAGTAATATTGAAATGAAAGGATTAATTAATGCCAAAATATTGATTTTTAAATTCAAGTATTGCAAGAACTTACCTATAAATACAAGGAGCTGAAAGATGTAAGGCGCCACTGCGCCAAGCCAAATCTTTGTAGGCTTGGTCACGGTCTGTCGGAGACATGTAGTCCCCGCGGTCCAGCACCCGAAACACGCGCTCTACGCTCCGACTTCTAATGTAGCCGCCATTCATCAAATTGTCTATCAACTCATTGTTATCACGCCCCGAGCTCACTGCGCCTCCCATCTTATTTGTTTTCTGATTGCTTCTCTTATCACCTACTCCAATTCCCCTCACTTCTCAGCTGATTGGCACTGTGACGTCACAATTGTTTTTCAACATATTACAATAAACCCACGGTAATCGAATAAAAGTTCTTTGTTTATCTATCCACATTAGGCTGAAACCTTTATTATTTTTACTGTTTAGAAGCTATTAAACGGATTTCTGCAAGAAATAACAGGAAAAAATCAAATGGAGAAATTAAATTAGAAATCTCAAGATTCCTTCCATATTCCTTTCCTTCCTTTCTTTCTTTACTTCACCCAAGAGAATAAAGGTAAGCACTTCACCACAGAACAGATATTTTATACTTCGTGCTTTGACTAGAGATAGAGAAATATGCCCATTTAGTTCTAAACTCGACGATAAAATCTTTGACTTCGTGACTTCACTTCACTGGCATTTCATAATATCAATGTACTCTGTGACTGACACTCATTTTTACTCTTTTCTGACACTTCACTTTAAATCTTTCACTTCATTCACTTGATCAATCACTTCACTATCCCAAGAGAATATAAGCACTACGTACGACGTTCACCCACGTTCACCATCATCGAACCCTACATGCTTATTAGAAGATTGTAAAATCATTTACGCAACAAAAGGAAATTGGTTAGAAAATTGAACCTAGTTAGGAACTTAGTTAGGAAATTGATTGAAACAACCACTGCAGCTAACCAACAAACAGATTTGCTCAAAAAAAGTATTTTTTTCAAACTTTACTTTTTAGTTATTGAAAAAAATACGTCCTTATTATAGGACGTATTTTTTCTAAAGATTCATGGACATTGAAGGAGACATTGTTGTTATGGAGAACACGATAAAGTCTGTACAAGATCAACAGATCGACAGTGACAATGACAAAGTTTCGTGGTATAGTTTCGTTTTTTGGCCTTCCGTCTTGCCAGCCAGTAACGTGGTCTTCCCGATAATATCAGATATTATCTTTCTACGGGCTTTCCTATTAAATAGGATCTGTGTTTTGGCACATTTTGGTGAGAGTTTATCCCAAGGAATTTTTGTATTACAAATAAATATAAATAAATAAATAAATAATGCTGGACAATCCACACAGCATCATCTAGCCCAAGGAAAGCTGCTGTTGAACAGAGCTGTATTATGGGTACTAGATGACTGATATATATTTAATACAATACAATACATAGATAGATATTTTTTATTATACATAGAAAACACCCAGAACACCCGGAACAAATATTTGCAGATCCTACAAACATTTGTCCCAAGGCGGGAATCGAACCCGCAACCTCCGCGTCGCAGGCGGACCTTCGCCCACCGCGCCACATTGGTCGATAAATTACATATTTATCCATTTACAGACGTATTCTAAAAACACTCTTTCTTAAAAAAAAATATAAGGAAACGCCGTCATTTTCTTAAATGTTTTTGTGTCTGACGTTGACAATTACTTGACACTGGCAGAGTTGTGGCAAATAAGCCACAGAAGCAAGGAACATAACTTTCCCACAGAAGGCATAAACAAGAAGAAGAAAATGGTTTGATTGATTGATTCTTGGATTGTGATGGTTTTACTTTTCTTTGTGCTTGTACATGAATTATTTCTCTTTTTCAAAAACAGATTTCCTAATAAAAATTGCTCTATTAAAGCCAACATTTTTCTGGACTAAGTCGTGTTCCTCTGAGTGTCTGGTTACACAACAGTTAGCTTAGTTCTTGTGCGTGTCACGCAATCGCGACGTCACTCACCTTGTGATAGCGATAAGGCTGAACTATCTATTTCTATTTTGTGTTGAGTGCTAGTGTTAGTGTCGACAGCGTCAGCACGATGGTGGGAACCGAGGCGCACGCGAGCACCTCGTCGCCGGCGCCGGGCGACGCGGGTGGTGAGGAAGATAAAACAGATGAGAGGATGCTGGAGTGCAACATCTGCTTGGATACCGCTCGGGACGCCGTCGTCAGCATGTGTGGACATCTTTTCTGGTAGGCTATATTCATTCAACACTCACAGGTTTAACCTGAGGCATAGGTACAGTTTGTCTGAAGAAAACCATTATCATAAATTTCAGAAGTTTATTGTTTCATGAGTCCAGCACCCACAGATATTTGGTGGTGAGTGGTAAACTATTGGCAGTAAAGTACACCTTGACCACTAGAAATATCAATGTCACCAAAAACAATAAATGCTAACCACTCTAATGCAACTTTGAATATTTAATTATGCAAATTGTATGCTAAATAATTATAATGGAGGTTACTCTACTAAATGCAATGATTTATTTAAATTTAAATTTGCCCTAACAAAAGTTTTAAAAAAAACTATCTTAAACATTTCTATAAACTAATGAAAAGTATTTGGAAATTCGATAACAAATTCATTGACTATAAAGTAAATAAGTTTGTATGAGTCAGTGGCCAACTCTGTTGACAGAGTTAATAGACCGCCCAAAAGCCTAACAACTTCACTGTCCTATAAGGTGTTATCAAATCTTATTTAGGTTGACAAAACTTTTGTTTTCAACTAACTTTTCATGTGACAGTTGGCCGTGTTTACACCAGTGGCTGGAGACGAGACCAAGCCGCCAAGTGTGCCCTGTCTGCAAAGCTGCTATCAGCCGAGACAAGGTGATCCCATTGTACGGCAGAGGCAATACCAAACAGGAGGACCCTAGGAATAAGGTCAGCACCACTTCTTATCTACTGAAGTTCAATAAATAACAGGACAGAAAAAGTTGTTGCAGCCACCTCAGTAAATGTTATTAAAAATAAACTGGTTATGTTGTTGCAAACCAATTAACTAAAAGATCAGGTGTAGTGGAATTAGTGCTTCAAAATTAAAACCTGAATATACATATAGATACATCAAGAAACAACACACAAGAAATTGTTTAAAATTACACAGATTAACATGTAGCGAAGTACAATGAGCAGCTTTATTGCTACAAGAAATTTCTTCTAAGCAACTTTAGGATGCTGCCTAGATGCTACACTTATAAAAAAATAAATAAACTTTATTATCATTACTAGAAACCATAAGGACTGACTAATGCCTACCTACATGGTATGAATTGACTAAATTACTCGCATTACATTAGGTCATTTACAGTCACCAAAAAAAAACATGCAAATGTTGCTCTTAAGTAGCTACCTACTGCTATGAGTTCACATAAAAGGCTTCCCTTGTATAATCAATTAAATTATTTGCTAATTGCTCTTGAACTTTGTGAACTGTGAAAACTAGTATTCAGCATATACTTACCAATTTGACATAAAATATAATTGAGCAAGGAGGCAAACTATTTTTTTTTTCATACAACTGAAGTGGCAACCTAGCGTACGGCCCACAAGATGGTAAGCGGTTACCGCAGCCTATGGACGCTTGCAATACCAGAGGTATCACTCGCGGGTTGCCACCTTGAGGCTAAGACCTAAAGCCTCATGTGCCAGTAATTTCACCGGAAACCATACCCTTCACACCGAAACACAGCACTGCGAGCATTACTACTTGGCGGCAGAAATAGGTATGGTGGTAGTCCTTCCCCGGACGAGCTCTATCACAGAGAACTCTACTACTCTTTATATGTATGAACCTTCCTCTTGAATCATTCTATCTATTGATAAAAACCGCATTATGCTCCGTTGCGTGGTTTTAAAGATCTAAGCGTGCATACACACAGAGAGACCAACGGCGGAAAGCGATTTTGTTATACTATGTAAAGATAAGCCTAATGTAGTGTGTAATGGATCCTTTACACGATGGGCCATCATAGCCTCTACACACTAGCCCACTAAGATGGGCAGTTGTGTCGGATAGTGTTTTTCGCCAGCGCCAGCGATGGCAGTACGCATCTACACGTGGCCCATTACACGTGGTGTATAGATACGAGAAAACGACTTAATCACAACTGAATGTCGCCATCGCATAGTCGCGTTTCAACCATCGCATGGTCATTTAGCGGTTCCAGCGCTGAGCCATCATGTAGAAGAAGCATATGACTATACAAAATGAGCCTTTTATTTACAGTTGACACTTATCTTTTCATCCACCAATCCGCATTGGGTCCGCGTGGTGGATTAAGACCTAACCACTCTCGCTTGAGAGTAGGCCAGTGGCCCAGCAGTGGGAACATTAGAAGGCTGTCATGATGATGATGACTTATCTTTTGGTTAATCAAACAGTCTCGTATGTACTAAAATTCCTGGCCTAGGATTCCCTGTGTTATTAGTATACGAAACTTGGTAATACACTTGGAATCGTACCTGCCACATCTTGCTTCTTAACCTTGCAACGTACACCGTGGTCGTCAACAAGGTTGTACCACACACCGTACATTAGCCTGAGTGACCCTTCTAGACCCCACCTTTGTTGTATCAATGTATGTATCAGAAACAATTAATTTGGCTTTGAGTGTGCTTTGGACAAAAAGAAATATTAGTATTGTACTACTATGTATCGATGTTACATTCATTATCATGATTACGCAAATATTGGTCTTGATTCAATCCAGCACCTTTTCTGGACTTTAATAAGAATTATATTTAGTTGAGATCACAAGAATAACTTTGAAACGTCTTGAAAGAGTTAGGTGAATCCGTGTATGTAGGCTTGTTCCCTCGGCCCAGCTTCAGCAGTCAAGACATGCAAGTTTATGTATAAAAATACACAAACACACTCTATGGTTCATGCGCCGTCCGCAAGGTTATATTTCGTGAGGGCTAACAGTTGAATATACATAGATTGTTTTGGCAGGTGCCCCCCCGGCCGGCGGGTCAGCGCACGGAGCCCGAGAATAACAGCGGGTTCCCGGGCTTCGGCTTCGGAGACGGTTTCCAGATGTCGTTCGGCATCGGCGCCTTCCCCTTCGGCTTCCTCACCTCCACATTCAACTTCGGCGACCCGAGACCTAGCTCTGGTAAGTTATGATTAACCGGTAGACAGGCTGCGATGCCCACACTGGCATTTATTAGTTGTGTGTATTTAGTCAGTATTCATTTGGAGAGATAGAAACAGAGATTACTGAGAGAGACTTAATAACTACGTGTCGAGATGCAGCTGCGTATGAGGTGCCATAAATAACTTTAAACTAATTTTTTTGGGTGATACTGCAGTTGTTATCAGGCGGCTCGTTTGCTTGTTTGTCACATTCTGACATAAAAAAAAAATTAGTCTATCAGCTTACATCAGGGAATGACTTGGCTGTCTCGTCATTTGCTAATATAAATAAGTTTTTAGGTACTCACCTTTTAAACTTTAGGTTTTAAAATCCAGAAAACAAAATAAAATAAAGATTTGACTTGGATGAAAAAAAAAGATGGTACTTAACTTCTACGCAAATCTGAAAAATCTGAGAGTAGTCGAGTTTAGTTTTAGATTCAGCTTGCACTGTGATTCGGAAGGCATGCGGAAAGCATAGCCATCATGTAAGTCTTACATACTTACTTTAGTTGGTACCTACTAGATCTATTTCTAGATCTTATTGACAAACCAAACGTCATCAAAATCACACTCTTTCATACACCCTTACACATACCTACTCACACCCAAACTCAAACACACCCACCCACTCATCCTACACACACACACACACATTCACGCTGTGGATTTCCCGTTGTGATAACCAGACTCTTAAGAGACTGGGAGGAACAAGGAAATCCACATGCATACACTCCCTTACACACACACACCCTAAATACGTAGGCCGCTGCCTAGGGTATCTTTTAAAAAAAGATTTTATTTAAATCTAAAATTTAATTTGATAAAAAGAATTACAATTAATTAGTCTAATAAAATGAATCTAGTTTGAAGTGTGAACCAAGAATGCCGGCTTAAACGAAATGCAGTTTCCATGAAACATCCGATTGACGTCAGGCGGCCACGTTCCCGCTGACGAGGCTCCTCGTGTGACCGCGATGTATTGTACCGGTCGAGCTAACGCAGCGATCCCCATACATTAGTCTTGCGTAATACCCTTATATACACTAACACTAACACCATCACAAATACACACACCCTCACACTTACACTTTCATCTTGGGTTCCATCTGTTGCCCAGTCTCTTATGAGAATGGTGTCCGAGTTTTTTAAATTACACACCTTCATTCACACTACATTTCCTCGCATAAAGCCAATCTACACTCTATTTTCTAACCCTTTTTCTTTAATATTTTATTAGTTACATCACTGTCTACATTAAATCTATAATAGACCTAAGCAAGAGCAAAATCTCCTATGACAAGTACTTGTTTATTACTTAAAAGGAGATTTTATCACTGTTAACATTGTAAATTATCTTTTGGAAACGCAATAAAATAGGCCAATTAAATTGTGCAATTAAATACTATGTCAGTGTGCTTTCCATCATCATGAGTTTGTTGTACAACAAAGATCATTTTCTGATAGCGAGATTTCATGATGGATACTCATCGATATAAAATTTAATTCTATCAGGTACCATAAATGAACTACTTCGTAGTAAGTATTTTTACAAATATCAATAGAAATGTTTAAATTCTGAACTCTAATTGATGCTTTTGTTGATCAATATGTATTACTTAATTGAGAGCACTCGGGTAAAGTGAAAACACGTCACACACCTTGATCTAGTTGATTGCAACAAACATTTTGCCGTGCCCTACCGGGGCTCATGTTGCCACTATTTTCATGTATTGCTAAGACCTTTTGTACAATATGATTGCAATAAATGTTTGAACTTTGAATATTATTGACGACCTCATTGGCGCGGTGGGTGAGTGACCGGATGAGGGCGAGCGGTTGCGGGTTCGATCCCCGCTACAAAACAAATGTTTGCATGACCTGCAAGTCTTTGTTCCAGATCTGGGTGTATTTATGTATAAGGTACGTGCATGATTGTATTTAAAAAAAATATATATGCGTATCCTTTAGTCATCTGGCGTCCATATTACAAGCTTTGCCTAGTTTGGAACTAGATGGCGTTGTGTGTGATGTCCGCTAATATTTTTTTTTTTATTATTGGTGCTCTATTTCCTTCCAGCCCCCCGCGGCACGGCGCAGTTTGAAGAGGAACAGTTTCTGTCGAGGATATTCCTGTGGGTGGCGATTCTGTTCGTGGTGTGGCTGGTCTTCGCCTGACACGCCGAGGAGGGCGCGCCGCCACCGCGACCCCACTACTATGGCGGCGCGGCGCCGCTGTTTTAGAGTTCCGCACCTAGCTTGGACATGCACCAGCCTACCTCTGCGACAGCGCTGCATATGTTCGCATTAAAAGTGGACTCGCCCGAGGGCATTATTCTCTATCCTATTAGTCATTTAATTTATTCAAATTTTTATGTCCATCGTAACTATCGTCGTCTATCGCGTGAGGCATTGTAATAATGGGAGCGACTGTAATTGCTAAACAAAACTTTTTATTTGAAATGCAGAATAATGATCCCAGACTGGGCTGGATAAATCATAATACATTACATTAAGTTAGAGCTAGGTTAACGAAATGGCCTCCAAAAATAATACTAATTTATTAAGATCGGCTTTTATTGGCGTCGCGTTGTGGTACCAGTGAATGTTTACAACGTTCTACTCGTCTGCTATCTTTGCGGGTCTGCCACAGGATTCTTAAAATTTATTACAACTAGCTCAGCACCCAACTACCCGCAAGTCAACTAAAGAGTAATCATTAGCTGGTTTGTAGACTGATTTTGGACTTAAATGGCGCTGGCGCCTTACTACCTTTCTGGGGTCACATAGCACGTTATCTGGGCTAGTTTCAAATAATATCGCACTTGCAAAGACATTTGGCGAGTAGAGCTCCTGTAGCTTTAACTTGCATCAACATTTGTATCAGCACTTGTTCAGGTCTCCGGGTCTCTGGTCACCGTAGTAAAAATTACAATAATGGTACCAAAGTAAAAATTACAATAATGGTACCAAAGTAAAAATTACAATAATGTTGTAACATTTTGTAATAACCACACTGTTGGTGGAAGTAAATTGGTATGGGTAGTCTGACTACTGGCGAAATCCAGTAGTCAGACTACCCATAGTAGAGTTTCCCTTCCAGGCAAGCCAATGCTACTGAACTTTCAGTACACATCATTTTGATCACTGTCATGTTGTAGGGAAACTACAAAATACAATGATGCAAATGTGGATCAGCAAGCTTAAAAAGTCTTTATTCAAATGTATTTAGATGATAATATAGTTAGATACTACTTTGATTGGGCTGTTTATTACTTACGTGTAATTTAAACGAAACTGGTAGTTATATTACATAATACATTATATTGAAATGTTAATTCTTAGATTATTCTCTATATAAAATTTAGAATACTTAATGGACTGATGCGCAAACATATTGCTGTTTCATCCGGCTGTAGATTTATTCATGTTAGCATTTTTGTACAAAATGTGCAGTATTTTACAAAATAAAGTTAATGTTATTTGGGCTTAATAAATAAATATGTTTGTGAGCGTAAAATTTGTATAGGTTCTATGGAAATGGTTTCGGTTTTGAGTCTCATTCAACCCGGTAAACTTATAGGTCGAGAATATAATAAAATTATCTTCATTTTCTTTCACAATTTAATGTTTGAGGAAGGACCAAGAGGTTCTACACTAAACTATCTTATCGCCCTGAATACAAACTAGCATAAAATATCAATTTCGAAATAATTGCACTGATTTTATATTGTATTCAGCCATCTGAGACAGACGCAAATTTTGTTTATTATCTAATTCTAAATTATATTATGTAAACTTATGTTAGGATAAGAAACAATAGGTGTATGGTAGCTTTTTGCATAAACTCAGCTGTATTTATAGTAATGGAATGCAGTTTATTGTTTTTGTTATATAAATTTAGTTACCTACTGTTTTACAAGTTCTATAACCATTCCCTTTAACTATCCGAATATGTACTAAGCTAACAATAAAAGTAATTACAATAAATAACTCAAATTGTGAATAGTTTTTGTGAAATTCGTAGAACCCTGCTAGATGTTCAGTGTTCAATGATATGTTTTTCTACTTTGATAAATATATATTCTAAATATTCTGTCTGCAAATGTGTAGATGTTATTGGTACGTATAAAATTGTTCTGTATTTATCGATAATAAATATATTTATTTAGAAACTAGATGTAATTATCGCCGCTTATAATTGAAATCGTTGTACATAGATAAGTTAAGTAAGTTACATCACTCCTGCATTTCATGTCATGAGACTTTTTTTCGGAAAACTATGAATTTAAAAACCAATAACAAATATACTTTAGTTGGTAATTATGTTTTTGTAAATTGTTGAATAGACATAGACAATCAGTCAGACAACTCTGAATCTCTAGCAAAAATGATTGGTGATAAGCAACTTTGTTTTATGAGTAATTTGGCTTGTTATTCAAGACTTTCATCCAAGCGTTCAACACATTTGGAGAACAATTTTATGCATTGACTATAATATTTATATTTTTGGTGTTGATATTGTTTTAACTATTCTATATATTTTACTGATTTAAAATTCGGTTTTTAAATTACGTCATGGAGGATTTGTTGTATGAATGTAAATTTTTAAAATAAAGTTTATTATGCTGTCATGTCTTAATTTGTTTGATCTGGGTGGGTTCAAGGGCTAAATTAAAAGCAATGTTTATTTTCATAACTTTATTAATAAAGAAATGAAACAATGTTTACAGTTACGCGCACATTCACACACATACACTCGTAATCATTTGACACACTTACAAACATTAAATAGCGTGAGCAATCATTTTGTATGGCTAATTGATTTACTTACATATTGTTGACTTTATGGGTAAAACAATATTAATATTAAAACCCTTTGTAAAAACCTAATCCATTAAACGAATTTGATAAACTCACGAAATTGTTGAATAACAGTACAAAATATATTTCAATACCAAGAAAACCTAAATCATAACTTCTATTTTTATCTTATAATTATTAAAAACTTATAATGTAAGCAGATTTTCTTTAGTACATACGTCATCGTCATACCATACCATACAGAGAACCAGTCGATCTGTCGATAGGATGTACATAATCATAATTAATAGATAAGATAAATATCTATGTTTCCACCCGCTACTCCTACTCGATGCCGTACAGTTTGAGCGTTCGGTCCATGCTCGTTGAAGCGATGTACTGCGCGTTTTTGCCGAACCTGACGCCGGTAGCCGACGCTGTATGGTCGTTGAACACCTTGAGCTCCTGCCACTGCCGGCACAAGTACACGCGCACGTCCGTACCCGCTATAGCTAGGTAAGTACCACTCTGGTCGAAGCATAGCTCCTTGATTGCGTAACCTTCCTCTAACTGAATAGTCTTGAAGTTCTTCAGCTTACGCAGATCCCACAGCTTCACGCACGCGTCTTCTGCAGCCGTAGCTAAATAGTAACCATTCTCCGAGAACGAGATCGAAGTGACCGGTCCGACGTGGCCTGGGAAGTTGGCAACATTGCTTTGCTCCTTCAAGTCCCAGATCTTGACCTGGGAGTTCTCAGTTCCCGTGCCGAAGATGAGACCGTCGGGATGGAACTGTGCCGTTGTAAGCGAGACACCGGAGAAGTCGCTCACTTTGGTGAGGAGTGTTCCGGTGCGGATGTCCGAGAAGGCCCAGTGTTGATCGCTTGATGTTGACAGCACGTAGTCCCCGGTCGGGTGGAGCGACAGGCCTGTGACCGGGCCCTCGTGGGAGCGCAGGATGCAGCTTGTCTGAGATCTGAAACAAATTATTATTTTATTTATTTCTGAAATTTTTAGATCTGAAACAGATTTATCAATAATTATTTACAAAATACATAAAAAAATTGTTTGTCCGATCAAATTGATAAAAGTTCGACTAGCTAGGGGCATAACCCTTGGCCAAGGCTACATCAAAACAACAATAGAAAATCTTTTATGTCCAAAATTACAGTATTCTAAATGTTAAAAAAGACTGTTACTACTACATAAAAAAACAAATAGTTGCATCACAGAGAAACAAAAATAGTTCATGAACTGCTACAAGTTATAAAGCTCGTAATACTAACGTAGGCACGTTCCACACACGGATAGTGTGATCGGGCGAGGCCGTGATGACGGTGTCCTCGTCCGGGTGGTATATAACGCGCGTCACCTTCTTGGTGTGGCCCTTCAGGATGGCCACCACTTGCTCCGTGTCCTTGTTGAAGACGGTCGCGTTGCGGTCGTTGCCTCCCGTCAGCAGCTTGCTGTGGTCCGACGGGTTGATGTCCAGAGACAGAATGCCGGGAACACTGGCAGAGTGCAGACCCTACAATAGTAGTAAATAAGTAAGTTCGTACGAGTCAGTGGCCAACCCTGGTGACAAAGTTTCTAGGCCGCCCGAAGGCCTCTGTCATGGCCTAACAAATTTGAAAAAGCCGGGATCGACTGCTTAACGTGCCCTCCGAAGCACGAGAGCGCTTAGTTGATATATCCACTGGCGGTCACCCATCCAAATGATGACTAACTAATAGTGTGCCATGTAGAGTTTTATAGATACACCATTATTTCGATGTAGAAGTGTTTGCTATTTGTAATTTTTAACATATTGAGAGATACTGCTTTTCCCAAGTTTTCCCAAGTTTTTTTTATGGCCTGAATGATTTTAGCAACCTTCAGACTACATGATTAAATGAGGTAGTAGTGTATTGTAACAATGCCGGCGCAGCGTGAGACTTGGGGTATTCTTGCGTCGGGAGGCCAAATAACACCGCGCTAAAGCGTTCGGATGAACTGACTGATGATGATGACTGGTGGTCACCCACCCAAATGTAGACGTTAAACTTGGCTGATCTGTTCTTAACAACATAATCTAGCTCCGCCACGAGCGCTTCTAAGAGAGAGTGTGGTGGAACTAAAGGAGTAGGAGGTACTTTTGCTTCAACCCTTGACGAAATAACAACAATAAAATAAGTCGATGTGTCCTGAGGATGTCCAGTGGAGGTATGAAACACCTGTCAATATTATTTATTTTCAGGTAACTCGTGTGAGCTGCGTATCCTCGTTATTTAGAAAGTTTAGCAGACTAGTACTAGAGATTTTTGGTCTATTTAATATGCAAACGAGTAAGATGTTACCGCAGTCAGCAGATAGAAATCGATTGAGACAGATGGTTAAGAAACGGCACCAAAGGAGTCACGATTTTGAGGAATGAACGACGGAGGATGAGTAAGATGTTACCGGATGCGAGGCGAGCGTGTTGAAGGCGCGGATCTGGTCGTGCGAGAGCAGCCCCTCGGGCACGGTGCGGCCGCGGCGCTTGCGCTCCTGCGTGAGCGCCGTGGCACGCTCCTGCAGCCGCGCCACCACCTCGCCCGACATGCCCACCGCCGCCGCACCGCCGCCCGCGCCTGCACCCGCGCCCCACTCCGTCTGCAACAAACAAACACAACCACATTACCTTGTTGTCGCAATTGATGCTCTCACTACCAAACTTTGTTTGAGCTGCACATTGAGCTATCTATATTCGGTCAATGTATAGTTCGCACAGCGGATCTAGGCTTCCGTGAAGTCAGCCGTTTGTGATGCGCAAAGACAATTTAGTTTGAAACGGCTAATTTCACGACGGCCGAGATCCGAGAACTATACATATTATTATACTTAGATGTGGTTAATACTGGAAGAGCAAAATGAAAAGTTACTTCTCATCATCTTCTATGGTACAAATAAACAACATCTTATATACTTTTAAGCAAGAGTGGTTGGTTCATAATCAAGAACCCAATGCGGATTGGTGTATGACATGTCTTTCAAACTTTTAGCTCTGTTTGTTCTTGTCTTGTGATTGTTATTCCTTCATCATACTATGAGAGAACATAACAGTGGAACAGACTAAATGATGATGATAAACGTAGTTTCTTATAAGAATAAGGGCACTAGCATTTACAGAATAGATTACCTGGTGTGTCGGCTGTGGCGCCACAACTCCCACTTGCGGCTTGAGCGTGGCCAGAGCCTCACGGGCAGCTGTCACCTCCTTGGTGAGGCGAGCGATCACACGGCACGCTGCGTCGTGCTGGTACAGCGCGTGACTTAGCTCCTGTTGTTGTTAAACTTTATTAAGCTTGTTGGTAAGGAGGTAAATGTTCTGCTGGATTATATAATACATAGATTGAATTTATTCCAGTACTTACCTACTAGATATGTAAGTAAAATTGCAAGCAGTCAATGTAGGCAATTTTCATTTGTAGGTCAATGTAGGCAATTTGCAATTATGTATTTTTTTTATGAAGTACATAACAATTCCATGTTTTTCACTTCATCTTAACCATAACAATAGCAAGGGTCATGCCAAAAAAGCGATAGGAACCCAGCCGGTGTTGTTGCCAGTTCTTTTACGGCATGGGCGCGTTGAAACTGGTGTAAATTTTCCTAGCTTGTAAGACGTTTTAAAGTGATCCTTGTGATTCTATTGAAATAAATAATTTTTGACTTTAATTTTGATTTTTTGACCAATATTTTCATAAATAAAAATCTGCTAATATTATGAAAGTTAAGAAAGCCTTCCAAGCAAAGAGGCTTGCAGCTACTGTGTTTTAAAAAGTAAAACCTGAAAAGTGGTGACACAATAAAAGAGCTCTGATATTATTAACATTGTTTTCTTGTTGGACCAACACAGAAAGTAGAACCAAGCCCCATTGCTCAGGTTACCTTTATGACTTACCTGCCTCGCAGTCTGAAGCTGCTGGCGCTGCGTAAAAGCATGCAGCATCAGAGCATCCCACTCATCCTGCATGCTCTTCAGTGTTGCCGGGATGGACGTGGCACTTGGCGGTTTTGGCTTCACTATTGGAGGGGCTGATGGAGAAATTGATTCTTGTATAAAGTTCAAACTTTTTGCAATCATATGGTATTTTTTTGTTTGTTACATGGTAACCATTAGCATTTTTATAAATTAGCAAAACTTTATTACAGCTTCAAGCCTACTGTTTATGACCTTGTTGTCACTTTGTCAAAGTTTTATATTATATATATTATTCAAATAATATTATTATTACTTTTGGTGCACAGATGATTGTACTCACTTTTGATCTCAATGAGATCTTCAACTCGCAACTCTTTTCCATTGATAGGGTCAACGCCGTTCTCTATTATATATTTCTCAATGACACGCTTCTCAAACACTGCCCCTGACGTCGGAGACACAACCGGAGCCTCGGGCACTTCATTGGATACTACAACAAGAAAGTTAGGTTAGCTTTGAGTAAATACGAGTCCAAAAGCATTACAGTACTTAGGCTAACCAAAATAAATTGCTTTTAAAGTATAGGCAACAAAAATTATTATCTATCTTGTGTAAAAAGCAGAGCTATTGATAATTTCTAAAAAAAACACAAATACGGTTGCTTGAATGAAACCCCGGTAATTTCGCGCGTCTTAAAACCTACTCCAAAAGAAGCATCTTACAGTACTTTACCAAAAATATTATGGTGCATGCTTACTTGCGCAATAGAGGGACATTTTCTATGTAATTCAGCAATTATTTCAAGTAAAATTTCTTAAAATACGCATGAAAATACAGCACACCAACCAACCAAATTTTGTTTGTGCTAATAAAATAAACCACAGAGTAGGTATTTTGTGTTAAGAATCTAAAATACGAACTCTACGCTACAGTTCGGCTGGTGATAATATTACGCAAATACTGAACTGACGTCTAACTGAACCCCGATTTTTTTAAGTTTTTTCAAATCTCGTTTTTTGTGAGTGAGTGACGAGTTAACGTTGGCACCTGATTGTCTTTGGCTATCTTGTCAAAACGACATGGGACCTCCCATTTCAATTATTTTTCTAGTGTTATTTTAAGTTATAATGCGTAAATTTGGTGGCAGTTTATCCAATTTAACTTGTTTACTTAGCACTTAGCACAGCTGTAAGTGGGTATTTTGAAAGAAAAGTCACCATTTCTCTACAAATTTCGTTTGTTGCGACTATCAAACGAATACACTTGACACTGGCAAAATTGTGGCAAATAAGCCGCAGAGTCCATAAACGAAGAAGAAAAGACGTATTGTCTCTGACTCACACCAAACTTAGAATCGGGATTCTGACCTTGGGTAAGTTCGTCCAATTTTCAATTTTACTTCGCTTCGCTAGCATAATATGTATTGTGTACTGTGTAGTGTGTACTTGGAAACAAACTATAAATCATAGATCATTTACATCAGAATTCTGGAGCCTGAGTCGAATAAATCTGGATTGTATGACATATTTTTAGTATGCATGGTCTGCAAAGGACATTATACGATCACAGACTCTATGTAGAACTATACTGATTTTTCGTATTCGTTGAATAACATGGAAACGTACTATCGTTAGCAGAATGGCCCCCCTGTTAAGCTCTATCTAAGTCCCCGTAGGTAAGCAAAATGTTATTTATTATTTAGCCATCACTGTCCCACTGCAGGGCAAAGGCCTCCCTCCCTTTCTTCCACTCTTCGCGATCTAACGCCGTGACAGGCCATGAGCTTATATGCGAGTCAAGTTCGTCCCGCCATCTCATCCTGGGTCTTCCACGTCGCCGCCTTGCACTATCAGGGATCCATTCTGTGGTTCTTTTTGCCCATAAGTCGTCAGGCATGCGGCAAACGTGTCCGGCCCAGTTCCACTTTAGGCTGGCGGCCTTTTGACCAATGTCAACGATTTGGGTTTTGGAGCGCAGTATACTGTTCCACACTCGGTCTGACAGTGTTAATGCAATAAGCAAAATGTTAGTGTAAATTATTTCAGCTATCAAAAGATGTTTCGGACTTCGCTATCTACTAACAAACGCCATGCGCCATACCTAACCATTTCCCCTAGTTAAAAGTCGTAGGTCTGGCCGGATATCAGGAAAGACAGTGAAACCAAAACCATTTAGTTCCGCAAAATTTTATTATGAACAAATTTTGAGAAACTTGTACCAATAAATAATGGCACATTTCAGCTACATTTAGCTATGTAAAAAACAGTATACATACCATTATATGTATACTGTAATAAGCCACTGTTTATGAACTCCAAATAACTCTGACTGCCTGCTACGCATTCCCCACGCATCCTGCCTATGTATATTCGCAGTCAATGGTCAGAGTTAATTAGTTTATCTATAGTGGCACGATTTCTTACAGAACATAACAAAATAAGTTTCTATTTCATGTCATTTTAAAGCTACAGATACAAAGGCAGAAATAACCACAGAATCATAGAACTTTCTTCATAAAAATAATTTTCAGTAAAATTTCTTATCTGTGGTCATACATAACATTATGTATAGTAGAAGAGTTAGTTAGTTGTGAGTGAAATAATGCTTAATTCCATCCAATAGTCCCCAACAATCTCACGGAAAAACCTTTACAAGACCTCAATGCTTTAGAGAAGAAATAATGGAAGACTGGACAGTATCATTTAACATTTTAGTACAGAGCATTTTACTATATATAAACTCTTCCTAAATCACTCACAAAAAATAAAAATACGGTAACTTAGCTTTCAAGATAATAAAGAACATTAAACAATATTTAAATGGAGTAGAGTTTTTCAGAAACTACCTCCAACGAACCACTAGCCTAAAATAAAATAACTAAATTGCACTAGATCCCTAAAACTATTGCCTTATTATATTTACATCAGACAGATCGGCTTAGTAACAAGTTGTTTTACAATTTTGTACACATACATTCCATAGACAAAAACTTTTTCTAAATATTCAAAAATCTTCACTAACAACATTATGATTATGTAAAAATACCAATTTCAGAGCAACACTTACAGCTAATTTCGAAATATACTAGACAAGATTTATACTTACACAAAATAGATTGCTACAATCACAACCCTCACATTTAAAGCATGATTATTATTAATCCATTTTGTGCTAATTTTGAATTTCAGATTAAAAAAATGTATGATACTCTAATGATATTGTCAATCTTATGTACAAAATATAACTATGTAACTGTTGACTATAAATTATAATACTAGTCTCTTTAGAAATAAAATATCATAGTTTCGTCAGTTGGCTAAAATAGCAAGAAAATAAATAAGTTTTTGGCAAACTACCTATGTAGCATAAAGCATTAGAGAAAGTACAAGTCTTAAGATCTCTGTGTTTGTCTATGATTTTAACATTTCACTAACCAAATTCAAAGCTATCAACTAATTTTCGATTCGAAGTTAAAAAAAAGCATCCAACTATCTAATGCTTTTTTCTAAGAGCCTTCATTTGGCTTAGTATAATGTGTAAATACAAATTTAGTTACACAATTTTTCTATGGTATAAAATAGGTCTACTGTTGATTTGTGTCTTATTAAGTATATAATGAAAAACGTTGGAAAGTGACCTTGATTAACTTAGCTAAAGAAATCTTTGAAGTCTTGATTTTACTAATTTAGAATACTGATATAGGTCACTCTTAGAAGTCACATTCTGATGAGATACTTCATTGATAGCAAAAAAAAACAATCGTGATTAATGAGATCGCTAGATTCAATGGCCATATTATAATGTCATTACATTCCAAAAATTGCACTTCTATTCATTAGTATACAATATTTAAAAAATGCTTGCAACAGACATATCAACAACCTGCCACATCAAACTAAATGCCCAACTTATATGAGGTATAATATTAGTTGATGCAGATGCCGCAGTATGAAAGTCATAATCCACCACGCGGACCCAATGCAGATTGATAGAATTATATTAGATGGAATTTGTTTTAATAATTTTTAGTTTTAGACAGTACCGGTTTCCTCACTATGTTTTGTCCACCGTTTGAGTGCACTGATATTGCACACAATTTTCTCGCATAAAAAATCTATTGGTTCACGACAGGTTATAAACCCCTAACTTTAGAATGATTTTATTGAATAAGAAAATCTCCATCCATTGGGGCACGACAGGTTACAAACCCCTGAACCGATCGAAAGGCGGGGTCAGCACCACTAGACTCCTTAGTTGTATGAAGTCCCTAGTCCTCAGTTGTTACGAACTCCCGACCTCAGAATCGGAAGGCTCCTATCACCAGACTAGTTGTTTGAAGTCCTTATAAAGTTGTGTGGGGCTGTGTCGGGTTGGTTGTGATCACGCAGGCAGAGTGCGCAGCTGGCGCACGCAGCTGTAGAGCTTGACGGCGGGCCCGAGGCGCAGACGCGCGACGCACACGAGCTCCTCGCGCGAGCACATGACGAGCTCGGCGCCGCCCAGCCGCGCGCCCAGCACGGCCGCGCCCGCGCCCGCGCCCGCCACGCGCGTCACCAGCGCACACACGTCCTCCTGCAACATTGCAATTATGCATTATCTGCTGCCCTTATTCATAAAAAAATAATTTCAGCGGCTTGATCTTTCCTTGCCATTTTTATGTCAATAAACAAAGCAATTATAGATTTGAAAGACACATTAGCTCTCACAGGTAAGTAGAGTTAAAGTATGTTTATGTGTACACATTTTTTTATGTCAGTCAGCGAATGACGAGGTGGTTGAGTCAAGCGCCTGATGTTAAATGCCACGCCTTGCTTAGTCACAGTCGGAGGCGGTGTGGAGTGGCAGTGCCTAGAATCGGTTTGCCGCGTGCTTATCGATACTTTTAAATCATTCATTTTCGCGCGGCTTATGTTTCCCATCACTAAAATACATTTGTGTGTAAAATACAAATACGCAAAATGTTACACGCTCGGTTTCCATACAATACAAACGCTTTCATTCTACTTAAATATAGTTCTGTGGCAAAGGAGCATAAAACTAAAATGTCACACATCTCGCCGTACCTGAGACCAGAGCGTCGGGTCTGTGGGTAGGCCGAGGTCGCTGATGTACTGCGCGACGTTCGCTCGCAGGGGCGGTAATTGCGGATGCACCGGAGCCGCGGGCTGCTCCGAGCCGGAGTACGGCGCCTCGCTGCCGCGCCATCGCTTGCCGCCGCTGCTCGACACCGAGTCGTCGTCTGACGCCTGAAACAGTAGCCTGGTTAGTTATAGACGGGGTTACATTGCAGTGATATAATGTTGTTGGTTGCTTTTTTATTCGCGACGACATTTTCAACACACAAACATTTTTTTGCTGCGTCTGTTCGGGAATTACTTCCTTATTGTACACATGAACGTGTATTATACTACAGATATACCTGCGTTATTTTAATTCTGCAGTTGCCTAACTGTGCGATAATTACTAGTCATATTGGCAGATAAAATAACGCAACTATTTAATTTCATGCAATGATAATCTGATTTTAGACTTACGTCGTTTTTGGTAACTTCTTCTATTCTCTTATGCTTCGGCGGTCGCCCTCGAGATCTGTAATTTTAATTGATCATGTGAGCGAAGCAAAAATATGCGGATTGGCTCTCAATGTGCCAACGCCACATGTTTGTTCAATTTTAGTTTACGACTGAATCGACTTACAAACAAAATGTATAGATTACACGAGAATAGGCTGGTCATAGATAAAGAAAAAAAAGGAAAGGTTCTCGAATAGCGACCACGAACTGGAAAATTAAGTGATGGACGGCCCTTCACTCGATGGACCGATGATGGATGGTGAATGCTCAAAATCGAAAATCTTGGCGCTTTTGGTATATGTCCAGCAGTGGACGTCTATCGGCTGATATGATGATGATGAAGCTGGTCATCGAGTATATTATGCCATGACAGAGGCCTTCAGGCGGCCTAAAAACAAGGTCACCAGAGTTGGCCATTGACTCATACGAACTTACTTACTTTATGGAGTAAGTATATTTGTGAAAGAGTTTTTGAATTAGCGAGCATAAGGCGAGCATAGGGTTCCCTAGTAATACCGAGAGTGGTCGAATCGTGATATACAAATGTGTGTATGTGTGCACCTGCGCTGCGCAGGCGCGGCGCCGGCGGCTGCGCTGACGGGCTCCCTGGGCGCCGGCGTGGAGATGCGCTCGGGCAGCGCGGCGCCGGGCTGCGGCGCGCGGTACGGGCAGGCGCCGGCGCCCGCGTGCGTCTTGTGCGCACCGCCGCGCCGCGCGCCCAGCCCGCGACATCCGCCCACGCCGCACGCGCCCACCACACCCAGCTCCTCCGCCGCTGCAACCGTTCATTCACTATTTCATTACATATACTATGTTGTCTCTGTACTGAAGCTTGACCGGGAGAAATTTGCAGTATAGATGCGGCCTTTGAATGCGCACGTAGAGTTTATTTTTAGTATCATTTTGGCGGTGACTAGCGGGTAGGAGCGGCCAGGGGCCGTGATTGGTTCGTCATCCTCCCGAGCTGTCGCCGCGCACAGTTGAGCTCACAATTATTAATTTGTTTTACACGTTTACAATAATTAATTTGTTTAATAAATGTAGTTGCTGAAAATTTGTTTCTTTACCTAATTGATGGAAGAAAAAAAACAATGTTATTGATCGTTTTAGAATATGATCATATCAAAAACCAAGCAACTTCTAATTTGTCGGTCGGTGTGTCGGTGGTTCGACAGCAAACTAACGACTGACTGTATTGTAAGTGTTGATAGGCTAAGCATCGTGTAAACCATCATGTATACATTTATATCTCTTTTATTGTATCAACTAGGTATGTACTAAAAATAGTGGTGTATTACAACAGCCAGCTAGTACAAGCGAGTACATACTCAGCGGAGGTTCGAGCGGGTGTCCGGTCTTGAGGCACCAGCCGACGGGGTGCAGGTCGGGGTCGTCGTCGTCCAGCCAGTGCGAGAGGTCGTCGCCCCACCCGTCGTACGACACGCGCACCTGGTGCCCCCGCACCGCGCTGATCGACGCCACGCGGATCAGGAACGGAACCTGTTTACAAACTCATCTGAGTGTAGTTCTAGAGGCGAATCACGGCCGACGTAAAGTTTTTCGATGCGCAACATACATTTTTCGAACTAAACTGTATTTGCATCACAAACGGCTAACTTCACGTCGGCCGAGATTCGCCGCAAGGATTTTTAAGTTTTATAAATGTTATTAAAAATGAATGTTAAAGACATACAGGGATAGCGATATGTTACAGAGAGATTCATTTGTTTTGTAAAATTAAAAGAAAATACTATAAACTGAAAAAAATTTAGGCTCACAAAAATATCGTACTGTTCCTGAGAAAAATAGCAAAGTGCATGGAATACGTTCTTTACATGTTAGACCTTATTCATTAAAAAAAACTGGCACTTGAACAGCTCGTTAGGCATCGTCTTTCCTTGTCATTCATTATGTCAATAAAAAATATATTCTGTGCCTTGGGATATATAGATATCTAGATATGGTAGTACTCCTAAGTAAGCAGCTTAGAGCCCAGTTTATGTAGCCTACATCAAATTTGCAATGCCTGAAAAAGGTAAATAAGTTCTAAGTGCCATATATATACTTTTAAGACCTACTCTTGTAACACTTATTTATGCAAATAAATATCTTGAATCTAGATATCAATTTACCCTTTTATCGACGACTTCCAGTTTCATCCCCGCCTTGAAACCTTGCGGCAGTCGCGTTTTGAAGGAGCGAGGGGGCGCCGCGGCGGCGCTTGTTTCAGACAAGTAGTTCTCCCACGTAAACGCATCTGGGTCCTTGTAGACTGTTAATAGATATTTAAAATACTATGATTATGATACAATGATTATTTCGTCCAAGCGAGATATGTCTCGATAGCTCAATTGGTAGAGCGCCCGCGTATCAAGCGGTGGTTTCAGGTTCAAATCCCGCTTGAGGCAAAATAATTTTTGGGATATTATAATCTTTAAAATACTAGTTAAATAGCAATATATGGAGCAAAACACTCCTTTTTTAGGAATAGTTACCTATTTTATTATTAAGTATTTTCTCACCAATTTCTAGAGTTGGCCACTAAAGTATTTACCAATTTCTAGAAAAGCAAATGCAACGAGGCAATTTCTAGAAATATTTGCGTGAGTTTGGGTAAGGAAATATACGCACGATGTTAGACGCTAGTCTAAAACAAAAGTACAAAGTTAGATGTGGAGGTAAACAATAGAAACTGAGATCAATCAGTGTAATGCTACCTGGCTAAACTATCTATGAAAATAGTTTTCTTTTAAAACAACTACAATATTTATTATGTTTTGAATATTATAAATTAACAAATGAAGTTATAGTTCCTACAAATGTAAAAAACTAGTTTCCACATTATATTTTACCTGTGGTGTCCATCGCGACTCAGGAGAGCATTGCGTACTATTTGACTAACAGGCATGACTAATTTGTTTAATGTAGATAAGACGCGTCATCGTCATTTAGTCAGTGACAGTTTAACCTAACCGGTTGGTTGATACTTTGCTATTACTTATGACGAGTTTCTGTAGGGTTCGTAGGGTTGCCACAAGCAAAAAAAAGCAAAGTCCCAAGCGACATACAAAATTTATCAATTGTCAAATTTAAAAACTTAATTAAACAAAATCTGTCTCAAAAAGCTTACTATAAAACAACCGATTACCTAGATGATAAAAAAAGCTTGAGACGAATGTGCTCCAACTCTACTTGGAATCCATAACAATAGCAAGGTTCATGCCAAAAAAGCGATAGGAACCCAGCCGGTGTTGTTGCCAGTTCTTTTACGGCATGGGCGCGTTGGAACTGGTGTAAATTTTACTAGCTTGTAAGACGTTTCAAAGTGATCCTTGTGATTCTACTAAATAAATAATTTTTGATTTTGATTTTGATTTTGATTTTCTGTATTGTACGAGCGTTCGTTAGTAGTCTATACTAATATTATAAAGAGAGATTTGTATTTTTGTAGTCGAATAAACTCAAAAAGTACTGCTCTGATTTAAAACAATTCTTTCACTATTAGAATGCTACATTACCCCTGAGTAACCTATGCTATATTTTATGTTGAACCGTGCGAAACCAGGCAGGTCGCTAGTCTTTACTAATATTAGAAAGAGAGAAGATTTGATTTTTTTTTAACCATTATCATAATAATTTATTTGTATTTTTGTTTGTTCCGAATAAACTCAAAAACTACTGCTCCGATTTCAAAAATTCTTTCAACATTAGAATGCTACTTTATCCCTGAGTAACATAGGCTATATTTATTACAAGAGCCTAGAGTTCACTCAGGTAAAACAGGGTTAAACAGTAAGAGAGATGTTCAGGGGCTGCTTATGCAGCTTATGTCTTAGGCTATAGCCTATGTTACTCAGGGATAATGTAGCATTCTAATGGTGAAAGAATTTTTGAAATCAGACCAGTAGTTTTTGAGTTTATTCGTAACATACAAAAATACAAATCTTCTCTCTTTATAATATTAGTAACGATTACTAGCGACCCGCTCCGGCTTCGCACGGGTGTGGTTTCATTGCACGCGCAAGCTCGGACGGACTGCTAGTGTGATATAAATGGTCTCACAGTTGGGCGGTGTTAGCGGCAGTTCGTTCGCCTCCGCCCAGCCGACGGGGTGTATGTACGGGGAGCTCGGCTCGACCCAGTAGTCGTACATCTCGTCCCAGCTGTCGAAGTTGATCCGCAGCCGGTTGTCCAGCATGTCCGCGATTGTCGCGACGCACGTCAGCTCGTTCTTGCGGTCCTCGGCTTCGAGCTTCATGCCGATGCGGAAGCAGTTCGGTTTCAGGACCTGTGGGAGATAACCAATGTGTGTATAACGGTGCTGGTGTAACTGGTGTTCTAGTGGTAGTGGCAACACTAATTGTTTGTCACATACTATATCACGGAACTCAAGCTTACTTTTGAATATCTCAAAACGTGGCACTGTAGCAAATGAAATTACTTCAAAATTACGTGTCGGGGTGACGAGTGCAGTGCAACAAACAACTTTAAATTTTATATTTTTGGGTGACACTGCAGCTGTTATGATAGGCTTAACGATATGCGAGTTGACTTGGCCAGAACCGTTCAATCTTCCTTATCAAGATAGCAACCTTCCTGAATGTATTACTATCTTAAATAACATAGGAAGCCTGAATATCGTGTAATAAGCGATAAAGTTTACAATGTTTTTAAATTTTAGTTGAAGAGCTAAAAAACTTACAGTAGTAGTGACATGAGTAAAGAGCTGCCTGGGCGCGGCCACCGCGCGCACCTGCTTCAGGTAGGTCGGCCACGAGAAGGTGGCGGGGGTGTAGGAGGCGGGCGGCTGCAGCGTGCGGTTGTTCTTCTCGCACCAGCCCGGAGGGAAGATGTCCACGCAGTCCGCGTTCACCCAGTAGTCGTACATGTCTGGGTACTCGTCAAAAGTCAACCGCATCCGGTACCCCTGTATTTCCGCCACAGACACCACGCAGAATAAAGCGGGGTGCTGCGGATCGATGGCTTCCATTCGCATCCCCACGCGAAACCCGTTCCTGCCGTAGGGAAACGGGTTTTTGAACAGCTTCACGGGTGCAGCTTTCGCCTTGCAGACGTCGAGGTATCGCATCCATGAAAATCCGTTCTTGCCGCACATCCATGGGTACTTTTCATTCTCGACCTCTTCGGTCGGCTTCGCCGGCTCGGACATGCTATCGGCGGGCATCGAGTCGTGCTTTTGCGGATCTTTGTCAGAAGTGACGTCGGACTCCGAGAGCTGCTTCCTCATCAGTAGTTTCTTCATTTTGTTTCTCTTTTTTAGTAGATCCGCCCTTTCTCTTTCTCGTCTCTTCACTAGCGCTTTCTCGATTTCAAGCTGGCAAGTGGAGCTGCAGAAGTTAGGCGTTATGAACTCCGCAGCCATCCCGTGGCAGCCGCACCCCTCGCAACGGTACAGATCTTCTGGAGACGTGACCTTTTTATTCTTATTCCTATCGATCCTCTGCTTCAAGGGCGTCTTATACTTCGCGTTTATGTTAATCGCATCGTGCGCAGTACTGTCCACAAGGTCGATGAGACCGAATTCATTCGTCTGGAACTGCAGGCCGCTTCCTTGCAAAATGGCGACACCATTGTTCCATATCAACCCAGGTGGATCTTCTTCTGATGTATCGCTTTCAGCTTTGACCTTCGAAGCTTCATTGTGGCCCGCCGGCTTAGAATAATACACGTCATTGGTACCTTTCTCGGTTACAACGTCATTCCTTTTATCCTCGGCGTCAGAATCGCCTACCGCTTTGGCATCTAGATCCCTTTCCAACTGCTCATCACAAAACAAAGAAGGTACTCTATGATCATCATTGCTGTCAATCACTTGCTCAAAGTCCACACCGTTTTGGCTGAGTAAAGACATTTTATTTTTGTTCAAAAAATTTTCAGCACAGAGTGAAACTCGTCGTTTCACATTGGCGTTCGTGGACTTTCTGTCACTGCTGGTGTTATCGGAGTTAGAACGTCGCAGCGCTGCGGGGGCGGCGACTATCGGCGACTCATTCCTATCTATGATATTCTTGTTCAGCAAGCTATTACTCTTGTCAGGTATCGCCAAGGTGAATGATTCCTCTCGAGTCTGACCTTCATCATCCTCAATAGAAACTGTGTATATGTCGTCGTTCATAGCAGAATTCGTCTCCGGTATAGACAAGGTATATTCACCCTGTTCTCCTGTGGGCTCTGCTCTCGAGCCAGGTATCGATATACTTGTGTATGGAAGGTCCAGTTTATTCGGACAAAAATTATCATTCCCATTTAGACTCATAATGTTTCCCAAAGGATGCAACGGCGGCATGTCCATTGGATCAATGCCAGTATCTCGCATTACCGTTATGTTACCCTGAGGGTCATTCTGGATCTGTCCATTAGATATTTGCAAGTTTATAATTGGTCCTTTCGAAGCCATAGTAGCTGGCATAGTCACCGGTAGAATAAACTTAGTATTTTGCTTGTTTTGCATTATGGGCATGTTCATTGGAGCCAAAAAGAGTTTGTTGTTTGGGTTGTTTGACTGATTATTGGATATAAGAATGGACTGATTTTCTGCCAAGTTTTTTGTGTTGGGTTTTTTCATTTGGCCAAAATAAGCTATAGCTGGTTTGGAAGGAGCGCCTGATGCTGTGCTGCCAGGGCCTTTGTCATTAGCTTTAGGTTTTTGTATGACGATAGGCTGACTGGTGTTGACTGGTGCCAGTATGGAAGTCTTGTTTTGTGCAGATAATTTAGGAGTAATGTTAGGTCTAGCGCTGACATTTGACAATAGTTGGAGATTCGAGGTGCTTGTCACCTGTGAAGGAAAATAATTAAAAAACTTGATGCAAATCAAAAACTAAAGGCAATAAAGAAAATTACAAAGCTATCTAAAGGAGAAAAAATGCCACCAAATGGTACATATGTAACAATAATTCAAGTTAATCAAAATTACAAATAAAACTCTGAAAAGAACAATTGTCCAAAAATATTTGGCAAAATTGTCTTTTTAAGAAACAGGTCCTATATATTCCAATTGATTTACTGTATATTGTAATTTTAATTCACTTACAGGTCTCCTTACTATTATTTGAGGTGGATTTCCACTTGTACTGGCCTGGCTGATGACTTCTGTACTAGTGACAGGTTTCAGGCCCGAGGGGGTCTGGATGTACACCACATGAGGCACAGGACGACTGGTTCCTCTCATTTGCATGGAATTATTTGTAGAGCTCGGGATTTGAACAACTGTCTGGTTGTTACCAACTTGGACTTGAGACACAGGTGTAGAATTACTCATCTTTATTTGAACACCAGACGAGTCCGTCATGTGAAGCTGTGAAGAATTGGACATACTCAGCTCAGACAAACCATCTAAGTTAGAAGGCCTCGCATTGGATCCCATATGGAGATGTATTATAGAACTGTGTAATGGTTGGTTAGTACTATGCAAGAGTGGCATAGAAGGCAATGTTTGAGTAGCCAGTTGAATATTTTGGCTATTTGGAATTTGCAAAGGGACATTTATTGTATCACCAGCAGAAAGTTGCACTGGAACACTAGAAGGTGTACCGGAAACTTGTAATGGTAGACTTACAGGGGCTATTTGCAACGGGACAGTGCTTGTGGGTCCCGACAGCTGGACAGGGACATTGATGTTAGAAGTGGAGCCCGGGATCTGTACGGGAACATGCACTGTTGACAAGTGAAGAGGGTATGGATGATTAGTAGAGTGAATTTTTACAGGGGTTAGAGATTGGGCAAAACTGTGGGATATAGACATAGAGTTCTGAGGCGCTTGCATAGAAGATACGATCATGCTGTTCGATATTGGCGCCTGAAACGAGAAAAACAATTTAAGTGAGGTCAAGGACTTGCAATTTCTGTAAGTACCTACAGAGATATTCAGAAATATATATAACTTACGCGTAAAGGATTCAGTAGCGCATTATTTTGTGGGCTGCTATGTTGTGAAATAGTAGATACTGTAGTGTTCACGGACTTCAGCAATCTTTTTTTCAAAATTTCTGATTTTGTTCCATCAAAGTTTTGAAGTGGATTACAATGCTGTTTCTCCATTTCTTGGCGGCGAAAATATTGACAAGCGTATTACATGCTATATTTTATATTTTACAACAGTTAGCATACGACCTGCAATGTATTTAAAAATAAAATATCGACGAGAAAACATACATAGAATATTTATTATCGCAACCAATGCTTCTCTAGAAACCACAAAGTTACATATTCTAGAAATATTTATGATCTGTTTATCTACTGTTACTGCTGTTTGATACAAAGAGTAAAATATATTAAGGGAAAATGCAATTCAATAAATATTCGTTGTGTTCATTTTTAGAACGCGAAATCGCATTATTATTTTGTACAGCTACTTTTACAGAATCACTAACAATCTTCAAAAAGTTCACGAATCATACAAAACTAACTTTAATAAATTACTTACGCTCACATTTGCTTGAGAAATATTTAAACGTACCTATTTCATATGATAATCAGTATTGGAAATCGAGACTACCTAAAATTACTATGCTGCGGACGATAGCACGATTTTACGGATTATATTTTACTCGCTGAGCGGAGCGGAGCGAGCGAGCACAAAATAAATAAAATGACAACTTTGCCAAAATGTTGTAAAGTTGGCACCACTGAAAGTTTCAGCCAATCCCGGATATCGTATTTCACGAACATCCGGACACAACTATTTAGCGTACATTTTTAAATCTTGTACCTACACTTAACTGTTTTTTATTTTTTAAATGATTTTATCGTACACACACATGTTTTTACAAGGACAGGACCACACTTTTAATAATTTTTGTTCATCATCATCATCATCATCATCATCATAATCATCATCCTATGTAAATTAATTAAATGGCATTACATTATTTTACAGACAGGCTACTCTTGCTTTCACTGCCCGGATCAAAGAACAGAACAGAAAAAACGCCCGAATCATAAGTATGATTTACATTGAGTCAGTAGCAAAGTCAGTGCTGACCCGCTACTGACATAATGTAAATGGATTTGGAGTCAGTAAAACGCAGTCACTGACTCAATGTAAATCATATTTGACTTGCTCTGTTTACAAAGGGTCAGTATGCGAGAATATTGAAATCAGTACTGACCCGACAGCGCTATAATAACTCCAAACAGTAGCTGGTCAGCACTGACTCAATGTAAATCATACCTTACTTACAAGTTTATGTTAAGTTATTAAATAAAGTAGAACTTTAACTCGAACTGCTTCAAGACTCCCCCAACGAATGTCGCAAGGAGTGAGCTTCATTATTCTTGCACCGATTTTCTGCAACAGCTTTGATCTTTCAAGTCAAGGAACATAACTATCCTTACAGGTATCCTTAGTGGCTCAGGCGGTAGGTACTAACTATAGTCATTATTTTGAGGGTAGGCGCTTGCTTCGTTTTCCAGATGATGGTCGTCAACTCGTCATTCGAGAACACTTCAGAATAAGACAAGCTAGTTAAGGATATAATAATATAATAAGTTCCTTGAGCTATGTACTCGAGTACAAGACAAGCTAGGTAAGGATATAATTATATTATGTTCTTTGAGCTAGGTAGGTATATGCCTGCACGGGTTTTGTTGTACCTACTTGTACGTTATTTAGATGTATTAATCATTAATATTTTCATTTTATAATTTTATAACAAAACCGTTAATCGGTAGGTACAAGAGGCATGATGACAGTAACCAATAATCATTAAAATCACGTCTTTAACTTATGCAAAAGGATTCAATTCAAGTAATTCCAAAACCATATTTCTTTTTACATTAGATGCGAGATTGATAATATTTTTAATATAATAAAAATTATAACAACAATAATTAAAGGTATCCCTGACATTTGCAGTGCTGTTTTAAACTAAAAGTGCCTATCTAGCTACTTTACAAGGTATTTTCACCTACCAAAACAACATAACATAGCATAGAAATGTCAACCAAGGTTTGTGCTGGCTGCTCTAAATCTATTCTCAATCGAGAACGCCTACAATGCTTCAAATGCATGCAATGGTATGACCTTGACTGCGCTAACATAGCGGTGAAGTTGTTTAAGCAGATGAGCAGTGAAGGACGCAATACATGGTCGTGTAAAAACTGTCTCAACAAACAGACTAGCAGTAACATCATTACTCCGAAACAAACTGGCACGACTAGCACCAAGCCAACGGCAAAAGTAATTTCTGCAAAGTTTCCTGCGGTTACCCTCAAGACCCCTACCACCACGGCAGCCAATAAGTCACCGTGCAGCAAACTTTCATCAACCGTGCATTCCGACTACGAGGTAGAGAAGGACGATAATACACCTGTAACAAGAAGAGCACTGAGAGAGATAATAGCAGAAGAAATTGGATTCTCACTCAAGAATCTCGCTGTGGAACAGACACAATTGCGTGACTTATTTGACGGCTTCAAGCAAACTATCAGCTTCTTTAGCGGGAAATACGAGGAGTTGAAATTGGCGCTTGACGTAAAAACTGATAAAATAGAAACACTGGAAAACGAAAATTCCGCATTGAAAGAATCCATTCAAAACTTAACCAAGCGTATCAACATAACAGAGCAGCACGCTAGATCATCAAATATCGAATTACAGTGCGTCCCCGAAAACAAGTCAGAGAACTTGATCAAAACTGTACTTCAACTGGGCAAGTCAATCAAATGTGAAGTCAAGGACGCTGATATTCAACTCTGCACCAGGATCGCAAAGAAGAACCCTGAAAACGAACGTCCTAGATCAATCCTTATCAAGTTCAACAGCCCTAGACTTCGCGACGCATTTCTTGCATCCGCCATTAATCACAACCGGTACAACCCAAAAGATCGCCTTAACACAAGCCACCTGGGAACTACAACAGACAAAACCCACCCAGCAAGACCTATCTACGTGTCTGAACATCTATCAGCGGACAACAAAGCTCTCCACGCTGCAGCACGCGCTAGGGCAAGAGAATTGAACTTCAAGTTTGTGTGGGTGCGCAACGGTCGCGTATTCATTAAAAAGAGCGAAGAGTCGGAGCGCATTGTTGTCGACAGTATCGACAAACTCAACTCACTTTATTAACCTATATAGCTCCGTAATATTAGCTAGCTCTCTGTAGTTTTTCAGTATTATTCATGTCCGATAATTCTAAACTTCACATTTACTACCAAAATGCACGCGGATTAAAAACCAAAACTACTACTTTTTATCATAATGTTACCTTAAATTACTACGACGTTATAGTGATTACAGAAACCTGGCTTAACGACGGTGTGTTTGATCGGGAGTTATTCGATAACAGATACACCGTGTATAGGAGAGATCGTGAAACGAGCATGTACAAAAAAAGAAAGGATGGCGGTGGTGTTTTGATTGCAGTGTCCAAAAAATTAATTACAACTAGGTTAGCAGAAATTGAAAGCGAGTGCGAGGATCTATGGATTAGTATTGAATGTAAGATTGGCGGTAACATTGAAAAAATATTTATATGCGCTGTATACTTACCATCGCCATTAAAGTACGACACCCTCGAATGTTTTACACGTGCTACGCATAGGCTATTAAATGAAGACGGCAAAATATTAATTCTTGGCGATTTTAATCTATGTACCGTAAGTTGGTCAAAAGAAAATAACTCTCCTCAAGCTAAACCATACTGCTGTAACTCAGACATCAACGCACACTTCCTTGAGTTCAGCTCCTTGCACGATCTAGGGCAGTATAGCAATATTACAAATAGTATGGGAAGGACACTCGATTTAGTCTTAAGCAACAACGTAATACATAACATCAAACGCACTGATAATATTCTTACTTCAGAAGACTGCTTACATCCATCTTTGGAGCTTCACTTTCCCATCTCAGCAGACAGCAGTTACCTGTTAGCCAAAACGGCTGCCAGGCCAAACTTTTTTAAAGCTGATTACGAAATAATTACTCAATCTCTTAAATTAATACCATGGCAAGACGAGTTTAACAGGTGTGAGTCAATAAACGATATGGTAATCTCCTTTTACGCTATCCTTCGTGACATTATTAAAACACATGTACCCCTAAAAAAGACAAAATCCTTTAAATATCCTACCTGGTACTCCAAAGACTTAATTCGTATGTTTAAAGACAAATATAAACTTCATATCAAAATTAAAAAGTACAACAACCCCCTTGATAAAGTATTTTTTGATGAACTTCGCGAGGACTGTTCCAGAGCACAAAAATATTGTTACAACAAATATATCACTGAAGTTGAAAAAGATCTAGTTAAAAATCCTAAAGTATTCTGGTCTTATATAAAAAGTAAAAAAAAAGGTGCTACTACCTACCCATCGCAAATGAAACACATGAGCAAAACAGCTGACAATGGTGAAGATATCTGTAACTTATTTGCAGATCATTTTGTGCAGGTATATAATCAAATCAAAACGGCATCACCTACCCTACAAGCAACAAATAAGTCACTTTCTTCTTCCTCATCTATTTGCACCTTAGCATTTAGTTTTGAAGACATCATAAAAAACCTTAAATGCCTAGATATTAAGAAAGGTGCAGGCAGTGACGGGATCCCACCGATTTTCATAAAATTATGTGCTGGTGCTTTAGTTGAACCTCTCCATCTTATCTTTAACAAATCTCTTGCTGAAGGGGTATTTCCTGAAACCTGGAAAGAAGCACTGGTAGTACCTTTATTCAAATCAGGAGATAAAAACTTGGTATGTAATTACAGGCCTATTTCTATACTTACAACATTTAGTAAAGTATTTGAAAAGATGATTTGTCATTACCTAACTTGGTATCTTAAACCACATTTATCAAATTACCAACATGGCTTCATGAAGGCTAGATCCACTACTACAAATCTACTATGCTACACATCCACCTTAGCCGAATCAATCAACGATTGCATTCCTGTTGACGCAATCTATACAGACTTCTGTAAAGCATTTGATAAAGTAGACCACTCACTGCTTATCGATAAACTCTTTCAATTTGGAGTATCTGGCCCATTATTGAACTGGTTGTCTTCTTACCTGACGAACCGACCATCTAAAGTTGCTATCGGTGGACATCATTCTCTCCCGTTCATTGCCACTTCCGGAGTTCCACAGGGTTCTCACTTGGGACCCATTTTGTTTAATGTGTTCATCAATGACGTCACAAACTGCTTCCGTAACTCAAATATCCAACTTTTTGCAGATGACTTGAAAATATACAAACAAATAAACACCTCTTCTGATATTCAATTATTACAAGAAGATATTGACAGACTAACTGATTGGTGCTCCGACAACCACATGTCCCTTAACGTAAATAAATGCCACTACATTCAGTTTCACAATCGCAAAACGAATATACCTAATAAATACTTTATCAACGGTTCTGAACTTAGCCATGTCGACCAAATACGCGATTTAGGTGTAATAATCGACCCTAAACTGAAATTTGATACACACATTTTAAAAATAGTTTCTAAAAGCTTCAAAACCTTAGGATTCGTCATCCGCAACAGTAAAGACTTTCGATCTGCGAAAACTAATATTAAATTATTTGAAGCGTTGGTGCGTCCTATTTTGGAATACTGCTCTATAGTATGGAACCCTTTCTATGATGTCTATTCGAAACGTATTGAGAGTATTCAAAAACGCTTCTTGTATCACTTGTCCTACAAAAATAATCTAGCCAAAAAAAATCGAAGCTACAATGATAGATTAACAAAGTACAACATTACCTCCTTAGCTAGCCGAAGAAAGATATCCGATTTGTTATTCCTTCACAAACTATACAATGGTAATAATATTGACTGCTCCGAATTGACAAGTCAACTGCGAATTAACGCCCCAACAAGACTGCCGCGCAAGAAAGCATTCAATTTGTTTAATGTTCCTTTTTCTCGAACTAGGTCTGGTCAGAACACCGCATTGCTGAGGATCTGTAAGCACTATAACGGATTGGCCAGGAATAGTGACTTGGATCTGGGTGAACCTCTCTATAAGTACAAAAAACACCTGAGTCAAGTTATCTAGAGATTGGGTGGAGTTTTTTCCTAGTATAAAAGTATACAGGTTGTCTATTCTGATAATTTACTTACATAAAATCTATACTTGTGCTCCTTTTGCTGCCACTTACTTGTTTACAATACCTATTCTTTGTAGTCCATGACTGCGATTTTGTAATTTGATTATGTAACTAGATTCCTACCTATACCTACCTACTTTATTTCTGACTTATATTTGTTTTTATTGTTATAGTGATGTTTAAAGTCAGTTTTCAGTTGAATTCACAATAACTTTTATTTTTGTGCATGATGTGGTCACCTCTAATTGAGAGAGCACCTGACCTGAGTACCTCTGTAATTTAAAATTTGTATGCCTGTGTATCTTTCGTTGGTGATCCATAATAATAAAATAATAAATAATAATAAAAACTACAAAATACAGCAATCCGTCTTCTAAGGTTAAACAACGATCGCATCTAGGTTCTCTGATTGGTGGAGTGCTTACTTTCTCATCAAAAATATTGCAGAATTTTGAACCATACGCTAAATTTTTTTAATGAAAACTGACATAATGACGTCACCGCTGTCACTCCGCGATAAACGTAGTGCCTAAATTCTCTTGGCTCCGCGACTCAGCGCGTTTTAGCGTGAATTTTAAAATTCCAATCGCATTTTTTTACTAGTAAACCATTAATTTCTGGAATAATAGGTTATTTTTTGCCTAAAGTCAATACTTCTGAATACAATATAATATTTTTTTTAAATCAGTCATCATGCTTATTCAATAGTGATAATATTTAATTTAATAGCGTTTGTTTGATATTATTTTTTTTATCTGTTAAACGGAAACGGAAGTATAATTTTTCTATTTCCCGCTTCTTGAGTGTTATCACATGTGAAAATAATAATTATGTTTCGGTAGCTTAACATAACACACAAAAATTGATTTTAACACCATGGAACTATTAATGCCTTTTAATGCCTTTTAATACAAGGAATTTATCTAGTACTATTAGTTCCATGGCCACTTAATAATTCCTTGTAAGTCTTGGTTGTCAAAATGTAGTTCGCTACGTTCACTACTTCCATGGTGAGAATGTATGGAAATGAATAAAGACGGAGGTTTTTTTAGCCGTCTTGCTTGCCCAACACAAAATGGTCTTCTAATTTTTTTTATTGTGAATTAGGTTGGCAGTTTAATTATCGTTTCTATGAACGATATCTTCCTGTAAAGTACACGTACTATTATTCCCAGGTCCACATCAAGGAATTTTAAGTAAGCAACGTAGGTACTTAATATACAGTTTCATGGTTCACTAGACACACACACACAGTCCACGTTGCTCGTTGGTTGCTATGCGACGATTACGTGACATTGACAATATTATCAAAATTGACAGACGCCATTAAAAAAAAAACAATTGTTTACGAAAAAATGTGTGATGTGTGAATGTAACTAATTGCTTCATTGAATTAAATTGAATTTTTATACTAAATCTGTTTTAGTTCGTTCTTTTTTACTCTAAATTGACCCTATTCTATATATTGTGAATTGGTTACATGTAGTGTCTTTGGCTGGATGGAAGATAGTTGAATATACATTAACTGACTGGCCTTGCGTTGCGACTGGTGATTCTGGCGAAGCAACGACCTATCGTAGGTTTATGTTACTTTCAGCTCACAAAAATAGTGCTTGCGTAGCTGGATAAACTTTTGTGGCAACTATATTTTATACTATTATGCTACAAGTAAATTCATTTCAATGTTTTGATTGGTTTTGATGTTGGTATTTGCTGTGTTGTTTGTCAATTCCCACCACCCAATTTTGATATTGCTTATCTTTTCTATTCCAACTCTACTTGGAATCCATAACAATAGCAAGGGTCATGCCAAAAAAGCGATAGGAACCCAGCCGGTGTTGTTGCCAGTTCTTTTACGGCATGGGCGCGTTGGAACTGGTGTAAATTTTCCTAGCTTGTAAGACGTTTCAAAGTGATCCTTGTGATTCTACTGAATAAATAATTTTTGATTTTGATTTTGATTTCCTGCTGATGATAGTCAAAGTTGTTCCACGGTTGTTCTTAGAGCAGAAGATAGGTATTTTAATATAAAGAACAAAAAGACACATCTGAGATGGTTTGCATTATATTATCTACTATTTTACAATATTTATATATTTTAGGTACATGGATAATATATTTTATTGTGTTGTTACAGCTTCAGTTTTGCTGTAATGCTGGAAAATGAGCAGCCAACATCAATATATCTCTGGTAGCAATGCAGCTAGCTCACGTGTTGGTGATATTGAACACATCAGTGAGTTTATTGCTAATAGTTCATAGTTTCCATATTTATAGCATATTTAGATTTAAATTATAGCTTGTAAGGTTCTTACTGTTTGGACACTGGCCTACTGCCAAGGGAAAGTGATTGGGTTTAACCCATCATCATGGTGGATGGCACATGTCATTTAAAACAATTAATTCTTGGAATTACTTTCCTATCATTGTTTTACTTTATTCAAATCAAATTAAAAATCTCTTTATTCAATAATATCTTAAGGATCATTTTGAAAGCACTGACTTTACCATAAGCACATAACAATAAATTATTTTTTTATAAATTTGCAAAAAGCATAAATGAGCCCTGACAAGCCATAAATAAAACTTTAACTATATTTGTAGGCCACCTGTCTGAGCACATAGGATCCCTTTGCCTATCACCTGAGTACTCAGATGTGACCCTAATAGTAGAGGGACATAGGATCCCCGCACACAAAGTCATTCTGGCAGCCAGCAGCGACTACTTCAGGGCTCTGCTTTATGGCGGTATGAGAGAGGCCAATCAGGTAAGCAAGATTATTTATATATTTTGACATAGTTATTAAGCCTCGATTTGTCCAGTAATTTCACTTGCTGCAGATCCCTTCCAAGTTATACACAGTGTTGTTTGCACATTGTTTGATCCTAAAATCAGGCAGTACAGTGGTACCCACCAAGACATACCCTTGCTGTAAAGACTACCATTAGGTAAAAACCTCAAACAATATGTATCTCACTATGGCTATGAGAATAACTAATTAACTTGTTTTTTCAGGCTGAAGTGGAATTACAAGCACCATTGAATGCTTTCAAGGCATTATTGCGTTATGTCTATTCCGGTAAGTGTAGCATTGTCCCATAAAGTCACACAAACATTACTAGTTATAAGTTAGTCTAGTTAGCTAGTTAGTTACTCTAGTTAGCTATATAAGTTAGGCTAGTGCTATGTCTATTCCAGTAAGTAAAACATTACCCCATAATATGGCTAACTCACACAAACATTAATAGCTAACTAGTTAGTATAGTTAGCTAGTCTAGTTAGTTGGCTAGTCTACTTGTTGGCTAGTCAAGTTAGCTAGTTAGAGGTCAACACAAACAACACTGATGATGGTTAGCTACAACTCCACAACTGGACAGGTCACATGGGTCTCTCCATGCTCCGAGAGGACACTGTGCTGGACATGCTGGGGCTGGCGCACCAGTTCAACTTCCAGGAGCTGGAGACGGCCATTTCTGATTACCTGCGCCAGGTCTTGGCGCTGAGGAATGTCTGCGCCGTTCTCGATGCCGCCAGGTACGTCTTCGGTTGTAACTGAACTCGGAGTGCTCGTGACGTAGGTATCTAAGTTCTTAACAGAACAAAGAAGTTAAGCACTGTTCCGCGTAGTCAATATGGAAATATGGGATTAATTCGCATAGACAGCTGTTGAAAATCACCCAAATAACGCGTCGCGACAAGGCGATGCACGTAGGGCATCAGCTCTGGCTCTGGCTCTGGCATGGCTCAGTGTTGCCCCGGCCCGCGCGCGACACACTGGTATTACCACATACATCAACCAAATAAATATTTTCTCTAATATTTAATTTTTATTGAAATAAGTGGTTACTTGTTGACCGTTCTAATTAATTAAATAAATAAATGTAAAACTCAAAAAAAAAAAAAAAAAAAATGACTCTCTATACATAAATGAATGTTTTCATGACAGGTTGTATGGCTTGGATGCGTTGATGGACTACTGCTTCAACTTCTTGGATAGAAATGCGACTGAGGTGCTGCAACACGACTCGTTCCTGCAACTGTCAGTTGTAAGTTCAACTCAATTAGTTCTCGAGTTTTCTAGAAGCAACCGCCTTGGAATTAGCTACTATGGCGCTTCAGTACAAATCAACTCGATTCTGAAGTTGGTCACACTGAGCCAAAAAAAGTTTAAAAATGAGTTTGAAAGCTATGTGTGACCGAGTCACTCAGACTGACTGATAGAACTTTCGCACCGAACGTTATCTTATTTTAAATTTTCTTATAATTAACAATGTTAAGTTTAAAAAAATAACTAGCGGCCAGTCCCGACTTCGCACGGGTGTTCATAAAATGTATCATAAGTCACTCAGGGATAATGTAGCTTTTTCAGTTTATTTGTAACAAAAACAAAAATACAAATCTTCTCTCTTTATAATATTAGTATCGATAATATCCAGAGACAGAACAAAGTTTACCACGCAAATGTTGGTCATGACTTGGAATCAAACCCACAGCGTAGAAGTGAAAGCTGTGACCAACAAAGTTGTGAAGGCAGTTTATTTGAAGAGATGTGTGTTATTTTTCAGGAAGCGCTGCAAGGTCTACTGGAGCGCGACTCGTTCTTCGCGCCCGAGGTGGACATCTTCAAGGCGGTCTGCAGCTGGTTCAACGCCAACCAGCTGTGGGTCAAGTCTGATACTGGCCAGGCGCAAGTGGTATGCTAATACTGACAAATTCTACTCAAGTTTAACTGCCACCTCTGTTAACTCATATAATGTCATTAAATTTTTCAGTTCTTGGACATGCCGGTTTCCTTCCTTTTTCCTTCACCGTAAGAACACTAGCATTGCGCACATCCATTTTCTGAATAGAAAAATCTATTGGTGCACGACCGGATTTGAACCCACGACCTTAGGATCGGAAGGCGGGGTCTCTACCACTAGACCACCAGTGATCTGAAAATATATTGTAATAAATACCCTTGAACAGATAACTGGCTACGAAAACAAAAAATCAGTGCTGAAAAAAGTGAACCAAACCTAAACAAAGACAATACCTACTTTCAATTCCAACACTGTGTGACGTAGACACATCAGCGAAAGCTGCTCTTCTATAATCATATAAATAAATAGTTAATAATAATAAGTTTTTACGACAATCAAACTAATACACTTGACACTGGTAAAATTGTGGCAAATTAGCCACAGAGGCCATAAAAGAAGAAGAAGACTTCGTTCGCGTGGAACTCGTACTTTTTCCGTGATAAAAAGTAGTCTTTTTTTTTTTCTATTGTTTTAAATTTCAGCCAATTCAGTGGTTGTCAAGTTATAGATGAACAAACATTGAAACATTCAAACTTTTGCATATTTTTTTTTATGTCAGCAAGTGACAAGACTGTCAAGTCGCCCGCCTGATGTCAAGCACCACGCCTGACCATAACAGATGCACTATATAGAGTTAAAAAACTGTAGTGGTTAGAAATCATATTCAATTATTAACGTCTATTTAGCACTTGAATTTGCTAGATGCATTACAATAGTAGATAATAATAAGGCCATAGGGCCGTAAGTGGATTAGATTAGCACAGGATCGCGGTAGATGGCACAAACTAAGGGAGGCCTATACCCAGCAGTGGGTGAAGTCAGGCTGTGGATGATGATGATGATTACAATAGTAGTGTGGTACAACTGAACCTGAATTGAATGTTGCAGGAGAAGATTCTGAAGAGCGTCCGTCTGACTCTGATGAGCCTGGAGGAGTTGCTGACCGTGGTGCGTCCCTTCTCGCTCGTGACGCCCGACATGCTGCTCGACGCCATCCAGGAGAAGACGCAGACCAAGAGCACAGACTTGCGCCATCGAGGAGTTTTGTGTTAGTTGATTGATTCAGGCGTTACTTTGCGGAAATCCATTATGTATAAAATATTGAATAGACGAAAAATCTCTTGTACTATTCTGCTAAAACGAATGAGAAAACACAGTTCACACCTACCCTCAAAATAAATAATACCGATGTGTGTTCCATCCCTCCACGGGACATCCTCAAGACACATCGACGAGAACACTCGATGAGTTGGAGCTACAAAGCTGCTGTCCCACTGCAGCAAGAGCGTCCCTCCCTGATCATGTTAATATGATATTATTTTATCTTAGCAAATAAAAATAAATATTTCCGGTCATTTCACACAGCGCAGCGCCATCTAGCAACCAAACTAAGGAACCAAATAACCGATAGAATACACCTCCAAGAAACATCGCCAAGGGAAACATCGTGAGGAAACCGGCATTCTCAAGAACACTTGAACAATATTACTCTAGAGAACGTTACGCTAAAGAGAAGGCCAGCGTCCCTGCTGATGAAGGGGCATAAATAGGGCGTCCCGGTATACTTCCGCTCTTCTCGAGTTAATAGCCGAATTCATGAAGCGCGCCTCGAGGCAGCATTATGACTCTGCTCCCCACCATCCGAACCCGTTCGTTTCCGTAGTTCCGGGTTACTCGATCGTTCTGTCAGAGGACCGTTCCCTCCGTAGAACAAGGCACGTGCTCGGTGATCCCGGTGACGTGATCGCAATCTCTTTAGCCCGGACAGAGAAAACACTCTACAGATACACCGACCTCGCCGGCGAGGTGGAAGTGGAAGACTCCTTTCCGCTGCGGCCCCTGGGGTTGGGCCATTCCCCCCGGCTACAGACCAAGCCGATGTTCGTACCTAAGTGGTGCCCATGCGCTAGTTGGCAAAAACTCAAATCTTTGCAGGCAGCGCCTTCTGCGTTCGCCAAAAGTTCGTGTAACGCTGTCACGGACCGTCAGACGGTCAAACCTTTTTTTTTTATACCAGAACCTCATGCTGTAGTCTCCAGAGAAAACCTCAGCAGGGATATCATTCCACAGCCTAAGTGCTCGCGGGAGGAAGCTCCTCTGAAACCTTACGGTGTGCGACCAGCCTGGCTCTAGAGTGTGTCGATGGATCCACTGCCGATGGCGAGCGGGATGGTAGAAAGAGACTGTTGGCTGTCCGTTAAAAGAAAAAAAAAACTTACGCTCAGTCTGTTGGCAGTGGCGGAGGAGAACGTGGCGCTAGTGTCGCGCGGCGCGCGCGTGGTGGCGGGCGACATGCGCGCGGCGCTGCTGGACGGCGACACGGACGCGTACGACATGGAGCGCGGCTACACGCGCCACACCATCAGCGACGCGCCCGACAACCCCGGCATCCTGGTGCGCCTCGCCGCCACCACCATCATCAACCATCTGCGTCTGCTGCTGTGGGACCGCGACAACCGGTATTTATGCACATTTCACGCCTTCCACAATCTGAGGCCTACCTGAGGCTTATTTTTAACCGATTTTGTATCCCCGTCCTCAAACACCCAAGGAGTGACGTTGTGCAAGCTGCACTGTATTTAGGTTTAAAGGGCACTGTAGCAAGTGAAATTACTGAGCGAAAGAGACTTAACAACAATGTCTCCGGGTGATAAGCACAGTGCAGTGCCACGCAAACACTTAAAAACTGCCACGGACCGGGATGAATTGAAAACTTTGGGGGAGACCTTTGCTCAGCAGTGGGACATGATAGGTTGATAAAAAAAAAATATAAATAAATGTTTGTTAAGCGATTTATTCGCTAATTATGAATTGATTTTGATGATTCTTTTTTCATAATCAACGTCTCATAACTAATTGACCACAATTTGCTGAAACATTTTTTTTTAAATTTGAATTTTTTTTTTAGTTTGTTTTTTTTTCGGTTGGGATGTAGCAAACGGGGCGCTGAAGCGAAAAGCGAAAAAGACTTACATCCCTATTAACGTATAAATTTTATGATGTCATCGGATAGGTCGGTCCAGGGCCCCATTTGATGTAACTACTCTGCTATTATGGTCACGCGTGGCGCTTAACATCAGGCGAACGACTTGACCCTTCTCGTCATTTGCTGAGATATTGTGTGGCAGGTCGTACATGTACTACATCGAGGTGTCGGTCGACCAGAAGGACTGGGTGCGCGTGGTGGACCACAGCGAGTACTTCTGCCGCTCCTGGCAGAACCTCTACTTCGAGCCGCGCGTCGTCAAGTACATCAAGATAGTCGGCACCAGCAACACTGTCAACAAGGTATGATACCATATTTCGACAGTACAATGAGTTATCAAAAACTAATTAGGAATTAGATATTTTCAACTCGAAATTAAATTAAAATACTCACAGACATAATCCACTCTAACGAGAGATTGGGCGCTGATAGTAGCGTCTTGATACCCAAATAGAATTAACTGGTTAAATAGATAGATTTTAGGTTTTTTGTTTTTTTTTCTTTATTTATGTGTAATTTGGTCTTCAAACCAGCTATTAACATATTGTCTTTTGTTTACTCAACACTATTAATTTGATTTTCTGTGCGCTCAAAAGTTATGGTACAAACCAGATCAAAACTGTATTTTAGATATAATTATGATTTTTGTTGTTTGTATCGTGTATTGTGTGCCTAAATAAATAAAAAAAGTAAAAGGTACTCGTAGCTAGGCACTGGTGAAGTTGGAACGGCCCCTACTCAATTGACAGATGTCATTATAATAATAATAATAATAATGCTGGACAAACCACACAGCATCATCTAGCCCCAAAGTAAGCTGCTGTTAAACAGAGCTGTATTATGGGTACTTGATGACTGATATATATTTAATACAATACAATACATAGATCGATATTTTTTATTATATATAGAAAATACCCAGAACACCCGGAACAAATATTTGTAGATCGTACAAACATTTGTCCCGAGGCGGGAATCGAACCCGCAACCTCTGCGTCGCAGGCGGACCTGCGCCCGCTGCGCCACATCGGTCGTAGGAAGTTAGTGGATAGTGAAGACTCAAGATAGATCTCACCATGACGACCGGTCTTGAGTCAATTGTCTTTTATATCATACGAGTAAACTAGCAGTCCATTCCCAGCTTCGCACGAGAGCAATGGAACCGCACCGCGTGCGATGCCGGGCGGGTTGCTAGTAATAAATATAGCATCTAGGATAATGTAGCATTCAAATGGTCAATCATTTTTTTCAACACACTTGCTTATAAAGTGGCTCTATGCTATGGTCATCGCAATTAGGCACAGAATGACACTCATAATCAAACTATGACTTTTTCATTGCTATAACTCACTAGTGAGTTATAGATTTTTTTTTGTTATTTTATTATGAGTTTTTTTGTTATTTTATTCACAAGTGTGTTGAAAAACGTCGTATGATACACGTGTGTATTGATGATTACCGTCCTCGGCTATCTTAAGACCTCAATGGCGCCTCAGCGGTAATCACCAATGTTATAGTTCGCACAGCGGATCTAGGCTTCCGTGAAGTTAGCTGTTTGTGATGCGCAAAGACAATTTAGTTTGAAAAAGCTCCATTGCGCATCGAAACGGCTAATTTCACGACGGCCGAGATCCGTTGTGAGAACTATACACACTAGTACCATAATGTACTATTAAAATCAGACCAGTAGTTTTTGAGTTTATTCGTAACAAACAAAAATACAAATCTTCGTTTTTTATAATATTTGCGGGATTTTATCGCGTAATTACCTTTTTTATTTTTCCCGGCGTCTCGGTTGTGTTGTGTTGAAGACCAAGTGAGGGTAGTTTCAAAAACTGCATTCGCTTCTCTGCATAGCTCCAAAAGCATACTCCAGTCTGCCCGCGACCACGATTGTTGCAACACAACCGAAACGTCGGTAAAAATAAAAAAGTAATTTTTTACGCGATAAAATCCCGCAAATAATATGCAAATATTTAAACTCAATAAAAATTATACTAATGTCAGACTAGGTAATACTTACCGTAAAGTAAATAATCGTACGTAGGTTCCCACGATTCAGGCTTAGCCTAGTGTGGGGATCATAAGACATCACCCTATTTTTATAACAGTTTCTGCATGTATACATGCTATAGTTTTGGATATCCCATTGTTGTACCTACCTAGTTGTATGTTGTTCCTTTTATGATGTATTATGCAGTAATAAACACTTTTTTAATTTTCATTTTTTTTTCAATATAAAAAAAACTATGAGTTCTGATCGCGAAAGTTTAAAAAATACAAATCTTCTCTCTATATTATATTAGTAAGTATATAAAACTGTTTTGTGTTTGTGCGAGGTGTTCCACGCGGTGGCGCTGGAGGCGATGCACACGGCGAAGGTGCCGCCGCTGTACCGCGGCTTCGTGAAGCCGATCCACAACGTGGCCACCGTCGACCTGTCCGCCGTCGTCATCGAGGGCATCAGGTGGCTCCTTCTACTGTTTTATTTTTTACTAGAAGTCCGTCCCAGCTTCGCACGGTAGCTCGTGCGAAGCGGGGCGGGTAGCTAGTAATAAATATAGCCTATGTTACTCAGGGATAATGTAGAATTCTAATGGTAAAATAATTTTTGAAATCGGACCAGTAGTTTTTGAGTTTATTCGTAACATACAAAAATACAAATCTTCTCTCTTTATTATATAAGTTTAGATGTCAGCAAGTGACAAGTCTATCAAGTCGCCCGCCTGATGTTTTTTTTTTTATACAACTGAAGTGGCAACCAAGCGTACAGCCCACAAAATGGTAAGCGGTTACCGCAGCCTATGGACGCTGGCAATACCAGAGGTATCACTCGCGGGTTGCCACCTTGAGGCTAAGATCGAAAGACTCATGTGCCAGTAATTTCACCGGAAACCATACCCTTCACACCGGAACACAGCAATGCGAGCATTACTGCTTAGCGGCAGAAATAGGTATGTTAAGCCACGCCTGACCATAACAGATACAGTACCACCCAAAACTTAAAGTTTTTAAGTCCTGCGTGGCACTGCACTGCGCTCATCACCCCGAGACGTTGTCGTTAAGTCTCTTTCGCCCAGTAATTTCAACTTGCTACAGTGCCCTTCAAACCTAAACACAGTAATGCTTGCACACTACTGCTGAACTACAAAAAGTGTCACGATATATCGCTTTTGACCGGAAGAATAGGCCTTCTGAGTGTGCGCTTCAACACATCCGTGCCTGTAACAACTAAACGCTCCAGCCAAAAAAAAAAAAAAAAACCGGTTTTTTTACATACCTACTTATATTCTTGGCATGAGTCTCACCTAGTTCGATTGGCACCACACTGAAGCTTTATAGTGAAGAGGGATCAAGAGAAGGCTAGGAACCCAGCCGAGTTTGTTGCCAGATTCTTCTAGGCTGAGGCGCGTGGAACTGGCGTAAATTCACCTAGCTTTAGGACGTTTCAAAATGATCCTTGTGATATGATTGAATAAATATATTTTTTACTTACTTACTAGTCGTTCCCGCAACGCTTTACTGAACGGCGACACGGAGCACTACGACTGGGAGCAGGGCTACACGTGCCACCAGCTCGGCTCGGGCTCCATCGTGGTGCAGCTCGCGCAGCCCTGCATGCTGTCCTCGATCCGGCTGCTGCTGTGGGACTGCGACTACCGCCACTACAGCTACTACGTCGAGGTCTCGCTCAACTACTGGGAGTGGGAGACGGTGTGTGACCGCACCCGGGATCAATGCAGGTACTGCACCAGTGCAAGCGGTTTCACTCAACGAGACTAAAACTCGAGAACGGCTGGACCGATTTTTGTATAGTACAATTATTATAGTAATATATGTGCTAGTCTAAGGAGGGTTAAAACTGTGAAAATAAATAACGTAGGTTTGTGTAAAAAAATAAACAACTTTTCTATATTTTTTAATAAAAATATTTTATTTCCAGGTCTTGGCAAGTGATCTACTTCCCTCTTCGGCCGATTTCAATAATTCGTATTATCGGCACAAACAACTCCGTTAATGAGGTAGGTGTTCTTTATATACATGGATACTTATATAGTTTTTTGTTGTTGTACAACCTCGAAAAAGATAATAATTTCTCCGTCTTGAGACTTTGATGGTTCTTCTTCATTAGGAAGATAACTCGGTATCATAAAAATTTTATGAAGATCAAATGAGGATCTTCAGCGTGATGAGCGAAACAGCTCCTCAAAATGTACTGATTTGCTCACTTTTTTTCACTTTTAAATGTTTGTGCTAGTTCATGCCAAATGTATAACTGCAGGTGTTTCACCTGGTCCATCTGGAGTGTCCAGCGCAAGTCGAGGAAGCTAAAGATGACCCTGTTCCGAAGAAACAACGACCCTCGATGGAGAACAGACTGAATCCTAGCAACGGTAAAGATAATGCTTGCCTTTTTATTAGGCTAAGTAATCCTTTTCATTATTATAGTCGAGCTAATAAGTAGATGTCATAAAACGTGAGAGTGAAACAGATGTATGTCGTTCTCACTCGTACCTGTAGTGTGTAGGTGTAGATTCTATCAATCTCTCAGTATCACTGCGCTTATCACCCCGAGACATTGTTGTTAAGTCTCTTTTGCCCAGTAATTTCACTTGCTACAGTGCCCTTCAAACCTAAACACAGTAATGCTTGCACACTACTGCTTGGAGGCAGAATATCAGAAATATGACATTGCGGTGGTACCCACCAAGACGGACTCTTGCTGAAGAGTCCTACCACCAAGTTCATCTGCTATTTGCAATTATTTCAAAGATAACCTCTTCTGACAGGAGGAGCGGGTAGTTCAATCGAAGCCCCGTCCCTTGACGAAGAAGATACCCCGCCCCCCTCGCCTCCCTCCCCCCCATCGCTCGAGGAGCCGCACCCCCCCCTGCCGCCCGCTGAGACGGCCACGGAGGCGGCCGAGCGCTACGAGGAGTGAACCTGATGCATTCGTGGATGAAATAGGGCCTGAAAAATACCACGTGATGCTGACAACTGTCTCTGTCATTGTCTGACAACCTGTTATGGTTGAGTCTCCCTCTGTTAGATTGACCATTTTTCATACTCAAACCTTCATCGTTGTAGTTTTAAATCTTGTCGACTTAACATTGGCAAAATTGTGGCCACAGACGCCATAAGGGATAGTTATGTTCCTTCGCCATAAGGAAAAGAACGCAAGAGCGCGAAAGTGACAAGGACAGTATCAGAGCTAGTGCTTCGTGTAGTAACTTCTATTATATCCGGAAGATCTTAGATGTAAAGCTGGTATACTTGTTGGTTGTCTCCATTGGTATCATATTCCTACGACAGCGAATAGAAAAAAATTTAATTATGAAAAATAACAGTTATTTAGTCCGTAAGCTTGTTTTCTAGTCTTTCTCTTGAAATTAGTAATACTTTTAAGTCAAATTATATTTTTTTATTCACTTTCTATGGTACAAAAGACGGTAAATAATACAGTAGAAAACAAAACCATACGCCTATTTTGTAATTCTATAGGTAGTGTGAGCCATCACCTACATTCACTCATTTATTAGTGCGAAAATAGACATGTCCATTAGGGGGTTCGTCAAAAAAGGAGTTTTGGAAATTTTTAAAGGGTCGACAACCCGCGATAGATTCCTGTGGCTATACAACAAGCGTCCATAGGCTATGGTAACTACTTAACATCAGGTGGGCCGTATGCTTGTTTGCCAACAACAAGCTTGGTGGTATACAAAAAAATGGCTTTAGCTTGCATACATAATCTACAAGTATCAATGACATACCTGTTACTTGCAAGATACTGTATTGTATAAAATTTGTTCTGTATAATAATATTACATTATGGTACTAGTGTGTAACATTGGTGATTACCGCTGAGGCGCCATTGAGGAGGAGGACGGTAATCATCAATACACACGTGTATCATACGACGTTTTTCAACACACTTGTGAATAAAATAACAAAAAAAACTCATAATAAAATAACAAAAAAAAATCTATAACTCAATAGTGAGTTAAAGCAATTAAAAAGTCATAGTTTGATTATGGGTGTTATTCTGTGCCTAATTGCGATGACCATAGAGCCACTTCATAGGCAAGTGTGTTGAAAAATATTATGTAGTGTTTTATGGAATATTAAAGTGTTCTATAGTATTCTAATACTCATCATACTATACATAAATGCTTAAAATGGCCTTAAAGCTTGTAATTTTTTTTGTAGAAAAAATAAATTACTTGCATGTTGTTTAATGGTATGCAAGTTCCAGTCATGTCTATTTTCGCACTTTCCCATATAAAAAAAGTATAGTTTACGTACACTCACATTATGTTATTATAAGTAGCTCAACTTATATGGAAAACAGTAGACTAAGTTTTCAATCTACTTTAGTTTAGTTTTGAAAAATGAAAAATGTAATGTTAGTTTTATGGTTAATTTTTTGGGTTGTGATAATCGAGTTTTGTTACTATGATAACTTGAATTTAGTAATTAGATTTTATTAACAAAATAAAATATGTACCTAATTACAAAATACATATGAAACAGTTGAGCCAGCTAAAGACCGTTACAAATGACCTGTATATAGCTCAAAAATCACTACCATTATATATAGTTATTTCAATATTTCCAAAACTCATTTTGTTTTGATGGTATGAAACAATTTCATTTTTATGACAACCAGATAATATTTCATTAAATCAGTGTGCTTCACTTGTCCAATACCATCAATAATCACATTCATTCTTATTCTGTGATAAAAGTATATATACTATTGGTTTTAATGTTGATAAAAATAAAATCTTAGCTTTAGATGAAGCTAAGAAAACTAGCTCATAGGCAGCATCAATGAGCTTCAAAAAGTTCCAATAAATGTAAACATTTGATTTGAAAATTGTTTTATTTGTTAGCTTAGTATTAGCATAGTTATATAATCTTCACCTCATTGTATTTATTAATATCACAGTGAATTAAAAAGTCTAGCTTTAAATATAATATACATACACTAACACACCTCTTTAAAGTATGTATGTAGGTATTTATATATTCTTGTTTGCAGCAGAATCATATTGTGCAATATGCATGATAAATGCCATGATATAAATTATGTGACTTGAGGTCCTCTTTCCCTAATTGCAGCATGTGTCCTCCTTAACAGCTGATCAGGTTTCACAATATCTGGATCATTCTCATCAGCAAAGTCATCCAATCTCTTTCTTAACAACTGTTTTAACTCTTCTATGCTATCTCCACTTTTTAATGCAGAAATGCCAATAATATTCTCAAAAGTTATAATATTTTTTGGCCTTATTTCTTCTGGTATTGTTTCTAGCACTCTGTTTATGTTTTGAAAAGACTCTTGTATTTGTTGAAAGGTTGCTTGAGCCCCATCTGTGTCCATTTTGTTTACCGCCAGAACGGCAGGTTTTTGCAGCAACTCTGGATCATAAAGTTCCAATTCTTTATTGAGTAGTAGAATAGTCTCTAAGCATGATCTTACCTGATGTTTTGGACTCAGCTGGAAGCCTTGGACATCAGCAATGAATAACAGCAGTTTGGTCCTCTCAACATGTCTTAGAAATTGATGGCCAAGCCCTACATTTACATGAGCCCCTTCAATAAGCCCTGGCAGGTCAGCCATGGATATCTGGCGCTTGTCTTTGTATATGATGACACCCTTGTTTGGTTTGATAGTAGTGAAAGGGTAGTTGGCTATTTTAGGTTTTGCTCTTGATATTGCTTTGAGTAAGGAACTCTTGCCAGCATTTGGGAATCCAACAAGCCCAATGTCTGCAATCAACTTCAGGTCTAGTCTTATGTGTTGCGCTTGCCCATAATGCCCTAAATACTGGTTTTCTGGAGTACCACCAGGGCCACCTCGAGCCAATATTACTGTTTGGTCTTCTGTGTCAATAGAACCGAGAACTTTGCCTTCTTCTGCGTAAACCGTGACACCGAGTGGAACCTCTAATTTTACGTCAGAGCCTGGGTTACCGACTATCTTGTTCTTCCGGCTATCTTCGCCGTGAGTTGCGGTAATGGTTTTTCCACGATACTTGCCCATAATATCTCGGAGATTTGAGTCTTCTTTCCCAATACAATATACGCAGCCTCCTTGCCCTCCCTTACCTCCGTACTTCGGAAGCCCTGTCCCTCCAGTGCCACCTTTGACATGGAGTCTCACTGAATCGATAAACTTCGACCTGAGGTAGTTGCGTGGCTTTTTAAACTCTTTAGTAGCAAATAAAGTTCTTAGAAGGAATACCATTTTGTAAATTGAATTTTTCAAGATCTCATCATGATACAAAACAGAACAAACAAACACAACGAAAGTTAGGCTATCTTTTGTCTCTCTCATGCGTTAGCATCCTAGTAGTCTGTGTCTCTCTCGCTTGTTCTTGTATGACTTTTACTATGAAATATTTTCGAAATATGTTCCTGTCAGTGTCAGACGGAAAAATAACATTGTCTAAAACAGCTGTTCATTTAGTGAAAATATCCATCCATCCATGATCCACTTCACTTTCCAAATAGCTTTATTTTTTAATTAATGAATTTAACGTTGGCGCAGCCAGCAGTTTTATTTTTCCGTCAATAACTATATCTTAGCTGGCTATCAGTGTATGACTACTACCATGTTGTTTACTATCATAGCGCTAATTTTTTGTCATAATATCTCCGTAACATCTGCGAGTGACGGAGACCGGTCTAATGTTTACCAGAAATGCCTCTACGCGTGTAAACGGGAAAACTGCTACGAAGGTAGGTTATCATCATCATCATCATATCAGCCGATAGACGTCCACTGCTGGACATAGGCCTCCCCCAAAGAGCGCCATGACGACCGATTTTGGGCCTTCACCATCCACCGACTTACTACGACCGCTTTAATGTCATCGGTCTATCGAGTGGGGGGACGTCCTACACTTCGTTTTCCAGTTCGTGGTCGCCACTTAAGAACCTTTATTCCCCAGCGGTTATCGGTTCTGCGAGCTATATGGCCTGGCCATTGCCACTTCAACTTACTAATTCTAAGAGCTATGTCGGTGAACTTGGTTCTTCTACGGATTTCCTCATTGCGGATTCGATTGCGTAGTGAAACTCCTAGCATAGCTCTTTCCATAGCTCGTTGCGCGACTTTGAGCTTTTGAATGAGACCTATAGTTAGCGACCACTTTTCTGTGCCATAACATAAGTCATCACTTGCAACACGCACTGATTATAGGACTTTCGTCTTGAGGCTCTGCTGTATCTGTGACGAGAAAATATGCCGTAACTCCGAAGGTAGGTACTCAGGCTTAAATATTTTTGTGACAGTTATTTTAGTAAAGGAGCTTCTTATCACAATCAGTTCCGTAATAAGATAGTTTTCTGAGTGGATATCTTTCAGATGGAGTTGCATTCAAACAGACTACAAGCCTATCACCTGACATATGGTGCAAGGTCCTGCAATGGAGTTGCCGGGATGAATGTAGCTACCACTGCATGTGGGTAGCAGTGAAATGGCATTCTACTTCTGGTATGTTGCCAAAGTTTTATGGCAAGGTAAGAACAATAGTAGTGTAATAACTTATTTTTAAGTATGTAATCTAGCTTCTCATAGCCTCACTTCTGCCAGTAGCCCCACATGCGTGGTACTAGATAAAAAGTAGTATGATATTCCAGATCTAGAACTACTATTCCAAGTAGTTTCATTCAAATTGGTTTTATGGTGCTATTAATAAATAAATAATTAAAACAAACATACAAATATTCAAACTTGGATTTCTAGATTTCTACATAAATTGTAATGTTCATTTTAACCAACACCAAGCTAAACAGTTAAATTTTTCAGTGGCCATTTTATAGACTCTTGGGTGTCCAAGAGCCAGCGGCAGCATTTGCATCCTTGCTCAATCTAGCTGCTAATGCATACATGTACATGAAGATTTGCAAAGAATTCCCAGTGCGTAGAATGCCGCTAGTGTTATTCTGGCATGTTTTTGCTTGGGTAAGTACCAGTCATTTTGTAGAACTGCAGCTCAGTTAAGTGCAAATTAATAGCAGCAAAGGAAAAGAGCACAATTCATAGTTTATTTCACAGAACGGCACGTAAGTATACTTCAACACAAAGTAAGAAGCTTGAAATAATGGAGCTGACATAATTGAAAATCATTGCAAAGATGTTATCATCATCACTAAAAATAATTTGAAAAAATAACGTAAAGAAATACTAAAGTTATTATTATAATACCTGAAAAAAAATCAACTCTGTCGGCACTTGAACTCGCAACCATTCGTTTGATACGCAGATACTCTATCAGTTGAGACACCAAGTCATGCCCAGCCTGCTCAAAATAATCATTGGTATATTTAGCTTCTCTGTAGGCATGTATTGAGCAAACATTTTCATTCATAAAAATTGCTAGGATCATTTTGAATAGTCCAAATCTCAAGTTCCTGCCAAAGACAGAGATGCACAAATGAACCTAGCATAGAGCCCTGTGATATTCCAAAGACATGAGATATTTTCTGTAACTTTCAGGTGTGCATGAATGCATGGGTGTGGTCCACTGTGTTCCACACGCGAGACAAGCCATTCACAGAGTTCATGGACTATGCCTGCGCCCTCTCTATGGTTATGGGGCTTTTTGTGGCAGCTCTTGTAAGGTTGTTATTACTATCTACTATCAAAGCTATTCTTAGATAGATTATTATTACGTGAGTGACATACTCCAAGATCACAATGCCGTACTCAGACCAATCTTACAATATAATCGTATTTCACTATTAAATAAGTAAATAAATAATGCTGGACAATCCACACAGCATCATCTAGCCCCAAGGTAAGCTGCTGTTAAACAGAGCTGTGTTATGGGTACTAGATGACTGATATATACTTAAACAATAAGCTTACTATAAAACAACCGATTACCTAGATGATAAAAAAGCTTGGGACGAATGTGCTCCAACTCTGCTTGGAATCCATAACAATAGCAAGGGTCATGCCAAAAAAGCGATAGGAACCCAGCCGGTGTTGTTGCCAGTTTTTTTACGGCATGGGCGCGTTGGAACTGGTGTAAATTTTCCTAGCTTGTAAGACGTTTCAAAGTGATCCTTGTGATTCTACTGAATAAATAATTTTTGATTGATTATGATAGATATTTTTTAATAATATATAGAAAATACCTAGAACACCCAGAACAAATATTTGTAGATCGCACAAACATTTGACCCGAGGCGGGAATCGTACCCGCAACCTCCGCGTCGCAGGCGGACCTGCGCCACATCGGACGTCAAATTATTTTGCGATCTAATCGAAATTAGTTTTTTTTATGTAGTAGCTATTAATCTATAGATAGCTCCATAGCAAGTAAAATTAGCAGCCGAATCTATATCTATACTAATACTAATATACTAATAAACTAATAATATTATAAAGTTAAGAGTAGTAGAGTTCTCTGTGATAGAGCTCGTCCGGGGAAGGACTACCACCATACCTATTTCTGCCGCCAAGCAGTAATGCTCGCATTGCTGTGTTCCGGTTCGAAGGGTATGGTTTCCGGTGAAATTACTGGCACATGAGGCTTTCGATCTTAGCCTCAAGGTGGCAACCCGCAAGTGATACCTCTGGTATTGCAAGCGTCCATAGGCTGCGGTAACCGCTTACCATCTTGTGGACCGTACGCTTGGTTGCCACTTCAGTTGTATAAAAAAAAAAAAAAAAAAAAAGGAATGATTTGTATTTTTGTATTTTTGTTTGTTACGAATAAACTCAAAAACTACTGATCCAATTTAAAATTTCTTTCACCATTAGAATTCTACATTATCCCTGAGTAACATAGGCTATATTTGTTACTAGCTACCCGCCCCGGCTTCGCACGGGTGTTTAAGTTATCATTGCACCCGTGCAAAGCCGGGGCGGGTCGGCTAGTTATTATATTTTTTCTTTATTTAAAAATGTTTTCAGGATTTTCCATAGAAAGAGGAAGTTGGCGCTACTCCTACTGGTTCCGCTTTTCTACTACATAACGCACATTCAGTACCTGTACACCGGACGAGTAGACTATGACTACAACATGAAAGTCAATGTTATTATTGGTAAGTAAAAAAAATATAAGTCCTACTTTAATGACACAAATCACACTAATATGGATTATTTTTTTGTACATTTTATATGTAATATGTTGGTATATACAATAGGGTGCACTGGGAGCACTGGTCGTCTAGTGGTAGTGACCCCGCCTTCCGATCCCAAGGTCGTGGGTTCAAATCGGGTCGTGCACCAATGGATTTTTCGCTACGAAGAATTTATGTGCGCAATGCCAGTGCTCTCATACGGTGAAGGAAAACATCGTGAGGAAACCGGCATGTCCAAGAACTAATAATTCGAAAGACATGTGCCATCCACCAATCCGCATTGGGTCCGCGTGGTGGATTAAGAGACACCATATGTATCGAGGTTGAATTATTTTTTTTTATTCACAATAGGCTTGCGCTTGACCACTATCTCGCTTGATGTACTACGGTGGAGAACGCTTGCCTATGAGCAACCTATTCACTCGTGACTTTGACACAATAGTCATGATGACTGATTTTGAAAAACTATTCTATTGTATTCAGAAATATTGACTTTAGGCAAAAATAACCTATTATTCCAGAAATTAATGGTTTAGTAGTAAAAAAATGCGATTGAAATTTGAATTTTTAAATAGCTTCAATAAAAACTTCAAAATTCACTAAAACGCGCTGAGTCGCGGAGTAACAGCGGTGACGTCGTTATGTCAGATTTCAATATAAAATGTTAGCAATAAGGTTCAAAATTCTGCAATATTTTTGATGCCACCAATCAGAGATCCTAGTTGCTCCTGATCGTTGTTTAACCTAATATGTCGGATTGCTATATTTTGTAGTGTGCTGTGCTTTTTATTATATTAAAAATATTATCAATCTCGCATTTATTGTAAAAAGAAATATGGTTTTTGAATTCCTTGAATCATTTTTCATAAGGTGAAGACGTGATTTTAATGATTGTTGGTTACTGTCATCATGCCTATTCAAAAGTAATATTCCCGAATTCGCAGGCTCGTGGGGCACGTTACTCTGGCTGGGCTGGGCGTGCGTGCAGTACTGCGCCGGACGGAGGTACTGCCTCAACATGGTGTACTTCACTCTGGCCTCCGCGGCCGCGTTGTCTCTCGAGTTACTGGACTTCCCTCCGATGTGGGGCAGCTGGGACGCGCATGCGCTGTGGCATCTCACCACCGCGCCTTTGCCGTTGCTTTTTTACAGGTAAACTTCAGCACTAAAAAAAAACTGCAGTAAGTAAAATAAATATTAGTGGACTTTACACGCTATCTAGCCCCAGCCAAAGTAATAGGGTAAATGAATGTGTTATTGGCTGGCAGTAGTTATTGGCTACTTCATACTCAAACACTTCCTAAAAGCTACTGATGCTAAGTACAATATCTCCCTTCATTCTAGAGAATAGTTTACATATTTAGCTTTAATATTTGTGCAGATTTGTACCACCTTTCGAATAATTTCGTATAAAAAAAATCATAATTGATTGGCAATCGGCAATCCGGCTACTATGGTGGGGTTTTGTTGTGAAAACGGTAAGGATTGCGTTTGACTACAATTCGAATGAAACTTGTCTCATACCTCATATCTCTGTAGTTGATCCATATTTCGTTACTATTTAAGTTATTTTATCTTAATTTAAATGTATTTTATTATTTTTTTACTTTAAAACATTAAATTATGGTATAGCCAATAACAGAAACGAAAAAAACTAAGTTTTAAGTTACTGGCTATACACGTACATCACCGCCAGTCACCTACGAATTCAATTTATAATTTGTCAAATTTGTTTGCAAAATGGCCTTCTTCCAAGTAATGCGAACGAGTGGAACCTTACTCCGCTATAATAAATAAAAACGACTTAATTAGTTTTTGGTCAATCGGTTCAATGCAAAATTTTAACTCAATCTGACGTTTGCTGAAGAGCACAGCATAGATGGCCAGTTAAGTAACCACCGCATGTAGAGATCAGTTCAATATCCGATGGCCTGTAATAAACTTGTGCCGAAACCGATACTAATTCATTTTGTTTGGTGAACTTTATACTGTAATTATTTATACAAGGGCTTCGAAAAGTTCGTTTATACCAGAGCTAAGAACTCGATAATTATGCTCCTTGTATTTCTTAAAAAAAATGACCATAATCTGCTGTGTTTCGTTAAAAATGCTAATGACTAATGCCAGTAACTAATTCTGGGGTGCCAGTAACACAATTTTTATTTGAATGAATATAAAAACTTTATAAACAATGTTAATTATTTTTATTGTTATTAAAATGATATTAGAACTTTTTCCGTCTCCACTAACACCATAAAAACATCATTTGGATGATGCCTAAAGAAACTATAGCAATTTAAATTGACCAAGGTGCTTAGGTAGCCAATAACTGGTGCTTTTACCCTACTACTTTTTATATCACCACCTCATAGTTCAACTCCACACCGAAGAAAATAAAAATTATTTGTGAATATCGTCGGCAGAGCACCGGTCTAGTGGTAGTGACCCCGCCTTCCGATCCTAAGGTCGTGGGTTCAAACCCGGTCGTGCACCAATGGATTATTCTTTTCGAAAAATGTATGTGCGCAATGCCAGTGCTCTCGTACGGTGAAGGAAAACATCGTGAGGAAACCGGCATGTCCAAGAACTAAAAATTCGAAAGACATGTGCCATTCAGCAATCCGCATTGGGTCCGCGTGGTGGATTAACACCCAATCACTCTCGCCTGGGGCCAGTGTCCCAGCAGATGATGATGATGGGAATATCGCTTAAGCGCGAATCCTACTTTTTAGAACGAACAGAGTTGGACGCCAATGCGTGAACACAGTTGGCGGAGCGCGCCTAGAGCCTTTGATGTTTGCACGAAAAACCGACTATTTAGTTTGCCCGCCAACATTGGTCGCCAGCTACCAATACGCCAAAGAAGTTACACGCTGCTGGCCCAATATGTTGGCCAAGCTTCTTGGCCTTGCGCGAGTGGGCTACGGTAACCGCTTACCATCAGGTTTGCTACCTAAGTGGTATGAAAAAATGCATTTTTCTTGTTCTAGATTCGTGATTGAAGATCTAAGATACATTCAGTCGGGACAGTACGACAAGTTGATATGAAGAAGCAAAGAACTAAATGGAATTAAGTTGAACTGCTACGTGAAAGAACGCCATCGCTGTTTTAGGAACATGTGGTATGTGTTGATACCTTTGTAAACCGCTCTTTTTGTACAAATTATTTTAAGCGTTTCGTAAAACTTTTAAGATTATTATGTATTGCAATCCTGAAAAATACTTGGAAATGTATTTTGTACAATAAAACGATAAATAAAAGTGTTACTTTTTAAAATGTTGTTTTTTTTAAATATACAAACATTTGCATTAAAAAACACCCTTCACTTCACAATTTAACTTTCTACTAATCATTTCTTGCTTTCGTTACCACAATACCTTACCAAGCTTCATTTATTAACCAAGTTTTACGACTACCAATATCTTCCTTACCAGGAGAATTGCTTTTACCACTGTTAACAGACTTGATTTTGTCTATGATGCTTAGTTCCTATTCTAGGGGAACTTTGTGCGTATGCTTGCCGTAGATTATGGTCTACCAAAGCACTCCTTGCTTCAACTTTCTGGTAGTATACCGGTCTTCTCCGAGGAGCCGTGCCTCGCGTCGATGACACCGGTTCACAGCTGTCGTGAAATGTCAGTTTCTCGTCAAAGTACCTTCTGTACTCTTGCTCCATGTATGGTGACCTCCGAGAGCTTATTTCTGGGCTACGGGTCCTAGGTTCTAGGTTCCTAGATGTCCTAGGCTGGCGAGGTGCTTTCGAGAAAAACACTATTGGACGTCCACCTCTGGTGGTTTTGTGCGAATGTGTAGACTCAACTTCATGGCCGCAAGCAGTCCGGTGGCTGACGGAATCTATGTCTGAACATCGTTCTCGTTTACAATCTTTATTTGTATATTTTCGTCTTCTTGGCATCAATATTTTGAGCATTTTACTGAATATTCCTTTCTTTTCCTTCTTCTGAAATAAGCATAGATATTTCTAAAATAAACCATAGTGTAGACATAAAAGCCTAAAACGTTTGAATATCCTACTATGTTATAAATGCGAAAGTCTGTGAGTGTGAATGTTTGTTACCACTTATCTCCGTGATGACTTAATCGATTGTAATGAAATTTATAATGCAGATGATTTAAGTTCTGCATAACACATAGTCTGCTTTCTACCCCGAAAAATTGACTGTTCCTATGAGATAGCATAAAAAATGAAAAATTGCGGATGAAACCGCGCGAGTAAGCTCGTCATTGAATCAAATGAAATGATTAACATTCTTATTATAAATATACCTATATTTTATTTTATGTGCTATTGTATAAACTGACTGAGCAGGTACTTAAATAAAAACTATCTTACCTCATTTGGTTCTACAGCTGCTATCACCTCATCTTCAACTTCACTTCCAGTCTCGCTGATAGATGATTCATCTGATTCAAGTTCCCGCGAAACCTGTTCCCTCTCATCATTATCAATCGTCTCAGAATTTACATCACGGTAATCAATAATCTTCCTCGTTAACTGGGTGTACATTTTCTCTGGTTGTGTTTTAAAGCTTGATGTTTCATTTGATGCAACTTTACTTTCATAAGGGGTGTCCGTTTTCTGGGAAACTGAAGTATCTACTGGGTTAGTACTTTTAAATATTTCGGAAATAGCTTTAGCTATGCCTTCTGCGTCTTCTGTTCTTGTGTTTTTATTTTGAATTGTATCTCCATGCTCCTTCAACGTATTTTCAGTCGGCATTTCGATATTCAAAGCCATAGCTTTGTATATCTCCTTTATAAGATTTTCGGTTTCTTTGCTTCGTGTTTGCAGTTCTTCAGTGTTAGTGGCTGTACTGGCCGCGCGTTTCATATTTGGTAATTTATTTCCTTGAGGATTGTGCCTGTAGCAACTTGTGCACATGTTCCGTCCCGGTTGGACGAATAGTGGGTAGTGTTGCATACATCTCATTGAGCCGCTTGGTAAATTTGTGTAGCATAAGTTACTAGATGCCTTCTGTTGGGAGCATGAAAGGCGGTAAGGGTTAATGTCGTGCGGACTGTACGTGAAAGTTTTGATTAGAGATGATCCTCCGTACATGTTACTCTGTGATGGACCATTCTGCACTACTGCGTCTTTTTTCTTCGACTGCCCGGGACAATTGCTTATTTTGTTAGTTTTGACTTCATTTAGGACTGATTGAAGTATATCCTTTATTTGGTTCAGAGTCACTTTTGTTTTGTCTTCAGCTAGTGTAACATTTACAGTTTCTTTTTTCTTGTTATCTTGTGATTTTGTATTGATATCCGTAGTGGTTTGGCATTCAGTGTTAACGATGACAGTGGTCAAGCAAGCCACATCATGGCGGTTTATAACTTTTGTAGGCGTTTGCTTAGAAATCTTACATCTTCTCTCGAGTTGTTTTTCATAAACTTCACCAACTTCTACGCTGCGGGTCTTTGAATCTTTTCTATTAGCTTGTCGGCTTATAGGACAAAACATCGGTTTTTTGGACATTTTGTTTAGAACTTTTTCTTTTCTGCTGTGTGGTTTTACTAACACCTTTTTTATGTGTGGTCTCGTTGGTGTTATAGTGGTATAGTTTACAGTCATTGGAGGTATTTTATATATAGGACGCATTTTCCCTTGCCAGCAAGGCATATTCATCTGATTCTTTGGTTCTTTTCTTTTAGGAATTTCGATGTTTTTAACTTTTGTGATGTTTTCTTTTACGGGAACTATATCATAAAGGTTTGAGTCGTAATACGAGTTTGTGCTATCCGTGTATGATGAAAATACATCAAAGTGATTATGTTTACTCGTGTGGTAATCTATATTCTGAAATCGTCCATGACAGCAAGAGCACATATCTGATTCGTAAGGATGCATCTGGTGTATGTTTAAAGCTTTTTGAGTGCGAGTGACATCTCTGCATATAGGGGTCGAGAAATCACTTGCGTTTGTATCCTCGTTTACTGGCCTAGGCAGGTACTGCTTGCGAACCACATCTGTCAGGTACGAACGGTCAAAACAAGTCTTTTCTTTATGGCCCCTGGAAGTTCCATCATCAGCTAGACCATAGCTGTTGAAAGGAGTCCTATCGTCAGTTTGCGCGTAGTAAATCATTTGAGTCTTCAGTTTCTTTTTTTTCGGAAACCTTTTTTTGTTGAAGAAGTTTTTTTTGCACTCGTTTTTTTCGCATTTACGTTTTTTTGTGTAAGTGATTTCGGATGCGTCCGTGGAGAAGACATTACAGTCTCGTGGGTGGCTGCGTTCAGAGAGGTATTTTAATGAGACGCTGGACATGTTATTGCGTTGCGATGAACACATTTGGTTGGGTACCGAGATCCTGGATTGACAGCAACCAATAGCTTTGCAGGAGACCTCCGCATTGGGTTTTTTGGAGTAAGGAGTACTGTAGATTGCAGCGTGCACTGCAGACGTGACCCTGTGAGATGTTTTGCTGTTGCATTTGGCAGCTTCTAACTGCTTTTCTAAATGTATAATTTTTTGCTGCAAATCAGTTACATCTATTGGTATGCACGATATGACCTTTACTTCTGTTTGTGAAGGCGAATTTCCTAAAAAAAACAAGTAAGTTTTACGATTTTTTTTTCTTTTATATTGTACCTGTTTTCCGATCCTCAGAACTTTAATAGTTTTTTGTTCTAAAATATAATATGCTCACTGTCAGCGCTCTCAAGCGATGAAACATCATGAAAAATTCGACATGTCTAAAAATAAAAATTCGAAAAACAATTCATCAATCCGCATTAGTTCCGCGTGATGGAGACCCAAGATTCAAGATTCAAGATTGTTTGCATAAATAACCAATCGCTCTCACTCTAGAGTAGGCCAGTGTCCCAGCAGTGGGAACATTGAAAGGTGATGATGAGTATTACAGGACTTACCCAAATTAAAAGCTATTTTCCGCAGAAAGGTTTCCATGCCTTTTAAACGTTGGTTACAGTCGGCATTAGTTGCCATTTCCACAGAAAAAGTGCAGAACCCACATAATAAAGTGTTCACGAAAACATAATTCGTAACAATTTTAACTTTTGTATTTTTTGATACCAAACATCTCAAAAGCGATATGGTAGTTTATTGGGAAGGATAGAGGTCTTGGCCAGGGAAGACACTATTTTTAGGGAAAAGAGCAAAATATAGCTTGGTATTTGTCGTACCATTGGATCAACCGAACTGTTTTACAACCAAACAAATAATTTCATAATGTGGGACCCAAAATGGTGTAGAAAACAATTTGTAAAATAAAGTATTCAGGAATCAAGTTAATATTATTTTGGCCATAGATATATATCAATTTGCTCTGTAAGTAAAGTAAGCATGTAAATAGGTATATATCAAAGTATGCACTCTGTGGTAAGCATTAATTTTGGCACTTTTGGCAGCTTTTGGCCAAAGAACATTTATTTATCAACATACTCTGTGCATTTATCTTTTGGCTTGATTTTGGCATCATGGCTGACATTTGCTTTCATAGATAAATTGTCTTTTGCCAATACCTACGCAGCTCTTGGTCTTGCAAGGATTTTTATACTACGTGCAGGTGCAACACAACTTATATAGGGAGAAAAAAACCGATTAGTGTACCAACCGCACGTAACGCACGGTGTAGCAAGTAGGTATAGTTCTCTCGGCGGATCTAGGCTTCCGTGAAGTTAGCCGTTTGTGATGCGCAAAGGCAATTTACTTAGAAAAAGCTCCATTGCGCATAGTAACGGCTAACTTCACGTTAGCTTAGATCCGCCGCGACGGCATTTACATCTCTGAGTAATATTTTTTATTGAAAGAAAACTCATTGTTACAAGGGCTAACGAAAACCAACACCAATCATTTTAAATTCAATCTTATTCAAGACGACATACAACAGCAAGACAATTTAACTTTTTCTTACAAAACACGTCACAGCATGAAGAACAGGCATTGTCTGTTGTGGCGGCTAGAGATGGCTTAATTCTTCTCCATCAAAGTCTGCATGAGCATATTATTTGGAGAGAAAGGGTTGCTCCTGTAAAACATCTTAACAAGCAGGGCATTCCTAAACTTATTACCATGAGCAAGCTTTTGTTGCCCTGCATTTAATGAGTATGAGAGCGGTTTTCCTTTTTTGTTCTCCATCGCTTTAGCTTGCAGACTCTTCCATAGGCCTGGCTTGCTTTCCTGAGTCTGGGTTGCGTAGGTCCTTGCTATATTGCTCCTAGTTTGTTCAATTGGTGGTTGCATTTTCTGTTTTACCTTTCGGAAGAACGATATCTTCCTTTCACTCTGCGTGCCCATACTCTTTACTTCAATTTCTTTCAGGCATACAGGAACTTGTGGTTGCATTCGGTTGAAATTTTCATAAGCATTTGAGTGTGGAGGTGCGGTTGGATGTCCTGGGTAGTGTGGTTCCCCACATCTGGGTGATAGATGATGACGCATTCGAGAGTCGCAGTATGGATCGTTTATTGGAGGTGGTGAATGGTCCTGCATTGCTGGATTATAAGGAGTCTGGTAATCATGTGGGTAATAAGGATGCCGGTAGTCATGGGGGACTGGAAAAGGTTTGTCATACACCTGATTGGCCATCATATAGCTTGTGATATCTTGACGAAAGGGAGGCTTTTTCATCATCTCGACTTCAGTGGTGCTTTTGCTTTCACTAACTACTTCGATTGGGTCTTTCATCTTCTTTTTAAATAGGCCGAAAGATCGCAGTAATTTACCGATTTTGGTATTGAAAGACACCTGAAAAAAAAATAGAAATTACGGTTTACTTGATTAGCAGAATTAAAAAAAAAAATGTTTTACATAGTTCCATACCTCATTTTTCTCCAATAGTTCATGGCTAAGCTCACTAACAAATGATGTGGCATTAGAACCAGAGAAAACGGTTACATTATTAGTTTCATTGTAATACGCATCAGGTGTCATTTTCGACCCTACTGCTTCGCAACTCTTTGAGAAGCTTTCGGGAGATCCGATGATGGCGTCGTGTTTTGAGATTCTGTTACCAGCGCTTCTAGAAGTATAGTCTCTGTTCTCGAGAGAATTCTTAATTTTGTGTTCAATGATATGGTTTTCGTGTTGTTTTCTAAAAAATGTGGGACTCTGCGCGACAAATTTGTAAATCTCCTTTATAAGTTCATCCGTTCCCTTGGCGACAGTCTCATTCCCAGTGTTATTAGCTTTAATTTTATCTGTTGTGCCATCTGTGTTAGTAGCACAGCCACAAGTGGAACTCTGGTTGGGCATTACGTAGCCGTTTTGCATACAGTTCATAGAGTACATGGGTAGTACTGGGTAACAACATGGATTTGAATGTGGAGGCATAATATACGGAGTTGGGGCTGTACTACACTGAGGCGTGTTGTAGTTGCTGGAACTATGACAGATATTCGGCTTCACACTAGCATCAACTTGAGGATTGGGGTTGCTTTCACTAGTTTTATTACTGACATCTGATTTGCCGCTCAACGATGTCTCCTTCTTTATCTCTTGTAAGAAAGATTGGAGAATATCTTTGATTTCAAAAAGTGCTCTATCGGTCTTACCTGTTACAGATTCTTGATTATCAAATGTATTATCAACAGTTACATTATTTTGTTCGGGATCTAAATGCTGTGGATATTGTAAGCTGCTCGTTATACCAATTTTGTGTACTTGGTTAGACTGGGTTGGCTTGCAATAAAGCTTTTGCCGTTGGTTATTTTTCTTAGCTATGAGTTCTTGTGACGAATAACTATTTCCTAAATGTTCTATAGGTTTACCGTAGTTATTATGTTTCTTGGAAGAAATTCTTGAACTGTGATGTTGAATGAAGTTTATATGATTTTCAGAGCCTGTATAATATTGTGCTTGTAAGTTAAGCCGTGGTCTGTGCGTCCTGGGTGATGGAGGTACTTCCCTATAATCGTTATTGTTCACCAAATGATCTTGAGCGAATTTTCGTCTAGTTTTAGGACTTGACTTTTCTTTGACTGGTATCAAATCGTAAAGTTCGGAGTTGTTATACACGTCTGCGTGCACTCTATGATATTTGAAACAAGGATTTATTCTCGAACTGTAGAGTCGAGCGTCACAAACACTTATTTTATCACTCTCATAGCTGTGACGTTGGTGTTTCGGGCTATGGCGACCACCATAGCAACAGGAACACAGTTCAGTGTCTTCGCGTATGCTTTCTCTGAGCGTGAACTCTTTGTCTCGACACATTGGCTCAGAGAATTGGCTTATATTAGACTTATTTCTGTCAAACATTTGAACTGGCTTATACTGCCTTTTAATTAGATCTGCTATAAAGTCTTCATCAAGTTCGTTAGTTACACGTTTGGATTTTCTAGTCTTTGAATGTTTCATAGCATCTCGATGATCTCTATAGTTTCTTAGTTCAGCTCTTCTTAACTGTTCCTTTAGAACTTCTTCTCTTTCATGAATACGATTTTTTTTTTCTGTTTTGTGAGTTATCTTTTCAGTCTGATTGCCAAAATAACCTGGATTCGAATGTCGTACTTCCCTATGCTCACCTAGCGAATGAAAAGAACCGGTGTAACAAGCCGTCCTAGGATTTTCAAAAACTGTTTGTGATTTATGCATTCTTAAATTTGAATTTATATCGAAATGTTTGACGTCGCTGTCTACTTTACTTCTTTTTTTCTTACTTTTCGTAGTATTTGGATCATAATTAATCATATGATGATTTTCATTAATAGATTCATTGTTATGTTTTGGCGTGTAGTTACTTCTTTCAGTTTTTCTTCCGCGGTTATCTGATACAATATGTGTTTCAGTATGGTGTGATTGCATCCGTGTGGATAAATCATCTTTCCGTATGCGATCCTTTAGTTCGGTGGGAATAAGGCTTTGAGTTTCTCTTCTTGAACTCTCCAAGTACATAAAATCACGGCAGGTCCTGTTGACTTCACTCAGCTGCTGCTCTAAGCCTACTATCTTATGTTTGAGCTCTATGACGTTGACTGGTGTGCTAGAATTTATTTCCATATCAGTTTGCGATGAGCCACCTGAAAAACGTACACCGGCGTCAATATTTAAAGTTTTGATTTTAGTAAAACGCGTGTACATTATGCGCTTTATTCACATCGAACTTCAAACCCTTAAAGGGTTCCCCCCCACAAAGGGTAGCTAATGTGTTTTTGAAATCTATCATCGTCTTTGTTCATTGCCGTAGGCCAAAATGACAGTTTCTTTCATGATTAGGGGCATAAGGGCATAATATATAGGTATATTGTTTTCTCTACAAAAGTTAAGTTACAGAAGTGTAGAGAATAGTCTTCACTTTGAAAGAGAAAAACAGGAAAACCGTTGCTCATGCTAGCCGAGCTGGTCTTACCGATTGCTCGTTTAATAAACTCCTTGATATTTCGATATCGTTTTCTGGCCTGTGGTGAGATGCGTCGACGTGGTGTCATCGCCGACTCTCACGTTTTGCGACGCCTGCATGTAATCAATGAACTAATAAATCTATAAAGTGTGTAAATTAAGTTTAATAAAAATTCAATGAAAATACGAAATACACAACAAATCTTAACTACTTAAGTACATACTTTTTTGTGAATTTAGAGCACTGTTTGATAAATTTCCATAGTAAATATAATCGTAAATTATTGTTGTTATTTTAATTTAGGAAAAATAAAAATAAATATGTTTGACTTTTGTATAGAACTGACATTAGTACCTAGTGTTATATAAAAAGGTTTTTCTACAGAATTGAAAATGAAAAATGAATGCAGCCGTGGTAGGCTAAAAGTAAATCAGTAGTAATAAATAAAAGCAAACTGTTCATTTATCGTCGAAAAATATAATTATTACATGTTGTGTGACCCAAAGTTGCCCAAAGTAGTGTTCAGTAGTGTTAAAAAAATAAAATTGACTTTGCTGTCAAAGACTGGATCATCATAATAACCGCCCAATAGTAAAAAAAGAGCAATGTTAAAACGTTATGTAAAGTTTAGAATTCACTATTCACCCCATTCTACGGTACTACTAGTAAACTTGGACATTGAGCAAAATAAGACTATGATTTGATCGAACAGAGATCTTAATTTTTACTAAAAACGGGATATTTACCATGATTTGTGAGTTTTATTGATTCCCGATATTCTGTTTTAAGTGATTTTTTTATTTTTTTTATTTATTTATTATTATGGATCACCAACGAATGATACACAGGCATACACATTTTTAAATTACAGAGGTATAGGTCTCACAACGGATCTCGGCCGTAGTGAAATTAGCCGTTTCGATGCGCAATGGAGCTTTTTCAAACTAAATTGTCTTTGCGCATCACAAACGGCTAACTTCACGGAAGCCTAGATCCGCTGTGCGAACTATACTCAGGTCAGGTGCTCTCTCAATTAGAGGTGACCACATCATGAACAAAAATAAAAGTTATTGTGAATTCAACTGAAAACTGAATCTAAACATCACTCGAATAAGAAAAATAAATATAAGTCTGAAATAAAGTAAGTATAGGTAGGTACATAATGAAATTACAAAATCACAGTCATGGACCACAAAGAATAGGTATTGTTAACAAGTAAGTGGCAGCAAAAGGAGCACAAGTATAGATTTTATGTAAGTAAATTATCAGAATAAACAACCCGTATACTTTTACTAGGAATAAACTCTACCTAATCTCTAGATAACTTGACTCAGGTGTTTTTTGGTACATATAATTTTGTATATATAATGTTAATAACCATGATAGTTTTAAAAAGTATAGTTCTTATTGTTCGTTCTTGGGAGAGTCATAAAATACTAAATGCATTTATAAACGAAAACCAGCATTGACCATTTTTATTCAATCTTATTCAACACAGTATAACAAGACAATTTTATTTTTTCTAAGAAAACATGTCACAGCATAAACATCGGAGCTTTTTTAAACCGGGGCAGGGTAAAGCTGTCCTTGCCCAATAAAGTCCTCATGATCATATTCCTTGAAGAAAATGGATTTCGTTTGTTAAACATTCTTTTGAGCATAGCATTTCTGAACTTACTATCTACACCAAGCTTTTCGTGCTCCTCATGTGCAAATGTAAGCGGCCCGTTTATATCCTTTGTATTCTTAGCCTGCAGATTCTTCCAGAAACCTGGCGTACTATCCTTTGTCTGGGTTGCGTAGTTCTTTGCTTCATTACTACTAGTTTGTTCAAGTGGTGGTTGCATCTTCTGTTTTATCTTTTGGAAAAATGAATTTTTGTCTTTGTTCTGTGCCCCCGCACTCTTTACTTCTATTTGGTTGGAATTTTCATACATATTCGAATATGGTGGTGCGGTTGGATGTTGTTGGTAGTACGGCGGCTCACTACCGTTAGTTGGTTCTTGTCGATGCATTCTAGGGTCGGAGTAAGGATTGTTTGGAGGTGGTGGAAAGTTCTGCATCGCTGGATTATAAGGAGGCTGGTAATGTGGGTATGAAGGACGATAGTCATAGGGCACTGGAGGTGGTCTGTCATACACCTGATTAGTCATCATGTAGCTGGCGAACTCTTGTCGAAAGGGAGCCTTTTTTAATATGTCGACATCGATAGTACTTTCGCTCTCAGTGACATAATTAACTAGCTCTTTTTTTTTCTTTTTGAATAGGCCGAAGGAACGCAGTAATCTACCGACTTTGGTATTTGCTGTAGTTATCTGAAAATTTTAGTAAAACTAGATTATTTCATCGAAAAAAAAAACCTTACGTGTGACGTATTCATTCGGGTAGGTAGTAAAAGTAGTATCTATAGCTCTTTGCCATGCGCTCGCTTCGTGAAGCTACTAAGCGTACTACGAACCTATTTTTACTACCTATTTTTGTCTTTCGAACTTTTGGCTCATGGTTTCTTAACTGTTTCCCTTCTCCCTTTTGGGAAACCCTGTAAAATGTATGTGCTTAACATATAGGAGTAAATACATACCTTGTTTTTTTGTAATCGTTCGTTGCTAAGTTCACTAACAAATGACGCAGTGGCAGTAGTTTCAACGCTAATATTTTCCATAATAGAATCAGAGTAGGTTGTTGGTTCATTGCTCTCATTGTAATAAGCATCGGGTATCATTCTTGACCCTACTGCTTCGCAGCTCTTTGAGGCAGATATCATTTTCGGAGTTCCGATTTTAGCATCATGTTTTGAAAATCTAGTACTTCCACCAGCGCTTCTAGTGGTATAATATCTGTTTTCAGAATAATTGTTTCTTTCATGATCAGAAACACGATTATCGTCTTGTTTTCTAGAGAACGTAGGACTCTGTACGACATATTTATAGATCTCCTTTATGAGTTCATCCGTTTCAGTGGCGATTGTGTCATTCGCTGTTGTGTTGTTGGCTTTATTTTTATCTGTTTTATCATCGGCATTAGTCGCACAGCCACAAGTGAAACTCCGGCTGGGCATTACACAGCCGTTTTGCATACAGTTCATGGAGTACATGGGCATTACGGGATAACAGCAAGTATGATACGTTGGCATTATGTATGGAGTTGGAGATGTACTGCACTGAGGTGCGATGTGGTTATTGAAACAGTGACCGCTGTTCGGCTTCAAGCTCGCATTTACTTGGGGATTGGAATTGTTCACACAGTTAGCTGTAGTTTTACTACTGTCGTCTGATTTGTCGCTCATCGATGTTTCCTTCTTTATTTCTTGTAAGAAAGATTGAAGAATATCTTTGATTTCAAAAAGCGCTTTGTCAGTTTTATCTATCGATGATACAGTTTCTTGCGTATTATTGAATGTCGTATTAACCGTTGTATTGTTTTGTTCATTATCAAAATGCTGTGGATATTGTAAGCTGCTCATTGTACCAATTTCATGAACCCGGTTCGGCTTGCTTTGTAGCTTTTGTCGTTGTTTATTTTTTTTATTAATTAGTGTTTGTGATGAATAACTGTTTTCAAAGTTTTCTATTGAATTATCGTATAAATAAAGCCTTTTTGGAGAAACTCTTCTTTTATGGTTTCGAACAAAATCTGAATGATTTGCTAATTCTGTATAATATTGTGCTTTTAAGTTAAGCCGTGGTCTGTGCGTGTTTTTAGGAGATAAAGTTGCTTGCCTATATTCATGGGAGCTCACCAAATTGTCATGAGCAAATTTTCGTCTAGTTTTTGGGCTGGATTTCTCTTTGACTGGTATCAAATCGTAAAGTTCGGAGTCGTACGCGTCCGCATGGACTTTGTGATGTTTATAGCGGGGATTTCGTTTTGAACTGTAGAGTCGAGCGTCGCAAACACTTCTTGTATCACTCTCATAACTGTGATGGTGCTGTTTTGGCCTATAACGATCACCATAGCAGCAAGAACACAGTTCAGTGTCTTCGCGTATGCTTCCTCTGTGCGTGTACTCTCGGTCACGACACATTGGCTCAGAGAATTGACTCAAGCTAGATTTTTTTCTGCCAAACAATTGCACCGGCTTATATTGTCTTTTTATGATATCTGCTATAAAATGTTGATCCAGTCCATTAGTTCCACGTTTTAATTTTATATTCTTCGAATGTTTAATAGTGTCTCGGTGGTCTTCATAGTTTTTTGGTGCGGTTCTTTTTAATTGTTTGTTATGAACTTCATCTTCTCTGTGGGTATGAACGTTTTTCTCTGTTTTGAAAGCTTTCTTGTCAATCTGATTGCCTGCATAACCTGGGGTGGAATGACGTACTTTTCTATGCTCATCTAGCGAATGGAAAGAACTAGCAGAACAAGCCGATCCAACATTATCAAAGACCGTTTGCGATTTATGCTTTTTTAAATCAGAATTTATATCGAAATATTTGACTCTGCTGTTTGCTTTACTCTTTTTTTTATTACTTTTCGTAGTGTTTGATTCATGATTTTTCATATATTGGCTTTCGTTGTTAAATTCTTTGCTGTGTTTTGGCGTGTAGTCACTTTCTTCAGAGTTACGGTAGTTTTCTGAGGATTCATACATAATGTTTGTTTCTACTCCATACGATTGCATCCGTGTAATTGAATCGTTTTTGTGATTCTTTGGTTCAGAGAAAACTAGACTTTGCGTTTCTCTTTTTGAACCTTCCAAGTACATGCATTCACGGCAGGTCTTGCTGACTTCACTCAATCGTTGTTCTAAACCTACTATTTTGTGCTTAAGATCTGTGACGTTGACTGGTGTGCTAGAATTTATCTCAGTTTGCGATGAACCTGAAAAACATAACACAAATACTGGCGTCAACAAATCGCATGTTTGCATGGACGCAATTTGTTGGACTATTTTTTTTTTTATTACAGACAAAACACTTGCGTGATCTAAACACTACTCTTTACTTTATTATACAATAAGTACAGTTTCTGTGGTTTGTCCATGAAAGTAGTACAATATGGACGGTAGCAACGCACGTCTGACGTGCTCTCGTAATATTGTATAGCTCCTGGCATCCTGACACATGGACATGAGTCTCCTGCTGCATGGCGACAAACATAAATGTAATGGCAGTATTTCCCCAAGAATACAAAAAGCTGTACGCACTGAATTTATCATTAACTAGCCGACCTGCCCCAGCTTCGCACGGGTGCAATGAAACCTTAGCAATAAATATAGTCTATGTTACTCAGGGATAATGTAGCATTATAATGGAGAAAGAATTTTTCAAATCGGACCAGTAGTTTTTGAGATTATACATAACAAACAAAAATACAAATCTTCTCTCTTTAATATTAGAATAGATGAATAAATAATGGTGAAATTTACGCAGAACATCATGTCTGGTCTTACCTGTAGCTCGTTTAAAAAAGTTCTTGATGTTTCGATATCGTTTTCTGGCCTGTGGTGAGACGCGGCGACGCGGTGTCATTGCCGTCTCTCACTTGGAGACGTCTGCATGTAAATATATTATTTATATCAACTACATCCGAACATGTAAATAAATCTTTGGTAAAAAATAACCAGGCTGCACTTATACCTTTTTTACCCTTTGCAAATTTAGAATACCAGCAGTATATCATTATGATAACTTTCCATTATAGATATCGAAATAATGTTATAATTATGTAATCGAAAATATTAAATTACGCTTATTGATAATTTTATTTTATAGGTAAATAAAAAAATGTTTGACTTTTAAATTTCATCGAGACTTTTGTGACAAAGTGTGAAGTGACATCTGATGTACATGTTTTTTCTTAAAATGAATGCAAAACGGTTTGTTTGCTAGTTTCACGAGAGTTTCACAAACCAAAGCTTTTTTACTACTCAATAAAGTTCGTATGAGTCAGTGGCCATCTCTCGTGACGGAGTTAATAGTCCGCCTCCGTCATAGCCTAACAACTTTGAAAATGCCGGGACCGACTGCTTAAGGCAATCATAAAATTATTCTGATAATAAAACAACTTTTCCCACTTACACTAACACCTTAAGTCAGTACCATAGAGAAAGTAAGCACCTAAGAGCTATTGCCAGTACTGTCATTACCGTACAATTTGTTTTCTTGTCAATAAGGTTTACAAAATTTTATATTTACGTTCGATCATTTTCCAAAATGTTATCTAAACTAGTCCAACCGTATCGTTTGCACGCGGTAAAGTTCCTCGCTGTGAGAACTCCGCAGAAGCGAAGCGTTCGCGCTATGTGGGGAATCCCACCGAGCCAGTACGACATGGCCATGCCGAACAAGCTGAAGATTGGATACGCCTGCAGAGTCTACTGGGAACTCATACCTGTCTTCGTCACCACAGCTATAGCCTTTGGCGTGTTGTTCAGCGCTATTGTTTGGGCGTGCAAAAATAAGGTAGTAGACTTTACTGTAGCAAAACTGCTGCCCGCGGCTGAACATAAATACCTCTTATTAATACTAGCTGTTCTGCGCGACTTTCGTTTGCGTGGAACTCGGAAACGGTACTTTTTTCCGGGATGAAAGCCTAAAAAAATATATAGTAAAACCAAAAGATAAAGTTGCTTTTGTTCTTTTCTTGGTCATTATTTATCTATTTTCTAATTTCAGCCAAATCGGTTTAGTGGTTGTCGAGTTATACAATACAATACAATGTAGTGTGATAGTGTGATATATTATTTTATTTATTTTTACTTACTGACTTTTATGAACATTAACCGTTCTCCAGCCCCTTGACCACATAACTCTGCTAGCGACCAATCCTATTATTATAATATCTATAACTGTCTAATAAGACAGTTAGAGATCTTATACTCTTAACTGTCTAATAACACAGTTAAGAGTTTTCCCTAAAATAACTTGGTAAGTATACAGATTTCGTCGTTACGACAATAAAAATGTTTTGTTAAAAGATACCCCCTAGAATAGTTCGCCTGACTTTGGTAAAAAGTAGTCTGAGCTCTACTGTCATATTATGCAGTTTGAGATGGAGATCAATGGAGATTGGTCACTAACAGAGTTATGTGATCAACCCGCAGGTAGACATAGTGTTCACGACACACAGCCGCGCGAACATCTCGCGCACGATGGACTTGCGGCACCCGACCGTGCACAAGATAATGATCATCAACCAGCGTTACGAGCCCTGGCCCGAGATGCAGGACGTGCTCGACAAGATGACCATGGCGGAGAAGCGCGCGCTCGTGCGCATGCAGTCCTGCAGCCACGCGTAGGCACTAGATATCACGTCACGACTAGTCTCTTGTCTTTGACGCCCGAATACTGAAACGCCATAGCCAGATCTACACCGATCCACGCGCTTCAAGTATGATTTACATTGAGTCAGTAGCAAAGCCATAGTCAGTGTTGACTACAAATTCTCGCGTACTGACCCTTTGTAAAAAGAGAAAGTAAGTTCCCAAAGTCAGCACTGACTTCACTTAGCCACTGACCCAATGTAAATCGTACTACAGGTCGCGCGCGTGGATGATGTAGGTTCTGGGCAAGCCTACATCATCTAAACCTGTCCCAGGCATCTTCACAAGTCCCAGTGTTGTCAACAAGAGTAACCTACTTGCCAATAGATGCTGTATAAATCATCTTCAAATGGAAAAGGCCTTGTTTTATTACCTGTTTCAGAAGTCGTTATGTCTTCAAAATCTTATGAAGAAACGTAAAGTTACGTCATTACTTAAGGTTTGCTCATGACGTAGCTGGTTTAGTTGTTTTTAACAGATCAACGAAGTTAAATACCGTTTCGCGTAGTCACCATTTGGATGGGTGAACGCTTGTGGCAATTTCAACTGAGCGCTCCCGTGCTTCGGAGGGCACGTAAAGCAGTCGGTCCCGGGTTTTTCAAAGTTGTTAGACCATGATAGAAGCTTTCCGGTGGCCTAAAAACTCTCACCAGAGCTGGCCACTGACTCATACTTGCTTACTTTTTAACACATATGGTTTGTTTTAGTTGAATAGCCTTTAGTATTCGGGCGTTATAGAGTCGATGGTTTTGTATTGATCACTTATGTGGATATTCGTAGCGTCAATGTTTTTGATTGATAAGTTATATTGAAATTTTGGTTGAGATAATAGATATTAGTAAGATAAAATAATTGTTTATATTAAGTGAAATTTATTAAGTATAAAATCTGGCCTACTCTCGCTTGATAGTAGGCCTAGTGTCCCAGCAGTGTGAACCTTAGAAGGCTGTCATGATGATGTAAAATCTCATCATCATTTTGATCATATTGCTAGGTTTAGGCCTCCTTTTAAGCCAGTTTTATGTCATAATTTGAGTCTGTTCTCAACAAATTAATACGTTATGCTACAAAACGAGTACTAAATTTTTTCGTCGGTTGAAAAAGTGCTACGCTCAGCATAGCATATTTTGCTTACATATGCATAGCTATATCATATTGTAGTGTTACAATATGATATAGCTACAAAATGCTACACGTTTCACGCTATTCCAATTTGCTACTAAAGCTGCATAGTGCCACGCCATTTTCTACAACTGTAATCGACAATAGCTACGAAAATGCTATGACGCTTGCAGTATAGTACAACGTGCTACGCCGATTTTACGCCGCAAACTTTGTAGCTACAAAGTTCTACGTGAGTGATACGTGCTACGCCACTTGCTACAGTTCTAATTAGACACGAGCTACGAATATGCTACGATTCTTGCTACAAAGTGCTACGCTGATTTCTACTGTAGCTACAAAGTTTGCGGCGTAAAATCGGCGTTGAGAGTTGTAAATGTGCGAAGATAACCGGTTCGTTTAGTTACTGATTGAGAAGCGAGAAGTTGCGGGCTTAGTTCCTGTTGTGGGACATAATTTCTGATCTGCAAATATTCGTTCCAAGTCTAGGTGTTTATCCTACTAATATTATAAATGCGAAAGTCGGTGTGTGTATGTGTCTGTGTATACGTATTTCCGAAACATCACGTAATGACATTAGGAATGTAGATGTTTTAAGTTCGGTAATTACACGACAAAGACTACTTTTTATCCAGGAAAAATTTACAATTCCTGTGGGATAGCATAAAAACTGAAAATTCGCGAGTGAAACCGCGCGAGTCAGCTGGTGAAAAAAAAATGTGTATAAGTATTCTGTTGGATTGAAAAAGGCTAGAGATAAGATAGTAGATAATATGTTTATTCATATTTTTCAATAAGATGTTTTGGCCAACCAAGGCGCGACCCAAGGTAGTTACTTATAATCCTCGTAGCTCCACGGATATTAGGTTCCTTCACAGTAAAATCAAAAGGTGCACGCTCCTATCACCCGGAAAAGGTGTCGCGATTGGGGTTCCAGCTAGCATTATCAACCCCCTGGGGTAGTGTGGGGAGGTGGGGTGTGTTTGCGCACCCCGCACCCACTGCAGTCGATTGAATCTGCCAATCGCCCGAGATTGCCACTCGAAATGGGTTTTTGTAGGTTTTCCTTTGATGCTAGTTTTTACTTGGTTATACTTTGCTATTTATAGGCGCCCGGTCTCAGCTTTATTACTTTGGCTCGGTGTGGATACCTACCTACCTAGTACCTACCTACCAAATGTGCACAAAAACATACATACTTACCTAGTGCAAATAGTGACTTCATCATAACCTAACCACTTTAAAAAAAAACCGGAACCGACAGGTTAATGTGCCCTTCAAAACACGGAAGCGTTAGAAATGCCACTCACTGGTGGGACAGTACTAAGTATGTCTATTACTGTTCCGCGTTTGGATATTTATAAAATGAAACACATTAATCATTTCCAATATTTTATTTTTAAATTAGTGGCAGTGAAGTTTGTCGGGTACGTTAGTTTAACTAAACAAAAACCGGTACTGCCTCAGTCGTTGAGAAGGTCCGAATACAAAAATAAGTCTCGGATTAAATGTTAATTACTGAGAAGGTAGATGATTCAAACTCACATTCAATAGGTTGAGTTGGAGCCTGCGTTTGAACTCTCTGGCGGAATGTAAGGCCACAGCCGCCTTTGTGTGATCCAAGTAAGTACCTACGTCACCAGAAAATTCAAAGCAAAATGCAACAGTATAATTACACTAAATAAAAATCTGTGCCAGATATATTTAATAGAGGTTTTGGCATAAATTGGCACTTGGAAAATAACCAATTTGGCTTGTGCCCCGCGAACAGCTACAATTTAAACACGTCCGCAAAACACAAAACCAAATCGTTTAAAAATAAATAGATTTGGCACATTAAAAGGAAACGTCGCCCTATCACCTATACACTGTACTGTTTATGATTATCTAACATCAATATTTTACGTACGTATCGACCTCGCCTCGGCTCGGTGTGGTTATGTTAACGATTATTTAAAAAAACTGACCTCACTATAGGTTCCGTCTATAAAAACGAAATTTTCAAAAACCTTTATCGCTTACACCGTATTATCTAATGTTATGTATATTTGAAATATATATACCGGTAAATAATGTAAACGCGATGGAGAAGTGGCAGTCGATTTAAATTGTTCTGATTCTTGTGGAACTTCCTGCAAAGTGTCATAAGTTTGTGGAATTGAAATTCTTAAGTAATTTTCGCTAGTAGGTACCGGCGGCAAAAGAATGCAGCGTCTTTTCACTGAACGAGATACGAACAGTTCATCTTTACTAAACTGCAATAAATTCGACTGACACCACCCATGCCTTTCTTTGGCAATGCTGAAGTGTGCGGTTGCTGTTTTGCTGATAGGACATTTTATGACTACCGACTTTAATTACCTATACTTTTGTTAATTAATTGCTTATTATTTCATGCAGCAGTTGCTTGGTGGTGCCTTTATCCAGTCGTACTTGTCCTACCTTTACTACAGTGTGTACCCTAAGCAGGAACACCATCGTAATAAGAAAACGCAAAAACAACGAACAAGATGACAGTTTATCAATACGTTCACAATACACTTGTGAAATTATCTTGAGTGTCACTGCTTAGAGGTACGGTTTCTCGTAGGTATTGGATAAAAAATCTTGTCATTTGAGATTTCAAAGTCCGGTTTAGCTTTGTGTGTGATTTATTGCCGTATCTGTTATATAGAAACAGTCTTTTTCGAGCGTGGATCCTGAACACTGCGACTCAAAATGTCTCATGTCTCATGTATTATGAACCTATAAACTAAATATTAATACAAACTCATTCACCATTAAGTTATTTTGAGGAACAGAAACGTAGTTTCTATAGTCTTAGAACTTCTACAACCGTGCAACCTATTTCCTTCCACTTAACCATATCCGACAGTCACAAACCATTATTTTACAATTTACTCCATCAATACTGCTACACGTAAAAATATTAAAACGGAATATTATCTAAATATCATTACTGTGCGTAACGGACTCGATAGTATCATCAGCTGTACAAACCAACGAGAAACTTACAAATTGAAAGATAAATAAACTACTCGATACAAATCTTACGTAAAGGCTCTTGCTCGACCACGATCATTTAAAACTAAATCTCTCGACGTTTCCATACCCCGAGAGACTCGCCGGCCTCGCCGCTTCACACGCTGGCTTGCATACATTACTAACGCAAAATCGCGACATAACCCATACGTTCGAAAAGCGTAATAATTATCGAGTTTTTTACTAGATCGGTACAAAAAATTGAACACTCTACGCGTAGCTCATGAACAAAAAGCTGTTCCTTCTACTTACTCCTCATTTGCTTGCCTCCCTGATGCAGGTCATTTTTGGCTTCAAAATCACGCGATATATCTGAACATTTCCACGCTTCACTTAAATAAAAATATAAATGAGCAATTTCATATTGTATTCATTCACTCATTGATAAAATTAAATTGCATTTGAAATTTGACTTGCATTTCCTAAACCTAACGCATAATTAAGAATAAAATTGAGAATGAAGTTATTTAAAGACAAAACACGATAGCAAAACCTTAAAAAAAATTATAATTACTTATAATAAGTAAAGATTATATCGAAACCACAATAGAATCAAATCATTACAGTATAGTACGGTAACAAAAAAACCGTTTTACAGCAAGTAGTTAGGTTCTTCACTTCTTATTGAACTTTTTTAACACGCAAAATGAAGAAAATATTCATTTTATTATCGTCCAGCAAAAACTGATACTGAACTTTTAATCGCGGACTATCGAGAAAATAAATAGAAAGTCTTAGTAGGTACATTAAAGTTGACAACCATTCTCCTCCGAACGCCAAGCCTAAACAACGCGTCCAACAAACCAACAGAACCCCTCGCAAATCTCTCTGAATTCACGTTACAATCATAATAACTAATAATAATCTTTGTTATTATTATACCTTACTTATCTATACAATTACGACAGCCCGTGGGCTTGTAAAACTTATTGAACTTCGTTTTATATCATACATTGGTGAGTGTTCTCTTCACGGTACTATACAAAAATTAAAAACATTATACAATAATACTACGATACCATAGAGCTAATAAATACAAGAATCAACTTACGACTACCAAAGGGTACCCACATCGGCACGATGACAATATGCAATGTATTTTAGTTACAACCTTTTTATAACGTACAATTTAATAACTATTAATAATATTAACTATTATATCAATTATCTCTCTGAAACATTCTCTTACTCATATTTTGGTAGGTACGCCTCGAAAGCAGACTCGATTATAAACAATGTTGCGAGTAAACCGAGCCGTGTGTGAGCCATGCTAGGATCTCATTTGTTATTACCGATAATGATGTAAAAATACGCTCAAGGTACCTCGACTCTGCTGGTAATATTATCATGGGAATAATCCATATTATCATTCTACTCACTTCCAAATACACAAATATAATTCGCATAGAACTTAACTCAATATCGTGCAGTTATTTACCGCCATACATAAAAGACGGTAACGCAATTAATTACCTTCTGCCGAATACCACAAGAATGTATTAGACAGACTACGATTTCCTTTATAAGTAGGTATTTATTGTTTTATTGAGCCACAATCGCATTACAATGATGTTATTATCATCTAGAGCTTGACGACGATTCCGCGGGATGGGTGAGAACGCGGAGTCACGTCCAATTTTATTACCCTTATTTAGGCCAACACGAATGCGGACGAACGATGCGGCGCGCTGAGAGGGCGCGGGCGAGGCAGAAACTCTCCGCGCGGCGGCCGGAGCGCGAGCGCGCGAGCGAGGTGCGGGTCGGCCGCGACGCTCGCAAGTGTCATTCAATATCTAAAAACATTGACGACGAAATCGATAATTATTTTTTCGGCGTCTCCGGTGATGCCGGACCCGCACGCGGCTAACGGCGGCTGCCCCGGCGCGGACACTTAACGGTAATCTTAGAAATCGACAGGAAGTCAGTTTCACTTACAATAATACTTTAGCTATATTCGTTAATAACTAGCGCGACCGGCCTCGCGCGCGACTCGGCGGTCATGTCGCTAGGCGCGGCCGTCATCAATTTCATAATAAGTCTCTATTAGTTCACCGCACTGGAGCGTGGGCGCGGGCGGCGCGGGCGGGGGGCGGGGCGCGGGTGGGGCGTGCGGCGCGGGCGCGGCACAGCGCGGCGCGCGCGGCGCTGCACAGCGGCACGGCGGCGCCGCACGCGACCGATCAGAGCCGGTCTTCCTCCTCCTCCTCCTCGGCCTCGTCGCCCGCCTCCTCGTTCTCCTCCCGGTAGCCGGGATGCTCGCTGATCGCGTAGTAGTTGCCGTTGTAGATCACGCCGAGCTCGCGCATCGCATCGCCGCGGATCGTCGCCTTGATCGTCCAGTTGTAGCAATCGTCCGACTCGGACTCGCGGTCCAGCCGCTCCACGTCGAGGATTTTTGAGCTGAGCCGTTCGAGGATGATCCCGATGTCCTTGATCGTGAGGTGCCGCTTCTGGTCGACGCTCAGCTGGTCGATCAGCAGCAAGAACTTCTCCGAGGTGACCGCCTCGTCCTCGACGAGCGTGTTCTCCGTCTCGCTCTCGGAGGAGTCTCGCTCGCCGCGGCGCGCGGACTCCGCGTCCAGGAAGCGCACGTGGCCCTTGGGGCGGCCCGAGGGCGAGGCGCGCGGTGCCGCGTCCTGGATGGGCGACGTGGCCACGCTCTTGTGCACGGCGATGCGGCGCCCCTCCTCGTGCAGCGCGCAGCAGTGGAAGTCGCACTCGTCGGGCGCGGCGCGCGGCGGCGAGGGCGGCGCGGCGCGGCAGTCCGCCGTGTGCACGTGCTCGAGCGAGGCGGGCGCGCGGGCGAGGCGCGCTCGCGAGCACGCGGGGGAGTCGTGGTTCACGACGGTGATGTGCGGCGGCGGCGGCGCGGCGCGCTCGACGCTCGTCTGGATGACGAGGCTCGGGCGCCGGTCCGGCTTGGCCTGGCGCGAGGGCGAGCGCGCCGCTGGAGACGCGCCCGCGTTCGGCCGCTGGTCCCAGTGCAGCACGACCGTGACGCGCCCCTTGTTGTCCATGATCTTCCATGAGGGCGTCTCATCGTGCAACTCGAGAGCGTGGATAGTCTCGCATACTATCTTCGGTATTGCTGATATAGCTGCGGAGGAAATCGTAAGATGTAGAAGGAGCATCGCGGCGCCTAGCTGTTGGCGCGATCCAGCCGCGATGCGTACTCACCGGCCTTGATGACGTCGACGCCGGTAGGGTACCAACGCTCCCCGGTGCGCAGCAGCAGCAGCACGGTGTTGGGGGGGAGGGTGCGCCAGTACTCGCCGTCCTCGACCTGAGTTCCGTCGCTCTCTAACACCAGCCGCACCGGCTCACTCGCGCCCACCGATAGCTTCTCTTTACCTGGTGACACAAAACTTTATCTTTAAAGACTTGTAGAAAAATTACTTCATTGTAATCAGGTTGTAATCGACACAAAACAATAACAAAACCAAAGACATAAAGACAAAAGTCTATAATCAGTGCGTGTTGCCAGTGATGACTTATGGCACTGAGACGTGGTCGCTAACTATAGGTCTCGTTCAAAAGCTCAAAGTCGCCCAACGAGCTGTGGAAAGAGCTATGCTGGGAGTTTCATAAGCGATCAAAAATCAAAATCAAAAAATCTAAAATTATTTATTCAGTAGAATCACAAGGATCACTTTGAAACGTCTTACAAGCTAGGAAAATTTACACCAGTTCCAACGCGCCCATGCCGTAAAAGAACTGGCAACAACACCGGCTGGGTTCCTATCGGTTTTTTGACATGACCCTTGCTATTGTTATGGATTCCAAGTAGAGTTGGAGCACATTCGTCCCAAGCTTTTTCGGTTCGGTTCGATTGGTTGTTTTATAGTAAGCTTTTTGAGACAGATTTTGTTTAATTAAGTTTTTAAATTTGCCAATCGAATCGATCGATCGAATCCGCAATCAGAAAATCCGTAGAAGAACCAAAGTCACCGACATAGCTCTTAGAATAGTAAGTTGAAGTGGCAATGGGCAGGCCATATAGCTCGCAGAACCGATAACCGCTGGGGAATAAAGGTTCTCGAGTGGCGACCACGAACTGGAAAACGAAGAGTAGGACGGCCCCCTCACTCGATGGACCGAAGACATTAAAGCGGTCGCAGGAAGTCGGTGGATGGTGAAGGCTCAAAATCGGTCGTCATGGCGCTCTTTGGGGGAGGCCTATATCCAGCAGTGGACATCTATCGGCTGATATGATGATGATGAATCAGGTTGTAATAATCGTTGTGGGCTACATGCGATGACCTATATTAAACGCTTTAAATTTTTATAATTATAAATATTAATTTTCACTAACCAATTAAGAGTTAATTCAGTGGATAAACATGGATATCCTCATTGCATGATTGTTAAAAGTCAATACTGTTTTCACTCATATTTTTAATCCATCAAAGCGAATGAACGTTTCAATCCCTTTATATTTCCAGCCAGCGAAATCGGCTATCATTGGCCGAGGCACATAATTATGTAATGCATTCGAGAGGAAATATAGGTTAGTCGGTCCCAGCCGCACTCGATGTCCTAAGAATCTACAGATAGTCCATTTAGAAATTGCATTAAGCTAGGTAGATAAATGGAGTGGGTTATCTGGGCGCTCGAGAGCGCGGATAGGTCAAAACGAGAAAGCAGGTCAGACGGGGCGAGGCTGGTTCATTGGCCAGGGAAGCCCTGGGGTAGTTAACGCCGATGTGCATTGGACTGCTCATCAAAGCGCACACACCGATGTTTGTCTACATAAATGATGAGCAGTTCCGAATCGTACTCATTAATATGCCAGAAGTCAGACATATAAAGCCGGACCGGATGTGCGACAGACTTTTATTAGAATCTAATCTATTTAATTATCACTCAGCTAAGCTCTTTCATTGGTAATCCACGTGTGCGCCAGTTCAGTTCCTACAAACTAATGCTTTAGTCAAATCCCTATTGGATATTCTCAGGTTCTCTACACTGACGCAAATGTGCTGATAAAATAACAAACCTAAATTTGAACTACTGAAGTTAGGAATTGGTGTCAGCTAATGCATGGATGCACCATCAGGAGATCGAAATATACTTGAATAGTGCATGACGTGTCACTCTGCATTAGCCAGAGCGGAAATAACTGAACTCAAATGTTTTCGTTTCTGGTTACTGGTACCACTGGTTTATATTTGGTCGTTCTGCGTTACGAGCTGGAATAAATATTCTAAAAACTTACCCAACACAACAAAACAAAAATGAGATAGAATAAAGTTTATAAAAAAATCTACTCAATTGGATAATCTCAAAATTAAATCAAATCAAATAAATAAAGAGAGATCAGGTAACTGTAAATTAAATCAAATCAAATCATATGTTAGATATCTACTTAACCGCAACTGAATTGTTGTTCAATAGCGGAAAATCACCCAAAAACAAACGAAAAGCAGCGGTTTAGCCATGACTTTGCAAACCTTGTTAGTAAATAATTTTTCGATGAATGTTTATAGACTATGTGGATCCTGCTAGATATTCTAAGACAGGTATATCGTCAAGTTTTAAGATCATACCTACCTACAGTATTTATTGACCGAGCGAGCGAGCGAAAAGAGCAAAGTTACGAGATTATCCAAAAAATGCTTTTGTCCGTCAGTCAGTCTGGTTCTTGCCTACAGGTCGCATTTTTCAACCAAAACTTGGTAACAGGTATGGCATAAGTTTTTATCGGCGCGAATTTTTTATTGTGGGGTAAGGGAAAAAAAAAAGCTATTGGATATCTCCGCTATAAGAGATTTCTTGGGGATTTCGCTGGGTTTTTATTTGACTAATGACTGAATGAGAACTTAATAGAAAGACAATGACTGAAACTTATATTGAAAGATTAGTTGACGCAGGTATTTTACGTTGACGAACGGTACACATTCTGTGCATGGGAATAAAAAGTGTGCACTAGAAAACTTAAAAAAAAAAACTAGAAAACTGTGCAGTTCGCGAGAATACCTCGTTTAAATTGTAGAAAGGGCAAAAGGTTTCAACATTTTTGTTTCTTAATTTTAACAAACTACATGTGTAACAGTTATATAATAAAGATATTCTGATAAAGCTGCACAACTTTGAGTGCCAGGTAGTAAACAATACCTTGACTGTAATCTCGTTTCACAGCACACGCTAATTTTCAGATAAAGTTAGTTTCTAAACTCTAACTTTAGGTAGGTTGTATGTTTGATGTATTCAATTATCTGAATAATGGCTGAAAATCTTGTTACTGCGAATTCGTGGCATTATCTCCGCTCTAATTAACTAATACGAGTTAGAACTCGTGATACATTCTATTATAGGATTGTGTCTGGTCACATCGCATTTTCTGACAAGCACATTTGGACATAGTATATCAGTGATTCTTTATCATCATAATCATAACAGACAATTAAATTAAACATTCAATTGAGTAAGTAGGTACTTAATACAGTTACAAAATAATTCGTTTAGATATTTTTGGTTATCCCGTTTCAGTTTTCAGATATTTAAAATAACTCGAATGGTGGTTATCTGGGTCTTGGGTTAATGAAAATATTCATTAGGAATCCAAATTAACTTAACATTAATTACTAACACTGTGTGCTCTATTTTGTCAAACGAGTTACCTAACGCTTGGAAACGAGCATTAGTTAAGCCGATACCGAAATCCAAGTCAGTCGAAGAGCTAAAAGACTTGCGACCCATTAGTATTCTCCCAGTCCTTTCTAAAGTCTTGGAGAGAGTTGTACTCTACCAAATAGAAAAGTACCTTGCCGAGGAGAATATCATACCACAGTAGTAGAGTTCTCTGTGATAGAGCTCGTCCGGGGAAGGACTACCACCATACCTATTTCTGCCGCCAAGCGGTAATGCTCGCATTGCTGTGTTCCGGTTCGAAGGGTATGGTTTCCGGTGAAATTACTGGCACATGAGGCTTTCGATCTTTACCTTCAAGGTGGCAACCCGCAAGTAATACCTCTGGTATTGCAAGCGTCCATAGGCTGCGGTAACCGCTTACCATCTTGTGGGCCGTACGCTTGGTTGCCACTTCAGTTGTATAAAAAAAAAAAAAAACAGTACTAATCAGGGTTTCGGAAGAATCATAGTACGGAGATAGCGCTCCTACGAGTTACGGATGACATAATTACAGCTTCCGATGCCGGAATAGGTACCGTGCTTATATTTCTTGATTTTTCTCGCGCATTCGATTGCATTAACCATGATCCACTTGTAGCCAAACTATCATATTATAAGTTTTCTGAAGATTGCTGTAAATGGTTCAACTCATATCTTTCTTGCAGAAACCAATACAAGCTAGAAAGCAACAAAGGTACTAAAATTGCTTTTAATGTACTAAACAATTCTAGAGGTACCCCAAGATTAAGTTTTGAGTCCTATTCTTTCTCCATCTTCACTGCAGATATGCCAAATCATATAGACGTTTGCAAGTATTATCAGTATGCAGATGATACTCAGGTATACCACAGCTATAATCCAGAATACACAACAAAGGCTTTGGTTCAAGTGAATAAAGATTTAAATGAGATCCTTCAGTGGGCTAAGAGAAATTCTCTCATTCTTAATCCCGCCAAATCAAAAATGGTGTTCCTCGGTACTAAGATTCAAATACAAAAAGCCTTGGATCATAACCCAGAACTAACCATTAACGGGACACCCATACCTATAGAACACGAAACTAGAAATTTGACACATTAGACGGAGATAACCAACAGCCCCCTTTTTGTCCCTTTTTGGAGAAAGTACGCCCCCTATCTAAAATCCTCGACGACAATCAAATTCTACAAAGTCATAGAACCTGTATACCAAGTTTCAACCAGATTGATTGATAAATGCGACCTGCAGGCGAGAACTTATCGATCAAAATTATTTCAACACAGAATATTACTGCGAAATTAAAAAATATGTTTGTGCGAACAAGGAAAATGATTAATTTGTTATTTTTATAATATATAGTCAGTGGCCAACTCTAGTAAACTACTTCTTATCTGGAGCCTTATTCGCTATGACCAAACGCGGGCTGGTTACGATATCTGCGTGGAATCGTTGCCGACGAGCCACGTTTTAGGGCTCGACTGACTGTTTTTCAAAGTCAACCTATCGATAGCGAAACTATCGCTATTGAAACAACACAGATACGGAAAACAATTTTACAATTTCACACCATGGCACGTATAGAACACTTTACTAAGTTACACGTTATTAGTACGGAATCTCCAAGGTCATAGTGAATAAGCCTGGTTGTTAAAAAGTTAAACTTTCGTCCAAAAAATTGTTTTTTTTTCTCAATTTTGAAAATAATTCACCCTTTGGAGAATTAAACTCAAAACTTGTAGATCTGTCACTGATGTGATAATATAAATAGTTATATTTAAATTATTTACTTTGTTTTTTTAGGTATTATTACCATGTCCACACAATGCATGCTGTGATCACTGCTTTGACTTTCCTAAGTAAGCTCATTATGTATCTCATGTGGAAATTTCAATTTGTGAATCAAATAATATTAAAAAAAAAACACTAAAAGCGCTCAAACCGAAACCTCTTGACAATACAGTACACAATGGAGCGCTCGTGACGTAGCTGCCTAAGTTGTTCTCAACAGATCAACGAAGTTAAGCACTGTTCCGCGGGGTCATCATTTGGATGGGTGACCGCCAGTGGCAATTTCAACTGAGCGCTCCCGTGCTTCGGAGGGCACGTTAAGCAGTCGGTCCCGGCTTTTTCAAAGTTGTTAGGCCACGACAGAGGCCTTCGGGCGGCCTAGAAAATCTGTCACCAGAGTTGGCCACTGACTCATACGAACGAACGAACGAGTACACAATAGAAGTTTTATTTAAAAAGAATTTCACGTTCTCGATGTGAATATACAAATATTCAAATCTAGTAATGTAGCAGATAATGGCACCGACGCAGTGTGTTTATGGATTGCATTAATATTTCTGCAATAAAATTTAAATAATATCTTTCAACTGTTCTCTCCCATTACCAAAGTGTTTACTTACCTACCAGTTCCACAATTTTCTAAATAGAATATCTGGGCGTACTATGAAACTCTTTTAATAAATGATTTTCTCTATTGAAAGTCATAGGTGTAGCGAAGTTATTGGTTCCTTTTTCAAAAAACCAAAAGACGGAAGTTGGGCGCAAATCTAATAATCATAATGATTATATCTATACTTCTATAATATTAATATTATAAATAGGAAATATTTTGTATTTTTGTATGTTTGTGTTTTTGTTTGTTACGAATAAACTCAAAAACTACTTGTCCGATTTCAAAAATTATTTCACCATTAGAATGCTACACTATCCTTAAGTAACATAGGCTATATTTATTACTAGCGACCCACCCCGGCTTTGCACGGGTGCGGTTTCACTGCACCCGCTCGAAACTGGGACGGACTGCTAGTAACTTGATATAGTCATTATAGTATCGTCTTAAAGTCATATATATACGAATTCTTAGTATGGTAAAAATTCATTATTACAAACTTTTAATTTTGATAATAATATGCTATCAAAAATCTAAACCCACGTACATTTGACGACCAATGTGGCGCGGTCGGCGAAGGTCCGCCTGCGACGCAGAGGTTGCGGGTTCGATTCCCGCCTTGGGACAAATGTTTGTAGGATCTTCAAATATTTGTTCCGGGTGTTCTGGGTGTTTTCTATGTATAATAAAAAATATCTATCTATGTATTGTATTGTATTAAATATATATCAGTCATCTAGTACCCATAATACAGCTCTGTTTAACAGCAGCTTACCTTGGGGCTAGATGATGCTGTGTTAATTGTCCATTATTTATTTATTTATTTATTTATATTCAAAATATATTTAATTGATTGATTGTACAAGGTTTAAAAAGACAGTCAAAAAACCGAGAATTAGATCGACCTGTTCATTAAATTAGTTAATAATTAAAAGATACTATTGTAATAGCTTAATGTGTTGATCAGATATTTAAAATTAAACTGAATTTCATTCTAATCAGTAAACCTGAAAGTCAAAGTGAGTAATGTCCTAACAGGGTCATTGTACCGTCAACCCTGTAGGTGAGACGGCGCCAGCAGTTAAATATTTGCCATCTAAATATATTCAACAATAGCTGTAGCCCACGGCTTCGTTCGCATGTAGATTTATGTGTACACGGTAACTGTAAATTTATCCGAGTTTAAAAGTAGCCAAATTTCTATTCCAGACTAAAATCTACTCTACTATCTCTGTGCCGAAATTCATCCAACCAAATCCCTCTCTTCAACGCATTCTCAAACCCAAATATATAACTAGTTGTAAGATTTTGCTACTAACTGACTGTCCGCCTGACCGATACAGCCTTGCTTACAAAACGTCCAGGGCCTTAATGCTACACTAGCACGATTTTAAAATAACCTTTACTGTGGTTAAAAGTGTGTAGAATACAGTTTTGATAGAGTCTGTTCAATGAGAAAACCGTTCAGGTGATTTCTAAGTCGTTGACATAAGAACAGAAATGGATTGTTTTTTTTTTAATAATGCTGGACTTTTTTTTAAGAATGCACCATCATCTAACCCCAAGGTAAGCTGCTGTTAAACAGAGCTGTATTATGGGTACTAGATGACTGATATATACTTAATACAATACAATACATAGATAGATATTTTTTTTTATATAGAAAATACCCAGAACACCCGGAACACAAATATTTGTAGATTGTACAAATATTTGACCCGAGGCGGGAATCGAACCCGCAACCTCCGCGTCGCAGGCGGACCTGCGCCCGCTGCGCCACATCGGCCGTCGCTAAATTCAAGATTCAAGATGGGTCTCGTTTCGAACCGACTCTACATCCGCGACGTACCTAATACCTATACTAAAAGCTTGAAACCTTGCTAAAAGCTTGAAAGTTTTTCGTTTGATTTTTAAAGTCATTATAGTATAGTAAGGAACTTGAAAGACCCATTCTCAAACCTAATTCGACCAAACTAGCTTAATTAGTCTCCAAACACATTAGTAATTTAGCTTTTGCAATACGTTGGTTTTCTGTCTGAGCGCCTGCGTATGGGCTCGCCATCGGGTTTGCTTAATAAAAAAATATACCCGACGAAATCGTAGAATTTTTGTAACTAAATCACTTCTGTTTTTTTATTTTCTTCTACAGTTATAAAATAATCTATAGATTTTATATGCCAGAAAGTCTTTTAAGAGTTTTTTTGGTATAATACCAAAAATATTCGTACCAATACAAATTTTTAAACCTCCATGTGTGTTTTTTTTTTGCAATTACTTTCTATTCTATTTTAAAAACCTTAGGTAATTCTAACTAGAATGTGATGACAGTTACATTTGATTTATTATCTTACCTCTGTGTATTAGCTCCTCGAAGCTAGTGACTACCAGTCCCTTCCTCACGTTCCGAGAACTGTCCCATATCTTGAAAGGCCTCTTTCCTCTAACCTCCTGCAACACACAACACCTCTATGTTAGCGCTTCCACTTCAATCAGCTTGTTTCTATTTTGTTATTTCATAGATGGATCTCACAGTGATTTTCTTGGTAAAATTTTGTTTCTGTCTCGAAAGTTATATTTAATTTAAGTATTTTTGTAAAGCTTCTGAATAATTGAAATGACACGTTTGTTTACCATTGGTTTTTCGTAAATACACCACTTTTACGAGCTTCCATGACTACTCATCCGTAGCTTACATCGTGCGAACCATTTTTGTAAGTGGCGAACCATCGTGCAGCGCTGCCTCGTATTCGATTCAATCGAATTCATCCACTACAAAACGTCATACAAAGGTGTGAGTGACCGCGGCTAAGAGCTACGGTGCGCGTAGCACCGCTACGAACAGAGTAGTGCGTAGCAGTGGTACATAGCGGGCGCTGGGTGCAGCGGTGCAAGCCCGCTCCCCACGCCCCCGCTCGGCCCCTGCACCGCGTCCTGCCGACACGCCCCTCCCACCCCTCCCGCCCCGCGCGCACGCACTGTGCGTTGACCCACTGACATCGTCGCCCTGCACGATCTTTAATCTAGACGGGACCTTTGAAGTTCGAAGACACCGAAAAAGTTTCACGTCCTTCGGTCACCTACGAAGAGAGTCGATGACTCCGTCTATTAAAAAAGAATGAATCCGTCGCGAGTGCTTCGAGAACACGATATATGTGAGCGCTAATGCGTCCCGTGTCGGTCCGTATCGGCGCACATCGAACCATAAAAAAGGCATTACAAGTCGGAGGGCGCGATACGTGTCGTGCGAGCCTTATCCCACTTCCTGAAGATAAGTCGGTGCCGAGACGTACCTCCTGCTGGATCTCGACGATCATCTTCTCGTCGCTCGGTTTCGTCGGAAAAAAATTCGCGACGCGTTAAAACCGTGTAAATAAAATGTTTCGATTGAACTCTTGGTCGGATATCGTAAGTTAGCGGGTTAGGCGGGCGGCGCGGTGCGCCTCGGCGGAGCGCCGCGGCCGCACTGGAGCCTGCCCGCTCGTGACCGGGTCGCGGCCCCCGCCTCGCCCCCCGCGCACCGCCGCCTGCCCCCGCGCGGCCCCGCGCGCCTCGCCCGCCCCGCACTGCAGCGCGACCCCTAATCTCCTGATGCCGTAAGATGTTGAAATTAGCGATGCCGATGATGCACTTTCCAAATCTCCAGCGTAAGAACACTTATGAGTAGAAACTAATGCTGCTCTAAAGGACTTCATTCATCACATCATAGATAACATAAAATAAGCCTAGTTTTAACGTTCTAATCTAAATTAAAATCTATTCAAATTGACAGTTATCTATATTCATTACACTACATACAGAAATTAAGTACCCGCTAGTGCATTACCTTTTGAATTTGTTAAACTGAAATAAAAACTTTGAATACAGTACTATGAACAGATTTTAGTGTTACAGTTTGTGTCTGTAAATGTAAATAATAAATGCTCAGTGTCGATGTGCAGTTGAATAAGACCGTGAATACGTATTCAGACTTGTAACAAAGTTCCGTAGCATATTGTGCTACGTAGCAAAGGAAAACCTAGAACAGTTAAGTACAGGAGGTTATAATTTAACTCATCTTTAAACAAAACAAGTGAAGTTGAAAATTAAACCAAGGATGAAAACTTTAGAGCACTTACTATTTATTATAAAAATAGTCGATTTTTTCGTGTTTTGTCTTGTTTTTTAGACAACACAGATAAGCTGTGTTTTATCATTGTTTTTTAGTACAAAGTCAGTTTTTGTATAGTACGGGACTCTAAAATCATTGTTAGACTTCTGAAACACTTACCTAGATAAAAGTGCAACAGCTACAATATATTTGAAAAAAAAAATACTTAATAAACTTACTAAACATTTTTAAAAGACTATTAGCGACCCGCGCCGGCTTTGCAAGGTGGATAAAACTATACTTACGTAAAAACTTTTCTTTTGAATTGCTCTAAATGCTATTGAAAAGAGGCGTACTACATACAGAGGGACATTTGTAGAGATATCAAATTATTCAAAACAGTTTTTTTTCTATAAGTACCACTTAAGTGGCAACCAGGCTACTCTACTACTCTTCTATTATTTGACTATATTTGAGTCCAAGCGTCAACCCTTCCAGGATGGCCGTAGCAGTGGAGCGTAGCGCTGTAGCACGTGTCCCGGAGCGTAGCACACTTGTAAACTATGTGCTACGGAGCGGATTGTGATTTATTTAACACCTATGCTAAAATATTTCAGAATGGTACGTATTTACTAGCTTTTTAATATCAGTCAAGCAAAATAAATATAAAAATAACTATTGCGTACTTGATTATTTTTAAGCACATTAAAAATAATCAGTATAGTTCTCACGGCGGATCTCGGCCGTCATGAAATTAGCCGTTTCGATGCGCAATGGAGCTTTTTCAAACTAAATTGTCTTTGCGCATCACAAACGGCTACCTTCACGGAAGCCTAGATCCGCTGTGCGAACTATACGTAATAGTTATTTTTATATATTTTTGAAATTGGGATTGGATCGAAATTGTCATTGGATTCAAGAGTAAGGCACCTGATATTAGTACTGTAATGTAATGCTCAAATACGAATCTTGGCTTGTGCCGTTTATTACACCGCACCGTATGATGTGGGCGTTGTAACACAGCTTTATTTTGATTATCTGTTTAGTCAGACCACGCGTGGGAATATTAGGCGTAAATGTTTCTTATTTGACTGTGCAGACAATCGTAAGAATCGTATCTCCAAAGATCTCTTATCTATCTCTTGAAAGTGATAAACGATAATCGTGGTAAACATCGTAGCTCAACTTATGTCGGTGACAAGTAAGTTCCGAGCATTCATGGAGATAAGCAAAAATTTTTTTTATATATAATTTAAGTGGCAACCAAGCGTACGGCCCACAAGATGGTAAGTGGTTACCGCAGAATATGGACGCTTGCAATACCAGATAACTACGAAAACGGTCACGATACATCGCTAATTGTCCTCAGGAGTAGACCCTCTATCAAGTGTGGCGATGGGAATGGTATGTTGTTTCAACCCACGGACTGATACTCTAATGTAATGTGGGTTTGTTGAAAATACGTGGCATTTGATAAAGTTTATGAAAACAATAAAGTTAAAAAAATTATAGAAAAGGTTAATGTAAACAATTTATCTAAAGTTGATCAGGAAAGGTCCTTTCATTGACCTTATAATGAAGTATTTTGTTTTGGAGTGGAAGACAAACCCACATCGTACTAGAGCTAAAATATTTTTTAAACCATTTTAAGGGATTGGTATTTTTTTTTATGCCAGCAAGTGACGAAAGTGTCAAATCGTGAACGTCACGAGGGTTGGCAAGGTAGTAATAAAACAATGATATAAAATAAATTCAATGGTTTGTATTACTCAAACAAGAAGCCCCTATGTACATAATTGCATTTGAAGCCTTCATGTCTCAAATCGCAAGGATAGCGCGATCTAACTTCCGTACAGATTTATTAGCGCCATCTAGTTCTGTTTTAGGACACTAAACTCCTAATTAATTATAATGAGTGCTCTCAACAAATCGATTACCGATTTTTTTAAGTGCTATACCTGACCATATAACAGTCGCAGTGTTATCCATCTGCGTGTTGTATTGTACTGCGCTTGTCACCTCTAGGCACACCCCTCTCGCAATAAAATGTATGAAACAAATGCGTCGTAATCACCACATGCATAGTTTGTTTTAAACGGTGCCGTTCTTTGTGTGAGTGACATGGTTGGCCTCGATTATCGCAAGAGCGAGATAGCACGCTTTCGCTCGCACATGTGGAAAGAAAGGGAGCACTTCGCCTACACAAAACTAAAATAATTCCCTTAGCTTTAGTGCCGGCGAAAGGAGCCGGCGATTTCGCGACCGGGGTGGGGTAAGTAAAACCTGTGGGAGGTATGGAGTGGCCATTATGTACATTATGTAGGTATGCCGTTAGTTACTAATATTATTATCTGTTCTCTGCCCGAGGCATGAAATCATTTCGTGAGTGAGTTTTTATATTCAGAATTCAAACTTATACTAAAAATAATATCTAATTTATAGAATAAATTAATAAAAAAAAATATACATACAAAAAAATTCATGATTTATCTATTTTTTATCATACATTTTTTTATTTATTTTGAATTGAATTTTTTTTGACAGCCACAAAAAAAAAATATATTACCTACCTTCAGTTAAAAACGCGTCACTGTAAACTAAGAAGCATTTTATCTGCAAAACATTTTGTCGTGTAAGCGGAATGCCAGGAGATTAATTTAACGCCATTTTTAACCGACTTAAAAAAGGAAAGTTATCAATTCGACTGTATGTTTTTTTCATGATTTTTGTATTTGTTTTTTTACACGATTTCTTTGCCATTATGAATTAATTATGATGATTCTTTTATGTTTGTTTGTCAGATATTGAATACTTCAGAGGTGGTCCCATAATTATCCAAATTGGTTCTGTACTTTTTTAATAAATCATAAAAAAACGTATCAATAACTCCACATTCTTCGTACGTATCACCATAATCTATCGAAACATTGTTTTCGACAAGTCGATTTATGTTTTTTTTTCTAAAAACTATATTATGTTCCATTTGCATGCCTGTAAAAATGCATCAGCTAACAAAATACAATTTAACTAAGTAGCAAGCATTCTTCAATCAATCTATAACTTTACGCGATACTTTGTGTAAAAGTGCGAATCAAAAGCGTCGATCAGAATTCAATTTACTTGTAAAAAATGTTCTATGAAATCTATTTATTGAATAAAAGGTTTGCCTTGAGTGCACTAGCACAAGCTTTGGTTGAGTGATAGGTACTACCACTTCATATTTTTCATAGAACCTAGGTGGCCAAATATTGGTGGATCTTTAGGTCAAAACCTATTTTATTTTTGCTTTCGTTAACTTTGTCATGGTACATTTTATAATGTGACAATTTTTTTTTAATAAACTTCATCAACCTTCTACCTGTTCCCCCGTACACGGCTTAGTAATAGTATGACAGTTTAATAAATAATACAATTAATAAGCTCGAGCTTCAAAATAATTAAAACCGGCGCTACCAAAATTAAACATATGCTATGAAAAGACACCTTACTGCCTGCAACAGTTACTAGTAGTACCTACTCTTTCACACCCCCTCTGAGGAGGCGCCAGACAAATGAACGCCGGAGGTGTGAACATAAAAGTGGAGTGCTAAACGTTTGTTTTTTCAAGAAGCGCGCATATTGGACATGCCTGCGCTGGAATGGCTTGGAGGTATGCTGGGAAGACGTGTGAAGCTAAGAATTAGACACTCTTGGATATATTAGACCGTACTGTATGCGCTGTAGGTGTAGACATAAATGGAACATGCTAGTCCTTGTACAGAGAAAGTAATTTTGGGTTCATGAAGAATGCAATGTAACAGCTTGGCGCATCTCTGTTTGGAAAATTGAAGGCTGAAACGACAGGTTTTCTTTGATGTCATGAAAGATATGCCGTAAATATGTAAGCTATTCAAATTACTTTATCTACCAGTATTCAGTATTTATTTATTTATTGCATTTATTATGTTATGATAAGTGTTAGTTTAAGAACATAATGAACCTTATTTAGGGTACAGCAACAGTTTGGAGGGTTTTATAGCTTTAATTATTATACAAATTATTGGAATAGATATTCAAACTAACAACTTGTAGTAGAACTCGAAATTTGAATTATACCTAAAAAATAAATAGCTTAGAAAAAAAACTCTTACTCACAAGAGTAAGATTATGACTATAGATTCCAATTTAGTATGACAGATACTTAATTACAAATTAAAATAGTTTTTTCTAGATGTTTAAGTAATAACTTCAATATCTGTAATGAACATCTACCTTATGAATGAAGGCGACGAGATCAACATTATAATTATCGGTTTTCCATAACTTTCATTCGAAAGACAGGACGGTCATTCTGCAAAAATCCTGAGGCAGGCGACTTTATGAGGCTCTTCATGAGATTAATGCTTAAACGAACGAATTAAAAGATCTGGAGGCCATCATCGCAACGAAGCAATTTTTCCTACGATATTGGCACGAGTATAACACAAAATTTTGTTATTCTGTACCTACGTCTCTTCGTTCTAGTGATTGGACCATTCGAAAGATAATAATTCTCATTATTTTCTCTCTTAGATATTATTTACTTTTATACAAAAGTAAAGTTAAAGTAAAAAATATATTTATTCAATAATATCACAAGGATCATTTTGAAACGTCTTAAAGCTAGGTGAATTTACGACTGTTCCACGCGCCTCAGCCTATGTTTGTACAATCTGCAAATATTTGTTCCGGGTGTTCTAGGTATTTTCTGTTTTTTTTTTAAATCTATGTATAATATTTAATCTATGATATTTGTATTAAGTATATCAGTCATCTCCAACAGAAAGTACCTAGTGGATTGAACTAACTCAAGAAATAATAGTAACTCAAGAATAACTCAAGAAAATTTAAGAGTAGCAGAGTTCTTTGTGATAGAACACGTCTGGGGAAGTACTACCACCATACCTATTTCTGCCGCAAAGCAATAATGCTCGCATTGCTGTGTTCCGGTGTAAAGGGTATGGTTTCCGGTGAAATTACTGGCACATGAGGCTTTCGATCTATGCCTCAAAGTGGCAACCCGCGGTACGGCTACGGTAACCGCTTACCATCTTGTGGACCGTACGCTTGGTTGCCACTTCAGTTATATAGAAAAAAAACATCATTGCAAATATTTGAAATAATCGTCATCAGTTCTAGTGGGGACCTCATTTACACCATGAAGTTGTGTGGCGAGAGATTAGCTACTGAAAAGTGAATTTTAATAAATTTGTATAAAAAAATATTGCTGAACATAGTAGTCAGGACCTACTTGGTTACTAGAGTTCGTCATGGTGGCTACCACCGCAGAACCAGATAATTTGCCTCCAGACAGTATTATGCAAGAATTACTTTACTGGGATTTCTGTTGGATTCGACCAAACTCCAATAGGCACTACTCTCCGAATAAGGTTGGATTCGACCAAACTCGAATGGCCACTATTCTCCGAATAAATCGTAGTTATTCCTGAGTTAACTGACAGTTTACAAGTTTGGTCGGATCCACGTAGTTATTCAAGAGTAAACAGATGTATTTGACATTTGTTTGTTATTCCAGATGTCGATCTAGTTCAGTAAACTTTCAAAACTTCATAATAAAAAATAAGCTCTATTCTCCGAGTTAAATCGTAGTTATTTGCGAGTAAACGGACAATTTACCTGTATTTAACATTTCTTATTCTGCAAAATACTTATTCCAAAAGTTGATGGAATCCACCCATAGAAGTCTTACTTAATATTTTGGATGTGCTTGTACCACTCAAGTGCCTTGCTATTTATATAGTTACCAACTATTTTTTGTAAAATATCTTAAATTTCATCGTTGAGCTCTTAAAGGAAGCTAGGTTTTACTTCTATCAACATTCCATAACAAAGCAGTTTTGTGCAAACACGATTATCAAGAAATCTTAAAAGGTCAGTAGAGGCTTTTGTTTAGATTATAAAAAGGGATTTTAATTAACTAAAGCAAGAGGGTGACTAGTTTATACACTAATACTGGTATTCAGAGTCGTGAAGTCATTTTTCTTCTCATTGGATATTTTTTGGGGAAACTACTATAATCATCATCATGACAACCTTATAAAGTTTTTTAATTTATTTATTTTTTATTTATTTATTACATCATGATAATGATGACTCTATCCTTACAGGCTAAAAACCTAATACGACAGAGAGTATACATTCAAATAATTATTATAGGTTAAGAATACATTAATTAGCAAAACATTAGAAGAATCAAATAAAAATTAAATCGATAATACAATTTGGACACAAGCTTCGTGTATTTACGCTAGTTTCAACGCGTCGATGCCGTAAAAGAACTGGCAACAATACCGGCTCAGTTTTTATCGCTTATTATCAAATGTAATTGATGTGTCAGCCAAAACTAACTGTAATGATCAAACTTTTAATGATATTAGGAATGTGAATATTTCACAGTAGCACTTTGTGACGCTTTCGGAGTGACGAGCGCAGTGCAGTGTCACGCAGATCTTTTCCTTTATCATAACCTGTCAGTCAAAGCTTAAAGCTTAAGCGTCGGCTGACATTGCTTCTGTAATACCTAGACACGTAGTCAGGCGTGGCGTTTAATGGTGATCGACTTATTCGTCTCGTTGCTTGCTGGCATAAGAAATGATAAAGTAAAATAATTAAAACATATATAACAGGAGATTCATATTGCTAGATATATTACCATGGTTTCGGAGTATGACCCAGGCGTGGCGTGAGCCCGGGAGTCGAACTCCCGACTCGTTCACATTACTCACTCTACATCACTACTCACCTGGGTTGCTAACGAACTCATACTCAAAGCAAATTTAGTGCAAGAGTTGAATGAATGAATGAATGATTTATTTTCAAAGCACCGATGATTGTGAGTTTTTCAATCTCATTCTACTCTTTTTAATTTTTAAAAATCACATACCTCTTCATGTATTTTAACCATCTCTGCGATGAATGTTTATATTTTTATAGAAAGTTGCATCATTAAAAACTTGTACAATTCACGATGTGTCTGGCCCCGGCGCGGCCACGGCGCGACGGCGCGGCGTGTCGCCTGCTCGTGCGAGATCAAGCGAGGCGAGCGAGGGTAAGAACATTATAATTTGCATCATTGGCCACTATCGATCGAAAACTATATTTCGTAGCTCTCAGGCAAACTAGGGCAGCTCTCCGCGCTACGGGCTACGGCACTACGCGACGACCGACAGGGCTACGGGCCGCTACGGGATGGCTACGCGCGTGCTTCGCTACCAGTAACTCCGACAAGACAATCTGCACTCCGTTCTAAAATTAGCAACTCTATTTATACGGTGTCCTCGGTCGATACGAAACCCGTCCTAGAAACGGGGTATTTTCGGATAGGAAATTATGCACAGGGGTCCAAGCGATTTGAGGTCTTTAAATAGGATCCGGTGCAGGTTGCATGTGCAGCGGGCACAGCAGAGTGAGCAGGATGGAGCGAGACGGTGAGGAGTGGAGCGCGCGCGAGAGCGAGACGCCGGCTGCGGAGCCGGGCTGGAGCGGGCCCGGCTGGGTGCAGGCAGGGCGCCGGAGCGCGGCGCGGGCGTGGTGGCGCGGGTTATGTAACGCGGCGGTACGGTCGCGGCGGCGGTCACCTCTCTGGCCATCGCGGCATGCTCGCCGGAGGCCGCACGCGGCGCGCGCTCACGCCGCCATCGTCAGGGGCAGAGCCCGGGCCTCGCGTCGCCTCTCGCGAACCACTTGAGAGGCGCTGCGCCGCCCACGCGGCGATCGATGCCTCCGCCCGCGCATGCGCCGCCACCAGCCCCGGAATGACACGAGCGCCGCCGACCGTGCCCGCGGTGGATGGGGTTGCTATTTGTCGCACCGCATTTACCTGACATTTGGTTAAAAATTATGAGGTACCTACCACTATGATTTATTATAATCTTATTCTAACTTCACATTTGCCTGATTCGGTAACAATTATATAAGATTGAAGCGTGTACTACTACACTAAACGCTTAGAAATCAGATTGGTTGGCTGTACCGTACAGCCACCCGATTTGTGAGACAGTGTAAAACCTTCTCAAACGAAATATTATGTCAAAAATTTCATCGCTTTAGCTCTGGCAGATCCAGCGATGACTCATCGCTTAAAAGGTACAATTTAGTCAGAAACATAAAATGTATAAGCTTTCGAAGAATTCGTCCCGCCCTTTGTTTCATTAAACTGACCCTTGTGAAATTGATGCATGAATTCGTTGCTTTATATCCCCTAGATATAAAGTTCCCCAACACAACGTAAAATTTTCCTCCACTGGCAACCCTCAGTGCATCCGCCCTGACCTAGTTGGGCACACTGACCTCCTTAGAGCTCACACACACACGCCCACCAATACATGCACAGATTGCACATTCAGATAGCAGATATTCCGCAGAGGTAGGTAACTATTGCTAAACACTATGTAGTATCTAGCTACTAGGTATATTGTGAATAACGAACCGAAAGATAAAGGCAAACTCGATCGTTGAATGGGATTTATCTTCAGATGTCCTCTTTTGGGCACGTGAATTTCTACTACCTATATAATTTCTAATTTCTACTCAATGATCCATTCTTTTTGTACCTACTCGAGTGAATATAGTGATAAGAGTGGGTACTATTATAACGGAGGTAAATAAAAGCGAATGTGTATTTACCTACCTCATACATAGCTAAGGTACCTGGTATTGCTTAGAAATTCTAAGGGTACCTAATAGTGATTAGTTGGTATTTTATTAGTTAAAAAAGGGTCTATTAGCATTGAATCCGAACAGGTAAAGGTACCTAATTTGCCCTGCAATGTTTCTACTTTCTATCAAACTACAACACGATATCGCTTTATAACTGGTAGGGTAAAACTAGACAATCAACAAATGGCAGCCCCCAGCAACAGCTAAATAAAGTAGGCTAGGTACGTAAGTAATCCGATTTACTGCGTCAGCTTCCCGGATCAAATCGCGTCAGAAATAAACCTATTTGTCGCTTTGAAGCCTTAGAGCTAAACTTAAACCAAGTTAGAGATAACTTAGGCTTATGTTATTCATAAACAGTTTTAATTTAAAAACTAGATCCTTGTCGTAAACGCCATTTATTAGTAGGTAGTCTAAAAAGTGTGTTAACAGGGGTTAACTTTTACACATTAATAAAGTCCCGAATCCTCATAATATGCATATCTTACGATTTTATGAATGAGGAAGATGGGACAGGGACATGACACCTAAACAAACTGTTAATGAAGAGAAAATACCAGCGTATAATCTTTGATACACAAGCAATAAGACTTGGTGATCAAAGCCTACAAAAATATAAACCTTCCTCAAGCCCCGAAACCTAAATATAATGAACGTAACACTGCCGCTGCTCGTAATGCTACCATCATGACTCACGCACGACCTTTGGTGGCGTGTCTGTAGGATTTGTTTAAGGGGGTTGAGAAGAGCTGGTTTGATTCCTGCACGGGAAAATTACCATACCAAAGTAGGTACCATATTTTCAACTGACTTTTTACTTAGGTACCTACTAGGAATTTGCTCTGAGGTGAGTTATTGAATAGACCGTAGTACCGTATACTTACTCACCTACCTAACCCAGGAGTGGTATAGTGGTAGGTAGGTATATAAGTACCTACTTACTTAGTCTGCCTTTGTGTTCGAACCCGGTCGTGCACTAATCTCTGAGCAATGATATACTTTCGACTTTCGAGCATGCTACCATACCATCAGAATAGTAGGTAGGTAGCCATCTATCTAAATAGTCAAAGGTAGTCATTTTATCTTTATGTTCTTACTTGTAGGCATGCTGTAAGCATTGTGCAGCTTTGTGTATATTGTGTGTGCGTCCTATTTTAAACTGGGATTTTTTTTGAGATCAGTCTATCAATGTAAAATTAAAAAATTCTGTTTCTGTCATCTATCTTCCCTTTTGTCACTGTCAAGTGTCAAATAAAAATCGACCCAGCTGCCAGGTTATCAGAGACAATCCATACTCTATATAAAAGCGTTGCCATAACTTACTTTAAGTTCGATTATCGTACTATTTAAAACCCGACCCTTAATCTTACCGTTACTTTAATCGTAACTCTGACCGTGCGTCCATTCCATACCATAATTTGCCAGTCAAAGAAAGGTAAAAGGGATCATTGCTGAATTTGTGTTCAGGCTCTCCTAGGCTGTGAATGCTGTCAGTGGTGCGTGGAACTGGCGTAAAATCACAAAATAAAACGTCTAAAATATGATAATAAAAAATAAATTAAGTACCCTATCTAAGGTTATTCATTATCAACCTGACAAACTTAAGGGATAGGTTCCACACATAAAAAAAAAATTGTACTCTTTTTTTTTTTTCATAAAAATAACTTCGTCGTACATTATTGATAAAACCCGTCCTTTTAGCAAGCCATTTATGGCGTCCATTCATACTGGCAATGCTGCTAGCTAGCTAGATACAACGTAGTGCTTACATTCTCTTGGGATACAACGTAATGCTTACATTCTCTTGGCTAGATATCTAAATATTATAATTATTTTTAAGCCTTAAAAGTAAAGTAAAAATACCTTTTTAGAGGTTGCGTAAATAAAAACCTAAAATCTAAATCTTTTCAGTTCAGTGCTCTTCGCGATGTAATTGCAGGCGTTCATATGAAAGATATACTCACAATTTATAGCAGAAAATGTAAAGACGATCGGAATGTTTCTTCTGTATTTATAGTGAGTGATGTTTCTTTCGTAATGAAGTGATTCTAAATTCATAAAGCTAGTTATTGATCAGCGTATACAAATGAGGAAAAGAGTATAACTTTGACAAAAACAGTGTATTGTTTTATTTCAGACTAAACTTATGTACTATGTCATTTGAACCTACGCAAGTGAGGATTGAACTATCAATAACCTACTATTGAATATTTTAAAATTTACATTGTACAAGGTACTCTCAAGTGAGATATTTCGAACTTAATTCACCATGTTGACTAAATGCAGACTGTTGGATGGTACATGTTTTTTCACACCGGAACACAGCAATGCGAGCATTACTGCTTGGCGGCAGAAATAAGTATGGTGGTAGTCCTTCTCCGGGCGAGCTCTATCACAGAGAACTCTACTACTCTAAAAAATGAAATGTCTTATTATTTTATATAAGAAAATGTCTTATTATTTTATAGTTGTTGGACAGTCGCCTCCACTGTTTGAGCACATATTTTTTTTAGATTGAGGACTGCAATCATTGCTTCAATTAAGTTGTATGCAACAAGCAAGAAAATAGTATAATTTAAATTTGGCCTTTAAGATGGCGGGGTTACTACCAGTACCTACTTAATTGATCTAATGGTGTGTAGTGGAAACTGGTCATGCACTAATAGGTTTTCCAGTTAAATAATGTATCATAAAAAAAAAGCTAGGAACCCAGCCAAGCTTGTTGCCAGATTCTTCTAGGCTGGAGTGTGGGAGTGTAATGAAACTGCCGAAAAATCACCCAGCTTTATGATGTTCAAAATCCTTGTGATTTTAATGAATTTCCTTCTCTTTTGTTTTTGGCTTGACATGATGATGTATGTTCCAGCTGTGCAGTGGCATGATGCTGTTGCGCGTGAACCTGCGCGTGGCGCTGGTCGGGCTGTGTGTAGGCGCACTACTGCTCATGATATATTTTGGACAGTTTATCAACTTCCCTCAGAGACCCAGTAAGATAAACTTTTAATTTTTATCGTAAAGCCCTATATGTGTAAGCTTGTCAAAACAGATTACAATATAATATGGATATGCCATTGAGCCTATTCCATCCATGTCAAATGCAAAAGTAGTCAAAATTCTAGCTCAATGCCCAGAAAGGAAAAATATTTTTTTTAAGAAGAAAGGGTCGGCAACGCGCGAGTGATACCTCTAGTATTACAAGCGTCCATAGGCTATGGTAATTACTTAACATCAGGTGTGCTGTATGCTTGTTTGCCACCTTGGTGGTATAAAAAAAATAAAAAAATTGCAAGATATTTGCCAGCGATGCACTGCCAAGTGGCACTGCACTGGGTTTACTAGGCGCTGCAGTGAATTCTAGTGTAGGTTTACAACTGTAAGGTGTGTAATGCTAAGTTATCTATCTCCAGTTATCTCAACACTCTCAAAGCGTAGCGGTGCTTTGGATGACATTGAGTGTGAGATTAACGGCGAGTACTCGGTGGGGTGCCGCCGCGACGTAGAGCGAGACGAAGTGTTTGTACCCTTCTCGCTCATACACAAGTACTTTGAGGTAAGGTTCCTCTAAAACTCAAATAAAGCATAATTTTGGCAAGTATTTCTTTCATTGAGGAATTACCCAGTTCAATGTCTCTTTTAAATATAATGTATTTGTATTTTCTCATACTTATTCCTGTGTCTTGACTGTTTTGTTCCCTCAAGTACAAATTGAATAGGTTATAGTCAGTTATATTAAACAATAGTAGACCCGTCGCAGTTTCACTCGCGTAATTCATTTTTAACAAATTTTTACACCCTGTATATTTTCTCACCGTTTATACCGTCCCTGAACTGTTACAAACATTTCAAGACCAAAATTTGCCAAATCGGTCCAGCCGTTCTCGAGTTTTAGCGAGACTAACGCACAACAATTCATTTATAGATAGATAATGCTGACTTTTCCAGATCTATGGCAAGATTACTACAAATGACGGCGCAGAAAAGTTTGAATGGTCCCACAGCTACGGCAAAATCTACCACCCCAAGAAGCGATATGACCCTCACGGCACGTTCGTTACCTTCGAGAATTACAATGTCGAAGGTAACTAAATACAATCCTTTTACAATGCCTTCTCGACATAAGCGCCAGAAACCGTTTATTTTTATAAAAAAGATCATGTGGAATATTTCCTGTGGTCTGGAGCACCGGTGGTCTAGTGGTAGTGACCCCGCCTTCCGATCCTAAGGTCGTGGGTTCAAACCCGGTCGCGCACCAATGGTTTTTTCTGTTCGAAAAGTTTATGTGCGCAATGCCTGTGCTCTCATACGGTGAAGGAAAACATCGTGAGGAAACCGACATGTCCAAGAACTAAAAATTCGACAGACATGTGTCATCCACCAATCCGCATAGGGTCCGCGTGGTGGATTAAGACCCAATCACTCTCGCTTGAGAGTATGACAGTGTCCCAATAGTGGGAACATGAGAATGCCAGTGCTCTCATACGGTGAAGGAAAACATCGTGACGAAACCGGCATGTCCAAGAACTAAAAATTCGACAGACATGTGCCATCCACCAATCCGCATAGGGTCCGCGTGGTGGATTAAGACCCAATCACTCTCGCTTGAGAGTAGGCCAGTGTCCCAGCAGTGGAAACATTAGAAGGATGTCATAATGATGATGAAGCTTTGCCATGAGCAAAGCTGGCTAAGTTGTTCTTAACCGATCAACGAAGTTAAGTTATACTTTTGTACTTCTGTGCCTAGGAGAGCAATGCTGTACCGGCTTTTAATCGTGGCCTTGACAGAGGCCTTCAGGCGGCCTATTAACAACTTCGCCAGTTAGCTGACTCATACAAACTTATTAACATTTTAGTAAGGGACCGAGTGAAGTGCATAAGTGGCATTGAAGGCGTGCCAGTCTCCACGCAGTGGGAGCCGCGAGGGTTCTTCTACCCCACTCAAATAGCGCAGTTCGGACTGGCGCACTATAGCAAGCACCTCACAGAACCGGAGCCAAGGACGAAGGTCCTCGATGATGGGGAAAAACATCTGGAGAGCTGGATCGTGAGCAAAGACGCGTATATGGCAAGGGAGTTTGATAGTGCCACCCACTCGAATATCATCAGGTTCTCGACCTCGAACGAAGTGTCGAGTCAGGTGTGGATGAAGCTTAATATTAGCCAGGTGAGTATTCTTTGTTTGAACGTAAAATGTCTCGTAAAACTTTTTATCTTTGATTTTTTTTTTATACAACTGAAGTAGCAAATAAGCGTACGGCCCACAAGATGGTGAGCGGTTACCGCAGCCTATGGACGCTTGCAATACCAGAGTTATCACTCGCGGGTGCAAATGCCTCATGGTGCCAGTAATTTCACCGGAAACCATACCCTTCACACCGGAACACAGCAATGCTCGCATTACTGCTTGGCGGCAGAAATAAGTATGGTGGTAGTCCTTCCCCGGACGAGCTCTATCACAGAGAACTCTACTACTTTTCAATTAGAAGAACTCTACTACTCTTGAATTAGATAATTAGATGGTGCTGTTCTAGCTTTTTTGACTTCGGTTCCTGATATCCAGGATTTCGTGCTGAGCGTGGATCTCATGCTGAAGCCCAACTCCTCGATGACGGTGGTGCTTCAAAACAAAGATAAGAAGAAGGAGACTATGTATCTGCATTATGTTACCAACACACAGCTCATCTATTCAATGGTGAGTTGATTTATAAGCTGGCTAGTTTTTTTTTTTTTTTTTTTGTCATAAGGTGACAAACAAGCGGACGAGCCGCCTGATGGAAAGCGGTCATCGTCGCCTATAGACAACTGCAACACTATGTTAGGTGTAACAGAAGCGTTGCCTACCTGTTAGGAAGCCCTTAACTTTCCTCTTAAACACGCCCATATTAAAACCTAGTGGAAAAACACCAGATGGGAGCTCATTCCACGTCTTGCAGGTGTGCGGGAGGAACGAGCGATCGAAGCGTACTGTGTGGGACCTCCACGCATCCACCAGATGCGGGTGAGCCCGTTCGCGGTGGCGAGACTTTCGGTTACTAAAAGATATTTGCAACACAACATGCACTTAAGAAATACAAATTGACAACTAGACGTACATTTAAAAAAAAACATTAACGTTTCAAGTTTTTCGCGATTCGCCCTCTGGGGCTCAAGGCTCTCTGTCCCCTCAGTTTTTTTTTAAATATGCTGGACAAAAATTTCTTTTTTAAATTAATTTAATTTAAAAAAGAAAATTAATAAATTAATAATAATAATAATAATAATAATAAATTAATTTAAATACCATTTTTTTATTGTCAATAAGTAATTTTTCTTTCTTTCTTCTTTCTCATGGTCAGGTGTAGCGCTTACCATCAGATAGGCGGCTTGACCGTCTTGTCACTTGCTGACATTAAAAAAAAGGTGATAATTAGTACATTTCCAGGAGGAGCACGTGTACCACGGGATCGGCACGGACCAGGCGTGGCGCACGCTCACGCGGGACCTCATCATCGACATGCAGAAGGGCTGGGCACTTCAGGATCGCCCCAAACGACGCTCGCCTAGAAACAAGTTTATTGTATGTACTATGTACCTAAACTACTAGCGACCCGCCCCGGCTTTGTCGTGCTTAAACTATATATAAACTATCCTTCTAGAATCTCATCATCATCATCATGACAGCCTTCTAATGTTCCCACTGCTGGGACACTGGCCTACTCTCGAGCGAGAGTGATTGGGTCTTAATCCACCACGCGGACCCAATGCAGATTGGTGGATGGCACATGTCTTTTGAATTTTTAGTTCTTGAACATGCCGGTTTCCTCACGATGTTTTCCTTCACGTATGAGAGCACTGGCATTGCGCACATAAATTTTTCGAACAGAAAAATCCATCGGTGCACGACCGGGTTTGAACCCACGACCTTAGGATTGGAAGGCGGGGTCACTACCACTAGACCACCGGTGCTCTTTTTAGAATCTCACTATGTATTGATGAAAATTGCATTAGTATTAATGAAATTCATGAAATTATAAGCTCTATTGATGAAAAATATGAGCTTGCTAATGTCCTCATGACCGAAACGACCTTAAAAAGGATAAAGAGGAGAGCTCCTCAAGACCTTATAACATAGACTAAATCATAATATGGATACGCCATTGGGCCTATATTCCACCCATGTCAAATGCAAGAGCAAACAAAACTCTAGCTCAATGCTCAAAAAGGCAGATTGCAAGAAAAATAGACCTTTGCCCGCCGCACCACATCGGTCTTCAAATAAAAAATAGGCATGTTGACTGATTTTGAAAAATGGTTCTATTGTGTCTAGAAGACTTTAGACTTTATGCAAAAATTCCAGAAATTAATGGTTTAAAAAATGCGATTTAGAACGCTAAAACGCGCCGAGACGCGAAGTGACAGCGGTGACGTCATTATGTCAGTATTCAATGTAAAAATTTTAGCAATATTTTTAAAAATTCTGCAATTTTGTTCAATCTTTTATGGCGGATCGCTGTATTCTGTAGTTCTATTTTATTATAAATCTCTCATCTAATGTAAAAAGAAATATGGTTTATATATTCCTTGAATACTTTTTCATAAGGTGAAAACGTGATTTTAGTTTTTTTTTTCTTTTTCTTACTACTAAAGTGGTAACCAAGCGTACGGCCCACTTGATGGTCAGCGGTTACCGTAGCCTATGTACGCATGCAACATCATAGATATCACTTGCGTGCTACCACCCTAGTTTATTTTTAGTGATTGTTGGTTATTATTGGGGGGTGGTTGCAATAGTAAGTATATTCACAGATCCGCAGCATAATAGTGTCGGGCACGGGTGCGCTGGACAACGTGACGGTGAGCAGCGCGGCGCACATGGCGCAGTTCTACAGTGCGGCGCGCTGGCTGCGAGGCGCGCAGCGGGCGCGGCGCGGCGGCTGGCCCGTGCCCGTGCGCCGCCGCCTCGCCGCCGCCACCGGCCTCGCCGACCTGCAGCCCGGCTGGTAACCAACCGCATACACATTGCACACTCATCTTACCTACCTACCTCCTACTTATATTATAAATGATAAATTTAGCTGGCGGCGCGACTATGAGCCGTCGTACCAGCCAGTCTTAATTCAAACAATATTTGCGTTCGATTTCTTTGGCGCTGAACACTAAGATGTTCCAAGTTCAAAAAGTGCGCGCCGGTTGAATAAAAAAAAAAAGAATAAAATATGAGGCGCCTTTTATTTTCTCATAATGGGTGATGAAAAGTAGAGTGTATCACTCGGGCGCAAAATATATTTTTTGCTTGAGCGACGTACTTTGAATCCCTCGCTACGTTCAGGATTCTACTAAAGGATCACTCATTTCGCTCTGAATTAAAAAAAGCGTAAAAATATTATCCACTCTACTAATTCCACTTTAAATCCTAAGCATTACAGCATCTGTTCGATAGGCATTCAGCGATGAGCCAGGGGCATGCTATATCGCTGCTGTCGCGTGCCTACTACCAGAGCGGAGACGTGACCTACCTGCAGGCGGCGAAGCGAGCTCTCTACTTACTGGACGTGCCTAGCGACGCCGGCGGAGTCAAGGCGATGTGGATGGATAAATACGTCTGGTTAGTACGCCGCATGTGTCTAAGTCCACTGGCCTGAAAAAATTCCCCAAATTTTTGGTTGAGGTAGTTTTCCCCCCAGAAATTGAGTTTGGTCAACAGCCCCAAAAATTGATGTGGGTCTATTTTTTTGCGGGCCAGTATAACTTATTTTTTAGACTGCGAGATAAAGTATTTGCATTTGTTGGTGAGGTTGTCAGGTTTGTGACCTTTGCCGCTATATAAAATGCACATGTTTGTTCGTCAGTTCATTTCTGTATTAAAAAGAAAATGATAGAAAAATGTTCGTCGCATCAAAAGTTACTCACGCTGGTCGACTACCCACCATGCTGAACCAAACGCTTTGCATCTGCTTTTCTCATTAGCGAGTAAAGAATGGAACTCGTTGCCGGGGGCTGTTTTTCCGGACCAACACAATTTAGGAGTCTTCAAGGCCAGAGTGAACAGGTTCTTTCTAGGCAAGCGTGCTCCATCATCGACCACATCATCACTTAACCATCAGGTGAGGTGGTGGTCAAACGCTTGCCTATAACCAATAAAAAAAAAGCGCTACAAGCATTTCTTAAACAGATTCACCTGAAAACAAACACAAAAAAAAAAAAACAATAACTGCTATGATTTGAAAGGCATTTAATTTCCAGGTATGAAGAATACCCAACAAAACCACCGCTGTTTGTCCTAAACGGATTCATATACACACTTCTCGGCCTCTACGACCTCCATATCACCGAAGGTGAGAACTCCATTTCCCTTGCGAAGAAAATGTTCGACGACGGTATGACATCACTCAAATCCTTACTCCCACTGTTTGACACCGGCAGTGGCAGTTTCTATGACCTAAGGCATTTCACATTGGGTGTAAGCCCTAATATAGCCAGGTGGGACTATCACGCTACTCATGTGAACCAGCTTTATCTACTAGCGGGATTAGATGACGATCCAATTCTTATAAATACGGCAAAGAGATGGGAAGGGTATATGCAAGGGAAACGCGCGGCGCACAATTGAACGAATGGCGAACCTTTTGGGGTATTTCGAATCTGTCGAGCTGTCAAACTGTCAGTGACAGTGACAGTTGTTCTAGTCATGACTCTGTCTAGAGAAAGTCTAGCTAGAGTTTCATCTCTGCCTCAAGTTAAGGGTAGAGTTATCTGCAGAAGTCTGTAGGTGAGGGTAGTTTCTCATGCACTGAAAATTCTCAGGGTTGACACAAATATTCTTCGTGAAATAGTCTATTTGTGATCATTTAAAGCAAGCATTTAGAACAATATCTGAAAGAGCGTTAGCTTTTTTTTATAAAATAATATTTATAAAAACATGATCTATGGAACATAAATTTGGTCAGTAGCTACGTCCCAATACTTTGTAACTAACGATTTTCTTACATAACATTAAGCCAAAATATTTATTAAGTTATGCTTTTTAGACGACTGACACTTAATTTATTCAATTTTTTATAAAAAAAAAAATCTAATGTTTTAGCACTGTTAAGAATATTTTTGTCATTTTTTATTGATTTACGCAGTTTATGAGAAAATACAGACAATTGTAGATTTTTAGTAGACTTTGTACAATAAAGACAATGTTGCCAAAAGACTACTTAACTTAACACCTATGCATTGGTGAAAATTACACTTTATGTATAAATATGTTTTCTGTTTTTTTTTTAATTTTGTACTTAATAATAATGAGATGATGGCAACTAATTTCTCGATGTAATTGAGTGCAAATCAGCTAACTACTTGATAGTTCTCAATCCCTCGCTCTTAACTCAATAGTATAGTTCTCACAACGGATCTCGGCCGTCGTGAAATTAGCCGTTTCGATGCGCAATGGAGCTTTTTCAAACTAAATTGTCTTTGCGCATCACAAACGGCTAACTTCACGGAAGCCTAGATCCGCTGTGCGAACTATACCTATCTTTCAAATAACAAAATGAATAAAAAATAATTTTTTGAACAACGGATTTCTTCTACCTTAAAATCTCTAATTTTGACGCAAGACCTAACGTAGGTATAAGTAGATGAAAAATCTAAATGAATTATGTGAATTTAGTAAATATTTAACTATTTCTGAAATAAATTATTATGTACTATTGAAGGCTGATTGACAACCCATTTTGTAATTTGTATAATGAAGACATGCATGTCAGGTTTTGGAAATATGAGTTGTAATGTTGTTACAACAATACATAACCATCTCGTCATTTGCTAATAAAAAAATACTTGCCAGCCTCTAAAATGATTATTTGTACTTTATTATTTTGACATGCACAAAGTTAACATTCTACCGTTAATGAATGTGAATGAAATATAGTAGGTATTGAATCTGTACTTAAAAAAATAGAGGTACCTCATTGTACCCTCACTGTAGCAGCTGGTGAGGGAGCACTTTTAATTTAGATTTAGAAGCTTTAGAAATAATTTATCTGATCTAACCATATCACAGATTAGTTACAATCTAAGAAATATTAAACTAAGTAATTTATTAAACATAGAATTTATGTAAAAAATGACTATAACGTAAGTCAGGTATCAAATTAAAATGTTTAAATGCACGCACAAATTCAATCAATCCTAGACCTAGGAGGTGCGGGTAAGAATCGAACTATTTGTTTTTAATTCTGGCCTCAACTTAGGGTACGACTGATGCCTGACTCGCTAGGTGTTGCCATGAGTGCCACCCAGCCAACTTGGCGTTTAGTAGCCGATTGCTCGATGGTTGATCCGCCCCCTTATTATGTAACTCTATCGCTGTCAAATTGTACGCTTATGGTACGCACTGTAGGTGGGTAATAGTCATTTATTGTTAATAGATATTGGATGATAATATATCTGACTATCTCCAGCGGATGCGGTGGACCACTGATAAACAATTTACTTTGTACACGAAGCAACGGACGTTGAAAGGCCACCAGTCATAATGAATAGGTAATTTTACTGACCTGAGGACGCCACCCAAGCTTGCTCCGGTACTGAGAAGGTCTGGAATTCAGTTCCAGCCCAATGCACTCCACGCACGTTCACTTCAAGTTTATGTTGCGATTCTCGAAAAGCTGGGTCATGGCTCGCGGGCTCGCGAGAGGTTTGTTTTACGATACACAGGCTGCGGTGACCGTCTAGCGAATTATGAACGAAAAAGCGGGTGCGGGCGCGCTGAGAGCGTTTTTTAATGCCCTTCAAACACACACTTGTTTGTGTGCGTGCGATGTTCCGTTCGCGACGAAGGCGCGCGAAGATTTAAAACCTTCACAAAATTGAGCGTAATCAACAAGAAAGCAAAATTACCCTGTGTATTACTACAAGGTAGCCCTGCAACGCCAAATATAATAAACAGCGTAACCATTTCCCCCGGCTTGAAAGATCCTACTTTCAAAACACGAAAGAAGCGAAATTGAATTAATAAATTGCATATCGTCACGAACTCTATGACTCTACCTTATAGAAAGGTATAATCTAAACTAGATGCGAATTAAAACTAACGGCTACAATGCGATGCGAAACTAAACTAAAGTCTTAAGCTAAAGAAACAGTACATAATAATTATTTACTGAGTGGGTAGAGGGCACAACTTGACGGTTGGCCTCTGAAAAATACCACTTTGCGTCTTAATTGATGCGACTCTACATACACCTTTTTTGTCCGGATAGATTTCCGTAATTAAACCTAACGGCCAATGCAAAGGCATAACATTGTCCTGCATAGAGACAACTACCATACCAACACGTATTGGATTAGAAGGAGTGTTCCATTTTTGCCTTGATTGAAGAGTGTGCAGATATTCATTGCGCCACCGCTTCCAAAAAGACTGGACAAGTTGATCAGTTAATTCATGTCGCGAAATAAGATGTAAGCGCGTCTCAGTAACTTCGCGAGCAGGAAGAAAGACAAGCGGTGTGGTATTTAAAAAATGAGCAGGCGTTAGTGCGGTAGGTTCTGACGGATCAGAGCTCAGAGCATAGAGCGGGCGCGAGTTTAACAGGGCCTCAACCTGAGCTAACACAGTTGTAAGCTCGTCGTAGGTGAGTATTTGTTGACCGACTACCTTTAAAAGATGCGTCTTGACACTCACTTCGCTCTCCCAGCAGCCACCAAAGTGTGGAGCTCTACATGGGATCGTTTTTAAAGTGATTTTATGTTCCGCCAGTTCCCTATCCCAAAAAGGGCGAAATTCATGCGATAAAAAACGGTAAAGTTCGTTTAGATATGATTTAGCACCAACAAAGTTGGTAGCGTTGTCGGTGTACAGACATTCGATAGGACCACGGCGAGCAAGAAAGCGTTTAAATGCTGACAGAAAGCTAGGTGTGCTAAGATCTGAGGCGACCTCAAGATGCAGAGCACGCGTTGTCAGACATGTAAAAAGACATAGATATGCCTTGCGACTCTTTTGGCCTCTAGCGCGCACGGAAGTGATCATGAGCGGTCCCGCATAATCACACCCAGTGTGAGAAAACGCTTTGGGAGCTGCTTCGACGCGAGAGCGCGGTAAATCAGCCATGATCGGGAAGACCGGTCGCGGCTTGGCACGAAAGCAGAGATTACAATTGAATGTAATTCGACGAACAATACGCCGTGCGGACAGGATCCAATACCGATGTCTCAGTAGAGACAGAAGTAGATTAGGACCTGTATGAAAATTACTGATATGATAGTGGGAAACTAAAAGTTCCACTACGTGGTCCTGTCGAGGAAGTAAAATTTGGTGACGCGAGTCAAAGTCTAACTCAGAGTTGGCTAAGCGTCCACCTACGCGAATAAGTCCATTATGCAGAAACGGGCTCAATTTCTGTAATGGCTTAGAACATAACTTGTTGCGAGATAAATTATCTAAGTCTGACCCGAAATGACTTCGTTGAACAGAGCGCCACACTATTGATTCCGCGAACTCCAAGTCAGATGCGGTAACTGGGCCTTTAGGAAGCCGCTTTATAAATTTGTAGACAAAACAAATTGTTCTCAAATATTTTGTCCAGGATGAGAACCTAGTGGAGCGTTGATACAGAATATTTTCTGTAGAAGGCGTTGCATCAGGGCAGTCTGACGCAACAGCAGGTAGAGCGACGGGCTTCATTTCAGGAAGATCTTGCGTGTCACCTGATGTGAATGGTTTGATTGGCCATTGAGAGCGGAGCAGTTTAAGCCATGGCGGTCCATTCAACCACAGTGGATGATGGACGAGTTGAGCTGGCGTTACGCCACGCGAGAGACAGTCACTAGGGTTCTCGGTTCCCTTGACATGAAAAAAGTGTTCTGGC